>JAQNBH010000011.1:32574016-33774016 GCA_028752905.1 Cladorhizidae sp. MBARI D1340-BT2 | reverse complement strand
AGGAAAGCCAAGTTTCCTGCAATGAAGGCCAAGTCTGAGGCAAGGCGGTGGTTCTTGAGCAATTTCTGACACTTTCCGATGGCTGCTGCATCTTCTAGTGACAACTGGCTGACGACGGTTTTGACTTTCTCGAAATTTTTGGCATAGAACAAAGCTGCATCTATCCAGGTGACCCATCTTGTCAGCACAGGCTCAGGTGGAAGGGGAACTTCAGGACAGACCTCTTTCCAGATAATGATGCAGGAGGGGCTTTTACAAAGATCCTCTTCACGGTGGAGACGAGATCATTGACCTCTGGAAACATTTTGCGGACAGATTCACAGACATGATGGAGACAATGGGCCAGACAAGTGATGTGAAGGAGTGTGGGGTAGAAGACCTTCAGTTCCCGGCCGGATTTTAGCAAGTATGCTGCTGCATCAGAGAGAAGCAGCTTCAGCAGATCAGCATCAAAATTGGGCCACAGAAACTTGAGGGTGTTGTTGACTAGGTGGGTTTTTTCAAGGAAAAGGGCATGGTTTTTCTCATTGTTGAGCCTACCGATCAAAACATTTGCCACGTAGCGGCCCATGGCATCCGTCGTTTCATCGACGCCCACCCAAATCGGTTTGTCTCCCAAACAGTCCTGAATCTCGCAAATGGCATCCTGGTAGCACTCACCCAAGTACTTCTTCTCAAGGGTGGTTCTGTCTGGCATGGAGATCCCGATGTTTGACTGCAAGAATCCGCGGAACTCGGCACGTCCAACTTCATCCATGGAATGCTAGCAGCGAGGAAGGCTTCACAGAGTTCTTTTCCCACAATTGCAGCCCTTGATTTCTTCGGTGTCGTGGCGAAACAATCCTCAAGTTGTGCCTGGATCACATTTCTTTTCCGCTTCAATTGACGGTTCTTCTGGTGTGTCTTGGACCCTACATGTTTCCCGATCTGGCTCTTCTTAACCACATTTCCTGAAGCCTTCACAGACCTTGCAGAAGAGAGTCTTCCCGTCGGCCAAGAACTTGAAGGTTTTGGTGCCTTCTTTGGATTAAATTCCTCAAGCCACTATTCTTTGGTGACGAGGATGCCATATTCACGACAATCACGTTGAAAGAAGAAGTGAGTGAAATCAACAAACAAAACCAGTTGATCTCCGTCCACAGGAAAGACAGTGTACGCAGATATTACAGAGTTTTTTGTGCAGTGAAATCAGTGTTCACATTTTAACCAGGTAAAACCTATTTAAGTTTTAACCCAACTCAGTGGATAAAATCTGATATAATTATACATATATTGTTTTAGGTATTTTCCCCAGGGTTTCCCCTACGGTTTTACCCAGGTATTACCCAGTGATATAAAAGATAAAGCACCATGTCTAGAACTTATGAGCCTGCTTCAGCCTCAGAATCCAGTGTGTGGATCAATGCATTGGTCTCCTCTGTAGGCTTGCATACGAGACAATGCTGTTCATGTTGCAATTGGGTTCAGTGTAGGGCTCTCTCCGTGCAAACCTCATCGGTGTGTACATTATGGTACTGATGTTGGTACTCTTGGCACACATGGCCTTAGCTGCAGGAAGACTCAGAGAAGTCTTTCTGATCGAACGACATTATATATTACTCTCTGGTGTTTGCATTTAGACTATCTAGTTTGCTGATATCTGACGGAAAACAATGGATGAAATATCCATTGTCCCACTGCGAAGGTTCCTTGTATGGAGTGTCGCTTGCCCACATTTGCACCATCTAATCAAAGGCTTGCATTTTAAATCCTGGTGCTGTCTTTTGAAGGCTAAGGATTTGAAGGCAGCAAAAGAACAATCATCTCAACTCGCCTATTTATTAACCCCCATGCTGTGGAGACTAGAGATGTTTTGGGACACTAGCATTAGCCTTCATCAAGGACCTGGGTTGTTGGCTACACACAGTTACAGAGGAGCCCGGATCACTTCAACACCTGATGCAGAGAACTTCTGTGGATTTAGCATGGGAGAATGCTGCTTCCGTGCTATGAAGTGCCAACAGGAGGGATTACTAGACTAGTTACTTCTGAACTCGGCCATTGTCATAACTTTTGTTGTTGATTGACTGTAAATAGAAACTTATTGTATTGAGGTGCACAAGGACATAGTAAGTGTAGGCCACACAACCGCTCTCATCACTAACAGTATCATGGTAGCTGTAGCAAGCGGTAATGCCTCATCACAAGAGACTTCATGCTGTGAGAAGGAATCACTTCCATGCACACATGGGTAAGAACATCCGAGTTAATTATTGTTCAGGCTTGATTCTGCATTGCCTGAATGCACCGCCACCTGCTTGCATGGCAACCCTCTGACCTCTGAACTGTTAACACCGATCAAAGGCGCTGGCCTGCAAGACTATGTCTTAGAGTGAGGGATAGCTTGGTTCTCATCCAGGCTAGTGTGCACTGTATGACTGCATTTCTCCGCGACCATAGATGCAAGCGCAATGTTCACTGCATTCCCATGACTCCTACAAGAGGTAAAGAACCAGGCACCACTTCACTTACCCCTTGTTGATCTTGGATTTATGGTACTTCTTGTAGGTTTGTTGTTGTTATTGTTGTTGTTATTGTTGTTATTGTTGTTGTTATTATTATGTAATGTACAGGTATATATATGCAAGTGAACCAGGTGAGTGGGTTCCAGTTTAGTGAGCTGGGTGTGACCAACAAGGGCAACTGAAAAAGATGACCAGTCTGAGTTTTGTGATCATTGCATGTCTTCTGGATCTTTGAAGAAAGTGGTGGAGCACAGAATGTTTGAAACACGAATGAGGAACAATACCCCAAAACTGTCCACTTGGAATATACTTTGCAAGGCAGAGTTCCTTTGGGCAAAAATCGAAAGCTGCATCATATAACTTGAGCCATACTACGTTTTGGCTCATTCCAATATTAACCCCATTGTTCCAGTCATTTATTAAACTTGGCAAGATTCACTTTCCCTGTCAGACCCTACAGACCAAAGGAAGACATCCCTCTGTGACTTAACCCACAAGTCAAGTGTCTATTGATGGCTATTCTCTTTGTGTGTGTGTGTGTGTATTTACTTTGGGAAGAAACACAAGAATTTCAAGGATTCTGGAGGGAGACATGAACAGCTCAGGGCAACTACGACTGCAAGCGCGGAGTGAAAAACAGAATCCACGAGACGACTCTGCCTAGGTTGAGGTGTGCGGGCAAGTACGCCCGACAACCCAAGAATTTGAAGCATTCACACTTTCGACTAGCTCCTCCAACCGTCGAGTGCAGAGTTCTCTCTATAAAGAATTTTGCAGTTCTTTACTACTTGCCCTTTCTATCTTGCACTGGCCTAGCCGCAGCCAAGGGCAATAATGCTGTTTGAAGTATGTTCCTCTTCGTTCCGCTTCGAACTCGTCCTGTCTCGAAAGCTACACCCTCACCAGCAGGGTGTGGCTCGCCAGACAACTGCTGACCGGATCTTCACCCATAATTTCCACCGCGTTCCCCTCTCCTCCCTGCGTTCCAGTATCTCACCACGCTTCATTATATTCGGAACTGAAGATGGCCCTCGAGTACTTTGACTATGAATTTGTTACTGAGCCAGAGGATAGTTTGAAATGTGCTATTTTCCTAGAAGTAGCTAAAGAACCCAAACAAGAAGAAGTCTGTGGCAAACTATTCTGCAAGGATTGCATAGAGAAAAATGGAAATAAGCCTTGCCCAACCTGCAAGACTGAACACCCACGATACTTCAGTGATAAGAGAAGTAAGGGTTTATGATACAATCCAATTCCCCATGGGAAAAATGCAACTTTCCCCCCAGTTTCAAGGTTCTCTAGTTGCAGTTCAAGTTTTACATCAAAGCCAAACTAAAAAGTTACATTTTTTTCCATTGAGGTGGGATCAATTCACATTATACGGCCAGTAGCCAAATAAATTGGTGCGCGTGAAAAATAAATAATTAACTTAAAACATAACTGAAAGCATAGCGCTAGCCCAGCCCTTGTTTTAATTATTTTTTAAAGTTAATTACTTTAATTAATTACACATTAGTTAATTACACGTGCTAATTTATTTGGCTACTGGGCGTATATGTGAATTGATCCCCCCCCCCCCCAACCCATCCCTAGCCCAGCTATTTTTTTAATTTTTAATTTTTTTAAAGTTAATTATTTATTTTTAGTTAAATTACATTTAGTTAATTACATGCATTAATTAATATACAAAATTTGTCTTGTAATTAGGTTTACGTGAAATCACAGAACTACGTGTGATGTGTTGTAATGTTGGGAGCGGCTGTGACTGGGAGGGGACTGTTGGGACATTCGATAGTCATGTGACGACCGAGTGTGGATTCAGTTCAATCTCCTGCCCCAACAAATGCAAGGTTGAAGGTAAAGAAGTACAGCTAATGAGGAAAGACCTCGATGACCATCTGAAGACCAAATGTCCTAACCGAGACTACGAGTGCGAGTGTTGTGGAGATCAAGGAACATATGCTAGCATAACGGAAGAGCATGATCAAGTATGCGAATATAAATTAGTTCCTTGCCCCAACACTGAGTTTACCTTAACGATGGAACGTGGCAAGATCAAGGAACATATTTGTATGTTCACGGAAGTGACTTGCAAATACCACAGCAGCATTGGATGCAATGTGCGAAAGGTAAGGATGCACATGAAGCAACACGAGGAAGAAGATGATAAGGCTCATTTTCACATGGCAGTGCAGAAGATGGGAGATAGCATGACCACCTTAGCACAGACTGTGAATGCAAATGCTGAATTAATCGCAATAATGTGTCAAGACATCACTTCACTGAATGAGACCACAGCTTCACTGAAAGATACTACAGCTTCACTCATAGAAAACTTCAACAGGACTGCCTCCTCATTAAATGGTAATATAACGTCATTAAGGGACTCTTTATCTTTAGTGAAGAAGACTACAACTTCACTGGAGAAGGATGCCAATGTAATAAATAAAAGGGAGTCATTTACTTTTAAAATGTCCAATTATAGCTGGAGGAAAGAGGAAGCCGAAACGTATTATTCCGAACCATTCTACTCTAGTTGTGATGGTTACAGGCTTCACATTAGAGTTGATCCATATGGAACTAAGGGCACTCATGTGTCTGTCTATGCAAAGCTATTAAGAGGATCTAACGATCACATACTCCAGTGGCCCTTCCTGGGAAGTGTAACCGTTGAACTTTTAAACCAGTTAGCAGATGACAACCATTACAGTAAGACGATTCCATTCGATACACAAGAAGATGGAAGAATTGGCGCAGCCTTTGGCTATTCAGATTTCATCCCTCACTCGAAGTTGTCCCACAAGTTGCAGGAATACACAATACCTTATGGAAGACACGCTGTACTTCAGAGTGATGGTAACACTAAACAGCCACAAGCCCTGGTTGGAATGCATGTATCATGCTAAGTGAGACCCTGTTTGATTAGACTTGCTGTATAGCACACACACACACTATATATCAACTTGCCTGTGCTTTTTCTCTATTTTCATACATTGACTGTCATGTGTGGGTAGGTCCAACATATCCATTCAGTTAGGATACTGTCGGTATCATTCTGCAATGTTGTAATATTGGATAATTGGATGTTGGCTCCAGAAGGCATTTTGAGGTGACCTTTCCCCTTCAGTGCCGACCCTGTACCTGTCCAGTCTGGCTGTTACGACTATTGTAAAGCTGAAGACGATGGCAAGGCCAAAAGTCCCCAAACATTTCTGGTGTCAAGAGGTTTCCAATTGTGTGATGTGTGTGGGTAGGCCCAATGGTGGCTGAGTCTATAACACACAGACAGACACTAACATTCGTATATATATAATATATATATTTTATTAAGCGATAAATAACATGTTATTATTGGATAGGGTGCTCTTTACTTGAGACGTTAAAAATTACAACAAACAACAACCCAGAAACAACATGGCAGCTCACTTCATTGCAGGGGATGAAAACTATTTTCTGTTGGGTGGACACTCTTGATTAACAAAGAGCTCTTATATACTGTTATGGTTTCATTTAGGGGGTGGGGGGCTGGAACCTTTTTGCCCCCCCATGCTTTGGAAATTGTATTATTGATGTTGATAAGTGCTGACATCATGCCCCCCTTAATATCCAGATTCCTCCAGTTGCCCCCCCCCTTGGACAATTTTCTAAATGAAAAATGAAACCCTGTCTGTAGAGTGGGATAGTGGGTATATAAACATTTCCAGGGTGACTAACAGAAGAATTTGGAGGGAGGGGGTTAGATACCTATGGGTTGTGAGAGGAAGTCACACAATGCTCTGCTACTCTTGGTCATGCGAATTAATGGATTCGATTTTTTAACTTGAATATTTAACTCTTGAATATTAAACTCCAAAAAAAAACTTCCCACTATATGGTGTATACAAGAGCTTGAAATCGAGAAAACTATCTCAACATAGGAGTAATGGTAATGCAATTCCTTTTGTGGAACTCAACCCATGAGATTGTAGCCCGGTTAGCTTCCTAGAGCGTTTAAAAAAAGACTCTCCTCTATGAATATATCTAGTAGCTGTGAATTAGTGGATTCGATTTTTTAACTTGAATATTTAACTCTTGAATATTAAACTCCAAAAAAAAACTTCCCACTATATGGTGTATACAAGAGCTTGAAATCGAGAAAACTATCTCAACATAGGAGTAATGGTAATGCAATTCCTTTTGTGGAACTCAACCCATGAGATTGTAGCCCGGTTAGCTTCCTAGAGCGTTTAAAAAAAGACTCTCCTCTATGAATATATCTAGTAGCTGTGAATTAGTGGATTCGATTTTTTAACTTGAATATTTAACTCTTGAATATTAAACTCCAAAAAAAAACTTCCCACTATATGGTGTATACAAGAGCTTGAAATCGAGAAAACTATCTCAACATAGGAGTAATGGTAATGCAATTCCTTTTGTGGAACTCAACCCATGAGATTGTAGCCCGGTTAGCTTCCTAGAGCGTTTAAAAAAAGACTCTCCTCTATGAATATATCTAGTAGCTGTGAATTAGTGGATTCGATTTTTTAACTTGAATATTTAACTCTTGAATATTAAACTCCAAAAAAAAACTTCCCACTATATGGTGTATACAAGAGCTTGAAATCGAGAAAACTATCTCAACATAGGAGTAATGGTAATGCAATTCCTTTTGTGGAACTCAACCCATGAGATTGTAGCCCGGTTAGCTTCCTAGAGCGTTTAAAAAAAGACTCTCCTCTATGAATATATCTAGTAGTGTAAACGTCTCGATGTAAATAGTGTGTTTCTCCTCTCATGCTATTATCATAGACACTGCTTTATGTTCTGAGCCACCTTTGCTATTAGCTCTCCAGCTAGTTGGCACAGTCCTTATGGCATGCTTTCCTTGACATTAAAAGGAGAGGGGGGAATGATAAGTCGTACATGCAGACAATGTCGTGATATATAGTCCTCCGCAAGCAACACTTAACCTCCGGGCCTGGCAAATTACCTTTCTTTGTTCTTGAGTGTACCCCAATCATGGTGTGTTCATGGTTTTGTGTGTAGCAAATGGATTGATACAACATTAACATAAGCCATTACAAGCAACCCTTTTACATACAAATATCCTACCGGTCCACAACCAGGCACGTGATATTTGGTCCCCTCACCAATTTTCAAAAATGTAAGGACACTGTATGGATTCTAGCCCAAGCCTGTAGCTTGCTAAGGAAGCAAAACGCAGTTAGAACTGGCCATGTTGTGGGCATCGATTATAATCTTGCAAACCAGATTGGCGTGCAGCTATGCATAGGAAGAGAGAACTGGGAAGTCCTCCTCTAGAACCTTCTGTTCTGTTTTGCCATGATTTTTCCTGGCTCTTGATCATGCAAATAAAATGCGTGAAGCTAGATCTCAGGGATCTTGTGTCCATATAAGATGCATGACATTCTGATGAAGTGTACATGCATATGCCAGGAACAGGCTGTGTGGCATTTGACCAGCTTAATCTCCTGTGTGAATGCACGTGTAAAGAGTATCTGGCTTGAGAGTACCAATGGTTGCCAGTGTCTCTTCTTCACCTGCATTTTTCTCCCTCATGGATAAAAGGAGATGGAAACTGGAATAGTGTTGTGGATTTCTTGTCTGTCTGGGTTGGTACTACTGCAATAGCAGCATCGGGAAGTGGGCCAAAATATATCAGAATAGAGAAGCAGCCTATAACCAGCTTGCAATCATGAGTCTGAAACCAAAAGCCTAGAGACCCTGTAGCGACCAGACCAGCCGCGGTTGTCGGACTTTACTTACGAATGTCTTGTGTAAACGGGATAGTGGGGATTCACTCGATCTGAGGGTCGGTGGTACTAGAAACTGCTACGGAATGGATACTGCTTCCTAAAAAGCTGTGATGGACTGTAGCTATGCTGCTCTATCGTGTCAGTGATAGTATAAACATTGCTGCTTTGACACAATAGCTGGCAGAGGGTTTTTATGAATCTCATGGGACTGGCACTTGAATATATATAGGGCTAGGGTGGGAACAAAACTTTCAAGGGCTTTTGGAGGTGATACAGTCTTCAGCATTAGGAAGCTATTGTGTCCAAGCAGCAATGTTTATACTAACACTGCACCCGATAGAGCAGCCTAGCTAAGTCCATCATAGCTGTTTAGCAAGCAGTATCCATTCCAAGCAGCAGTTTCTAACCACCGATAACAACCCTACGCCTGACTAGAACCTAGAACTTAGTCCCCCCCCCCCCCCCGTGAAAACCACACCCCTGTACCTGGCGCATGACTAGAACCACACCTTTTCGTGTAAACCACACCTCCGTACCTCAGATCGAGACATCCAGCGGTTGGTCAAGAACGCCTACAGCGGTCGGTACCAGGATCGCAAGTTGCACAGCACCGAGGCGATCCTGTACCAACCACTGTGTTTCTTGGCGACTCCTCAGATTCTGGAGGTGCTCCTGTTGCCTGAAGTGAGCTATGCATGGTGAAAACTCGATTGCTCAGCCGGGTGTTGGAGGCCCGGTGGGTGGCTGACTATGACTTGGCTAGCAAATATAGCTTGCCCCACCCAGATCTCAGGTACAAGCTTCCCCAGGAATTTTTTGTGTGTGTTACATGGCTCGGGAGATATATAGCTAATAAGCAAATTCTGGTGCATTCTTTCACGTATCATAAATCAAATGCCAATTCCATTATTAACCGATTTAAGCGCCGCCTAGGGAAATCGGACTCGCGAAAAAAATTATATAAAAAAATCTATTTGAACCAAGCGCCAAATTCTTGGTGCTGCACATGAAAGAAGGCTGAATCATAAATACGTCATTTACACGTGCTGCTATAATAATGCGCTGCAGTATTTGTCCCTTTTGCTACACCGCGCAAGTGCAGCCTCACAAAATTAATACACCACGCATCAGCCATCAGCTGTCCCTCTGAATTGTGATGGTGAGGACAGAGAAGGACCCTGCAGTATATCTGCGGAAGATCGAATATTTCCTTAAGAATGGAAAATACAGTTGTGACACGAGTGGAATAAGAAAAAGAATTGACAGATTTACGCATGGTCACCTTTTCAATCCTAATATATATTAATATCTTTGTATTTATTATATTTTATCAGACTATTTTACTCTTATGTGTGCATCCTAACTATATAGGGTGGCTTTAATAACACTAGCATTTGGTTGCTATTAGCCATTCCTATGCATTTGCGCTTGTATTTGCATCATTTATTATAAAAAAATAAATAATAATAAATTAATAAAAAAATAAAAAATAACAGGTAAGACTAATATGGCAAGTGAGCATGAGACTAATACGGCGGGACAAATGTGGCAGGTGACGGGCAGATCTTGGGTACAGTAGGGGGGGGGGGGGGGGTTGGTATCAGTAAGGGCTAAGGGGGGTTTGTATCGGTACACTCAAGTTGCAGTTTTATAAATTTATATGGGGGGGGGGGGGGGGGTGATTTGTAACCACTCCCTCAACCAAACCCTCTTTCATATTATTGACTAATACACACAGTGTAGATATTTCCATATTAGGTCATATGGTAGTTGACCACACATTTTAATTACAACACGATATTTCCATATTAGGTCATATGGTAGTTGACCACACATTTTAATTACATAGTTTAGGAAAGGCACATGACTCTATTTTGATTGGTTGAATTATTATTATCAGTTTTTAGTTTTCCCTTATATGGTAATTCTTGTGAGACTACCCTGGGTCTATAAAAGACCCAGGCCGTCAGTCACCACATATGCTGCAAGTATTCGGACTCCACTCTCTCGTCATTATATTCTGTATCGACCTGTAATGTTGTATGTTGTCTAAATTCTTATGACCTGTGAATAATTGAACTTGTCTTGATAGTTAGGATTGGCGTATCATAAATCAAATGCCAATTCCATTATTAACCGATTTAACCGATTTAAGCGCCGCCTAGGGAAATCGGACTCGCGAAAAAAATAATATAAAAAAATCTATTTGAACCAAGCGCCAAATTCTTGGTGCTGCACATGAAAGAAGGCTGAATCATAAATACGTCATTTACACGTGCTGCTATAATAATGCGCTGCCGTATTTGTCCCTTTTGCTACACCGCACAAGCGCAGCCTCACAAAATTAATACACCACGCATCAGCCATCAGCTGTCCCTCGTGTGGAGCTGAATTGTGATGGTGAGGACAGAGAAGGACCCTGCAGTATATCTGCGGAAGATCGAATATTTCCTTAAGAATGGAAAATACAGTTGTGACACGAGTGGAATAAGAAAAAGAATTGACAGATTTACGCATGGTCACCTTTTCAATCCTAATCCCTATTATATATATTAATATCTTTGTATTTATTATATTTTATCAGACTATTTTACTCTTATGTGTGCATCCTAACTATATAGGGTGGCTTTAATAACACTAGCATTTGGTTGCTATTAGCCATTCCTATGCATTTGCGCTTGTATTTGCATCATTTATTAAAATTAAAAAAATAATAATAAATTAATTAAAAAAATAAAAATAACAGGTAAGACTAATATGGCAAGTGAGCATGAGACTAATATGGCGGAACAAATGTGGCAGGTGACGGGCAGATCTTGGGTACAGTAGGGGGGGAGGGGTTGGTATCAGTAAGGGCTAAGGGGGGTTTGTATCGGTACACTCAAGTTGCAGTTTTATAAATTTATATGGGGGGGGGGGTGATTTGTAACCACTCCCTCAACCAAACCCTCTTTCATATTATTGACTAATACACACGCAGTGTAGATATTTCCATATTAGGTCATATGGTAGTTGACCACACATTTTAATTACAACACGATATTTCCATATTAGGTCATATGGTAGTTGACCACACATTTAAATTACAACACGATATTTCCATGTTAGGTGTTAGGTGATATGGTAGTTGACCACACATTTTAATTACATAGTTTAGGAAAGGCACATGACTATTTTGATTGGTTGAATTATTATTATCAGTTTTTAGTTTTCCCTTATATGGTAATTCTTGTGAGACTACCCTGGGTCTATAAAAGACCCAGGCCGTCAGTCACCACATATGCTGCAAGTATTCGGACTCCACTCTCTCGTCATTATATTCTGTATCGACCTGTAATGTTGTATGTTGTCTAAATTCTTATGACCTGTGAATAATTGAACTTGTCTTGATAGTTAGGATTGGCTCTCTGTAGAACACAATTCTAACATCTGGTGGCAGCAAAACTCGACCTCACGACCATCGATCCGACTCTTCCTTGACCAGGTGCCAACTCCATTGGCAACTATCACTCGACCTCCTACCACTCCACACTTGACTTATCTCTTCAAATCCGTGACCAGTTGTCTCGAATCTCCGCAACCAAACTGTATCGTCGACGCAAACTCGAGAGTCCCCCGCAGACTGATTCCTCGTCTCCAGCTATCATCATTCCAAGACCTTATAATCCTTACTCCGGTAGAGGCACTCCATTCAAATCTATCTCCAAACTATCCCAGTAATGACTACCGACCAGTCGGATGCAAATGACCAGATACGGCATCAACGGCATCCCTCTTATCACGACGAAGGAGCCTTCTCACACCCGCAACCACTTCGTGAGACCCCTCCGACCCCGCCTTAGCCCTTCTCCTGGAGACAATGACGAAAGCATTCATGGAAAGCAACTCCCGTCCTCCCAAACCTCCTCAACTACCTCCAATCCAGCCTGGCTACGTCGAAATAGACCTTCTACGGTTCGAAAGACACATGATGACCCATTCTGTTCCAGAGAATCATTGGGCAGCAGAGCCTTCTAAGAGGTACACTAACAAATGCAGCTCTATCCTTACACCATGATGAAGCAGATCACTACCCCACACTCAAGTCTACCTTCGCCAGATGTTAGAATTGTGTTCTACAGAGAGCCAATCCTAACTATCAAGACAAGTTCAATTATTCACAGGTCATAAGAATTTAGACAACATACAACATTACAGGTCGATACAGAATATAATGACGAGAGAGTGGAGTCCGAATACTTGCAGCATATGTGGTAACTGACGGCTTGGGTCTTTTATAGACCCAGGGTAGTCTCACAAGAATTACCATATAAGGGAAAACTAAAAACTGATAATAATAATTCAACCAATCAAAATAGAGACATGTGCCTTTCCTAAACTATGTAATTAAAATGTGTGGTCAACTACCAAATATCGTGTTGTAATTAAAATGTGTGGTCAACTACCATATGACCTAACATGGAAATATCGTGTTGTAATTAAAATGTGTGGTCAACTACCATATGACCTAATATGGAAATATCGTGTTGTAATTAAAATGTGTGGTCAACTACCATAATTATTATGACCTAATATGGAAATATCTACACTGCGTGTGTGTATTAGTCAATAATATGAAAGAGGGTTTGGTTGAGGGAGTGGTTTGTTAGGAGGTTCCTAACATCTCCCCTTCCTTCTGGGAGGCGTCAGCCGGAAACGTAGGGTCTTCTAGCCATGCTTGGCGTGAGAGGGCATCAGCATTCTGGTTCCTATCTCTGTCGTTGATGTCGAGTGGAACTTGATAAAATCCTCTGGCAAGGTCAAAGGTAGAGAAATAGTTGGCCTTGGCCATCCTTTCCAGAATATCCTCAATCCGGGGGAGGTAGTACGGATCTGGGGTGGTAACATGATTAATCGACGGTAATCTACCACTAACCTGACAGAGCCTGGTGTTTTCTTGGGAACAGCGAACATGGGTGCTGCCCAGGGGGCTGTTGATGGTTCTATGAGGCCGGTTTCCTTCAGTAGGTTGATCTCTGATCGAAAGGGTTCTTCCCACATCTTGGGAATGCGGTAGGGATGAAGATGTATGGGTAGAGCTTGGCCTGTCTCGATTCTGTGGGTAGAAGATTTGGCCTTACCCAAGGTAGAAGCACGATTACCTTTGGGTAGTGATGCCAAACTGTCATTGCTTCTGTCTTTTGCTGGGGAGAGAGAGAGGGTCCCAGCTAAGGTAGGGAGTCTTCAGTGGGCTGCGGATGGTAATCAGGTAGATCTGCCGTGTCTGCAGGTTCTACGGAGATGTGTGCGATGTCTGCAATGGGGATTTGCCAGGCCTTCAAGACAGTGACGTGGACTGAGCGAGTTTTCTTATGCTTTTCGGGCATGTTGACAACGTATGTAACCGGAGATAGAGTTCCTATGATGGAGTAGGGTCCACTCCATCTGTCAGTTAACTTGTCTGTTTTGTGTCCCGTGATTGCTGGCGTGAAAACTAGGACCTGGTCTCCGATATTGAAGGTCCTATCTTTGGTTGTCTTATCGAGCCAGTCTTTGGTTCTGGTCTGAGTCAAAATCTGCTGCTGGAGGACGACTTCTCTTGTGAATTTGAGATCATCTCGTAGCTGCAAGAGCCACTCTGCTGCTGTTGAGGTAGTCGACTTCTTCGGGACCCATTGTCTGCTAAGGATGTCGAGTGGACCATGGACGTGACGGCCGAAGATGAGTTCGAAGTGGGAGAAACCCGTTGACGAACACGGGGCCTCCCTGCAGGCAAACAGTAGGTATGGCAAGTAGTCATCCCAATCACGGTGATCATCCACAACCTTGCGGACCATCTGGAGGAGGGTGTGATGAAAACGTTCCACGGCTCCGTTTGATTGGGGTCGGTAAGGGGAAGTCTTGGAGTGGTGAACTCCAAGGAAACGGAAAGTCTCTTGCATAATTCCAGATAAGAAATTGCTTCCTCTGTCTGAGAGGATCTCTAAGGAAACAGAAAGGCGGGACATAATATTTAGCAAATTCTCTGCAACTACCTTTGAGGTGGTGGTGCGGAGGGGTACTGTGTCGGGATATCTGGATCCGAGGTCGATATAAGTCAATATATATCTGTTCTTCTTCGTTGTGAGAGGAAGAGGTCCAACGATGTCAATCGCTACCTTTTCGAAGGGTCTGGTAATATGAGGGGGTGATAAGATCATTGGTGCCTTCAGATAGGCTGTCTTCTGGCACCTGGAGCAAGACTGACATGCATTCCTTATATCTTTACCCATACCTGGCCCCCAAAAGAGCTTTTGTATCTTGTATTTGGTCCTGTTGGAACCTATGTGACCTGCCATTGGGGTCGAGTGAGCCAGCTGGATGACCTGTTCTCGTCGGCTGAGAGGGAGAACTATTTGTAGCCTAGGTTCACCCAACTGGTCAGTGGTCTGGCGGTGTAGTACATTGTTGACGACTATGAATTCTGGATTTTCCTTGTCGACAGAACTCCAAAGGTCAGCTAGAGTCTGATCCTGTAGCTGGTCATCGTGCAGAGCCTGGGAGTTGTTGTCAGGTTGCAGTGGAGGATCAATATCATCGGTCAGAGAGGTCTGGTCTGTCGGTGAGTAGAGGTTGGCTTGAGGGAAGTCGAAATCCTCACCTATCAGATTTGAGAGGGGGTTAGGGTCGACAGGTGATGTTGCTGTGCCCTCATCATCTAGTTCTTGCTGATAGTGGTCTTCTTTGCGCTGTTGTCGAGTCTGGACCTCTAAGACCTCTTTGGGAATCTCTGTGATTGCTGCCTGAACAAGATCGTATAAGATAGGACAATCCTTACCAAGCAAGATGTCATGCTTGATGTCATCAGAGATGGCCATCCGCATGTGGAAATTGGAGCCCAGTAGTTCACAGGTGAGGTGGGTCGCAGGCAGAGAGGTAAGAGGGACGTGGACACCCTTGATGACAATGGGAGGTGAGTCCTCAGACGTGTCGGGACCGTCTGGCTGGAGCTGTTTGACGAGGTCGGCATTGATGACAGTGACATCAGCTCCACTGTCGAGAAAAAATCGGACAGGTAGGCTGTTAATTTTTCCCATGGCGAAGAGAGAAGGGAGTTGTGTCGGTCAGAAGGTTTTTGTTGCTTCTCTTCAACTCTGTAGATGGTTTTCTCTGGGCAAGCAGCACTCAGATGTCCCCAACCTTTGCAATTAAAACACATAGGACCTTTACTGGCATCAAAATACTTACTTAAGTCCTTCTTGGGTTGCTGAAGTCATCTGTCTGAGCGGGGTGGTCGTTCCAGCTTTGGAGTGATCAGTTTTGGTTCAGGAGGGTAAGTTGACTTCGGCTCAGACTCGGCAGGTTGTCTGTCTGGATAGGTGGAGTGGGTCTGGTGAGGCTGAGGTTGATAAGGTGGTCGGAATGGAGGTCGATTTTGGGGGTATCGAGGTCTGGAGTGGGCTTTCCACAAGCACTGTTGTTCCATGTGATGGTCCGAGACGTAGGAGTCAACTGCCTGTGTGAAGGCACGGTCGGTAGTCGGGTTCTGTGATCGAACAAAGGCGGCGATGTGATCAGGGATTTGGCGGTACATAATCTCTCTGGAGATGAGTCGATAGCAGTCGGTGATAGTGTAACAATCTTTGAGACAGTTTTTGGCCATGTCACACGTTCTGAAGTAGACATCTGCCATGTTTTCATGAGGTTTTGGTTTAGGGTCGAACCATCGGGAGAAGCGGGTAGACTCAGTGATGCCCATACGTCCAAGAGGGTAGACTTGAGTGTGGGGTAGTGATCTGCTTCATCATGCTGCAAGTATTCGGACTCCACTCTCTCGTCATTATATTCTGTATCGACCTGTAATGTTGTATGTTGTCTAAATTCTTATGACCTGTGAATAATTGAACTTGTGTCATACCATCCCAAAGATTTGAACACACATTCAACTTTTGAATGACATATTGAGCTCTGAACTCATTCCAGCATTGACTGGCAGGACACCTCTAAATAATTTGGAATGTGGCCTGTTTGCATTGCCAGCTGGAATGGGGGGGGGGAGGGGGGGGGCTTGGGATTGGCAACCATCCTCCAATACTGATTATGAGTTCTCTGCCTCCCTTGAGATTACCAAGGCTCTATCAAATGCGATCGTATCACAAGACCAGCTATGTTATTGTTCTCAATGAACTCTCAGTTGACATAATAACATTAAAATCACCTTCTCAATAATCGGTTTCAATTTTTATTCACTCGACGCTTCGACTAGATGCTCTAGTCTTCATCAGGAATTATTGCTGACCAAATGGATTCCAAACATTCCACTCGCAAACAAAAACGACAGAGAAACACATCAAAAGCAGATGAATTTCCTAAACAACTGACACATATAAGTGGGATTGGAAAGGGCCCAAGAAACTTGCACATGTCTGACAGCTTTGCCATTACAAGAACATGGCTTCACTCTGCATAAGAGTGCATTTCAAGATGTGTGGCCCTTAGATATGGATGGTCTCCCCCCTCAACTATTGATGTGTGCCTGTGGCTGCAAGGTCCCAACTGAGCATGCCCCATCTTGTGTAAAAAGAGGAATCCCTTCCATATGACATCTGAGACCTCACTGTTATCCTTCTCACAGAGGTTTGTCACGATGAGGGCATTGAGCCAGAGCTATATACAACCATTGATGAATTAAGAACTGTCTGGCTCAACTGCCAACTCTCAAGATGGAGGGAGCATGACTGGGCATTAGCAGCAAACAGCATTTCTGGGGAGGCTCCTTTGAAAGAACTTACTTCGATGTCAGGATCTTTAACCCCTAAGCTCCATCAAATAGACCAAATGCCCTCATGCTACAAAGGGTTAAGGCCAGTATTGCCCATAAAAACATATTTATGTAAACGTGCATAACTTTGCTGTCCTTCTAACCCTACAGCTCATTTTGATACCAGAATACAGCTCTCTGCAAGAGCTTTCTAATGATATGCTATATAAGAAGTTTCAGTAAAGTATAGAGGTTTGGAAAAATTCTGACGGTCACAAAAAGAATTCCCTCTCCTAAGATATGCACTATACACACTTCCCTTTTATGATGTAGTAGAGGAACCTCTAAAGCACAATTTAAGACATGTTTCTAAGAAATCACTGTTGAAGTTGGGCTATTATATTCAATTTTCAAGGTGAATGTAAGTGAGAGCCTGGATAAAATCCACCATAACTAGAGACTTGTGCATCCAAACGTTTTCAAATTTGAAAGACAGTTTGTACAGATGTTTAGAAAGGATATAAGTCACAAAAAATATATATTGTCAAAAAATTAAAAATAATGGGCCTTAACCCTTCGACCGCTGGATTTACACAGCACTTTATAAAAATAGTGACGTTATTTTACATAATATTTTATATTCAACCTTACATAATATTTTATATTCAACCAGGAGTGCACAAATGTCCCTAGCAACCATGGTTGATGTTATAACATTGGTGTTGACAAACATTGTGGTCAACAGTAGGTTGCCTAGCAACTGACCACATATGATGAATATCATTATAACATTTGATGGTTTGTTTTGATTGTATTTTTAGGCAGAATATGGACAGATATGGACTGGAGATTGCATCATGATGTAAATATAATAAAATGACAGTGTCATATTTTACTAGGGCAGATAATTAGAAACTATAGCTTACTAACTACCTATTAGCTTTATATTATTATAGCTATATAGATGGATAGCGAAGTACCCAGGTAAATGCTATTTTTTATACAAGTCAGAAAAAAAGCAGTAATGCTAAAGGATCTGACATGCATGGCTATTTATTTGCCTGGGACATCTTGTTCCTGTTCTTCACCATCGTCAGTCTCAAGACCTGGATCCCTACGCAAATCAGCGCTACTATCTCTGGACTGGCAAAAAACGGGTTCTGAATCTACGATGTCAGTCAGAGTTGCTAGCTCTTCAGGATCTCTAGTCTGTTCTCCGTGCTAGGCAAATATCCCTTCTCCTTCCTCATCACTGCTTTCAACCTCAGAGAGACCGAATTCGTCGTCATCCAGCATTGCTCGTCCACATTTAGTCTAGAAGCCATTTTTTAAATCCTGATCAGCTGAGTTTGACGTCACGAATACCTTGGTGCTATACCTCAGCTATTTTAATTCCAGCTCTAGGGACATGCCCAGGCACATGCGTAGCTAAAACTAACGATTTTATATATTTGTTTTTGTCGCGGTCATTTACAACTGCGGATACGGCGGTGAGTCTAATGATATGCTATATAAGAAGTTTCAGTAAAGTATAGAGGTTTGGAAAAATTCTGACAGAGTCACAAAAAGAATTCCCTCTCCTAAGATATGCACTATACACACTTCCCTTTTATAGTAGAGGAACCTCCTCTAAAGCACAATTTAAGTTAAAAAATTTGACCAGGGGTTTTCATGACAAGGTCAACCAATATATGGGCATAAGGGTATATACACACGACTATAAAATTGGACTGCTACTTCCAAATTGAAAAAATTCCAACTTAAAAGGTAGAGCAAAGATAGAGCTACAAAATGATATATAATGAAGAAGGTATATATACATGTTTCTAAGAAATCACTGTTGAAGTTGGGCTACTATTATATTCAATTTTCAAGGTGAATGTTTTCAAGGTGAATGTAAGTGAGAGCCTGGATAAAATCCACCATAACTAAGACTTGTGCATCCAAATATTTTCAAATTTGAAAGACAGTTTGTACAGATGTTTAGAAAGGATATAAGTCACAAAAAATATATATTGTCAAAAAATTAAAAATAATGGGCCTTAAGAAGCGAGCTCATGAGCAGCGTGTCAGGGAGAACATGCAACATTTACACACACATCAAAGGCAATACTCCAGGTCTTGTGCTCACTTTGAAGTTATCTTTCAACTGACCTCATTCCTTACAATTATTCTTCTTTTTCTGATCACTTTGTTATTCATTTTTCTATATCAATTCACTCAATACTACAAACAGCCACCTAATATATATATATATATGACCACTGATTACCACGCTGAAATAGACTTCCTGGCATGAATGCACATCTACGGAGAGCAACGATGTTTTATTCAACAGGTCTATCACAATTGGAAATATATTATATTGTATGCCTCTACCTAGGAATCTCATAACCTCCACATGCCCCATAGCTGACCTCCACGTGCGCCCCATAGCTAACCTCCAAGTGCCCCATAGCTAACCTCCACGTGCCCCATAGCTAACCTCCACGTGCCCCATAGCTGACCTCCACGTGCCCCATAGCTAAACTCCACATGCCCCATAGCTAACCTCCACATGCCCCATAGCTAACCTCCACGTGCCCCATAGCTGACCTCCACATGCCCCATAGCTAACCTCCACATGCCCCATAGCTAACCTCCACGTGCCCCATAGCTAACAAACCTCCACGTGCCCCATAGCTAAGATTATTTCCAGGTTTGCTGAATGTGTCACATCATCTCTGACCGATGAGCCAAGTGCACATCATAAGATGGCAGACATCCAGCAATTTTTTATGAACAAAACAAGTCCATCTTAGAGGAAATTATTCTATCTCAGCCATTTTTCATTTAGCGCTATTTCACTCTACCAACAACTTATTAATGATAAGTAGACATGTCATTTTGTTCAGCTAATATGATGTTTTTATGTCATTTTTTGTGGTAAAATATGTGCTGAAAATATGGTGATTCTGAAATTCAGATAAGCAGGGGCTATATATATATCAGGAAAAACAAACTTTTTTAAACCTTTTATTACAGAATAGAACAACTATATAGCAGTCAGCAGCACGAGAATAGGAACAGTGTTTCACCATAATTTTGACCACATTCTCTTCAGTCAAACAGTGGGGCCTGTCAGTCAATACAGTTTTGTAGACCGAAAAGGTTCTCTCCATGTCGACATTGGCGGTAGGGCAGAACTTAAAGTTGGCGACGTCTCCAGGACCAAATCCTTTGGGGAGGGAGCCTTTCAAGCACCCCACAATTGAGCGTAGGACCAGAAAACATCAGGGTTTCTCTCCAGCACAGAGTTGAACTTGTTTTGTAACGGCATCCCCTTTTGGCCAGCAATACTGTCGAGGTTGGACTTGGCTTCGTCAAGGATGGCAAAGGATCTTTCCAAAGGCAAACCCGCTTCTTCAAGACGAGTCAGAACAGCAGGAAGGAAAGCCAAGTTCCCTGCAATGAAGGCTAAGTCTGAGGCAAGGTGGTGGTTCTTGAGCAATTTCTGACACTTTCCGATGGCTGCTGCATCTTCTGGTAACAACTGGCTGACGATGGTTTTGACTTTCTCGAAATTTTTGGCGTAGAACAAAGTTGCATCTATCCAGGTGCCCCATCTTGTCAACACAGGCTCAGGGGGAAGGGGAACTTCAGGACAGACCTCTTTCCAGATAATGATGTGGGAGGGGGCTTTTACAAAGATCCTCTTCACGGTGGAGACGAGATCATTGACCTCTGGAAACATTTCGCGGACAGATTCACAGACACGATGGAGACCATGGGCCAGACAAGTGATGTGAAGGAGTGTGGGGTAGAAGACCTTCAGTTCCCGGCCTGATTTTGCATGTATGCTGCGGCATCGGAGAGAAGCAGCTTCAGCAGATCAGCATAAAAATTGGGCCACAGAAACTTGAGGGTGTTGTTGACTAGGATAGAGATGGTGGCAGAGTTGGTTTTCTCAAGGAAAACCACATTGGCAAGGTAAGGGGCATGGTTCTTCTCGTTGTCGAGCCTCCCGATCAAAACATTTGCCACGTAGCGGCCCATGGCATCCGTCGTTTCATCGACGCCCACCCAAATTGGTTTGTCTCCCAAACAGTCCTGAATCTCGCGAATGGCATCCTGGTAGCACTCACCCAAGTACTTCTTCTCAAGGGTGGTTCTGTCTGGCATGGAGATCCCGATGTTTGACTCCAAGAATCCGCGGAATTGGGCACGTCCAACTTCATCCATGGAATGCTAGCGGCGAGGAAGGCTTCACAGAGCTCTTTTCCAACAATTGCAGCCCATGATTTCTTCGGTGTCGTGGCGAATCAATCCTCAAGTTGTGCCTGGATCACATTTCTTTTCCGCTTCAATTGACAGTTCTTCTCGTGTGTCTTGGACCCTACATGTTGCCTGATCTGGATCTTCTTAACCACATTTTTGTACCTTCTCACAGATCTTGCAGAAGAGGGTCTTCCCGTCGGCCAAGAACTTGAAGGTTTTGGTGCCTTCTAGAGAACTATGGAACCAGCCTAACTCATATTGATGTGTTCTCATGCTATACACGCCCTTACTAACTTGACGACCCCTTACCTAGCGCATGCTCTCTACACATTCCTCACTTGTCCATGCATTGCCAAAGACACTGGTACTAAGCCACTGTACCAAGCCACTGTCCAAAGCCTCTGGTACAGTACCAAGCCACTGTACAAAGCCACTGGTACAAAGCCACTGTACCAAGCCACTGTCCAAAGCCACTGGTACTAAGCCACTGTACCAAGCCACTCTCCAAAACCATTGTTACAAAGCTACTGTCCCAAGCCACTGTCCAAAGTGCTATTCTATGAACATCGTTCTATATCCAGTTCAGTCTGAGTGGCAAATGCGTGCAGCGCTATCCTTCGATGCATGGACAAGTCTTTTTGCTAGTCTCTGATAGCTAGTCTCTGATAGCTAGTCTCTGATAGCAACAATTCGAGAGTAAAAGGAAGAGCGAATTCTATTTAACTCCCACCCACCCATCATAGCTATACCCTGCCCATTCGATGGATGCGACTGGGCGATACCAGAAGGAACAGACACCGCCCTGGCACCTGTCCTCCTCACCACACACGCCATGAACCACCGGACCAACCCCAGAGCTAAACCAGCTCCGGTGAAGCGTCCAGAACTAACATCAGGGGGAACAACGGAAGCCTGGACCTACTTTCTACAGAGATGGCGATCATACGTTACATCAGTACAACTGACAGGTCAGGACCTTACCATACAGTTACTAGAGTGCTGCGACTCTAACCTCAGGCGCGATGTCACCAGAAATACGGTCGGTCCCTTACCAATTGAGGGTATGACAGAGAAGGACTTACTTGCAGCCATAAAATCCCTCGCAGTGACGGCCGAGAACACGAAGGTGGCTCGCGTAGCCTTATCAAGAATGACACAGGACCGTACTGAACCCATCCGAGCATTCGCTGCACGCCTCCGGGGACAAGCTGAGGTATGTCGCTTTTTGAAGAAGTGCCCCAATTGTGATGGAGTGGTGAACCAGGGCGAGGAGCGGGTGGCTGACCAACTCTGCATAGGCCTGGCGGATGCAGAGATCCAAGAAGATCTGCTCAAGCATCCTGACCAGGACATGTGCATAGAGGACACCATCCGCTTCATTGAAGTAAGAGCAGCGGGGAAGAAATCAGCCATGACGATGTCGACCCCTAACAACGCACATGCCCTTGACGACCACGGTGCTGATGCTGTGACGTCACAATACAGGCGGCAACAACGCCCACCATCTCAACGTGAACTCCCCACCCCACCCAGGGGACGTGGCAACACTCCACCTCGCCAACAACGGAAGCCCAGACCCCAGGCAGCACAACCATCAGGACCGTGCACCTACTGCGGCCAACGCGGGCATGGCGAGCAAGAGAAGACTGCCTACCGTCGGATCCATTGCCCGGCTTTCGGCAGCACCTGCACATCATGTGGCAGGCAGCACCACACAGCCTCAGTATGCTGGCAGCGAACGGAACATGAATCCGCCCTCTCCGAAATGGCTCAGGGAATGTCAGAAGGTACCCTGCCCCACCAAACATGGCAGAGTGACACCTCATCCTGGATACAAAAACACTCTCCCTCGCAACCCGTGATCGCCATCCTAGTCTCCTCCCACGCAGAGGACTTCAGGAACCATGGCCACACACTGCCCCAAGAGTCCAGACACATACGCACCACGGCACTCGCGGACACCGGCTGCCAGAGCTGCCTGGCCGGCCCGGACCTCATGTCCAAGCTGCACCTTGGCCCAAACGACCTCATACCTGTCAACCTGACAATGAAGTCAGCCAGTGGAAACAACCTCCCCATCCTCGGGGCGGCTCTGCTGCGTCTCAAAATCCCATCTGGCAAGGAAATGCGCCAGATGGTATACTTCAGTCCTGAGGCATCCCAGATATACTTAAGCATGGCCACCCTGGCCGACCTGGACATGATCCCAAGAGACTTCCCGTCCGGATCATCGTCCACCCGAGACAACAGGCCCAGCCCCAACGCTGCCCAGATCTCCCAGACCACTCAACCGACACCACCAGCAGAGAGACCCTTAAAGAGGGCGTATGGAGACGCTGCAAGAGCCCCAAGTACCGCTACAATGCCCCCAGAGAGGCGACCGGGAGTCAACCCACCCCGGACTAGCGATGACACCCCACTGATCAACCAGGCGAGACGACCTTGCTCTTGCCCTACAAGATCACCGCCCCCGCCCCGCCCCACAGGCCTTCCCTACCCAGCCACACCGGAGAACAGGGCACGTCTCGAGCAACACCTACTACAGACGTATGCGTCGAGCTCATTCAACATTTGTGAGCATCAGCCCCTCCCTATGATGGCCGGACCTCCGCTCTCATTGAGCATCGACCCCAACGCCGTCCCCAAACCATGCCACACCCCCATCACCGTCCCCATCCACTGGCAGGATGAGGTTAAGGCTGGATTGGACCATGACGTCCGCCTTGGAGTTTTGGAGAAGGTCCCCTTAGGGACCCCGGACACTTGGTGCGACCGCATGGTGATATGCACCAAAAAGGACGGGTCCCTGAGGCGGACCATCAACTTCCAGGAGTTGAACAAACATGCCACAAGAGAGACACACCATTGCGCCTCCCCTTTCCACCAGGCCAGAGCCGTTCCAGGCAACACGAAGAAAACCATCTTTGACGCCTGGAACGGCTACCACTCGGTAGCCCTCTCACCAGCAGACCGGCATTTCACCACTTTTATTACCCCCTGGGGCAGATACCGCTACTGCTCTGCCCCACAGGGATACATCGCCTCAGGGGACGCCTACACGGCACGGTACAATGCGATTGTATCTCACATTAGCCGAAAAACGAAGTGTATCGACGACGCCCTCATTTGGAGCGAGTCTATCGAAGAAGCATACCACCAGGCCACAGAATGGTTAGACATCTGCGCATGGAACGGGATAACACTGAACCCGCGCAAGTTCCACTTTGCGCAGGACGAGGTGGAATTTGCCGGGTTCACCATCACCCCATCTGAAGTAAGACCATCACAGAAGTACCTGGAGGCCACCACCGGCTTCCCTACACCCAAGAACATCACAGACGTACGCGCCTGGTTTGGCTTAGTCAACCAGGTCGCGTACGCCTTCTCGATGGCCCCAACAATGCAGCCGTTCCGGGACCTCTTGAAGCCCACCAACCCATTCCTATGGAACGAGCAGACACAACGCGCGTTCGACCTCTCCAAGACCACCATATGCCAAAAGATTGCTGAAGGAGTTACCATCTACGACAAGAGTCGACCCACATGCCTGGCGACAGATTGGAGCAAAGACGGGATTGGGTACTGGCTGTTTCAAAAACACTGCCAGTGCCCATCCCACGAGATCCTCTGTTGCCAGGAGGGATGGAAAGTGGTGCTGGTCGGCTCGAGGTTCACGCACTCCGCTGAGTCCAGGTACGCCCCCATCGAGGGGGAGGCCCTCGCAGTGGCAGACGCCCTCGAGAAAGCATGTCACTTCGTCCTCGGGTGCAGTGATCTCCAGATTGCAGTGGACCACAAGCCACTACTCAAAATCTTTGGGGATCGCTCACTCGAGGACATCCATAACACCCGCCTCAGAAACCTGAAGGAAAAGACACTGCCTTACAGGTTCCAGATGATATACATTCCTGGGATACGGAACCACACGAGTGACGCTCTGTCCCGCCATCCATCTGGCGACCGCCTTTCAGTGAAGCTCTACCTCCAGGATGACAACCACTCGGACACATCCAGGATGAACCCATCAGGCATCCCGAAATGCCACGTCGCGTCGCTCTCCACCACATCAGAGGATGCTGACGAACTCGCCACTGCCCTGTGTGCCGCCGTCCATCACATACCCATCACATGGGAAACCCTCCAAGTCGCCACAGTAGCTGACCCGGCACTACGACTGCTATCCGAAGTCATCGAAGACGGTCCACCCGAGGCAAGGCACCACATGCCTGCCATCATTAGGGAATACTTCCCCATTCTTGATACAATCACAAATGTGGACGGCGTCCTCGTGAAAGGTGAAAGGATCATCATCCCACTCGCACTCCGCCAAAGATGCCTCGACGCCCTCCATGCCGCTCACCAAGGCACAACCAGCATGTATGCAAGGGCACAGACATCACTCTACTGGCCAGGCATGTCTAAGGAAATCACCGCAACCAGGCAACACTGTGCCACCTGCAACGGTAACGCCCTGTCCCAACCTGCCATGCCATCAACGACACCGGTCGACCCTCAGTACCCCTTCCAGCACATGTGCGCGGACTACTTCCACCACGTAGGGTTCGCGTACCTCGTGCTGGTGGATCGGTACTCAAACTGGCCGGTCGTCACCAGATCCACGAACGGAGCAGAGGGCCTCTGCCAAGTCCTACGAGATACTTTTGCCACCTATGGCATTCCAGAGAGCATCACCTCTGATGGCCCAGAGTTTGCCTCCCACACCACCAGGGACTTCCTATCCTCATGGAGTGTACACCATAGAACGTCCTCCGCCTACAACCCCCACGCAAATTGCCGGGCTGAGACAGCGGTGAAGACCACCAAGAGGCTGATCGCCGGCAACACAGGCCCAGGCGGCACCCTATCAGACGACTTTCACTTGGCGCTTCTACATTACCGAAACGGACCAAGCTCCGACACTGGCATGTCCCCGGCACAATGCCTCTTTGGAAGGGCCACCAGAGACCTCCTCCCTGGACTCCCTGCCACCTACCGCCCGCACCAGGACTGGACATCGAGACTGGACCTCCGTGAACGTGCGCTGTCCAGACGCCAGGTCACCGGCCGTGCCAGATGGGACAAACACACCCAAGGTCTGTCCCCACTCCGTTGTGGTGACACAGTCATGATCCAAAATCAGACTGGACGTCACCCAACGAAGTGGGACAAGTCTGGCACGGTCGTGGAAGTACTGCAATATCACCAGTATGCAGTACGGACCGACGGCTCTGGACGGCTCACGACACGGAACAGACGCTACCTCAGGCGATTTAATCCTTTCACCACCTCGCCCAACCCGTTCACAGTCACTCGACAACCGACCAGATCAACCACCCCAACCCCCGTCACTACACAGGATCGGCAACCAGCCCCTACGCACCCACCGACCAGTACCGCGATGACCCCACCGACTGCAGACTCGAGTCACAACGATCACCATCCTCGCCCACTGCCACGTCCAGCAAGTCCGCCTCATCCGCAGCAACCGGCGCCACTACCACCCCCAGCTTCGGCTCCAGCAAAGACCCAACCCCAGCCGACCTATGCATCGGTGGCCAAAACACCAGCCAGACCCACTCCACTGCCACAACGCAGCCTGGCCCTCCCACCAACCCCCTCCCCCCCCCCGGGAAGCCACTCCTGTACCACGCAGGAGCAAGAGGCCCAAAGCCAATCGACAGGCTTGGCTACAAACAGAGAAACTAATCACCAGAGCCCTAGCCTCTGCTTGGGGGGGATAGAGAACTATGGAACCAGCCTAACTCATATTGATGTATTCTCATGCTATATACGCCCTTACCAACTTGACGACCCCTTACCTAGCGCATGCTCTCTACACATTCCTCACTTGTCCATGCATTGCTATTCTATGAACATCGTTCTATATCCAGTTCAGTCTGAGTGGCATATGCGTACAGCGCTATCCTTCGACCTTCTTTGGAATTAAATTCCTCAAGCCACTTTTCTTTGGTGACGAGGATGCCATATTAACGACAATCACGTTGAAAGAAGAAGTGAGTGAAATCAAGAAACAAAACCAGTTGATCTCCGTCCACAGGAAAGACAGGTTACACAGATATTACTTGTGCAGTGTTCACATTTTACCCAGGTAAAACCCAACTCAGTGGATAAAATCATATATTGTTTTAGGTATTTTCCCTAGGGTTTTCCCCCGGGTTTTACCCAGGTATTACCCAGTGATATAAAAGATAAAGCACCATGTCTAGAACTTATGAGCCTGCTTCAGCCTCAGAATCCAGTGTGTTGGATCAATGCATTGGTCTCCTCTGTAGGCTTGCGCACGAGACAATGCTGTTCATGTTGCAATTGGCTTCAGTGTAGGGCTCTCTTCGTGCAAACCTCATCGGTGTGTACATTGTGGTACTGATGTTGGCACTCTTGGCACACATGGCCTTAGCTGCAGGAAGACTAGGAGAAGTCTTTCTGACCGAACGACATTATATATTGCTCTCTGGTGTTTGCATTTAGAACTATCTAGTTTGCTGATATCTGACGAAAAACAATGGATGAAATATCCATTGTCCCACTGCGACGAAGGTTCCTTGTATGGAGTGTCGCTTGCCCACCTTTGCACCATCTAATCAAAGGCTTGCATTTTAAATCCTGGTGCTGTCTTTGGAAGTCTAAGGATTTGAAGGCAGCAAAGAACAATCATCTCAACTCGCCTATTTATTCACCACCATGCTGTCGAGACTAGAGATGTTTTGGGCCACTAGCATTAGCCTTCATCAAGGACCTGGGTTGTTGGCTACACACAGTCACAGAGGAGCCCGGATCACTTCAACACCTGATGCAGAGAACTTCTGTGGATTTAGCATGGGAGAATTCTGCTTCCATGCTATGAAGTGCCAACAGGAGGGATTACTAGACTAGGTACTTCTGAACTCGGCCATTATTGTCATAACTTTTGTTGTTGATTGACTGTAAATAGAAACTCATTGTATTGAGAGGTGCACAAGGACATAGTAGGTGTAGGCTACACAACTGCTCTCATCACTTACAGTATCATGGTAGGTAATGCCTCATCACAAGAGACTTCATGCTGTGAGAAGGAATCACTTCCATGCACACGTGGGTAAGAACATCCGAGTTAATTATTGTTCAGGCTTGATTCTGCATTGCCTGAATGCACCGCCACCTGCTTGCATGGCAACTCTCTGACCTCTGAACTGTTAACACTGATCAAAGGCGCTGGCCTGCAAGACTATGTCTTAGAGTGAGGGATAGCTTGGTTCTCATCCAGGCTAGTGTGCACTGTATGACTGCATTTCTCCGCGACCATAGATGCAAGCGCAATGTTCACTGCATTCCCATGACTCCTATATACAAGAGGTAAAGAACCAGGCACCACTTCACTTAACCCTTGTTGATCTTGGATTTATGGTGCTTCTTGTAGGTTTGTTGTTGTTATTGTTATTATTGGTGTTATTGTTATATTGTTGTTATTGTTGTTGTTATTATTATGTAATGTACAGGTATATGCAAGTGAACCAGGTGAGTGAGTTCCAGTTTAGTGAGCTGGGCGTGACCAACAAGGGCAACTGAAAAAGATGACCAGTCTGAGTTTTGTGATCATCGCCTGTCTTCTGGATCTTTGAAGAAAGTGGTGGAGCACAGAATGTTTGAAACACGAATGAGGAACACTACCCCAAAACTGTCCACTTGGAATATACTTTGCAAGGCGGAGTTCCTTTGGGCAAAAATCGAAAGCTGCATCATATAACTTGAGCCATACTACGTTTGGCTCATTCCAATCTTAACCCCATTGTTCCAGTCATTTATTAAACTTGGCAAGATTCACTTTCCCCGTCAGACCCTACAGACCAAAGGAAGACATCCCTCTAACACACAAGTCAAGTGGCTATTCTCTTTGTGTGTGTGTGTGTATTTACTTTGAGAAGAAACACAAGAGATTCTGGAGGGAGACATGAACAGCTCAGGGCAACTACGACTGCAAGCGTGGAGTGAAAAAGAGAATCCACGAGACGACTCTGAGGTGTGCAGGCAAGTATGCCCGACAATCCAAGAATTTGAAGCATTCACAGTTTCAACAGATCCTCCAGCCGTCGAGTGCAGAGTTCTCTCTATAAAAATTTCCAATCATTAATAAAAAAATTAACTACTTGCCCTTTCTATCTACTTGCCTTTTCTATCCTGCACTGGCCTAGCCGCAACCAAGGGCAATAACAGGGGAGGAGGAAGCTCGGCTGCATTGGTAAGGCCATTGAAACCATGCCCACGCCTGCTAGACAGTGTGGAAGGAAACATGTGTTACAGGAACAGGAACAGGAAATGAAAATATGAAGTGCTATCGTATTCGTTTTATTGTTTTGCAGTGTCAGGGATCTCCCTCCTAGTATAAGCCCTGACTAGCCCCTGACCCCAAGAGGACATATGAGATAGGTGAACTATCTGAGAACCACAACTATATAGTCTAAACAAAGTCACCATGATCAACATTTAATTAATGAACACGGTGATTCTTCATGTTGACTAGCCAATTCTGATTTGCCAGGAAATAGTGTTTGATGTTACTATTACCATTATATCATACCAGGCTGTAGCCTATTCCAGGCAGTAGCCTATTTAAAGGAGCTGGTATTACTTACAAGTGTCCAGTTATTGTAAATTATGTTATCCTATTTCTAAGAGATAACGAGATTCTGAGGTAGCTTATAGCCAGGTAATAAATAATGACAATTGTTTTTGTTTGACTACATTTTTTGTTTGACTACATGTGATAATTATTTATGCTAATGTAAACAAAAATTTTGAAAAGTACCAAGTCTATGTTCAGAGTCACCAACAAATTCATTTGCAATGCTAGCTAAGTCTAGCTTATCAGTAATATCCTTATGAGCATGCAAAACAATGAGGTTGTTTAGCCTCTCTTGACCCATGGTGTTTCTTAGGTAGGTCTTCACCACGAAGAGCACTGAAGGACCTCTTGGATGTGGAATTTGAGGCTGGCATAATGAGGACAAGTTCAGAGTTGCCAACCGTCCCGGAATGGCCGGGACAGTCCCGGAATTTTGAGCCTTGTCCGGTGGTGTCCTTGTCCCGGAAATGTCCCGGAATTTACAGCTACGCGCACCTTGCGCTTCCACTCGCTTAGATGGCCACTGCAGTCTCAAGCTTGTTCAGTTTAGTCCTTTAACACTCGTAAAGCAACAAAAACAGGACACTTTTCAGGCCCCTAGCCAGAAAAATGAGTGGGGGGGTTCTGTTGGTAAATATTGGGACCTTTTGGGTCTCTAAGCGACCCAAGGGGGAAGGTGTGGTAGGGGAATGTGCTCTCTCCTGTGCAAATATCGGAAACAAAATAAGCATTCTAAAAATAATAATAAATGACTATTTATTATGAGATTAAACTAGAGATTAAACTATCTAATAAGAGTTTCAAGTTCCATTCTCCTTGGGTGTAAGTGTCCAAATATTTCAACAACTTCATCCAGATTAATTGTTGTGTCATAATGTACATGTAAGAGTGCTAGAGATGACAGGCGTTCTTGGTTCATAGATGGATGCTCTTAGGTAATTGTTGAGACGTTTAAGTGTACTGCCACTTCTTTCACATTCAGAAGATGTTACTGGCAGAGTGCATGTGATTTGCAAGAGAACATGAATGTTTGGAAAAAATGCTGCATCACAACTCCTTCAAGGCACTAGATGGTGTGGATTCTCTTTTGTGAAAGGGTACATTTGTATATCTTGATTTCCAGCGAGTGAGTTCAGTTTCTATTAGTTCTGGTGATGGCAAATCCTGGTGATAAGTTTCAACAACTGTGCTGATATCAAATTATCTTGTGGTAATCAGAGATGGTACAAGTACCAGAAGAGATGAAGCAGTTGCTGACAATGATGAGAACCTTTCATTTAAGCTAGTGCAGATATGGTCAAGGAATGGAATAGCAAGATTACTCTTGAAGTAATCAAATACTGATTCTGCTGGTGCATTACCACGGTGCTGCTGTCTGCTTGCTATCCTTGGCTTACTCGGGGTGGTGCCCACCTTATCAGCCATCAAGACAGCCTGGTCATATACTTTCTGAAAGTTTTCTTCTCCTTGCTTTTTTAGGTGCAAAAAAGAAGTTAGCCTGGCAGTTCTTGGCTGCCTTTTTCAGTTCTCTCTTTCTTTGCTGGGACCTACCAGGCATACTTGATTCTTTTGAGTGCTCACCACATGCTGTCAGCTTTTCTTTAAATGACTTTTAACAAACCACAAATTAACCAACACAAATTCATTGTAGATGTACTCCATGATATGGTTAACACCATTGTAGCTATGTGTAATTCTTTAATTAAGTAGCTTTGTGAAAGCAATATTTGAAAGTGTGGACCCAGTTGGAAATGTGGACCCAATTAAAAGGGTGGACCCAACTGAAAGGGTGGACCTCACAGCCAGTGGGGGGGTTCTAGAGAACCCTGAGAACCCCCCCTGGCTACGGGCTTGCTTTTTAGCAGAGAGAAACTTCAGATCGGGTTTGCCAAACAACCTTTGACCTTGTTTCGATTGGAGGTGCGGCACTCACGTGAAACTTCTGAGCACGTTATCCAGAGCCATTTTGACAATAAATGGATCAAAGAATTTCAGGGGATAGGGATAGTCAAAGGTATAAATAAAAAATATATAATGACAAAGTAAGTAAGCATGGAATACAGCAAATACAGGGTAAATAATAACATCATGGGTACAGTGTGCTGCTTGTGTTCAATGCAATAGTAATGTCAGTAGTCTTGCCGTCACTTGTATGCCCGATGTACTCTGTGTGCAATCGACTTTGGTGTTACCCATGGTGGCCGTAACGATGTCACATCTCACTTCAAGAACAAGAAACATAAGGATATGTCAAAGGCTGTGCTATCAACTATTCCAATCACCTCTCTCTTCCAACATCAGAGAAGTGATCAAGTAATCGAAGCAGAGGTCAGGTGGGCTACATTTGTTGCTAAGCACAACATATCCTTTCTGTCTAGTGACCATGCCACCAAGCTTTTCAGCAAGATGTTCCCAGACTCTGAAATTGCAAAGAAATTATCCTGTTCCCACACCAAAACCACCGCCATAGTGAAGAAAGCTCTTGCTCCTTACTTCACACAGAGAGTTATGGAGTCAATGTCAAGTGGTCCATTCTCTTTAATGATTGATGAATCCCATGACAAGAGGGATAAGTCTTGCATAATTCTTTTGAGGCTTCTTGATCAACAGGTAGGTGAAGTACGGACGAGATTCTTGGATATGCCTGTTGTGAACATTGATATAGCTACCAACTTGTTTCAAGCCTTGAAGGAGTCATTGACTAATAAGAATGGGCTCAGCTTTGACAATGCAGTGTCTTTCATATCTGATACCACCAATGTTATGAAAGGAGTGAGGTCAGGTGTGCAGAAGCTGATTAAGGATGAGATCCCAACTTTGTATGATGTTGGTTGCATCTGCCATTTGGCTGATTTAACAGTCAAAGCTGGTTTGAAGGTACTCCCAGTGAACATTGACCAGCTCTTCATCGACATATTCTACTACTTCCATAGCAGCAAGAGAGCAGCAATTTGTCATCCTAAGGTGTTCACTTTTCACCACTGAGCCAGGGGTGATTTTGAAGCATTGCCCCACACGATGGCTCAGCTTGCTGAAGTGTGTGAATCGTTCGTTACCTCAGGCAGTATATGATGGTTTGAAGTCATTCTTCTTGTCTTGTGAGGAAGCTGAAACAGCTAGCATTCTTTCAAGGCTTGAGAATCCTCTGACGAAACCTCTGTTGCTCTTTTAATGGATAAATTCAACCGCCTCTTCCGGAAATCTACAGAAACCTCACAGCTGGATGATGAAATGAACCAGTCGCGTAGAAAATTAATGGGGAAATGCGCACGCTAATTAGGGGGCGTGGTCGAAAATTCGCGCCGTATATAAATTAATGTCACTTATGGAAAGTTGGCAAGTATGCATGATGATGATGAAGTTAATTAAGCAAGCACAACTACTGACCTGAGACAGTGTCCTGTCGTCACGTTTCTCAACTACGCATGCGCAAACAAGGAACGTCACACTCGCACCAAATTATGTTAATATCCTATTTCTAAGAGCTAACAAGATTCTGAGGTAGCTTATAGCTTATAATCCACTACACGCAGGTAATAAATAACACACACACACACACCAAAAAAATGCTGTTGGGCGTATGTTCGTTCCGCTCCGCTAAGCCGAACTCGTCCTGTCTCGGAAGCTACACCCGCACCAGCAGGGTGTGGCTCGCCAGACAACTGCTGACTAGTAATTTCGAATCTTCACTCGTATGCTACGTAATTTCCACCGCATAACCCTTTTTTGTGTGCGCGCGCGCCCTCTCAAATTTCTCCCCGTCGCATCTCACCACGCTTCGGAACTGAAGATGGCGGTCGAGTACTTAGTCTTTGACTATGAATTTATTACTGAGCCAGAGGACAGTTTGAAATGTGGTATTTGCCTAGAAGTAGCTAAAGAAACCAAACAAGAAGAAGTCTGTGGCAAACTATTCTGCAAGGATTGCATAGAGAAAAATGGAAATAAGCCTTGCCCGACCTGCAAGACTGAACACCCACGATACTTCAATGATAAGAGAAGTAAGGGTTTATGATACAAGCCAATTCCTCAGGGTAAAAATGCAACTTTCCCCCCAGTGTCACGGTTCTCTAATTGCAGTTCAGTCTAGCAAGTTTTAAAACTAAAAAAGTTACATTTTTTCCCATTGAGGTTGGAGGGTTGGGATAGATCAGGGATCAATTCACATATACGGCCACTAGCCAAATAAATTAGTGCCGTGAAAAATAAATAATTAACTGAAAGCATAGCCCTAGCCCAGCCCTTGTGTTAATTATTATTTTTATTTTTTATTTTTTAATTATTTATTTTTAGTTATTTACACACGGCGCCGGCGCACTAATTTATTTGGCTACTGGCCGTATATGTGAATTGATCCCCCCTCCCTAGCCCTAGCCCAGCCCTTTAAAAAAAATTTGTTGTTAATTATTTATTTTTAGCTAATTACATCTCAGTTAATTACATCACTAATTTATTTGGCTACTGGCCGTATATGTTAATTGATCAGCTTATATCATACTTAATATACAAAATTTGTCTTGTATTTAGGTTTACGTGAAATCAGAGAACTATGTGTGATGTGTGGTAATGTTGGGAGCGGCTGTGACTGGGAGGGGACTGTTGGGACATTCGATAGTCATGTGACGACCAAGTGTGGATTCAGTTCAATCTCCTGCCCCAACAAATGCAAGGTCGAAGGTAAAGAAGTACAGCTAATGAGGAAAGACCTCGATGACCATCTGAAGACCAAATGTCCTAACCGAGACTACGAGTGCGAGTGTTGTGGAGATCAAGGAACATATGCTAGCATAACGGAAGAGCATGATCAAGTATGCGAATATAAATTAGTTCCTTGCCCCAACACTGAGTGTACCTTAACGATGGAACGTGGCAAGATCAAGGAACATATTTGTATGTTCACTGAAGTGACTTGCAAATACCACAGCAGCATTGGATGCAATGTGCGAAAGGTAAGGATGCACATGAAGCAACATGAGGAAGAAGATGATAAGGCTCATTTTCACATGGCAGTGCAGAAGATGGGAGATAGCATGACCACCTTAGCACAGACTGTGAATGCAAATGCTGAATTAATCGCAATGATGTCTCAAGACATCACTTCACTGAATGAGACCACAGCTTCACTGAAAGATACTACAACTTCACTCATAGAAAAGTTCAACAGGACTGCCTCCTCATTAAATGATATAACGTCCTCTTTATCTTTAGTGAAGAAGACCACAATTTCACTGGAGAAGGATGCCAATGTAATAAATAAAAGGGAGTCATTTACTTTTAAAATGTCCAGCTATAGCTGGATGGAAGAGGAAGACGGAACATATTATTCCGAACCATTCTACACTAGTTGTGATGGTTACAGGTTTAACATTAGAGTTGATCCATACGGAAATAATCAACACAAGGGTACTCATGTATCTGTCTTCGCAAAGCTATTAAGAGGATCTAACGATCACATACTCCAGTGGCCCTTCCAGGGAAGAGTAACTGTTGAACTTTTAAACCAGTTAGTAGATGACAACCATTACAGTAAGACGATACCATTCGATACACAGGAATATGGAAGAATTGGCACAGCCTTTGGCTATTCAGATTTCATCCCTCACTTAAAGTTGTGCAAGTTGGCCAGGAATATACAATACCTTGTGGAAGACACGCTGTACTTCAGAGTGATGGTAACCATCAATAGCCACAAGCCTTGGTTGGAATGCACGCATCATGCTAAGTGAGACCCTGTTTGATTAGACTTGCTGTATAGCACACATACACTATATATCTGCTTTTTCTCTATTTTCATACATTGACTGGTATGTGTGGTCCAACATACCCATTAGTCCGGCAGTCAGGGGGTTGGACCTTGCAATAGGGTACAACCAAAATTTTCTTACTGTTTTTAGTTATATAGGGTGTCCTCAGTACAAAACTGCGTGATGACACTTTGTCATCATTGAGCAATTTTTTTAATGGCCATTTTAATCCTCCTACCAGCAACTTTATAAAGGTTTATTTGTTTTTATGTATGATTTTCACATTATTTTTATATAGGAAGAGGGATCAAGAAAAATATACAGTGACCATATATGAGATGATAGCTGATGAGTTGAGGAAAATTATGACCAAAATTTAGCTGCTTAGCAACAAACCACATTGTCATGAATATCATTATAATAAACAGGAAGTTTTTTAAAAAAAGCGTTCAACTTTAGGTGTACAACAGTTTACCATTGCTCATCACGCTGGTAGCTGATAATTTAATGGAGTTAGATGAAGGAGAAAGGTTGAGAAATGCATAACTTGGTCTTAGAGAAATTGCTGTGAAATTCCCAGGAAAGGACATAATTATAGGGATCCTTATTATAAAACTGCATGATGACACTTTGTCATCATTGAGTAAAAATTTTAATGGCCATTTTTAATAATTGGTCTTTGTAACATTGCCAAACACACCATAATATTTTACCATGCAGGAATAAAAAATTGCATCAATTGCTATTTGTAGCCTCTATATTGTATCCCCCACATTAGCTATATACATCAAGTGAATGTAGCTATTAAAAATTTGTTTCAAGTTCATTTATGTGAAAGAGACATATACCTTAATTAACCTCTATCTTTTACTCCCCTTGGAAGGCGATATCATGGAGGTCCTTGGTTAGTAAACAAATCATGATTAAAATAAAACATTAATGTGAACTTTTATTGTTCAGTTTCATCAATTCCTCCATCAGAGTCACTCCTATCATGTTTAGTATATGGATTGTTGCAACTGTCCTGGTCCATACACTTACAGAATGATGTGCAGGACAGACTTGCTTTCTTACATGAGCAGCTATTCCTGGAGCAGGCATTTTGGGCAACACAGCCACAGGCTACAACTTTTATAAGTTCTGTTGGGGCAACCTCGGAAACACCAGTAGATGGGGAGGGAATACCTTGTACAATATCCCATCCAAATTCACAGATATTCACATCAGGTGGCAGCATCTGGTCAGCTGCTTTCCATAGCATAACTTGCAGGTGGGCTCTCTTAATAATATGTTCATGCAATGCTGGATCAGTAGGTGGTAGGCACTTGATCTTTGGTGTATCTTTCCTACTGATGAAAATGGTATGACGCAGCTTGTTCATTGAATTTTCATGTTGCTTATCCTTGTAGAGGAGACTAACAAACCTGCACCCAGCTTTTATGGCATCAGAAATATTGAATTCTGTTCCCCAAGGACCTCCAGTTGAACTCATGCTTCATCATGATCGACACAGCAGATACTTTACCTTTGCCAAACAAATAACTCGCAGTATCACATCCCGTGAGGGCATGTATGGCTAACAGCTGACAGCACTTGTTGCCAAGCTGCTTTGCAGTTGCATTGATGTCGATTACTTTGCCATTTGATTTTTTCATGGTCATTTGTGCAGTGGCTTGCCACTTCCAACAGAAGAACACCAATAATAAAAATATATCTGTGTCATCTGACACTACTTGCACATGTGTCCTCTTTAGGCTAGTGATGAGGAACTTCACATAGCCGATGATGTTGCAGTCAGCTTCCTCATGTTGGGACACTGGGTTGATTTCTCCCACCATGTTCACATTGGGGCATTCATTTTCAGTACAGAACAACTTTATCAATTCCTTCTTCTTGTGGGCACTTTTCATGATTGAGTCCCTAGCAGGTAGAGCTGTCTCCAATGTGAGTGTCAGTGATGGGCAAACAGTCGCTCCTGTTCTCCTCATACGCTCATGCAATTTGATAGATCCCTCCACATATCTGTCAAAGACGACTATTACATCATGGCTCCTTTCCACTGCTCTAAGGAAGTTCTTCTGGAGATTCTTGACTGTTCCTACTTTGGGCCAAGTAATTTGGAACAACATTTCATTCCCATCCACTACATTCACCTCTGGCTCACTGATGTCCTTGCACCATACTGCAAGTTTATGCAGCAACTGGGATTTGCTGCTCTTCCTGAGATACCCATAGTCATCAAAGATGGCAGGTTGAACTGGTGCAAGCTCATAGCTCAGGATACTCTCCAGGGTAATGTCTCTCATTTGTGATATAACTAGCAATCTCCCATATAATAATTCCATGTCATAGATAGTTTGGTCCCCTATCTTTGTTCCCTTCTTCATAGACTCCATGGTGACAACCTTAGAGTGGATACATTTATAGAAACCTCCAGGTAGGGTTCCTCTGAATTCTGCTGCCATACATTCCCCGATTGCTAGTGCATCATGAACATTTACCTTGTCATCATCAGCAATGTTCCCATTGACAATGTTAAAGAGGGCACCTGCATTTGTCTGCTGCAGTGGGTGAGGATACTTTGCTAGTTCCTGTTGGATTTTCTTCCTGTCTGCTTTGTCTGCCTTCATTCATTCTCTTCCTCCCTCTTTGTGTATGTTTGTCTTAGCATCATACTCACCTTCATCATGATCATAAAACATTTCATCCATCACCTGTGAAACTGTATTACAGACATGGTAGGAGAGAATCCATCCTGCAACCTGATCTGGAGATAGTGTCAGTCCAACAAGACCACCCTTTGCTTTGCCATGACGAATGTATGTCTGTTCACCAAACTGATCTGAGAATACAGCATTCCAACTTCCACTGCTGTGCCGACAAACATGATGACCCATGTAGAAGACTACAAGTGCCTCCTCATCCAGCTGTGCCTGGAACTCCATTAGGTGCCAAGTTATGTATCTGGCATAGTTCCAATGACCAGCAGCAAAGAAATATGGCACCATTTTGGTAAGACAATAATTATATATGCAGCACATAATTGCCTTCTCGCTCTGCTCTGACAAACATGTGTGCCAATGCAACTGGATAGATGAGGCAGTCTATCCAAAGGCGGCCTGTTTTTGATGACCTAACAGACCCAAGCTCTTCCTCTATGGCCTCATAGGTAGTTTTTCCTCTGAGGATACAATCTTGCAGAAGCCCAGTGACAACCATTCGGAGACCTCTCATTGCCTTTGGCCAGGCTTTTCCACTGAGTATGCTGCTCACACCTTTATAAGCAGCGTTCAATATTTCTTCAAGGCCAGAGCTCTTCATTAGCTTCCCTATACATCGCAGGAATGACATTAGTGTGTGCATGCCTCCTGGTCTGACAATGAGGTTTTTCCATCTTGTTGGGTTAGACCACTTTATCTGAATTGCTACTTTATAGAGCTGTAGATCAGCCACTAAGTGAATATATCTCTGACCATGAGTCTTCATGAACTCTTCAATGTACAGAATACTTGTGAGTACCATATCTGGATGGCTAGGTGGAGCATCTATGAGAGGTCCATAGATGTATTTTGTGGCTTTAGATACATGCCCTTTTTCTCTTGCAAGGTGGTTCATGTAACCAGACCACTCAGCTGGCAGATTTTCTACATCATGCTCAGAAGTAACAATCTGTGTGAGCCATTCACAGTCAGCTTTTAGTGCTTGTGATACATCTTGCATTCTTTTAACTACCTCATGATAGGGGAATTCCATCATGGTCATGAATCACTGGTGGAGTTGGATTTTTAGGGCCCTGGTATATATATAGTGTTCCAATGAAAGGAATTGGAGATATTTCACTGAGTTTTGTCTTTGCCATCTGAGACCTGCTGATTCTGGGTATCACTGGATATTGCATTTCATTTTGATCTTCATTTTCATAATCAGGAGGCTGCTGTGTCAATTCTATCACTAAGGCATGAGTTTCTCTGCAGCCATTTGGTGTTAAGATCAAGTCATAATTGTCTATAATATATCCAAGATCCACCATATTTTTTCAGACCTCTTACTGTGTATGGCTGGTTTCCTGTATATATTGCTGCTGAAGTTCTGAACCTGCATATTTCATCATATGGCTGTTAGTCCATAATCATGTAAGAGATTACATGATTATGGACTTGAATTTTGGGTGGACTTTGGGTGCCTGTAACTCAGACATGGTTATGCCTATACCTATAATTTTAGTGTCAAAAGAGAGCATAAAGCAAGGGAAACATTTTAAATACAATATTAAGTATTTCCTATGAAGCATGTGGATGTTATGGAAGTTTAAAGTAGACCACACCCATTTCCGAACCTAGTAATATTATTTGGGTAAAGCCTTCCCTTTAAAGAGCTGTAGGGGAAAATGCTCAATGATGACAGGGTGTCATCATGCATTTTCTGATTCAGTACACCTTAAAGGTCTAAAAACTGTAAAAACATATTGGTTGTACCCTATTGCAAGGTTCAGCCAAATTTGGCCCTCCTGCTGCCTGACTACATTGATTCAGTTAGGATACTGTCGGTATCATTCTGCAATGTTGTAATTGAATAATTGGATGTTGGCCCCAGAAGGCATTTTGAGGTGACCTTTCCCTTATTAAATCAACCCTATAACATTCACTTCAGTGCTGACCCTGTACCTGTCCAGTCTGGCTGTTACGACTATTGTAAAGCTGAAGACCATGGCAAGGCCGAAAGTCCCCAAACCTTTCCGGTGTCAAGTGGTTTCCAATTGTGTGACATGTGTGGGTAGGCCCAATGGTGGCTGAGTCTATAACACACACACAGACATGTGTGGGTAGGCCCAATGGTGGCCGAGTCTATAACACAGACAGACACTATATATATATATTTTTTATTAAGTGATAAATAACATGTTATTATTGGATGACAGGATGCTCTTTACTTAGAGACATAAAATTACAAAACCCCAGAAACAACATGGCAGCCTATGAGGGGATGGAAACTATTTTCTGTTGGTTGGACTTCTTGATTAACAAAGAGCTCTTATATACTGTCAGGGTTTCATTTAGGAGGGGGGGGGGGGGGGGCTGTATCCTCTTGGAACCTTTCCCCCCTTCCCTCCCCCTTTGGAAATTGTATTATTAAAATTCTTATTGATGTTGATAAGTGCTTGACATCAGGCCCCCCCTTAATATCCAGATTCCTCCAGTTGCCCCCCCTTGGACAATTTTCTAAATGAAACCCTGTCTGTAGTATGTAAGTATTTCCAGGGTGACTAACAGAGGAATTTGGAGGGAGGGGGTTAGATACCTATGGGTTGTGAGAGGAAGCCACACAATGCTCTGCTACTCTTGGTCATGCGAATTAATGGATTCGATTTTTTAACTTGAATATTAAACTCCTAAAAAAAATTCCCACTATATGGTGTATACAAGAGCTTGACATCGAGAAAATTATCTCAACATAGGAGTAATGGTAATGCAATTCCTTTGTGGAACTCAACCCATGAGATTGTAGCCCGGTTAGCTTCCAAGAGCTTTAAAAAAACAACTCTCTCTATGAATATATCTAGTAGTGTAAAAGTCTCGATGTATATGTTCCATCCTATGCCCCTGCCAGACAATACACTTCAAAACATGGTAGCATATTAACACCCTTTGAAACAGAGAAAGTGATGATTGCAACTGAGAGTGTAATGATGTAGAAAAAAGTGATACTGAGAAAAAGTTCCACATGGACTTGGCAGATAAAGAACTAACATGGCAAGCAAAAAAAGATATTTGAAGAATATTGTTCTGTCAAAAAAGATATAATGCACAGTTTGTTATACCCACGAACACTCGCACAACTGCTATAGTCCCCAAATGTAGAGAAACTTGCCTCTCTTCTCTTTTTGTGGGAGTAGCGCGGGCTTTGTAAATTCCCATCGACTATCCCATAATTATTGTGTTGGTGGGTTTGGATATTTGGTTTGCACAGTCACTCAGTATAACTAGTCGATAATAAGTACTGGTCGATATGTTCCATCCAATCTATGAATCTGTTGCAAAGAGTGTTAATATGCTACCATGTTTTGAAGTCTATTGATTGGCAGGCAATAGATTGGCATTCATAAATTGTGCAGCACAATCTATAGATTTGATATAGATTGGCATCCAATCTATGAATTCATAGATTGTGCTGCACAGTCTATAGATTGGGCAGATTCATAGATTGGATGGAACATATATAGTGTGTTTCTCCTCTCATGCTATTATCATAGACACTGCTTTATATTCTGAGCCACCTTTGCTATTAGCTCTCCAGCTAGTTGGCACGGTCCTTATGGCATGCTTTCCTTGACATTAAAAGGAGGGGGAGAAATGATAAGTCGATATACACGCAGACAATGTCAGGATAAATAGTCCTCCGCAAGCAACACTTGACCTCCGGGTCTGGCAAATTACCCTTCTTTATTCTTGGATGTACCCCAATCATGGTGTGTTGATGGTTTTGTGTGTAGCAAAGTTCCAATTGATACAACATTAACATAAGCCATCGCAAGCAACCCTTTTACATACAAATATCCTACCATGTCCACAACCAGGCACGTGATATTTGGTCCCCTCACCAATTAAAAAAAATGTAAGGACACTGTATGGATTCTAGCCCAAGCCTGTAGCTTGCTAAGGAAGTAAAACGCAGTTAGAACCCATGTTGTGGGCACCGATTGTAATCGACTGGTGTGCAGCTATGCATAGGAAGAGAGAACTGAGCTATACATAATACATAGGAAGAGAGAACTGGGTAAGTCCTCCTCTAGAACCTTCTGTTCTGTTTTGCCATGATTTTTCCTTGCACTTGATCACGCAAATAAAATGTGTGAAGCTAATGTGTCCATATAAGATGCATGACATTCTGATGAAGTGTACATATATACATATGCCAGGAACAGGCTGTGTGGCATTTGACCAGCCTAATCTCCTGTGTGAATGCACGTGTAAAGAGTATCTGACTTGAGAGTACCAATGGTTGCCAGTGTCTCTTCCTCACCTGCATGGATAAAAGTATGACAGACGAATGAGATGGAAACTGGAATAGTGTTGTGGATTTCTTGTCTGTCTGGGTTGGCACTATATACTGCAATAGCAGCATCGGGAAGTGAACCAGCGGGCCAAAATATATTACAATAGAGACGCAGCCTATAACCACAATTTTTGGCTTGCAATCATGAGTCAGAAACCAAAAGCCTAGCGACCCTGTACCGACCAGACCAACCGAGATTGAAGTGGTTGTTGGACTTTACTATATACGAATGTCTGTGTGAACATCCAGCGGTCGGTCAGAATGCTTACAGCGGTCAGTACATGATCGCCTAACAAGCACGATCAGTAGGAAGTTCAAGTTTCACAGCACCTCTCCTCGAGGCGATTCTGTACCGACCGCTGTGTTTCTTGGTGACTCCTCAGCTTCTGGAGGTGCTCCTGTTGCCTGAAGTGAGCCATGCATGGTTGAAAACTCGATTGCTCAGTCGGGTGTTGGAGGCCCGGTGGGTGGCTGACTATGACTTGGCTAGCATATAGACTGCCCCACCCAGCTCAGGTGCAAGCTTCCCCAGGAATTTATTTAATTATAGCAAATTCTGGTGCATTCTTTCAAGTATCATAAATCAAATGTACGTATTAAAACAAAACTTTCCAAAACTAGACTATATACTGCACAATTTGCAAAATCCTGACAAGCATATCTGTGATATTAAACACTTCGCATGCAAGACACAAAGTGCATCCCATCTCATTTTGGGAAGCAGTGAAGGTTATCAAGGGTGCCTTAATTATACCATGATCAGGATTGCACGTCTGATCTGATCTGATTCTCTCAGGAAATGTTGAAGGGCCCAACTTCTATTTTGTTGCATGATATTCTGCATCTCTTTTTCTCAATGTATAATGTCAGATGGTTTCTTTCTCTTGTTTCCTAGTTCTGGCTTATGAAAGAACAGTTTCCAAGTTTGTTGGTATTTTTAATTCACACTTTTCATGACGAGTTATTATTAGATTTGGGCAGAAGAGGTGTTGACCATGTGAGGTGGAACCAGATGGGATTATCTTGGCTCTCAGATGTGTCATACCAAAGATTGGAACACACATTCAACTTTTGGACGACATCTTGAGCTCTGAACTCATTCCAGCCTTGACTGGCAGTTTACCTCCAAATAATTTGGAATGTGGCCTGTTTGCATTGCCAGCTGGAATGGGAATGGGGGGGGGAGCTTGGGATTGGCATACCATCCTCCAATACTGATTATGAGTTCTCTGCCTTGAGATTACCAAGGCTCTATCAAATGTGATCCTATCACAAGACCAGTATGTTACTGTTCATTGAGAACAATTGACATAACATTAAAATCACCTTCTCAATAATCAGCTTCAATTTTTATTCACTCGACGTTTCGACTAGATGCTCTAGTCTTCATCAGGAATTATTGCTGACCAAATGGATTCCAAACATTCCACTCGCAAACAAAAATGACAGAGAAACACATCAAAAGCAGATGAATTTCCTGAACAACCGACACATAAAAGTGAGCATTGGAAAGGGCCCAAGAAACTGGATCTTGCACATGGCTGACAGCTTTGCCATTACAAGAACATGGCTTCACTCTGCATAAGAGTGCGTTTCATGATGTGTGGCCCTTAGATATGGATGGTCTCCCTCAACTATTGATGTGTGCCTGTGGCATGTGTGCCTGTGGCATGTGTGCCTGTGGCATGTGTGCCTGTGGCATGTGTGCCTGTGGCATGTGTGCCTGTGGCATGTGTGCCTGTGGCATGTGTGCCTGTGGCATGTGTGCCTGTGGCATGTGTGCCTGTGGCATGTGTGCCTGTGGCATGTGTGCCTGTGGCATGTGTGCCTGTGGCATGTGTGCCTGTGGCATGTGTGCCTGTGGCATGTGTGCCTGTGGCATGTGTGCCTGTGGCATGTGTGCCTGTGGCATGTGTGCCTGTGGCATGTGTGCCTGTGGCATGTGTGCCTGTGGCATGTGTGCCTGTGGCATGTGTGCCTGTGGCATGTGTGCCTGTGGCATGTGTGCCTGTGGCATGTGTGCCTGTGCCTGCAAGGTCCCAACTGAGCATGCCCTATCTTGTGCAAGAGGAGGATTCCCTTCCATATGACAACCAAATCCGAGACCTCACTGTTATCCTTCTCACAGAGGTTTGTCACGATGAGTGCATTGAGCCAGAGAACCAGTAACGAATGAAGAACTGTCAGGCTCAACTGCCAACTCTCAAGATGGAGGGAGCATGACTTGGCATTAGCAGCAAACAGCTTCTGGGGAGGCTCCTTTGAAAGAACTTACTTCGATGTCAGGATCTTTAACCCCTAAGCTCCATCAAATAGATCATCAGCTACAAAGGGTTAAGAAGCAAGCTCATGAGCAGCGTGTCCGGGAGATAGAACATGCAACATTTACACGCCTTGTGCTCGCAGTTACACACGTCGAAGGCAATACTCCAGGTCTTGTGCTCACTTTGAAGTTATCTTTCAACTGATCTCATTCCTTATAATCATTCTTCCTTTTCTGATCACTTTATATATCAATCCACTCAATAACCGCATGACTAACAGCCACCTAATATATATATATATATATGACCACTGATTACCACGCTGAGATAGACTCCCTGGCATGAATGCACATCTACGGAGAGCAATGATGTTTTATTCAACAGGTCTTAACCTCCACATGCCCCATAGCTAAGATTATTTCCAGGTTTGCTGAATGTCACATCATCTCCGACAGATGAGCCAAATGCACATCATAAGATGGCAGACATCTAGCAGTTTTTGTGAACAAAACGAGTCCATCTTAGAGGAAATTCTTCTATCTCGGCCATTTTTCAGTTAGCGCTATTTCACTCTTCACCAACAACTAGCAGGTGTTTATTAATGATAAGTCAGGTAAAACCACAGCTGAGTTACAATAGCAGAGGGGGTCGCAGCTGAATTTTAAGGTGGTCGGACTGTAATGTTGAGTTTTGGGATAGATATATAGCAGTTGTGTGTGCCCGCATGCCATAGCAACAGGCGAGGGTACAGGAAGGGAATTGCTTCACTCTCCTCCAGTCCAAAAATAAATAAACTGATTGGCATTTGTAATTATCACTTCAGTACAAAGTCCACTCACTAAGGGTCACAGTGCTAATTGCCAAGGGCACATGGTGACATGGTGCTCCTAATTACTCCTACTGAGTGTGATGGCTTGTAATTGGGGTCCAGTTAGCCACACTGCATTTGTTCTGCATGTCTTGAAGAATATCTGTTTGCCCGGAGGAGGTAGTGTATTATATTCCTGTACACACCCAAAGTATACTCGACATCACGATGAGTGTGATTGCTTGTTACACACACCACACACACACACTGGATGGGTCATCACAGACACTGCAATATCTCACACGTACACAAAACAGATTGATAGCAGCATCCAATGACAGTTCAGAAATTTTGAAATTCATGAATCATAGCCAAGTCTGACAACTGTGGATCGCCCAGCACATCCAGGTATGTTTTGGGTCGAATCTTTTCAGCGAATGCAAGCACAACATAGAGGTCTCCGGCCGTCTCTATGGACAAGTCTTGCTGCAGACTTGCTTGGTTTATTCGTGGTCGATCAGACGCAATGGCTCCTCTCCCCAGAGCCAAAACTTCTGCAGCAAACTCTTGCATTGTAAGTTTTCTAATGCAAAAAACAAAAAAACAGAGCAACAATATCAATTAGTAGGTAGTTATAAAATAAGAGGCGGAGCTTTCCTCTGATGAAGTACCCCGCACCATCACTCAAGGTTGGCATTAATTAAAGGTGAAATTTGGTCTCAACACACACCACAAAAAGGTATCATTTATCCCCTACCCTCTGTCAAGAGATTGGAGTGAGACAGGCAGAACCTTGAAGAGGCAGCCAATGGACAGACTAGTGCACAGATCAATTGGATACACATAGGCTTTTTTGTATAAGGCAGTCCTCGCTGAACATGATGCTCATCAGAGTGCCAGACACTTCCCCTCCCCCAGCTCAATGTAAAATATAAAACAGGTAAAGGGTCAACCATGCAAGACAACCTCTGCACACTAGATCCCAATGGGTCATGCGTCTAGTAGAACTTCTGATGGTAACATAACAAGCGCACCAAGATTGGGCGTACATGGGAACAAAATACCCCACATCAGTGCGCCAGACCCTTTCTCCAGACACACCCACTGGTACAGGGTCAAAGCTGGAATGGGCTACGTGGGACTATTGGGAAGCTCTCTAACATGGCCAGCAGTATGGGGTCAATGCTGGAGTGCACTACGTGGGACTAATGGAGACCAGCTCTCCAACATGGCCAGCAGTATGGGGTTAAGGCTGGAGTGCGCTACGTCGGACTAATAGGAGACCAGCTCTCCAACATGGCCAGCAGTATGGGGTCAAAGTAGATGAAGGCACAAACATTATTTACACATAAATTAGGCGAGAGTGGGCCCCCTAAGTCATGGGTCCCCAACCTTTTCAGCCCAATGGCTACAAAGCTAAACTCGGGAGGGCCGGGGGCCCAACCTTGGAAGGACAGAAAAAACAAGCTAAAATCACAAGGTAACAATCTTGGGGAACTGAGCAGTGTCCTTCACGTTAGTACTCTCATCCAAGGCCAGTGAGAAGGAGAGAGAAGCACAGTGTTCCTTCACGGCAGATCTCATGTTCCCAGCCATCTCTTCTATACGCCACGTGACTGTCGTTGCAGAGAGGCTGACGTTCGCAAACGCATCCCTCTTCTCTTCTCAGGGCAGACTGCATCCACAGTGGCCAGCATACAGCTCTTCACAAACTCTCCTTCTGAGAATGACTTCAGCACTTTGTGATCAGCAATGACACATCGCAGCTAGCGTGAGTGTTTTGTGAGCCTCTCCGTTGCTTGCTTTCTGATCAAGGTAGTCGTCTACTTGTCCAGACTGGCAGACAAGCGGGCCACCTCACTCTGTCCCTTTCTGCACTCATGTTCATGTACTTTGCATGCTGTGTGGTGAAGTGCCTTTTCATGTTGAAGACACTCAAAGATCCAAGGCAGATGAGGCACACTAGCTTCCCCTTTCGTTCGACAGAAGTACCAATCAGTCCATGCCTCATTGAAAATGCGATTCTCTGCACCTATTTGCCTCTTTCTATTCTCAGAAGCCATGGCTCTGCAAACGGAAACTCTGCAAATGGAAAAAGAAAACCAAAATACCGTCCAAAAGAACAAACTCAGACTTACAGAAATAAAATAAAATATTATAAACTAGTCGATAGACCACATACCTTCAACATAGCAAGACAATAATTGGAAGTCAGCTATAGCATCTTCACCAGGCATCTTCCCACACTCATCAGTCATGTGACTGTGCACGCAGACTGCGCTGACTCATGAACGAACACATGCTCAAGTGAGGATGAGGACTTTCTCTCATGAATAAAAATCAGAAGAAGCGTGCGTTGTATACGGGAGATAAAACAACAAATGTTGTTTCTCGGGAGATGGGGCCGCGGGCACACTGATGGACCTCATGGACTGCATGCAGGGAATTTTGCCCTAAGTAGTCGAGTGTTGGATGGTGTAGCCGTGGAGCACTTAACTACAGAAACTTCATTTGGGTGTGGCTTGAAAACAGTTCTCTCTCCAAGTAAAAAAGCGGTTCATCAGCCTTCCTCATTGGTCAGCATCATCGTCCTTCCTCATATGCTACAGGAAGTGTCTAATTTGCTGCAGGAAGTGAAGTAATGAGATTCATAAAGTAATAATCCTAGAAACTCTAGGGTCAATTAGTATACTTTGTAGACGGTCAAGAGTGGAGTGCATCTTCTGTGGGTGCAGAAGCCTCCTCAGAGCATGCTGGTGAGAGTGAGTGCATCTTCTGTGGGTGCAGAAGCCTCCTCAGAGCATGCTGGTGAGAGTGGAGTGCATCTTCTGTGGGCAGAAGCCTCCTCAGAGCATGCTGGTGAGAGTGGAGTGCATCTTCTGTGGGCAGAAGCCTCCTCAGAGCATGCTGGTGAGAGTGGAGTGCATCTTCTGTGGGTGCAGAAGCCTCCTCAGAGCATGCTGGTGAGAGTGGAGAAGCCTCCTCAGAGCATGCTGGTGAGAGTAGAGTGCATCTTCTGTGGGTGCAGAAGCCTCCTCAGAGCATGCTGGTGAGAGTGGAGTGCATCTTCTGTGGGTGCAGAGCCTCCTCAGAGCATGCTGGTGAGAGTGAGTGCATCTTCTGTGGGTGCAGAAGCCTCCTCAGAGCATGCTGGTGAGAGTGGAGTGCATCTTCTGTGGGTGCAGAGCCTCCTCAGAGCATGCTGGTGAGAGTGAGTGCATCTTCTGTGGGTGCAGAAGCCTCCTCAGACCGTGCTGGTGAGAGTGGAGTGCATCTTCTGTGGGCAGAAGCCTCCTCAGAGCATGCTGGTGAGAGTGGAGTGCATCTTCTGTGGGTGCAGAAGCCTCCTCAGAGCATGCTGGTGAGAGTGAGTGCATCTTCTGTGGGTGCAGAAGCCTCCTCAGAGCATGCTGGTGAGAGTGGAGTGCATCTTCTGTGGGCAGAAGCCTCCTCAGAGCATGCTGGTGAGAGTGGAGTGCATCTTCTGTGGGTGCAGAAGCCTCTTCAGAGCATGCTGGTGAGAGTGGAGTGCATCTTCTGTGGGCAGAAGCCTCCTCAGAGCATGCTGGTGAGAGTGCAGAAGCCTCCTCAGAGCATGCTGGTGAGAGTGGAGTGCATCTTCTGTGGGCAGAAGCCTCTTCAGAGCATGCTGGCGAGAGTGGAGTGCATCTTCTGTGGGCAGAAGCCTCCTCAGAGCATGCTGGTGAGAGTGCAGAAGCCTCCTCAGAGCATGCTGGTGAGAGTGGAGTGCATCTTCTGTGGGTGCAGAAGCCTCCTCAGAGCATGCTGGTGAGAGTGGAGTGCATCTTCTGTGGGCAGAAGCCTCCTCAGAGCATGCTGGTGAGAGTGAGTGCATCTTCTGTGGGTGCAGAAGCCTCCTCAGAGCATGCTGGTGAGAGTGGAGTGCATCTTCTGTGGGTGCAGAGCCTCCTCAGAGCATGCTGGTGAGAGTGGAGTGCATCTTCTGTGGGTGCAGAAGCCTCCTCAGAGCATGCTGGTGAGAGTGGAGTGCATCTTCTGTGGGCAGAAGCCTCCTCAGAGCATGCTGGTGAGAGTGGAGTGCATCTTCTGTGGGTGCAGAAGCCTCCTCAGAGCATGCTGGTGAGAGTGGAGTGCATCTTCTGTGGGCAGAAGCCTCCTCAGAGCATGCTGGTGAGAGTGGAGTGCATCTTCTGTGGGTGCAGAAGCCTCCTCAGAGCATGCTGGTGAGAGTGGAGAAGCCTCCTCAGAGCATGCTGGTGAGAGTGGAGTGCATCTTCTGTGGGTGCAGAAGCCTCCTCAGAGCATGCTGGTGAGAGTGGAGAAGCCTCCTCAGAGCATGCTGGTGAGAGTGGAGTGCATCTTCTGTGGGTGCAGAAGCCTCCTCAGAGCATGCTGGTGAGAGTGGAGAAGCCTCCTCAGAGCATGCTGGTGAGAGTGGAGTGCATCTTCTGTGGGTGCAGATCTTCTGTGGGTGCAGAAGCCTCCTCAGAGCATGCTGGTGAGAGTGGAGTGCATCTTTTGTTGGTGCAGAGGAACAAATTTGGGGAAGATGGTAGCTGACAGTCTTAAAAACGAGAAGGTGGGGTATAAAACGTGGCACAAAGAAATGAGATTTCGCGAGCCATCACGGAGTGAATGGCAGCATGTGTGGTAGTTGTCTCTCTCGCTAAAATTGCGGGTATGGCTTGCTTGATGAGCATCCTTGGGATGCTAGTTGTGTCCCGAGGAAGCTGGAGAAAGCCACAGAGCTGTGTCACACACACACACACCCACATCCTCCAAAAGCAGCTGGTGGTTTGATGCTGGTTGGTATGTTTGCTGCTGAAATTGTAACGTAATCGATTAGTTTACTGCCTGAATGTTGTTTGGTGAAGCTACTGCAAGTACAATAGTTACTGTGAGTATGATAAGTCTCTAGTTACTGTGAGTATAATAGGTCTCTAGTTACTGTGAGTATGATAGGTCTCTAGTTACTGTGAGTTTGATAGGTCTCTAGTTACTGTGAGTATGATAGGTCTCTAGTTACTGTGAGTATGATAGGTCTCTAGTTACTGTGAGTATAATAGGTCTCTAGTTACTGTGAGTATGATAGGTCTCTAGTTACTGTGAGTATGATAGGTCTCTAGATAGTTACTGTGAGTATGATAGGTCTCTAGTTACTGTGAGTATAATAGGTCTCTAGTTACTGTGAGTATAATAGGTCTCAAAGTTCTAGTTACTGTGAGTATGATAGGTCTCTAGTTACTGTGAGTATGATAGGTCTCTAGTTACTGTGAGTATGATAGGTCTCTAGTTACTGTGAGTATGATAGGTCTCTAGTTACTGTGAGTATGATAGGTCTCTAGTTACTGTGAGTATGATAGGTCTCTAGTTACTGTGAGTATGATAGGTCTCTAGTTACTGTGAGTATGATAGGTCTCTAGTTACTGTGAGTATGATAGGTCTCTAGTTACTGTGAGTATGATAGGTCTCTAGTTACTGTGAGTATGATAGGTCTCTAGTTACTGTGAGTATGATAGGTCTCTAGTTACTGTGAGTATGATAGGTCTCTAGTTACTGTGAGTATGATAGGTCTCTAGTTACTGTGAGTATGATAGGTCTCTAGTTACCGTGAGTATAATAGGTCTCTACTTACCGTGAGTATGATAGGTCTCTAGTTACTGTGAGTATAATAGGTCTCTAGTTACTGTGAGTATGATAGGTCTCTAGTTACTGTGAGTATGATAGGTCTCTAGTTACTGTGAGAATGATAGGTCTCTAGTTACTGTGAGTATGATAGGTCTCTAGTTACTGTGAGTATGATAGGTCTCTAGTTACTGTGAGTATGATAGGTCTCTAGTTACTGTGAGTATGATAGGTCTCTAGTTATTGTGAGTATAATAGGTCTCTAGTTACTGTGAGTATAATAGGTCTCTACTTACTGTGAGTATGATAGGTCTCTAGTTACTGTGAGTATGATAGGTCTCTAGTTACTGTGAGTATGATAGGTCTCTAGTTACTGTGAGTATGATAGGTCTCTAGTTACTGTGAGTATGATAGGTCTCTAGTTACTGTGATTATGATAGGTCTCTAGTTACTGTGAGTATGATAGGTCTCTAGTTACTGTGAGTATGATAGGTCTCTAGTTACTGTGAGTATGATAGGTCTCTAGTTACTGTGAGTATGATAGGTCTCTAGTTACTGTGAGTATAATAGGTCTCTAGTTACTGTGAGTATAATAGGTCTCTAGTTACTGTGAGTATAATAGGTCTCTAGATAGTTACTGTGAGTATGATAGGTCTCTAGTTACTGTGAGTATAATAGGTCTCTAGTTACTGTGAGTATGATAGGTCTCTAGTTACTGTGAGTATGATAGGTCTCTAGTTACTGTGAGTATAATAGGTCTCTAGTTACTGTGAGTATGATAGGTCTCTAGTTACTGACTGTGAGTATGATAGGTCTCTAGTTACTGTGAGTATGATAGGTCTCTAGTTACTGTGAGTATAATAGGTCTCTAGTTACTGTGAGTATGATAGGTCTCTAGTTACTGTGAGTATAATAGGTCTCTAGTTACTGTGAGTATTAATAGGTCTCTAGTTACTGTGAGTATGATAGGTCTCTAGTTACTGTGAGTATGATAGGTCTCTAGTTACTGTGAGTATAATAGGTCTCTAGTTACTGTGAGTATGATAGGTCTCTAGTTACTGTGAGTATGATAGGTCTCTAGTTACTGTGAGTATGATAGGTCTCTAGTTACTGTGAGTATGATTGGTCTCTCTAGTTACTGTGACTATAATAGGTCTCTAGTTACTGTGAGTATAATAGGTCTCTAGTTACTGTGAGTATGATAGGTCTCTAGTTACTGTGAGTATGATAGGTCTCTAGTTACTGTGAGTATGATAGGTCTCTAGTTACTGTGAGTATGATAGGTCTCTAGTTACTGTGAGTATGATAGGTCTCTAGTTACTGTGAGTATGATAGGTCTCTAGTTACTGTGAGTATGATAGGTCTCTAGTTACTGTGAGTATGATAGGTCTCTAGTTACTATGATAGGTCTCTAGTTACTGTGAGTATGATAGGTCTCTAGTTACTGTGAGTATGATGGTCTCTAGTTACTGTGAGTATGATAGGTCTCTAGTTACTGTGAGTATGATGGTCTCTAGTTACTGTGAGTATGATAGGTCTCTAGTTACTGTGAGTATGATAGGTCTCTAGTTACTGTGAGTATGATAGGTCTCTAGTTACTGTGAGTATAATAGGTCTCTAGCACGTGCACTGAAGCTGTATGTAAGGCCCAGCCAAAAAGCGGACTGTTAAATCTTGATGCTCTCTGGGATCAAAGGGAATGCCATGCCAGCTGTTTTTATACACAATAGGACTTGCGTGCATACTTATTAGGGCATATAAACCCAACCTTCTCGTTTAAGAGTAGAGCAAGTAATAAAATATATCTGGTTCTTGTTTCTATGCTTGTTTTTCTTGAAAACCTCCAAGATTTTGTCAAGACAAACCTCACGCCTTTCTGTCAGGCTCTCCTCAGAGAGAGCCTCACTCCTTTCTGCCAGGCTCTCCTCAGAGAGAACCTCACTGCCAGGCTCTCCTCAGAGAGAGCCTCACTCCTTTCTGCCAGGCTCTCCTCAGAGAGAGCCTCACTCCTTTCTGCCAGGCTCTCCTCAGAGAGAGCCTCACTCCTTTCTGCCAGGCTCTCCTCAGAGAGCCTCACTCCCTTCTGGTCCTTCCAGCTCTTTCTTTACAAGGTGTTACTTTGTAAAAGTGGGTGGAGCAAGGTAGCCATTTTGACCACACACCAAACATCCCGTTCCTCCTAATTATGAAATTCCAAGTATTGCTCTGAAGACTAACAGTGCACGTGCCACTTAACTTAAAGCCATGCCTCACATTCCTGTGGTAAAATGAGCAGCAAGAGAGCTCCAACTCAGTTACTACAGTAGACCCTCACTAATCTGAATAGCCTGGGGATCTGAATAGTTCGGATTAGTGAAATTTTCGGATTAGTGAAATTTATGAATATCATTATATTGAACTCTGAATTTGTTTATTTTTTTGCAGGTGTGGGTTGAATACTGGGTGGTGGGAGTGGTGGTGGGAGTACAAGTTATTTTTAATCATTATGATCCCTTCCCATCCTCATTCTTTTAGCAGATCTCCGGAATCCCATCTCAGTCATCTTCCTTTTGCATCCTCACAACTCGCTGCCCTTCTTCTTTATGTCTGAGATAGTGGAGACTCCAACTCTATACTGTTCAGATAGTAACTTGTAGCTTTTCTTCCCGAGCTGGTCCAGGATCTCAACCTTCTCCTCGATGGTAAGGCTCTTGTGTGCTCTTTTCTTCTCCATATCACTGCAGCTGCATCGTATGACAGGCTCGTGGTAGGTTCGAAGTTCAATAATGGCACGCATTTTATTATTAATTTTTTTAATTAATTTATTTTTGCTATCTAATGCAGTTCGGATTAGCGAGGTTTCGGATTAACGGGGTCCGGATTAGCGAGGGTCTACGTGTATACTGGGAGGATTAAATATTAACAGAACAGTCTTTGGGGGTCAAATATGAACAAAAGGGTCTGGGGGGAGAAATATTCGTGGATTATTTAGCGCACTGGAAGCCACACCCATCTCTCCATCCTGCCTACTCACAGATTATTTTAAAGGTGAAAAATCTCAAATATAAACCACCCGTGACTGTCCTGCCACAATGTAACACAATGTAACACAATGTAACAGATATACTTACGGTTCTGCATCCACATATTTGGTGAGAGTGAGTGCCTTCATTCTCATCTGCTTATGGAACTGGCTGGCGTAAGCTTCCCTCAGCCCATGACTGGTCGGCAAGATACACATCTACACAAGGCACAGTTGAAGCACGCAGGTCAAAGGTGAATAGTTCATGTTGTAGTCAACATCACTTATGTGGTGGTGGATTTTCCAGCTTCATTAACCACAATAAGAGCCTGCAGGCGCGAACTTAGATGTGCTCACAAAACACGATAATAATAATAATAATAATAATAATAATAATAATAATAATAGTAGTAGTAGCAGTATAATAATAATAATAATAATAATAATAATAATAATAGTAGTAGTAGTAGTAGTAATAATAATAATAATAATAACAATAATAATGGTAATAATAATAGTAATAATAATAATAATAATAATAATAATAATAATAATAATAATAATAATAATAATAATAATAATAATAATAATAATAATAATAGCAGCAGCAGCAGTAGTAGTAGCAGTATAATAATAATAATAATAATAATAATAATAATAATAATAATAATAATAATAATAATAATAATAATAATAATAATAATAATAATAATAATAATAATAATAATAATAATAATAATAATAATAATAATCAGAGGCTGCAAACTTCCACCACTTCCAACAATTTTTCTTTTATAATAAAAATTATGATTACTAAAGAGAGTGGCTCTGGGGGCAGCCTCGCTAGCAAACTGCCTGCATATCTGCATATGCAAGCTCTAAAATGGCTAGTATAGTTCCTCGCCGGTAGCTTGTGTGCTATCATTGCCCAAAGTGAAACACACATGTGCAGGTATACATATTCTACCAAAACTGAAATTGCTTCCTGTGGTAAAATGCCATAGAATCCTGCGTATTTCACAGTTTGTTGGCCAATCAGAATGCAATTTAACTTTTTTCACCAGTAGCGATGAAAAAAGTGAAATTGCACTCTGTGCAGATCATGTTGTGCAGATCATGTTGGTATAGTAACCAATGTTATTTTTAGCAGTTTAGTATAATATGATGTGTAGGAGCTCGCTGATGAAGGCAGAGATTGTTTTTTTATTTTTTATAAAGGTGCAGAACTACCTGAACTGTTTTTCTTCACCCTGATAATTAATAAGATAATGATGATAATAATAAGATAATGACAATAATAATAATAATTAATAATAATTAATAAGATAATGATGATAATAATAATAATTACTAAGATAATGATAATGATAATAAGATAATAATAATTTAATAAGATGACAGTAATAATTGCACTCTGTGCAGATCATGTTGGTATAGTAACCAATGTTATTTTTAGCAGTTTAGTATAATATGATGTGTAGGAGCTCGCTGATGAAGGCAGAGATTGTTTTTTATTTTTTATAAAGGTGCAGAACTACCTGAACTGTTTTTCTTCACCCTGATAATTAATAAGATAATGATGATAATAATAAGATAATGACAATAATAATAATAATTAATAATAATTAATAAGATAATGATGATAATAATAATAATTACTAAGATAATGATAATGATAATAAGATAATAATAATTTAATAAGATGACAGTAATAATTGCACTCTGTGCAGATCATGTTGGTATAGTAACCAATGTTATTTTTAGCAGTTTAGTATAATATGATGTGTAGGAGCTCGCTGATGAAGGCAGAGATTGTTTTTTTATTTTATAAAGGTGCAGAACTACCTGAACTGTTTTTCTTCACCCTGATAATTAATAAGATAATGATGATAATAATAAGATAATGACAATAATAATAATAATTAATAATAATTAATAAGATAATGATGATAATAATAATAATTACTAAGATAATGATAATGATAATAAGATAATAATAATTTAATAAGATGACAGTAATAATTAATAAAATAATGATGATAATAATCAGATAAGATTAAGATAATAATGATAATAATTAATAAGATAATAATGATGATAATAATAATTATTATTAATAAGATAATGAAGTGTGTGGTATATGGAACCCACAGAACAGTAACTTGTTCCCATGGCACTGGCCTCTAGTATACTACAGGAAGTGTCTAGTATACTACAGAAAGTGCTGTAATGAGATTCATAAAGCAATAATCCCACTAACTCTAGACCCAACATACATTACAGGAAGTGCGTAGCCAGCACCCATCATGCTCTTTTCAGTGATGCAGGGTTCATAGGCAGGGCATGTGGCAAGCATCCAGTTTATAGAAATTCTACGCGAAGCCGACAAGAAGGAAAGAGATAACAATCAGTTTGCAGACTTGGATGAAGCTAAAGGGGAAGAGTTGGTGATTCTAAAGAACCTGAGGACCAGGAACAGCAGAGCTAAAGCAGAGACAGCAGCTGGCCAACCAACAGGTCCTCGCCCAGCGCTAGAGTAACTTCATTGTAAAGATCTTGCGAGTGCAAATAATCCAAATACTGCAGGTGTGCTCAATTGGAATAAACAGTCCAGTTTTATGATGCAACTCTCCACCCACCTCATCTCATTCACAACAAGGTGAAAGGTTAAGGGGGGACTGTACGTCAAAAACTAGACCTTCCCCCCCCCCCCTTCTTTCAAACTGTTCTTGTATCTATCCTCTAGCCATTTCCAAACTTTGAGAGGCATTCGATGCTCCATTTCCAAGTTATGTTGGTTTTTGTCTATGTAACAGATCAAGAAACTTATTTCATTGTAAACCCTAACATTTCATTGCCCTAACCTGGACTATATTTTTAATTTAAATCTTGTTGTTTTTTTGCCGTAAAGCTCATAACTTTACACTTCATAATAATTTTTATATCACTGGATAGCTCTTCTAATTATCTGTGCAACGCATGAAACAAATGATTAATTACTATAAGTGTTGGTGATTTGAAGTGGTGAGGTTTGGGATTTTCCCTGGTGTTTTCCCTGGTTGCAAAAGCTGTGCCTGCCACTCAACAACCATGATGTTTATTGATATCTGTTCATGCATTGCACAGATTAGAGCTTCCTCTATCAGCTGACCAAATCTGAGACTTTGATCTTGATAATTAGGGCAGTTATGAACTTTCTGTAACTTTTTTTGGGGGGGGGGGGGGGGATCTTGATGTATCTTCCAAGAAAATATGCCTGCAGAGACATTCAACATATAATTCACAAAGCATAAGGAACACATAGTAGTTATGGCGATTTATAATACTTTGGTGGTGCTGACGTACAATCCCCCCTTAAGTGCCCACGGTGCTGACCATGTACACTAGTTCAAGACATACGCCCAAATATTGGAACTGCCAATGAGACGGGTCACCACGGAGCATGCTGGTGAGAAGCTTTCTGCTGGTGCAGAGATGGAAGCTCATGGCGATGAAGCAGCAGCTGCAAGTGTTGCCGCAAGTCTAGGGAAGAGCCGAGCAGGAGACCTTGCGATCAGCAACATCGACTAGTACAATGGGCAAGGTCAGACAGAGGTCACTTGATTTCTAGTAACAACGCACTTTCCAAGATTTGACCAAGTATACGGACAGTATGCGATAGCTCCTCGGCAATATGACGGTGCTGGACATTGGGGCATTCAGCCATGTATAAAGGACTCACGTGATCGAGGAACTCTTGTACGGTAGTCGCCACTAAGTCTTTACCGAAGGGAATCAGGTCCTTGATGTGTAGCAACTCAGCACTGCAAGAAGAATCGGCACCACAAATCAAAACTCTGTTCGTGATACAAACTACAGCAGTGTCATTAATGTGCTACCTACTACTTGCAAGCATGTGCTTAGCCCGTACTTACACCCGACCAGGGGCAACGTGGTGAAACGAAAACAGACCCATCTAGGCCACACCCATTTATCCGACCCTTTTACCGACTTAAAAGCTAGTAAGGCTCGGGAAAGTGACCACATGCATGTCGCCGAATTCATGGAGACCTGATCCACATGTTTTTTTTTTGGGGGGGGGGGGGGGATCAAAATGAAATCCAATCATCCATGCTCGAGATACTCTGCAACAGCATAGCGTAATGCTCGGGGGTCAATGTACCTTCCATAGTTGCAGTGAAGATGTACACATTCTTAATTCTTAAAATTAGGGGGGAGGGGGGAAACAACTTCCACTTATAATGGAGGACACAAGGCTCAAGGAAAGGCAAAAAAGCATGCCCATTTAAAATGCTCAACAGAGTTTCATGCTGTGTTTAAGCGAGCATTCTCTATGGCACTTCTCTATTTAATCTGGGCTGCACTCCACCTCTGCACAGGTACTGGCTTGGGCTGGCTGGGCCTTTAATCCTGGTTCAGGGTAACATGTACACCTGAAGGTCAAAGGTCTTGGGCAAGCACTGCTTTACTGTAACTCTAAGCGGGTGGAATATCAAGACCAGTGATCGGATTATGACCTTCTCTGTGGCACTCGCCGCTCATCAGCTTGTTCTTCTCTCTGGCGAATAAATCTTGCAATCTTTGATTCAAATATCAAAACCTAACAACAACAACAGCAACAACAACAACACAGGTCATTGTAATCAGACACGGGCGTACGTACGTAACACATTACTTTCTACCTCCTTTGAGTCGAGCAAGATAATGGTAGGCGGTAGCTTGTTAAGGTAAAGGTCACCTTTCGCAAACGGAAGAACGTCACTGTCTGGATTTGACTACGGCAAGAAGTGATCACAATAAGCCTCAGGTCAAGTGGTTGTATTTGTACTAAGAGACTACCAATAATAATCCCTGGAGAAACAGGTCTGGCTCGTAGAGCGCCTCTTCATTGGTCTGCCAAATCAAACGCGACATCTTCCTCTCTTTGGCTGACAGTAGCAATGCCAGTGTTGTAATCATCTAGTGCGACAACAAACAACAACAACAAATAGCAACACCAACAATAACAACAAACAAATAACACACAACACACAACAATAACAAACAACAACAATACAACAAATACAAATAATAGCAACAAACAAACAAATAACAAACAGACAAATAACAACAACAACAAACAAATAACAAACAAACAGACAAATAACAACAACAACAACAAACGTAAAATGAAAATGAAACAAAACAACAAATTCTATATTTAAAATTTAATATTATACGTGCAATATCTTCCTCAGCAATCAAACATGTCTCGCTCGACGTTTCGGCTAGCAGACGCCTTCGTCAAGAATAATATTATTATTTATTGTAATTTAAAAAAATTGTTGTAGCCCCAATAAGCATGCCAGTAAAACATATCTCTAGGGATAAAAAGATGGAATGCAGTGCTATAAATTTTAACACGAATATAATTATGTCCTTCAGACAAACCGACGAGACCTTTCAGACAGTATTGGGATAGCTTTAAAAGATATCCCGGGTGTTTTGCGGGGTCATAGCGCTGAGGTCAAAAGTGGCCATACTCTTGATCAGACATACCAGGGTGTGCATTATATTGGTTTGACCCATTTTTTGAAATTGTGGACGGCAACTCCCTCCCCCCGCCCTCTCCCCCCCTCCCCCCCCCCCCCCCCCCCCCCCTCTCGCCACCCTCCACCCTCCATCCACCCTCCTCCCACCCACCCTCCTCCCACCTGGCACCACATGCATACACACTCACACACACACACTCTCATACACATACACACACACACACACACACACACACACACAGAGAGTACCTTGTCAACAGCGGATCTGTCAGAGCCCAGAACCACAGTGTAGCCAGAAGACTGCAGATGTGCTGAGATAGCCCTGAAGCAAACACAACAATTCTTCAATGTGATAGTATGAGGATATGCCTGCCAACTCTTCAATGTGATAGTATGAGGATATGCCTGCCAACTCTTCAATGTGATAGTATGAGGATATGCCTGCCAACTCTTCAATGTGATAGTATGAGGATATGCCTGCCAACTCTTCAATGTGATAGTATGAGGATATGCCTGCCAACTCTTCAATGTGATAGTATGAGGATATGTCTACCAACTCTTCAATGTGATAGTATGAGGATATGCCTGCCAACTCTTCAATGTGATAGTATGAGCTACCAACTCTTCAATGTGATAGTATGAGGATATGCCTGCCAACTCTTCAATGTGATAGTATGAGGATATGTCTGCCAACTCTTCAATGTGATAGTATGAGGATATGTCTGCCAACTCTTCAATGTGATAGTATGAGGATATGTCTGCCAACTCTTCAATGTGATAGTGTATGAGAATATGTCTACCAACTCTTCAATGGGATAGTATGAGGATATGTCTACCAACTCTTCAATGTGATAGTATGAAGATATGTCTACCAACTCTTCAATGTGATAGTATGAGGATATGCCTACCAACCTTTAGTATACTAGACACTTCCTGTAGTATACTAGACACTTCCTGTAGTTTACTAGACACTTCCTGTAGTATACTATATAGTTCCTGTAGTATACTAGACACACATGCCATATAGCTCCACATGTACACAAAATGAATTAGTGGTTATGCAGTATTCATATTCACCTGTTGGTCTAGAACCTTGAACAAAACTCCACGTACTGTATGTAGTGTGTAAAGTAAGGCCACGCACAAATACTGTAAAGAGGGTCGCGTCCGTGGGGCAATATTTGCGTGGTTAAAAGAAAAACACATTTTAGCCCACGGATTACTATTACACTTTAATATAGTATTGCGAGTCAATAAAGGGCCTCGCTCGTGAGACTGTTTATAGAAGTGTCTAGTATATTACAAGAGTGTTTAGTAAACTACAGGGAGTGTCCAGTATCTGTAGGAAGTGTCTAGTATATTACAAGAAGTGTCTAGTAAACTACAGGAAGTGTCCAGTATACTATAGGAAGTGTCTAGTATATTACAAGAGGTGTCTAGTAAACTACAGGGAGTGTCCAGTATACTATAGGAAGTGTCTAATATACTACAGGAAGTCTCTAGTATACTACAGGAAGTATTTGGTACACTACAGGAAGTGTTGTAATATGATTTATAGAGTAATCCCTCAAGCTCTAGACACATTTACTATTAAAAAGTTTGTAGTTTGCTAATTGCTAATGGGCTGGGTCACCTCAGGGCATGCTGGTGAGAGTGGAGTGCAGCTTTCTGTTGGTGCAGAGATGGAAGCTAATGGTGATCACTGCAAGTCACCAATATTGTTGCAAGTCTAGGGAGTGGCCAAGCAGGCGACTCTGCGATTGCCAACATAGTGGTACACTTGGCAAGGTCAGAGGTCACTTGGTTTTTAGCAAGTACTTGTCAAGAATCAACAGAATCTGTGGCAGTGTGCGGTACCTCCCCTCAGGCACTTAATTAACTCACAGGTTTAGAAATGTCCTCATATCTCCATGTCTGGATAACTCGATGTCAAGAAATGTCTTGGGCACCTTCATACATATATGCATGAATCAATTATTATTACAACACACACGCACACACACACACACACACACGTTTATTTAAATGGCTGTGCTAAATTGAACACCTTACAGTATTTGCTAGGATACGTGGACACACAAAAAAGATTCCAGATAATGCTCAGTGCTAGGTCACATGACATGCACTGCATGTAACCTAGCTACTGTAGCTAGAAGCTCATTCCTTACAGAGGAAGAAGATCAGTTCACAATAAGCATCACTTATCGCAACACTAAGCAAAGCAGCCTATTGCAGAACAGACTTGACATAGACACTGCATCATAGAGCACCAGTACATAATGGCTCCCTATTTATCTACATTCACACAGAGGACTTAGCTAGTCACTAAGTGGTTCAAGTAGTCCCCCCTCCCCTCTCACACTCTCCCGTCACACACCACAACTACACACAGCTCCACAGGTCATTGTCACCAGGTGATATAGATGTAGATGCATGTACAACATGTCCGGTGAGGTTGTGGGCCTTCTTGGGATCATCTATGCTCTTGCCTTCTAATCATGGCTAAGGCTAGGATTATGGCTGGGCTAGGATTATGGCTAGGACTATGATTAGCGCTAGGATTAAGGCTAGGATTAAGGCTAGGATTATGGCTAGGATTAAGGCTAGGATTATGGCTAGGATTATGGCTAGGATTATGGCTAGGATTATGGCTAAGACTATGATTAGCGCTAGGATTAAGGCTAGTGTTATGGCTCAATTAGTAATATGGCTATGGTTAGGACTAGGGCTAGGGCTAGGGTTATCATACTTGAGAGGGCTAGGGCTAGGGTTATCATACTTGAGAGGGCTAGGGCTAGGACTATCATACTTGAGAGGGCTAGGGCTGGGACTAGATACTTGAGAGGGCTAGGGCTAGGGCTGGGACTAGATACATGAGAGGGCTAGGGCTATGACTACCATACTTTGAGGACTAGGGCTAAGGCTAGGGCTATCACACATGTAAGGGAGACCTATCGCACAATGTCCTCCGAACTTGCCTATTGTACCACTCTATGTTGGTGACCTAAAAGATTTAAGCCTCTTCCTAGACTTGCAGCTGCTGCTTGATCACCATAAGCTTCCCCATCTCTGCACCAACACAAAGCTGCACTCCACTCTCACTGGTCAGCATGCTCCCCATGACGGCCTGGCTCGTGCTCCCCATGACGGCCTGGCTCGTCGATAAGCAAACTTCGTGAGGTTATTAGTCATTACAGCACTTCCTGTAGTCAGAACACATGCAATAGCTTGGGGGCAGTCCAGGTTGTTGGTTTGTAAACAAAATGAGTGTTTAGTGAATATTCAGTAAGGCAAGCGTGTGTTACAATACATGTAACACAATGTTACAATACATGTAACACAGTTTGTATCAGAGGTGCAGGAGTTATCACAAACACCTCACTCTGCCTCTATTCCACCATCACAAAACACACCACACTACCTCTATTCCACCATCACAAAACACCTCACTCTACCTCTATTCCACCATCACAAAACACCTCACTCTGCCTCTATTCCACCATCACAAAACACATCACTCTACCTCTATTCTCTCCGGAAGTCCAAATTTTCTGATACTGAGCATCACTTGTGTGAACTTAAACAATGGCGCATGGAACTTCAGTAAGACTTTGCACACTTTGTTGTGAATCACACTGCGGTCCATCACCTGAGAACACAGCAAGATAGACAGGAAGATGACATCATTTGTCTAGTTAAGCAGTGGCAAACATCTTAGGAGGTTTCAAACATTCAGTGTTGTTATGGAGTGGGGAAAAAGTAAGATAGGTAAGTCTAGGGCTAGGGCAAAAGTAAGATAGGTAAGTCTAGGGCTAGGACTAGGGAAAAAAGTGAGATAGGTAAGTCTAGGGCTAGGGGTAGGGCAAAAGTAAGATAGGTAAGTCTAGGGCTAGGAGCAGGTGAAAAGTAAGATACGTAAGTCTAGGGCTAGGGCAAAAGTGAGATAGGTAAGTCTAGGGCTAGGAGCAGGGGATAGGTAAGTCTAGGGCTAGGGCAAAAGTGAGATAGGTAAGTCTAGGGCTAGGAGCAGGGGAATTTTAGTAAGATAGGTAAGTCTAGGGCTAGGACTAGGGCAAAAGTGAGATAGGTAAGTCTAGGGCTAGGAGCAGGGCAAAAGTAAGATAGGGGTAGGGCAAAAGTAAGATAGGTAAGTCTAGGGCTAGGGGTAGGGCAAAAACTTAGAGAGGGCTAGGAGTAGGAGTGGGGCAAAAGCTAGGGCTATGGCTGGAGCTAGGCCAGGCCAAAGGCTAAGAAAAGGCCTGAGATAGGGCTAGGGCTAGGCCTAGGGCTAGGGCTGGGACCTCGGGATTGTTCAATGCTTCTCTGGACATTGTCCAATGAAATTATTAATGAACTAAAAGTTGGGAATAAAAATTCTTGCCAGGTCCCTCAGGGGAAGTATGAGGTGCTCCTTCAACAGCCGCTGAACTTTAATCTCACAGACAGGATGGCGCGGCAAGAACTCGGCCATTTCAGAGCACGGTAAGATCAAGATAAATGAAAAGACCTCAAACCGCCCCCTGTATGCCTCGATGCTGAACACGGAGACTGACGCCATGACATTGTACTTCTTCAAGCAGTAGAATTTGGTTTCAATGGTGTCCAGCTTCTCCACGCGCCCGGCTTCATCGTTGAGTGTGAAGTTTGCTATTGTCAGGAGAATGTTGTCCGGGACCGAGTTAGAGGATGCTAGCGATGCTGAAGGAACAACAACAACAACAACAACAACAACATATATATATATATGTATATATATAAATCTTGAAAATTTGAAATTAGAGTCCATTAAGGGGAGAGGAAGGAGGAGGAAGGAGGGGTTACCTGGGATGAGAGATCAAGGTTCATAATGGAATATTAGTCATAGTCCTACCTGTACTGCCATGCTAGTTGGTGTGTAGTCCTACCTGTACTGCCATTGCTAGTTGGTGTTTAGTGCTACCTGTACTGCCATGCTTGTTGGTGTTTAGTCCTACCTGTACTGCCATGCTAGTTGGTGTGTAGTCCTGCCTGTACTGTCATGCTAGTTGGTGTGTAGTCCTACCTGTACTGTCATGCTAGTTGGTGTGTAGTCCTACCTGTACTGCCATGCTAGTTGGTGTGTATTCCTACCTGTACTGTCATGCTAGTTGGTGTGTAGTCCTACCTGTACTGCCATGCTAGTTGGTGTGTAGTCCTACCTGTACTGTCATGCTAGTTGGTGTGTAGTCCTACCTGTACTGCCATGCTAGTTGGTGTGTAGTCCTACCTGTACTGTCATGCTAGTTGGTGTGTTATCCTACCTGTACTGCCAAGCTATTATGTGTGCAGTCCTACCTGTACTGCCATGCTAGTTGGTGTGTAATCCTACCTGTACTGCCAAGCTAGTTGGTGTGTTATCCTACCTGTACTGCCAAGCTATTATGTGTGCAGTCCTACCTGTACTGCCATGTTAGTTGGTGTGTAATCCTACCTGTACTGCCAAGCTATTATGTGTGCAGTCCTACCTGTACTGTCATGTGGATGGCTATCTACCTTGTTCACCTGTAAAAAGTCATCCATCTTAACCCACTCACAGGTGTAACAGCCATATGCCGGTTTGAAGAAGTTATCAAGAAACTTCGCCACATCTTGGGCCATATTTGAACTTAATAGATCAGCGCATGCCTAAAGCACAGCTCTAGAAGCTGGAAAAATCCTTAGTCCATAATGCTTAGGCTGCTAAGGTAAAATGAGACGAGCATTGCAGCTGCATTGAGAAGATTTCTGGCTTGCAGGTGGCGAACTGAGCGAGGAAAAAGGAGAAGTCTTTGCTTGCTTGTGGTGGCTTGGTTTGAACTGTGCTGAAGTCGAGATGCTGAGCAGAGAAATAGAATTGATGCTTCTCTCGACATTCCCAGCTCCATCACAGAGATAAAGAAGGAAGGAGAGAATGAAGAAATCAATAAGGCTGTTCATGGTAAGCCTAAACTAGCTATATCTGGAACTTAAAAGCTAAGAGCAAAACATCATTCTTTGCTGGGTAACTGGAGGTTGCGTGTGTGTATGTATGTTTGTTTGTGTGCATGTGTGGGTTAGCCTGTCAGAGTAATAACAGTCATTTCTCTGGTATGTCTGGTCCCTCAGCCAAGTAAATCTTCCAGTGCCGAACTGTTTGATACCATCCTCATTGAGCACTTCTTCATCTGGTGTTGATAACAATATTCATATCCCTGTAATCATTGTGTGGTTTGTTGCTAGGCAACCATTTTCAAGGCTCATATTCTATTTTCATTATGCATCTGAAAATTATGAAAATTATGGTTGCTAGGGAGTTTAGTGATTCCTGAACCTAGTATATCATTATATACAACTACCTTTACAGCTACAGTCATAAGCTTCTAGAAAGTCACCGGTGAGAGAGAAGGGTATACAGAATACATAAAGAAGGAAATGGTCATCAAAGCGAAAAAAGATAGAGACCAGGCAACAGATTTGAAGACCGAGGAAAGAGATCTAGGCAGCATAGGAAAGACAGGCTGCATAGTTACTAGCTATCAGGGCAAGGATGTTATCACACCTCTAGCTATGGAGGTTATACACCGGGGTCATGAGGGTGTAGAAACTATTGCAAGCTTGGCAAAGGTATAATAAATTCCTTGGATATCTTGTCACTCTTGCGTGCTGCTCTCTCAGCCAGCGAGCACAAAAGAGAACAAGCTATTAGGTATATAGAGAAAAGATAACTGACTGCTCTTCAATAGAGGAGAGGTATACTAATGATGGAGAACACACTGAGGTCAAGGAGTGAGTTATTTCTACATGAGCAGGAGAGAGATGCTAATAATGAAGGGCATACTGAACACACAAACAGTTTCAAGAACACAATGCATTGTTGACTGAAGTTCCAGTAAGCTTGTGGTCTTCCTGTGAGCTTTGGGAGAGTTCTGTCAGCAAGCAATACCTGATGGCTTCACTCTTTATGTGCTCTCTGTCTTTAGGGGAAGCTGCTTCCAAATGTATATACGCTTAACAAAATGCTCGTCTATCAGACATTTCTCATGACACATTTCCACATTCACAGCCAGCCAGCGCATTGTTCTGCAGGGCAGCCAATTGCTGCACAATTAGGGGGTACCTAATAACAAACACAGTGCTCTATATATAGAGAGAAGGCTTGGCAAGTGCTGCAGCTTGTCGCACCATGCCCTGCATTCATTTCTATTATTATCACCATGATCGTGATAATGATCACTAGCAGCGAGTGTTAAGGGCGTAGGGTTCACAAGACGCTGGCCGAGCGCTGCATCGCGTTGCAGGTTGTCAATTGACCTTTGACCCGAACTGCAACTCACCTAAGATGGACACGCGATGTTCTGATTGGTCCGACGCTGCCTTTCAGATGCTGGATTAGGGGGGAAAGTTCTAATCCCGTGTCCGAAATGTCCGAAATGCAGCATCGGACCAATCAGTGTCCATCTTTGTTGACGTGATCCGAGGGTCAAAGGTCAATTGACTAGACGCAACACAACACTTGGCCAGCGTCGTGTTGTGAACCAGCCTTAAGTCATCCTTAAGTCATCGAGTGGCACCTTGCCAGGCCTATTGAAATTGCACATGCATGCTCTTTAACGGCACCTAGCCTGTGTATGGTTGCACAAGCTGATGTTCTGCAATACAATGGGATGGCTGTTTGAGAAACAGAAATGTACGCGTGAAATATCGAGGAGGGTTTTTGTTAAGCATAACTGGAGAAGCTGGGAAGCGAGACCATGAGTGAGGACACCAGGAAGTGCTTGCTAGGTGGTGGAACTATTAGAGTGCTGAAGAGAAGACCATGCAGAAGCTGACAAGAAGTGCTGCTATTTTGTCAGGCAGTGTCCGAGCAAAAGGCACACGTGAGTATGAGGTCTGGAGCAGCAGTTGTCGTAATGAAACGCATGCATCCTTGACTGGACAGCCATTAACCATGTAGCCTGACTCCTATGCACTGGTTCTCTCTCCTCAACTTCCAGATTTGCAGCCATTTTCTCAATCTCGTCTCCATGACGATCATTTCCTTCTTTATGTAAGGGGTGACCCACTTACATTTTAAGGCGACTGTTTGTTACACAGACAGATAGATAGATGCAAATATGGCTTGTGTTGTAATACTCTTTCCTGCCCAGCCTCCTAGTGAGGGCTCCCTTCACTCACCAATCGAGTTGATAAATATAGCAAAAAAATAATAATTCGCTAATCTTTTAAATTGTGTGCTGGTGATTGACGAAATTGATAAATTGATAGAGACATTGATAGAGACATAAAGGTGTAAGAAAGCTTGTCATTTTGAACCGACCTTTTTCACCTCCCTAAATTGCTCAAGAACCATGTTTATTATGTGACAGACCCTTTACCATGTGCAACACATTACTGATGCTAACAATGCCCAAGCTCTTGACACAGAATGCAGGGGCCACCAAATATTGCTACTGCTCTAACCATCTCGATAACTTTACCTTGCCAACTTTGAGATCGAGGCTCACTTGTTACCAAAGGGATAAACTCTAAAGGGCCATATTTACCTTTGGCTAGCGATGACAGTTCTTCATCTGGCCCTAGTATGCATTCTAAGTCCTCGTCAGCACTACCAGAGCTGCTTAGGCAGTTGTCATCAGATTCTATTCCCTTCCAGGTCATGAGAACTTTAGGACCGTGGATGTTGTCCCACATTGACAGCACAATCGACGAAAAATAGATGCCATCTTTAGAAGTCAAGACTTGGTAAGGTAGATGTACTTCTCTCGTTGGCAACTGAGACATAGCCGCTCGAGCAGCAGACACATCCAATATGGTAGCGGACGCTTTACCAATCTTGACGCTAAGCTGCAGCCCGCCCTCTTTATTTTATATTTTATTATTATTATTTTTTAATACATACTTTCTTAATTAGGTAACACTATCCATCAACGGACCCCAACTACACTGCCACCGGCAATCGCTGGAAAAGGATTTCACTTCACCAGTTCTCTGACGGACAAGTTCTTTCAGCCATCATTATCCTGTATCTTCCTGACGGTCTTCGTCGTAGTCGTCGTCGTCACCTTTCTCATTCTCGCACTACTCCTAGTGTTGGTTTGACCTGGAGACGTGGAAACAACTTGCCCCCAGTGCTGAGCACTGACACTGTCAAATGTATCTGTAATAAAGAAGGAGATATGATCCAGTGTGAGTCTTGCTCCTCCTGTCTCACTGCAAGTGTGTCAATATCTCCATCACTCTTGTCGTTACGTACCATATCCCATTGTCTGCCCATACTGCACAGTATTGCAGTCCCCTGTCCTTGGTTACCTTAGTACAAAATCTGGAGTCCAATTTTGAGACCCTGACGCTCTCACTTCGGAACCCTTCACCTGCCTGTGTTCAAGTAGAATTGGACACCATGCAAGCAATGGTTGTCTCCCTCTCATCTGCTCTCCCACCTTCCAAGTTGTCACCACCAGATTCACCCAACCCAGCTTCCCCAACTGTGTGTTGAATATTCCCCCCTCCCCTGTGACTTTTTTTGCTTCTCCCATTTCCCCTCTTCACACAGACCCATCAAAGTCACACACAGTTAAACTCTGCACCAGTTTCACTACTAGATACTACTCGACATCAAAACATTTTTTATCCATTTGTCAACATTTTTGAATCCAAGTTTTCCCTTTATACTCACCAACCAGCCACCCTTACAACTCCCCCCCCCACCTACTCCACTCATTTTTTAAATTTGAATAAAGATCATACTCAATAGCTAATATGAAGAGTAAAAATAAGTAAACAACTACATGGAGGATGATGATAGTTGAGTAGTTAAAAGTGATGATAAGGGGTGTTAGGGGTGTTGAATATTATATAGTGCTTAAAATGCAGGGGCGTCGGCCTTTTTCCCTTTTTTTCTTCTTTTCCCCCTTCTTTTTCCCCTTTTCTTCCTTCTCCCTTATAGCCACGAGGCTGACCCGTAGGTCGTAGCAATACCTACGTAGCAATAGAGCTGTGAAGATCATCATCAAGTCAAGCATGGCTACCAGGAGAGCTATCAATTCCAAAGACATTGGAGACTTGCCACTCAAGCCATTTCAGCCTAAGCATATTGTCTTCCCTTCTTGGTGCTTTAGTAAGAGTGTGCCAGTGTACCTTTCATTTCAGGCTACCTGGTTTAACAGGTTTAAGTGGCTGCACTACGATGTTGGGAAGGATGCTGCTGCTCGGTGCTTCACGTGCTTCAAGGCCTATACTGTATGGTAGAGCTGTTGCTACTGGTGTGACAGAGCAAGCCTTTCTGAAGGGATTTGCTAACTTGAAGGATGCCACACGTGGCTTTTCCAAGCATGAAAGCTCTAACTTCCACAAGGTCTGTGCTGCTGCCCTTGCTTCCACAGCTGATGTTGGAGACATGCTGTCACGACAAGCTGCTTCTGAAAAGCGAGCAAATCACGAGTATCTGCTGAAGGTGTTGTCAGTTTCTTTAATGTCATAGGGGAAAGAGTTCCAGAGCCTAGTAGTTGTAGGGGGAAATGAAAGGTAAGCAGACTGAGTTCTGTATGGGATTAGCAGACGATTACTGGGATGGAAGGGTCAGGTTGTAGCAGGGAGTTGGTTGTGCATGGTGGGAGGCTAGAAGGGAAATCTATGTTATTGTGAATAAGTTTGAAAAAAAAAGATCCCCACCACCAACATACACATCTCCCTCTGACAACCCCCCTAGGCCACCTACTCCCACGTACAACTTACCTCCTCAAGCACTCGTTCCTCAGGTCCCTGGAGTAGTAGATTATTGCTACCCTCCACTAGCCCTCCAAGGACATTGGACCCCATGCCCTCCCCAAAAGACCTCACGTCTCCCTTCTCCATATCCCAGTCATCTTCCGGTCCTCAGCACCCCTATTCTCATCCTCACCTTGCCTTTTTCCTCCTGGTCTTCTTTCATCTCTCTTAGTGCCACATCTGCCACTTCCCCTCAACCACCAAACTTGCAGCCAAGGACCTAAATATCACTTTTAATGCCTGCAGTCTTCTTCTAAATTTGATGAACTCGCAGCTTTGACATGTGTGTCAGACCCCACATTATTGAAACCTTTCTCTCCCCAGCCTTAGACTCTGAAATATTATCCTTCTCAGATAGATAGAAATCGACATGATGTAGGCAGCATAGGTTATCTCTACTTGCTACCATCATCTCCCTCCCATCCATTTCTATTCAACTTCTTTGTCCTCTCAATAAAGCTTCCATGCTCACAAATCATTTTCACCACATTCTACTGTCCACCTTCATCACCTGATACTCTTCCATCCATCCCTCACCTCTACATGAATTTTTGTAGGGGAATTTAATTAATGTTACATTTTTTTCACCTAACACTTCTCCTTGATAAGATCCACGTAATATCAGACCTTATCGAGCCAAATTTAACACCCAACTCGCTACTCCCACAATGGCATACCTTCTATCATTGATCTCTACTCACACTCGCACCGGATGTGAAATTTTCCATCCTGTATCTAACTCTGACCACAACTCTTATCTTTTTCTCTGCCTCTTAAACCACTCACCACCTTGTAGAATCTGGCTATACAACACACTTTACTCAAGCTCATCAATACCACCTGCTGGGGCACCATTCTCTTCCCATTAGATAAGGTAACCTCCTGGCTCATTCTTAGAGGTCTTTTTATTCACATCATGAATAAGACTATTTATTCCAACTAACAGTCTCCATGTTCTACCCCTCCTTGGATCCCCATTCCTTCCTCTAACTAGAAATATGCATACTTTTCTGCCAGGTCTCTTAACTCTACTAATATATACCTGGTCAGCATTTTTCCAACATAGAAACAGCAACACTTTCACTCCTCCATCTACAACTCTGCCAACATAGAAACAGCAACACTTTCACTCCTCCATCTACGACTCTGCCAACATAGAAACAGCACACTTTCACTCCTCCATCTACAGCTCTGCCAACGCAACACTTTCACTCCTCCATCTACAACTCTGCCAACATAGAAACAGCTACACTTTCACTCCTCCATCTGCAACTCCGCCAACATAGAAACAGTAACACTTTCACTCCTCCATCTGCAACTCTGCCAACATAGAAACAGCACACTTTCACTCCTCCATCTACAAAATGCTGCTTCTTCCAAAAAAAGAATCACATCTTCACCAACTCAGTTCATTTTACTCTTACATATATAGCAAAGTTAAATCTGCACCTCCTCCCAATCCAAAGCTGAAGTACTAAATTAACTTTTTTCCATGTTTCAACAAATCTTCTTCCCTTCTCCCACCATCTATCCTTTCATCCTCTTTCTCCGCACCGACCCAAGCTCCTCTGTCCTATGCTCCCCAGACAAGGTTGCTACTCTCCCTCCAATGCTCTCAACTGCTCACTTCATATCTGCTCCTCTTTCTCTTATCTTTAATCCTTCCCTCTCTGACGGAATTTTTTGCAGTTGATTGGAGGCATTCCTGATTGTTCCAATCCCCAAGACATCTCCTCCCTCATCCTCTTCCAATGATTATTGTCCCCCCCCCCCCCCCCCCCCCATCTCCTGGCCCTCTCTCTAAAAAGAATTTTTTTTGTACGTCACATTTTGCAATTGACACATTTTCACATGTAACATTTTATCAAGTAAGCAAAATAATATTATTACAGTGTAACAATAATTGACGTCATTATACACCTTAAAACTGATACAACAACAATATAACATATATAAAAACAATAAAATTAATAACAGACAAATAAGTAAATAAAATGAATATATAAATAAAACTAACTAAAAACTAACAACAAGTTCAACTCCCGACCGACCCCAATACAGACAAGCCATTCCCTCTCTGGACTGCCATGGGGAGAGACGCTGAAGGAGGTGAGCACGGGTATTCACCTCCCCAGTTCTTTGCCTTATCCTGAGGCTGAGCTCCTTCAGGTAAGCCACCGACCTTGCCCCGACAACCCCCAAAGACTCAATGGCCATGGGCACAAAAAAGGGTCATGGATCTAAGCTGGCATACTTGGCCACTTTATTCTCCTCAGCTATAGCAGCCACAGCTCCAGCACTACTCACTGCTGCACCTGATGACTGGGCTAGCATATCTGGACAGGTCGCATCCCACACCAGTTGCTTGCCATTCTTCCATGAAACCATGGTTACCCCACCAGGCCTTTTCATGTCAGAACGAAAGAGACTTGATGGTTCCAGCCCAGAGGGAGCACCTGCAGATGACAATGCCCAAAGTTGATGTCATCTATGGTGGTATGACAGTAGAAGCACCTCTTGCAGCTAAGACCATGCATAGCGAGATGATCCACTTCAGGTCCACAATGCAGGCAGTTATGGAGGTGACACAAAGTAGAGCCCAAGCAGAGACTCATGGCAACCCTGACGGTATTGTCATCCATCCTCAAACCCAGGGACGAGATGGAGAGGGCATTTAGCCATGCACCGGAATCTTTTGCTGAAACAGCCAAAATCCGGGCTCTAGCCAACAGGTGCATTCTGAACAAATATTCCATGGACTTTGACACCATGCATGCATCCCAGGACTTCTGGAAGCATGCCGCATGACCAGATGGTGTGGGGCTGCTGTGATCCATAGACCATGCTGAAAAGGCATCATCCACAAAAGGAATGGTGTGAAAGCAAGTAAGGTGGCAGGATGGCTTGGACCAGGTCATGAGTGGAAGCAGCTGAGGCCAAGAAGGCAGAGGGTGCAAACTGAACTGCACTCCTGATTCCAAGACCCCCTACCCTAACAAGAGAGATTGCCTACCAAGAACGGACATACTCAGAGAAATTAGTGTTAGTAATACCACTCACAGTTGACTTGAGACTCTCTATCTGGGCAGGAGAGAGAAAACATGGAGAAGTCCTGAGGGTGTACAGAAGCTATAAATAAAAATGAATTACGCAGCAGGATTAAGGCATCCCGAGTTGAAACAAATCTGAGCCTGTCCCCCATGACCTCTAGGGCACTGATTTTGTCCCTGAGAACAGTTGGGACAGCATCCAAGCTACCCAGAGGAGAACCCAGGAGACAGGCATCAGAGGGATCAACCACATGAGCTCCTAGGAGAGAGCATAAGATGGTCTTTTCGAAACAGCATCATGGCAAATGATCTCAGACTTGTCGTTGTTCAAAATTAGCCCAATCTCCTCAGTTTGTTTGATGAGCTCAAGATCATGAATTATATCCTCCATTGATCCCCCCAGAGTGATGTCATCTAGAAATATTACACACAACTCCGATGACAACTGAGCGCAGTTATGATGGAGTGAGCGACAGACAAGGAGAGGGCCAAGAGGATCTCCCTGCTGCACGGCTTTGGCTGATTGTTGTTACCCCAGAACAAGGAGGACGGTGATGCAACAAAAATGCAAAATTTAAATCTGACCCAAAGCACCCCCTTAAACAAAAATCTATATTGGATATATAGTCACAAAAGAAATAAAACAAGAATTTGCCACCCTAGACAACAAACATTCACAGGATCTTTTAATAGTGGAGACCAATATTATAACACCGTTTATTATATCTGTATACTCTTGATACTGCTGAGCCTGTTAAGGCTACCACATGTATTACAGTAACTAACACTATATTAGTACTTAATTAATAATGATATCCACACTACTAGGTTATGATTGGCCCGCTGTTCAAGGAGAGGGGAGGGGAGCAAAGAACATTCCTCAGCTCGCCATACAACAGTTCCTTTCTCCTCTCCCACCACTTCCCTACCCAATACATAACACACTCGCCCACCTCCTCCATCACTGCATCACTTAATCCCTCCACACCTTTTCCCAAAAGCAATGCCACCTCTCCATCCTTACCCACTCTTCCAAATTAATAATTGTATAGATGCTACTAGCATGTTAGAGATGTACAATATCCTAGTGCATCCGCAACTGGAATATGCTGTTCCAGTTCGGGACCCTTATATAGATGTTGCGGCACTTGAGAAAGTCCAAAAGTTTGCACTCAAAATGTGTACAAAATAGTGGGCCTGCAACTATCTAATCAAAATCAGAAGCACATCTCTTGAGAATCGCAGAATATTTATGAAGTTATATATGGTATTCAAAATTATGAAAGGCCAGCTGCATGCTACTTCCTCAAGATGTATTCATTTTCAAACTGAACAGGCAGGACCGATACCACTGTTGAATTAACCATAATTATGCTAAGACACAGGCATTCAAGTTTTCTTTTGTATCTGGCTAAATATATCACCTTGTGGAACAACTTACCTCAAGAAGTTCTAGAGACACATTCACTCATAACTTTCAAACACTATATTGGACCCTTGTTCTTTCACCATAACTCATATTAAACCAGGGTACCTTAAGATATTCCATTAACACTTCATCTGACAATTACGATTGTTAATAGCAATAAAAGTCGCTGAGTTAGGATTATGACAGAAGCTATGTTGATATCCAGTAGATAGCAAGATATAATATATGAGCGATGGTATGAGATATGTTATGAGATAATTATGTTACAGGTATACAATGTGTAAGTTTACAGAAACTAACCTGACCAACCAACTACTAGCTGAGGAAGGAAAAAAAGAGTTCAATCGATGCATCAAAAAAGGAAACATGGCCCCCCCCAAAAATACCAGCCCCCCCCCGCACGCGGCATTACTAACTGGTAAAGGGTCGTCTAGCGTGTTTTTTGTTTTGTTGTTTTATGTGGTCCCCATTGAGTTTTGACACGTGCTAGGCAGGCTTCCAGCAAGTGCGCGTCCCGCTGTGAGCTCGTGCGCGCAAGTGGCTGGAGTTTGGAATCGTCCATTTAGCAAAGAGCTATGGCTAATTCAGAGTTGCCAACCGTCCCGGAATGGCCCGGACAGTCCCGGAATTTTGAGCCTTGTCCCGGTGGTGTCCTTGTCCCGGAAATGTCCCGGAATTTACAGCTACGCGCACCTTGCGCTTCCACTCGCTTAGATGGCCACTGCAGTCTCAAGCTTGTTCAGTTTAGTCCTTTAACACTCGTAAAGCAACAAAAACAGGACACTTTTTAGCAGACAGATCGGGTTTGCCAAACAACCTTTGACCTTGTTTCGATTGGAGGTGCGGCACTCACGTGAAACTTCTGAGCACGTTATCCAGAGCCATTTTGACAATAAATGGATCAAAGAATTTCAGGGGATAGGGATAGTCAAAGGTATAAATAAAATATATATAATGACAAAGTAAGTAAGCATGGAATACAGCAAATACAGGGTAAATAATAACATCATGGGTACAGTGTGCTGCTTGTGTTCAATGCAATAGTAATGTCAGTAGTCTTGCCGTCACTTGTATGCCTGATGTACTCTGTGTGCAATCGACTTTGGTGTTACCCATGGTGGCCGTAATGATGTCACATCTCACCTCAAGAACAAGAAACATAAGGATATGTCAAAGGCTGTGCTATCAACTATTCCAATCACCTCTCTCTTCCAACATCAGAGAAGTGATCAAGTAATCGAAGCAGAGGTCAGGTGGGCTACATTTGTTGCTAAGCACAACATATCCTTTCTGTCTAGTGACCATGCCACCAAGCTTTTCAGCAAGATGTTCCCAGACTCTGAAATTGCAAAGAAATTATCCTGTTCCCACACCAAAACCACCGCCATAGTGAAGAAAGCTCTTGCTCCTTACTTCACATGGAGAGTTATGGAGTCAATGTCAAGTGGTCCATTCTCTTTGATGATTGATGAATCCCATGACAAGAGGGATAAGTCTTGCATAATTCTTTTGAGGCTTCTTGATCAACAGGTAGGTGAAGTACGGACGAGATTCTTGGATATGCCTGTTGTGAACATTGATATAGTTACCAACTTGTTTCAAGCCTTGAAGGAGTCACTGACTAATAAGAATGGGCTCAGCTTTGACAATGCAGTGTCTTTCATATCTGATACCACCAATGTTATGAAAGGAGTGAGGTCAGGTGTGCAGAAGCTGATTAAGGATGAGATCCCAACTTTGTATGATGTTGGTTGCATCTGCCATTTGGCTGATTTAACAGTCAAAGCTGGTTTGAAGGTACTCCCAGTGAACATTGACCAGCTCTTCATCGACATATTCTACTACTTCCATAGCAGCAAGAGAGCAGCAATTTGTCATCCTAAGGTGTTCACTTTTCACCACTGAGCCAGGGGTGATTTTGAAGCATTGCCCCACACGATGGCTCAGCTTGCTGAAGTGTGTGAATCGTTCGTTACCTCAGGCAGTATGATGGTTTGAAGTCATTCTTCTTGTCTTGTGAGGAAGCTGAAACAGCTAGCATTCTTTCAAGGCTTGAGAATCCTCTGACGAAACCTCTGTTGCTCTTTTAATGGATAAATTCAACCGCCTCTTCCGGAAATCTACAGAAACCTCACAGCTGTATGATGAAATGAACCGGTCGCGTAGAAAATTAATGGGGAAAGGCGCACGCTAATTAGGGGGCGTAGTCGAAAATTCGCGCCGTATATAAATTAATGTCCCGGAATTAACTTATGGAAAGTTGGCAAGTATGGGCTATGTTCTATTGTGGTACAGTAACAGCTGCAATCTGCTTTATCTTTGTGAGCCTCCCGGGCTTTAGCTTTAGCCGTGGGTTAGGGATGCTTACCAACGAGGAGATCACTGGTCTGGGGTCTCAACACTACCAGCTGATGCAAAATTCAGAACAGTCGGAATGTTGGAACAGAATTGCTAGAAAACATGTACAAATTTAACTCCTGGAATCAGAGGAGGTTGGCGGTTGCATTTACAAATTGCCACCTCAACCAATCAGGAAAACGAACATACCCCTGTGAAGATGGGATGACTATTGAAGATTGCACCAGAGATATGGATGTAATGTCGTTCCAAGCTTATACCAAGTTCTTCATACACTCCATGACTATGTGTTTCTTTGTTGTGAATGAAGTATGGCAGAGTGAAGTATTTTCACTTGTAAGCATGATACTCCACATTACCTCGACTCTGCGAAGTTCGTTAGAAGGTGTGAACTACGGCCTCTTAGTGATTATGGTGGATTGGATTACAATTGCTATCGGATTAGTGGTTGGCATAGTCGTTTTTTCCTTGCCACACAGCAGGTTTTTTATGTCAATCATCTTCATTGGAGTGGAGGTGATGGTAAGGTTGGTCTACATGCACATGCACCAATGGAATGATGAAATGCCAGCTAAGTATATGTGGTGAGTGAGTGGTTAAAATAATTTTACAATCTCAGTGTTTTTTTGTTGTTTTCTGGGGGAGGGATGATTTATCTTGGTAATAACTGGGTTCAGCCTCTTGATAGATCTCAAGTGTAGTAGCTACACCACTAGAGGCATGAGAGGCCATTTGCATTTGTATACATTTAACAATTGCATTTAATGGTTGTTAAATTAAGGGATACCAAGTTCGGGGTCTTTATCGTAGGGATACTTGGTACAACTGATTTTGAGTTGGTGAACAGAAGTATGCACAAGGCATGGGGGAACACAAGTGTGTGTGAGTGTGTGCCTTTTTGATCTAGACTTCTTCCATAGTTGACTTGATGGCTAAATGCACACACACTTTTATTGTTATAACTCTCTGTGTGTTTATATACAGTATAAGTGTGCAGCCTGCCCTTTGTTGAGAGCAACTCCAATAGAAACCACCCTCAGATTGGGCTGTGCAGGATATCCCAACTAATAAACAGGAATCTCATAGACACATTCCGCTAAAGAACCTAGTGTCATACCGAGGCAGCACACATTTCCTAAATGCAAACTTGAATCGCACTTCTGTATATCATTCTAGGCCCCACCCTTGTCTGCTTCATCCTGCCACAGCTTCAAGCTCCGCCCCAGAACCTCTCATCTACGACTGGTAAGGAGGCATGCATGTATTGTGGGGTGTGGTTGAACCTGTAGCCATGACATAATAATCGACTGTAGAATGGAGTTGCTTAATGCATGTAAGCTGTACAGTATATGCATTCCAGCTCCCCTTTGAGTATTCTGGAGAGTTGACCACTCCTCTCAAATTTCATGTATATACACACACATACACACACCACACACCTTACATTCACTGCTGTATGACACACACAACACACATATACAACACACATACACACACAAACACACCTTACATTCACTGACTGAAGACTCTAGCTGTAAGGGGACTATACCTCATTCTTTTAAATCTCATCTACCAAAGTTTTAGAGGCATTGCGTGCTCACATTTCAAACTTATGGTTAACAAAGAGGTAAGTCATATAATGGCTACCCTGTATACCAGGAAGCTCATTTCTTGCTGAGAGGAAGTGAACTTCACACCGAGTCTATTCATGACTGTTGTGCAGTGGTCCTGCTCCACTGACTTGGCCACTTCCTTTTCTAGTTGGAAACTGTTTTGGTGGGCATGAGGTCTTCTCAAGTTGCCAATATCATGCAAACGCATTCCCCCAACTTTGATGGCTCATTTCCATGATTCATGGAAATCAGATTTCAATGAAATCATAACTTTGGCATTAGTTGATTCAATTGTATTGTTTCTCATATCGTTTGAGAGTTCCTTAACCCACTCACCGTCATAAGCGTATATATACGTCCAAACCACCTAATTATCGGTGAAAAATCATTAAAAAATCAATCGTTCGCTTGTAAATTAAGATATGAATATAAAAAAATAGCTCATTTCTTGCTCTACGTACATGCCGAATATAAGAGCCGTACGGGTTCGGTAACTAAGGTAAAGTAAAATTGAAATCGCTGACCGTTCACTTTTTGATCAAGTTGGAAATGACGGTCAGACTAAAGTTCTTTCTAGGATTCAAGACGATGACTACGTCCTATCAGAGGACAAAAGTAGCAACTAGGAAGGTGAAGTAATCTATTCCTAACTTGGGAAGAGTAGCATTGATCCTGAAATTGTGCTATCGATGGGTGGGAGATACTTTTGGACAATTTTCTGGCGAGAGCGGTGTCGCTCGATAGTCTGCTTGGGCGGAGGAGAGTCTAGCAGTGACGAAGAAAACTAGGCTAGTGAGTTTTGTTTACTTGCTAGCTAAGTAGCTAGCAAGGAAAAGCATGTTCTGGATAGAATGGTTTAGCTGTTCTTTCGTGGGACAATCCATATATAAATTCATTAGGTCGAGGAGGCAATACTTTTTGTTTATGTTGACATTATTCTTTTTAGGTATGGTGCAACCAACCCCTTCACTGTTACCCTTCCTCATAGCCACTTCTTGTGAAGTTCATACTCCTTCGGTTCATACTCATTCAAGGCCTGTTGGTCAGCGTAGTCGCAGAACTAGGGGCAGTAGTAGAGCTAGGAGTAGTCAACTTGCACGTCCGAGTACACATAGTCAAGTAACTTCCAGTATTCATTTGGATACCTCAATGGCTTCTTGTACCAGTCATGTTTGATGCTACATACATTGTGTACCAAGTGTTATAAGAGTAAATGAAATGTGAAAATATATATTCCTAGATGGTGTCTCTATATATTACATTGTGGTAGTGTGTGGTAGTGTGGCACAATGATGTCTTCTTGTATGTTGCTGGCCAGTATCTTATCAAGCCTCCATCACTGTCTGAGTGGCTGAAAGCACCTTGCTTATATACCATACTAGAGGGGGAAATGAAATAAGGCCATATACGTGTGTGCACGTACATAGATCATATTACTACAATTGTTAATTATCTGTGAAACCAGAACTCAAAACTTCTAATTAGATTCATGGCATTGTGGTTTGTTTCTATGGCAACTGTAGGTTACCACAATGTTGGTCATTACAAGGGCTTTCATGTGAACTATGGTTGCTAAGGACTTTAGTCAACCTTTGCTGAAATTATGTTTATGCAAGTCAATTTTTCAAAATAAAGTCAACGGTGGAAGGGTTAATTTAGTGCTCTGTAATGTGGGCGTGCCAGATTAAATTTTTACTGTAATAATTGCCAAGCCATGTTCGGTAAAAGAGGTGACCTTTGGGTCTTCATTGGTATTGCACATGCAATTACCATGATTTAATAAACTGGGCTTGTAGAGCAACAAAGTGTTTCAGGGAAAGGCTGAAATTCTAAGAAAATGTGCCTGCAGACTCTGGAAAACACAGACTAGCAATGTGCTGCAAACATTACCTGCACCGAGGAAAGGGGGAAAAGTTATGGCGATTACAAATATGCTTCCATCTTTTTGTGGTTAGAGGTATATCCCTCCCACTTAATAACATGAAACAGTTGTCAATTTTTATGCCGTCAAATTACTGCTGCAATTTCTCTCTCTTTGCCTGCTCCAGGACTTCAAGTTCCACACCAAGGCTTAATCAATAAACAATTGTAACATTGTAATATTATCTACTGTTATTGTCTGCACTATTCATTAGTTTCATGTCCATAGTGTATACTATATAGCAGACGTATGTATATACCTGCACTCAGTCGTGGTAATGTTTTCAAACATGAGCACTGGTGGGTAGACACTTGGCCAACATGAGGATGCCATGTCCCCGAGTATTTTGTGGCGATGGTGAAATGTATTTGGACAAGCAAAAGGCAGATAGTGCAAAGTAAAGAGTGAGGCACAGCTATATAGACAATTACGAGTAGGTAATGACAATTTTGATACATGTGTCTGCTCTATGATGCGTGTGGCAAGTGCTTTCTCCAAACATGCTGATGCATGGCTAGTGTGCCCATTTTAAAATGGCAGGACTTTGTCCCAACAAAGACATCTTCATTTCCCAGAAGTCTCCATTAATATTACAGTGTCCTTATAAGTGCAGATGAGGGCCAACTGAAGGAATAACATCAACAGTTCTGCTGCAGGGGCCTGTAGGTGAGGTTTTGCTGGATCTAATGTGATATGCAACATCAAAGTCGCCCTGTGCACGTGTGCATAGAAAATTCTGAAATACATGAGAAATGCATTATGCATTACCTGACGTGGGAGCACAGGACATTGGAATGTGTGGGTCTCGTGATCGATGAGCAAGATTTGATCCACAGATAAGATTTGTTACTTGATTTACTATTGGAAATGTCTAATGGGAAAGCCACCAACTGTCATGTCTTGCTCTGAGGAACGTTGCAAATGGTGGTCAGATGTATATTCATACCATTTATATACATGAGGAAGAGGTATATATATACTTGCTCGGGAAAGGAAAGAGATGCAAACATGTCTACTGCAACTAAATTTATTTTTAATTTTTACATCCATTGTAGTGGGCTCGTGCAAAAGCAGCTCGAGACACAACACACACGTGCACATCAGATGGTTGACACATAGTGTGGCTGAGGAATATCCCAATGCTATTTAATCTGAACCAGCGATGTCAGCTCTTCGTTTAAATATTCCATGTGCAGATCTGGGCCACATTATTCCCAGGTTGTCCACGAGTATTAATTGTCGACTTCAAACGAGCTGCGTAGCCATTCTGGGAGAAGGTGACGCTGATCCAAAATATTCAGGGCCCTATTAATTAAGTTAGTTGCTTTGAAGTGAGTGAATAAGAAAATACTTCCAGAGAGAGATTATTCAGTTTCCACCCACCTTAATGACATCATAAATTCCTTCTCCAACTCTATGGTGAACATGATTGTGGACATGATGATATTCACATGTTTAAAGAGTTCTTCTTTGTCTCTCTTTACAATGCAGAATATATCATCAAAATATCTATATAATGAAATTAGTAGCATTCATTTCAAGCTACTAACAATGTAACAAAAAAACAAATATATAAAAAATTAGCATCCAGGATTAACAAATATAATTATAACTATTTGGGTCTGAGGCAAAGACCCAGTGTTTTCTCCAAGAGCTAGGTGCACGCCTCAAAACGGAGTCTCGTGCCTACCATTTCCTGCTGCAAAGAATTGCAGTTGCAATCCAACGAGGAAACACTGCTGCAGTGCTTGGATCCAGCTCAGTACCTGACGATAATTATTTCTATTAAATTTATGCAATATGCATGTAAAAAAAAAAAAAATTATATGAGCTTCTAATATAATATAGTTCTTGTGCAAATATTCGATGAACTTTTATTGTTCCATTTTTTTAAAACAATATAATATATAATACAACAAAAATAGCAACTAGGATTAACATAACATAAAAATAAAGAAATATATTTATAACTAATTAACAATATATAATATAACAACTAGAATAAAACACAAAAATAAATTTATACTAATTAGCAATATATATATGCACACAACTAGAATACAACATAAAAAATAAAACTAGGATTAATACAAAATATGTAACTAGATCTAATAACTAAAAAGCTAATTTGACAAGTTTAACTCCTGAATACAGATAAGCCATTCCCCCTCTGGACTGCCACCGAGAGATGCTGAAGGATGTGAGCATGAGCAATCACCTCCCCAGTTCTTTGCCTTATACTGAGCTGAGCTCCTTCAGGAAAGCCATCGATCTGGCCTCAATAACTCCCTAATCTCAATGGTTACAGGCACAAAAAATTGACAAGGATCCAGATTGGCATATATACTTGGCCACTTTCTTCTCCTCAGCCATAGGAGCCACAGCTCCAGCAGTACTCACTATCTTTCGCGTAGGACAGGTTTTGTTGTTGCTGACTCCAAGGCCAGCTCCTCAAAGAATTCCAGGAATGGGGTACTTGAAATTTCTGCTATCCCAGAGCCATGTGCGTAGAACCACAACCACCCAATGTTGTGGGTACAGACTTCAGTAGCTAATCTAATAGAATCAGAAAATGGAAGGCAAGGAGATACTGCACATCCATCTTTCTTACACAGGGCTGGAGCCACCCAGTTTCTGTGTCCTTCTCCTAACACTATACATGTGAAAGCATAACCATCATTATCTGCCTGGTATGTTAGTGTGCTCATCACTGTAGCACTCCTATTGGTTGGACCATTAGAAAATGTAGGCAGCTTCTCAGTATCCTAAATGCCAATTTTAGCCCGAAAAATCCTTCACTTCGCTATGGTATCTAACCCCCCCCCACCCCCCCCCCCCACCAAAAATAAATAAAAAACCCTGTAAAACATGAGAAATTCATCTTTGATCTGTCAATCCTCATCATTTGCACATTCCTCTCATTTGCACTACCAGAAGACTAAAAAATGTTAAATGCTTCGACTACAACTCGTCTGTTTCAGTAAGCACCTAAAGGGTCATCAATACAATAAACACACTTGTGCATATGGCTCTCACAATAAAAAGTGATTCTTCCTAAGCTTATACTTGTAACAATAGTTAGAGTACAGACCTTCAACATCACCAGGTAACCACTAGTGATGCATGTGTCTATCTGTAGGCATAACTTGGTAGTTAACTCATTACCCACCATTATAAATATAGAAAATTTGTTGAAATTTGACCCTTTCCTTAAAAATGACTATATATTTGAAACTAGGGAATTAGTATAGGTAATATATATCATAGATACTGTTGATCGATAAATATCACATAACTTTGACCACATTTTGAAAGGAGCATGGAGTCAGTTTCAGCATCTTCTTGAACAAAGCTAGAGTCCAGAACTGAGTGAGAAACAACTTCAGCTAATCCTACTATATATTCTGGCACTTCTCGATCGCCGTCCACACTATCTTTCTCTTCAAATTCACTCCTTTCCTCGTCACTCTCCAGGAAGGCTATCACTCCTTTAGCCGTGAAAGCCATTTCACTCGAGAATCTTATATACTAACCATAGACAAACTCGATATCAAAATGAACTTTAGACTGTAAGCTATCTAATTATAATTATGTGAAACATTTTTCTATGATAAAAACTGGTCCAGTAGCATTGTTTTCAAAAACTTTTGTTGCAATAGGGTACTTTAGACCCCCGCCCCCCCCCCCCCCCCCCCAGGTAAGTAATGAGTTAATGATTAGTTTGTTCTGGTGTTATATATACTAACTAACTTCTTGTAAATGGCTGCTTTACTGTAAAATGGCAAATAGACCTTCTCAATAATCAACTTGAAATTGTATTCACTCGATAGATGCTCTAGCCTTCATCAGGAATAATGAGATGCTAACTCGCATGAGCCTGCTATATATATACCAGTAGCTTGCTATCCACTACAGGCCAGTACACATGCCTAGCAACAATAATAATAAATAAATTAAATAAATATATAATCACTTGAACATTTGAACTTGAAGGGAAGGGGGTTCTATAAACGTTATAAATAAGAAACTCCCTATATATATTATATATTATAAGGAAGAATGGGTATGGGATACAACCTGTCCAGATACGTTTTCCCAGTCGTATCGGGGTGCAGCAGTGAGTGGTCCTGGAGCTGTGGCTGCTATGGCTGAGGAGAAAAAAGTGGCCAAGTATGCCAGCCTAGATCCTTACTTTTTTGTACCTGTGGCCATCGAGTCATTGGGGGTCATCGGGAACAGATCGATGGCTTTCCTGAAGGAGCTCAGCCTCAGGATAAGACAAAGAACTGGGGAGGTTAATTCCCGTGCTTACCTCCTTCAGCGTCTCTCAGTGGCAGTCCAGCGGGGGAATGCCTTGTCTGTTTTGGGGTCGGTCGGGAGTTGAACTTGCTTTTTAGTCATTTATTTATGTATTTTTGTAATTGATTATTATATAACTATATATCATGTGTTAATTAGGTGTTAATGAACTTGGTATGCTATATTTGCTCTTTATTAATAATAAAAATAATAATAATAAAATAATAATAAAATAGCGTGAACCTGATTAAAGCCTTGATATCATTTGCAAATCAGATTCTTGCCGGTAGAACTCCCTTTCCTGTGCGACATTTTTTTTTGGTGCCTCCTTAGTTGCCCTCATAAGGAGGATGGGGGTGTGAGGCCCATAGCGGTCAGTTGCACGCTGAGACGCTTAATTGCGAAGGTTTCTAGCATTATGTTGAAAGAGGCTATGAGTGGACTTCTTGCTCGGTGCAGAAGCCACGGTCCATGCAGCCAGAGTATCTCTCCAGTCCCTTCAACCGGGCAATGCCTGCTTAAACTTGACTTTCATAATGCATTCAACTCAATCCATTGGGATAAAATGCTGGCATCTTACTGAGGAATTTGCACCTGAAATTTACACCTATGTGCACTCTGTTTACAGCTCACCCTCCTCTCTTTTCTTTGGAAGTGACATTATTGATTCTGCAGTAAGGAGTTCAACAGGGAGATCCATTGGGCCCACTTCTTTTCTGTCTAACTGTTCACAGTTTCTTGAGACATTTAAAGTCAGAGTTCAATGTGTTTTACCTGGATGACGGAACTCTGGGTGGTTTGGTGTCAGATGTCGTTGATGATTTTCGTAGCATAGAACATGAGGCTGGGAGAGTGGGTTTACTGTTGAACCGAAGGAAGTGTGAGATCATCAGTTACGACCCAGTTGCTATAGGAGAATTTTTATGTGCTATCCCAGGTATTCAAGTGGTGAACCCTGAAGTAGCCACTCTGCTAGGCTCTCCCTGGACCCATTGGTGGTCTGGAAGGCATTGAGAGATGTATTGAGTCCAGGACTAAACTCTTCGAACTCTTGGGCAGTAGGCTAAGCCATCTTTATTCACACGATGCTTTGTGGCCCCTCCATCATGCCTTCTCCATGCCAAAGTTATTATACAATCTCCGCACTTCTCCCTGCTTTTCTTCTCCGTTAAAGCTCAAAGAATTTGCCTCTGTTCAGTGTGCCATCCTCAGCAATATCACCAATGTTAGCATCCCATCGCACAGTGATACTTGGCTACAGGCCTCTTTGCCAGTCAAATTAGTGGCCTTGGGATCAGAAGTGTTGTCATGTTGGCTCCATCGGCTTTCCTGGCATCCGCTTCGGGTTCCCTCGATCTCGTTCACCGAATCTTGCCCAGTAGATTTAAGGGCTGCAGTGATCCTGCTTTTCAGTTAGGTAATGGATATGTGGAGCAAAGACATAAATGTTCGCGCTCCCTCAGGTGAGTCATCCTTTTCCCAAAAGTGTTGGGACACTCTGCACATGAAGGCCTGCCTAAACAAGCTTGTGGAAGGAGCACAGGAAGATACTGCATGTGCTCATGTTAGAGCCGCTACCAAGAGTGAAGCAGGTGCCTGGCTCCATGCCCTCCCTATGTCTGCAGCTGTTTTGAGGATGGATGACGATGTGATTCGTGTTACCATAGGTCTTCGTCTTGGTGTACTACTTTGTAGTCCTCACCAGTGTCTTCAGTGTGGAGCTCCAGTTGACCAGCAGGGTACTCATGGGCTCAATTGCAGAAAGAGTCAGGGCCGCCACTCTCGACATGCTGCTATTAATCAAGTGATCCAAAGATCTGCCAAAATCCCCTCTTACTTGGAACCAGTAGGCTTGGATCGTGATGATGGCAAACGTCCTGACGGTGCCACAGTTGTGCCTTGGAGGAATGGGAAGGTTCTGGTTTGGGATGCCACATGTTCAGACATGTTTGCTCCCTCTTATGCGGATTTGAGGTCTGGAGATCCTGGAACGGTTGCCAACAGAGCTGAATTCCTGAAGAAACGAAAGTATCGTTCAATCAGAGACACCCAGTATTTCGTTCCTCTGGGCTTCGAGACCACGGGTGTATTTGGTGATGAGGCCATGTCCTTTATTAACCCTTTCATGGTCGGGTTAATTTTTTTGAATATTACTAAAATTTAACTGTATTGTCTCAAATATTTATTAAACTCCTTAGCAAACATATATTTTTTGGAATCACACATAGTTACTTATTATGTAGGTGTGGTTTATGTTGCCTAGCAACAACGTATGTGGTTGTAATTGTGGTTTTAGTAATTAATTTTTGAATTTCAAGGCATTATTGTTCTATTTTCAAGTATATTTTATGATAACATGTTTTATACACTTGCAGGTACACAGATTTCAACCATAATGACCAGACTGCAGCATGGAATTATGAAAAACAGAAGAAAGCAATAAATGAAAAATGCAAAGTACAACCAAAAATTAAATTATAATAGTCAAAGAAAACAGTTACTATAGATATGAAATTAGATACTTTTTGTAGCAGTTTCGACCTTTACTAAGACACAGATGCACGTGACATGTACTACATTTGATGCAGCTCTCATGTCTGTATTCCTGTCTTGTAAGACCCTTCTTTTCACGTACTTTTGAGCAGACAATACAATCCTGTTTGAATGTAACACATTCTGGCAAATGACTTTGGAAATTGTCTAGTCTTAGAAGTTGCCTATGGTCAAAAGTTCGAGGTCGACCACCCGGAGATCTCCCGCAAGCTCTACCGCTAAAACCAGACAAAAATTCAGATAGTCCTGTTCCTTCCCACCCGTGTTACTGGACTTTTTCAAAATGTACGCATTCAAAACAGAGACTTCTAAAAGGTACCCAAAAACACGTTTCCACCACTTCTTTGACCTTCTACCTACATTATAGTGACACATTAGCTGATCTCCTCTGTCTATGCCGCTCATAAATGACTGATAATCTGGAAGTAACGGCTGACATTCCACATTTCTTTTTGTGCCATCCTTCTCACGCCTTTGTACTGTTACAGGTGAACTAGCTTGAGCCACATGTATATATAGTAGACAGGAAGTGAATAATTCTTTTGTCTTTCCAAACAGAAGCTAAGAGTGGACCACTAGATCTAAAATCACAATATCCTACACTAACATTTTTAACTACTTTCAGTTCATTAGGATAATACTTCCTGTTGGATCTTGCAGTTCCACACGCATTCACTTTTTTATTATACAATGCTAAAAATAGTTCAGGGGATGTATAATACTTGTCCATATAAACTTTTGGACACTTGTCTTCAAGACCATCCAACAACTCCAGAACTACTCGTGAACACAATCCCAAATCAGAACTTGACAAATTGGAATTTTTTCCAGCATAAATTTGGAGGCGAATAGTATAGGGAATCAGCGAGAACAAAAACGTTGATTTCCCACTTGGTGGGCTTATCTCTCATGTACTGCTTTATGCTAAGCCTACCCTTGAAAGGAATCATCGCTTCATCCACTGACAGTTCCTCATGTGTGTTGTATTGAGATAGAAAGCGAGGGGATAACAAATCTAAAAGATTCCTAACTTTGAATAGATAATCATATCCAGGCTGTCCTGCGACAACTTGTTTATCAGAATCACAGAGGTGAAGAAAACGGTAAATCTGCTCAAACCTGGTGAGGGACATGATTTCACAGATGCTGGGGCAAATATATGGGTGCTTTGTTGTCCAATAGAGCCTCAAGCGAGGCAGCCTACAAATACCCATAAGAATCAAAATTCCTATAAAGGTCTTCATCTCAATAACAGAGACATCATGCCAAGCCCTAAGAGAGGCATGATGACTCTGTTGCCTCAATCTGGCAGCATATCTATTGGTATGTGTGACAATCAACTCCCATACCTCATCCGTGAAAAATCGACAAAAAAAGTCCAAGGTGGACATGGAACTGTCAACAGGAAATGTAGGACCAGGCTCACCTCCTCTAAATGGATAATTCAAAGCATTAGATTCTTTTCTTTGCCATGGGCCATTTAGTATGAGCTGATCCTGTGTGATTCCACTAGTATCCCTCCCATGCCCCTTCCTAATGCCCATTCTACACATTGCTTGACTGGAAGTCCCACGTCCACCTCTGCCACGCCCACGACCCCTTCCCCTTGGTTGCATACTACGTCCACGACCCCTTCTCCTTGGTTGCATACACCCCCTTCCTCTAACACCACCACCTTCCTCTTGCTGATCTTCCACCCGATAATCATCATTTGATCTAGCAAACTCTAACTCACTACCATTTGATGAGACCTCATCACGACTGCTGGGTATTTGAGCTCTGTGAGAGGTGGGGCTGCTGTGACTTTGTGTAGATCCAAAAACTGTGGAGATATTTTTATATTCTATACCTTTTTGAACAGTAATACTTACCTAAAGGCTGAGTAACACTCTTATCACTAGAGCTGGAGCTGTCATCAGAAACTATATCTATTGGTTCTTCATCTTCCTCCATTACTTCTGAGTGACTAAGCTCAGGGTTTGCTCTAGGAAGGTAGCTCTCAACACCTTCGTCTTCAAAATCACGTCATCCTCTTCAGAAAGGCCGAAATCGTCATCTTCCAGTAAAAGCAGCACACGCTAACGTTCAAGCGCTTAGGTGTGAGCTTTCCGGGTTCAAAGTCCATAGCAACCATTATGCTGTCATTGTTTTGTGAATACCAGCTACGTTTTACGCGTCGTTTAACAGCTTCACAACTTATCAATTCTAGGAAGATGGCTGCTTGTCAGGGAATCATATACAAGGAGAGCAGGTATTCTACCTCACAAGGAGAGGGAGAAGGGAACAAACCCTGCTACAATGAGTATGAGGACATTGAGAATGTGGATGAGTCCATTCACAAACAAATTCAAGACAACGTAGAAATAGTGACCGATACTGCGGTTCACAAGAGGAGAGCGTAGCATCATTCAACAGCACGATTTAAGGTAACCTTTGAAATGCAGCTTGAAAAGCAAGAGGCCAAAAGAGCTCGTGCTGAGATGTAAATGAATGCTTTGAAAAGATAATGAAATTGGTGATGGACGGAGAAAATCTAAGAGATAAATCATGGAGTCAGAGAAGGCGAGAAGACTCAAAGGATTTTAATCAACCAATCAAGCATCAGTAGTTGGTGACAGTCCCAAGAATGGACCAAGAGAACATCGATGTGTAGCCATACCTCTTAGGATTTGAGAGATCAGCAATTACACACAAAGGATTGGCCAAATCAGTTGGAGTCTTTACTGGCTGGAAAAGCCTACCAGGTGTATATTGCAGCAAGTGATGAAATAGCAAAGGACTACGATTCCTTGAAGAATCCAATACTGGTAGCATATGACATTGGGCCACTGACTTGCAAGAAGTTATTCAAGGAGTACCCGGGAAGTAGAGAAGAGTCTCTTTCAGCAGGTGCAAAAAAGAGACATGACATATTCCAAAAGTGGACAAGACATTGTGCTACCATGCAAAAATTACAAGCAGTTCTGGAAACAGAATGTGTATGTGAGCTGATGCCAAGGGAGGTGGAAGCCTGGGTCAAGGAAAGAAACCTCAAGAATAGTTAAGATGCTGCTAAACTATAGCCAATAAGTATGTTCACATCCATGAGGTCATCCTAGATAAGGACACACGAGTGAACCACCACCCCTACAGAAGTTTCACAGATAGAAACCAATGGCATAAGGATTCTACCAAAACCAAGAGTGAGATATCCACAATGACGACAATCGAAAAGAAGAGAAGACATCTGGAACACCGAATGGTAACCTGAAGAAGAGGAAGATGTATGATAAGGAAAGAAGTTACTTATATTTCAAATGCAATGGCTGGAGATACATGGCCGCTACTTGCCCACACACAAGGTAAGTAGCCAATTGAGTCACAAAAGGAGACAAAAAAGATGCCAAAAAAGTATGAAGGAGCCATCTGTGGAAACACAGTAACAAGTATAATACTGGACACTGGAGATGCTACAACTATAGTACACCCCAAATTGGTTCAAAAGGATGCCTACATGTAGAAACACAGCCAGGGTATGATGCAAATGCTGGAATGCAAGTGTGGCCTTGGCGAATGAGGTGCTATTTGTAAGGGCAAGATGAAGAGAGTCTGTGAGGAATATCAAGCACAATCAATCATGATACATTACTAGGGAGGGATCTCAAAGGAGTGTGAGGACTGATAAACATTGATTTTAATCCCCATAAAAATGATTGTGACAATGATGTGGAAAATACTCCGAAGGAGTCGTTGGAGCTCATGCCAAGGGGAAGGCAGCCAAGGAAAGAGAGCTGGAAAGTCGACAGAATGATTCTGGAGCAACACTCTATAGTCTGGAGGACTATATGCAGCAGCCACCAGAACCTGAACCCGAGATTGAGACTGGGATCAGGAATGACACTGATGTTAGTAAGAAGGAAGACTCAGATGAGAAGCCTACCGAGGGAGATGACCAAGCACAAGAAAACTTGGGTCAACTCTTTGACCTCAAACATACAATGTTTCTACCTGAGAGAAACAAGAAGAGCCAGACCAAGTCTGAAAAAAGGAAGAAATCAATTGAAGAAATAGGAACAAGTTGACCCTACACCAACGAGATGGTGTGAGCAAGCAGACAATAGAGACATACCCTACTTCTGCAAGGAAGGTTTGTTATACAGGGAAGTGCCCGACAATGAGTCCAGCCCAGATTGTGATGCCATAGAGGTGTCAAACAGCTGTGCTGAGGATGACTCATGCAGCTCCACTATCAGGACACATTGGCAGAAGAAAGATCGAAGCCTGACTTCACGAAGTATTCTATCGGGCCCCAAGTTACCAAGGTTATGAAGGATACCTGCAAGAGATTTATATATGTCAAACGGCTGCAACAGTAACCACCAAGCACAGGCACCAATTGGGACTTTACTTGTCATTGATACCCCATTCAGCCAAGTAGGAATGGATGTGGTTGGCCTAATGCCCTGGACACCCCGTGGTTACAAGTATGTGTTGACCATAGTAGACTATACACATCGAAAAGGCCAGAAGTAATCCTATTGAAGGTATTGGACAAAGCAGCTGTTTTGGATTTACCATTACAGTTCTTCATGTGAGTGTGATTATCCAATGAAATCCTAACAGGGTCAATTCCAAAACTATTGGCTCAATTATGGCAGATGCCTGAGGAAGAGTCCAAAGATGTCATTACATATAATGAGAAACGTCCAGGAGTAATTCAAGATGATGGGCATAATCCTGAAGGAGAACATGAAGAAAGCCCAACAAGATAAAAAAGGTGATATTATTGTATACAGCCAGAGAGAAGAACTCTTCTGTGGGTGATAAGGTAGTATTCTCAATACCACAATTGAAACCAAGTCAAGACAAAAAGTGGCTTAGTCCTAAATCAAATTACCAAGAAAGTAAGCAATGTGACGTATGAAGACGACATGACTGATTGGTTGGCAAAAATGAAAGAGAGTCGTCCATGCAACAACTTGAGAGAGTGGCCACATCATCAGTAGCAGTGCTACTACTGGAACATGCCCAAGGAAATGTCGGAGACATTCAGACTTGGAGTTCAAAGGCATCTGAGGAGGAATTCTTAAATGAGACACAGCTCAGTGAGGAACAAACGAAGGACCTACAGATGATCCAGGAAGAATTCATTGATGTACGTAACACACCATGAAAAACGAATGTGTCATGCAACATAGGATTGAAATGAGAGATGCCCTACCTATACGTTTACCACTGTACTGAGAGTCAGAGGAAGCAAAGTCAATCTCTTGAAGGATGTGATCACAGACATTGAATTGTGGAACCATCGAGAAGTGAGTGGTCAGTACCAGTGGTTTTGAAACCCCAAAAGGATGGAATTAAGTGGCTTTGTGTGGATTATCGAAGGATCAACGAGGTTATAGCCTCTGACAACAATCCACTACCTCACATCAACGAGTTGATAGATCGTTATGGGAAGGCACGATACATAACAACACTGGATTTGATGTAGGGATATTGGCAGGTTCCCGTCACCTCTGAAGACTGACCGAAGATTTCATTCATCACAACTTTCAGAAAATATGGGGGCAATTTGGATTTAAAGGTGCACCTTCCACCTTCCAATGCTTGATGGATGACTTATTGAGGGATTTCTATTCATTTGCATATGCATACATGCACGATGTGGTTATCTTCAGTACCATTTGGGACGAACATCTACAATACATCCGAAAAGCATTTCTACGATTGTGAGAAGCAGGGCGTACTCCCAAAAGGAGCAAATGCCAATTTGGCAAATTGGAGTGCATGTTATGGAATGCAATAATTGCCCCTCGGGTAAGTCGAGCTGGTGGAGTCGGTGAAGGGACAAGTGTGTGGAACTATCAGTGCCTTTTGTGCCCACATCTAGATGGTTATGTAAACTAATTTAGTTGAAGGATTGAGTGCTAATTATTAATCTTGTATAGTAAGTAGTTATTTAATAAAATACTAATCCTTTGATAAGGGGAGAAGTGCTCTGTTAAACAACCTTTCAGAGTTTATTATTCTCGGTAAACATTTTAATACAGACTAATAGTAAACACACCATATGTCCCTGAATTGTTACCATGGATATAAATAAAAATTCATGTGTCCAAATTGGTCAAGGACTTGATGAACACAACTGGAGGGTATACACATTCAATCTAGCTTAGACTGTGCATGCAATTGTTCCTTTAGCTAGCTGCCACATACTGCTGCAGACATTTTAACCTTCCATTGTTTGACTCCTGTTCAACATAATTATGCAAGCACAAAAGAGACTATGTAAGAACAAATGAACAGGCAAGTCCATTTTACTGTGTTTTTTTGGTTTCCTTGGTCTTATTGGTCACTTGTTGAGGTCAGAGAAAGGGTCGCTATGTAGTACTGAAAATTCTCAAACAACAAGGCTGAGCAAAAGCACCCTATATTGGTACTTACTTTGCTATGATATAATATGTAAAGATTGTATATAGTACAGGATCATATATGTTGTCATGTGTTGATGCTAGAAGTTTGATGTGACACTGCCAATGTTGAGCATTACATAGCATAATGAAACAAAGATGAGTATTTAGCAGCACTTTAAGCCCATTAATGGATCTGCTAAACTAACAACCATATTACAAGTAGGAAACCTCGGAAAGGTTGTTGTGGAAGCTAACAAATCAGCTGAAAAAGTACTTGAGCTATCATTGATATTTGCATTAAGCAGGACTAATGATGAGAAAGAAAGTAGATATTCGATCACTTTCACTACTGGAAGCCATGCATCTATTAGCTATATGCTGCCGAGAATGGGAATTCAGCTGCTTGCAAGAAATTCAAGGCTCTCTCTGGGTAAGGGAGTAAATAGTGAGGCCTTTCAGGAGCAAATACTTTGGACAGCCAAAGAAAAAAGAAAAAGTACGAAGCCAAGAAGCATGGTGGAAACGTTTTTCTATATGCAATGTTAAAAAATGTGAAAGCACATCTTGCATGTTGACCAGCACCAGCATTGGTAAAAATGTTGTGATGGCTGCAGCTTCAGAAATTGTCATGGCATTCTCCTCACAAGTACAGTGAATACATTTTAATTAAAAAACATGGCAGCATCAGGATGGTGTCTGTGTGGAATAAAGCTTGTGCTAAATTAAACCAATCAAGGAATGTCGAAGCAATTTGAGCACTTGAAATTGGGGATTTTTTGCCAAGTATCCAGGATGGCTGTCTCGATAGATATTACTGATGGTTTAATAATCAATTTGGACTGGACTAGTTTTAGATTAGCATCTTCCTGAGATTTAAGAATGGCAGCAAAAATTAGCAGAAGGGTGGAAGCAGTTAGTCTCAGTGATAAAGACAGAACAGCAACATTTGTTGTTTGCTTGAATGGTAGTTTCCTGCCCACACTGATTCTGTACCAAAGGAAAACGGACCAGATCACAACCAATTTTCCTTTCCTTGACATCTTTTAATCCCCAAATCATTGGGAAATTATAGAAACGTGCCTATCCCATACACTTATGGGAAGCTTTGCAGGAAACACAACAGAAAGCAATGCTGATAATGGAAATTCAGAGGTCAAAAAAACTATGAGTGCTTTGAAGAGCACAATATTTTTGTCATAATTGTTCCTCCTGGATGAAATGACTATCTCTAAGCATTGGATGTTAGTACATTAACAAACTTACTTTTTGATGGAAAAGTTCCATTTATGTTATGCTGAAGCTCAAAAGCGTCTTCAATGTGTGGCGGTAGCAGCAGATGAAAAGGTCGACATGGGCATGTCTGTTATCAAAGAACATGGAGCCACGTGGATTACGTTCCTCTATGAGAAAATGAAGAATGAAATCAGAGATTTTTTTAATGAATTTAATTTAAGGAGGGACAGTTGCAAATTTTAATTTTAAATTTTTTAACCTGTGGTTACAACTTTAGAGCTCAGTAGATTCTACAAACTTCATGGTATGGACTTGATATATAGCTCAAAAGATAGGTCTCTCTGTGTGCTCTCTTTTGATACTAAAATATGTTTCATAGGTATAACTATAGGCAAGTTACTAGACCCTAAAGCGGAGGGACCTAAAAAACCTGCACCCCAAAATCGCCGTCCAAAACCACTCCGAGTTGCGAAGTGCCAAAAAATTAAAAATGCTATATACGAGTGGCTAGAGGAAGCTCTAGAGTAGACCTGGGCATTTTACGGCCCCCGGGCCACATACGGACCTTTGGTTGACTCTGACCGGCCCGTGTAAGGGACTAAAGCTGCATTGCTTTTATTTTGGAAAAAAAAAAAAAAAAAAAAAAAAAAAAAAAAAAATTTAAGGTACTTCTACAAAATGACGCAATACGTAAATCAAGACGTGCACGTGATTGAATCGTTGTCACAAGCAGGCCTCTCCTGCTAAAAAAAGAAAGGTAGATGCTGAATGCAGGGTTTTCAACAAAAAATGGACTGCTAAGTATTTATTTACTGAAGTCGGAGGTAAAGCCGTGTGTTTAGTTTGCGGGGAGCAGATCGCCATGTTTAAGGATTACAATTTGAGTCGGCATTACGAGACGAAACACGTGAAAAAATACAAAAACTTGACTGATGCTGAAAGGGAGAGGAAATCAAGTGCATTTCATCCTCGATTGTTCTGAGATCTTCAAATCGCCTTCAGGTTGCTAAGCCGACCACAAATGATGAATATCATTATGTAATTACAGCTTAATTAATGAAAGCTCTTACTTCTGACTATGCTAGACAATGCAACATGTGATTATATATATATATATATATATATATATATGTATGCACACACTCATTGTATTCACAAAACTTGCATAATATATATTTATCATTTTTTAATATTTATTTTCTGATGTTATCATGTTGGTGTTGTATGAACAATTATTTATTACATCTTCCCATAACAGGACAACAATAGCAACAAAAAACATGCATGTACAAAACAACAGCCATCTATATAGCAGAAACATAGAACAGAAAGAAAAATGGAAATACCATAGAAAGTAAAATTTAAAAAAAGTGAAGCAAAAACTAGGAAACTACTTGGTGAAGTCTATACCATGGTGTGGTTGAAAAAACAGTCTCTTTTTGTGTCACACAGTGGTACTTTGCAGTGACGGCAAATAAGTGGTCTCATGGCGGTTTGAGATTCCAGACATGTTTCCAACTGCTACACAGACAACACACCTCTGCTGTTTGTCAGTTAGTGCTGACCAATGCCCAAGCGTGGTGTTCAGCCGGTCTAGACACTCGTTATAAACTGAGTGAGGGCAGCCAGCACGCTGACGTGAGCAGAAGCATCCCACTAGTTCCTTAGCTAGTTCCAACCAGAAGGTCAAAAAATCTCTCTTCCTGTAACCCCTGGCAAGGTGATCTGCTCTGCGGACATGAGAGTCTAGAACATAGCTGTCCAGAATGCATGCCTCAACCATATACGCAAACACCCTCTTCTGGAGAATTAGAGGAGGGACTATCAAAGGTAACAGTAGAAGAAGCAAGAGACGGAGCTAAATAAATGCTGGTAGGTGAAGTCCCAGAAAGAAAGAGAGGACTAGCTAAAGGCAGAGCAGAACTTGAAGCACTAGAAGCTATTTCACTACCACTACTCTGACAAACTCGAGCATGACGAACACTAGTGCTATGACTAAGCTGAACAACTGGTCGTGAAGGAGTGCATACTTCACTAGAAGAGGACACAGAGTGTGAGGGTAAAAATATAGGAGGGCACGATGATGGAACAGACAATGATGATGATGGAAATAGTATAGGAGTGACTACAGATGTCACATAAGTCATAGAACCTGATGCAGAGGTTACACAACCTACAGTTGCAGATACTGGTAGGAACAATGGAAAAGGTGATGAAGCATCCATCACAGCAATAGGAGGGCTAGCAACAATAGATTGTGTCAGAGTTGATGAAGCTCTGTCAGATGCCCAATCCATCGCTTCATGCATTAAACCTGAAGGGGATAAAAGAAATCGGCATCAAATAATTTTACCGCTGACTACCGCAACAAGGAAACTAAAAGAGCATTGTATCCATGCTCTGCTTTGCTAACAACAAAACTAGCTATAGCTAAATTGTAGCTAAACTGACTGTAAATACCTTCTTCATCGCTGGTATTCTCATCTCCATCTAGATCGTCACCTCGAGTGAAAGCGCTACGCTTCCTTGAAGGTAGGTCATCAGCAACTATTCTGCCAAGCGATAGCAGAGCTTCGCGGTCAACACGCTCTGGCCAACGTAGTATGAGATGCCATAGCCTTCTTGATCACTGCTTTCATCCTCAGAAAGTCCAAAATCATCGCCCTAAACCTGAGAAATAACTTTATCCAAGGACAATCAAACGGCCATCTTCAACATGGGTCCGACTTTTCAATAATTATTACTACCCTAGTTACCGAACGTCTATTGCCTGTACGATCGTAGAGTCTGTGAACGTACGATCGATTTTTTATGTTTTTTTAATATTTGATAAACAACTTTTTGCGTATATATACGCTTGTGACAGTGAGTGGGTTTAAGGGAGCTTGTATGTATCGAGGCTTTCATTGTACAGCTGCATAAGCCACTTCTTTGCTACAGGACCGAAGTACTTGATCTGCTCGTTGTGATCTTGTTTAAGCCAATAGCCTTTCTTGGTTTGAGAGCAGAAATATCTGTTCCCATTTCTTCTATGGTAAAAGTTTTTGTAATAGCCAGAGTCTCTATTGTACTTCTTGTGGTTTAGCTTTTTCCTTTCCACTCTTGCAAGGGGGTAGTTCACCCCAAACTGGTAAAAAACGTCTGTTGACCCATAACTTTTTTTATAATTGGTTTGTGTAGATAATGTTATGCTCAAATTGTTGCTTGTTCTATGTGCTTTCCAATGATATATAAAATATCTCTAGAGGCATGTTTTGTCAGAAGATGCATGCAGAAATGCAGAAACAGGGACCCTCCTTCTCTTGGCAGACCCCCACTACTCATTTTAAAAAATCAAAAGCTGTAAATTGGTTTGTGGCTTGTCAAAGCTAACAGCTATGATAATGGGTGGTTTTATATTGCAATAAATAAAGTGGTTGTTGTTGAATGGCAACGTGCCGTATTTGATTACGCGCTAAAAATTGTATTTTAGCGCGTAATCAAATACGGCACGTTATCACAGCTGTTAGCTTTGACAAGCCACAAACCAATTTACAGCTTTTGATTTTTAAAAATGAGTAGTGGGGGTCTGCCAAGAGAAGGAGGGTCCCTGTTTCTGCATTTCTGCATTTCTGCATGCATCTTCTGACAAAACATGCCTCTAGAGATATTTTATATATCATTGGAAAGCACATAGAACAAGCAACAATTTGAGCATAACATTATCTACACAAACCAATTATTAAAAAAGTTATGGGCAGTCAAAGTCAACAGACGTTTTTAACCAGTTTGGGGTGAACTACCCCCTTTTAATTAATTTAAAGCAATTGGTTCGCAACTTGATCTGCTGTGACTTTGGGATGCTCATGGCCTTCTTTTGGATCATTCTGTAGCTTGAGGATGAATTCCCATGTTTTCTTGCTGATTTTAGCATTCTCAATAAGGGAGTTCCAGGTATTATGGCACTCTTTGGCCATGCTCTCCTCCACCTTTTCACCTTGGATTGTTGTTTCTTCAAAGAAACCATCTGCTTTCAAATATGTTAACATAGTCATATAGATTTCTGCACACTGCTTGGAGAGACCACATGTGTACTGTATTTTGTAGCCTTGTGGGATGTGTTTTTGAGAAGTCTTCAAAACCAGTTCAGTAAACATGTCATTGTTTTTGCATTGGTTGGATTTTGTTTTCCAGATCATTGGTAAAGTCACTCCAGTTAATTTTCTTTTAGCCTTTTGAAGGGCACGATGGTTGGTACTACAGTAGCATTGACTTGGATACCAATGGTCGGTGTTGCCTTGACAGGATGGGATCAATCACAGTCCAATGTCAGGGAAACCTTCCCTGACTGTTGACAAAGGAACCACCATGAACAAAGGAACCACCATGAACAAAGAAACCACCATGGACAAAGGAACCACCATGAACAAAGAAACCACCATGGACAAAGAAACCACCATGGACAAAGAAACCACCATGGACAAAGAAACCACCATGGACAAAGAAACCACCAGAGACTGGTGACCTCAAACTGAGTGCTATAAAAGAACATTGTAATTTAATTAAAGAGAGAGAAAAACACTAAGAGAAGAACTGGAACTGAACTTGTGTAAGGAGGGATAGACTGTAAAGCTAGGCTTGTATGGTTATCTCGGTGTAATCTCTGTGTATGATTGCTGATTGAGTATATCACTTATCTTATTAATATATATACCATTCTATTAATAAGAGGGATACAGCGACTACTGGAGTTGGCTGATTTTGGGTTGGATCGAGGATCACTAGTGAGGAGAGACTGGTGACAAGGATCTAGCCGTCGTATAAAATAGTGTCTCATGCCAATTAGTTAAAGGTTCTAATTGGATGAGAACTGATTTTATCACATCCAACAATGATACCAGTCACCATAACAACGTCAGGGTTGTAACCATGTTTCCAGTGGGTACTAGAGAACAGATCTGGTACATTTGGGATCATAAATGAGACTGAGTTAGTAAGTGTGCATCCATTCCTCTACTGCTTCTCAATCCTTGTCCATCTCTTTGTACTGGATACTATGACTATTGAAATCACCAATAATGATTGGTGCTTTATTGTGTAATTGTGGTTGAGGGAATTAAAAGTCTACAGGTGTTGGTTTGTAGACAGATGTAACTACTACACTGCTTAATTTAACCAATAGGACTTCAAAACATAATCTTCTCACATACTTGAATTTCTATAACTAGGCTTACTTTCACAAACATATCACTCCCATACTGCTGATAAGGTTGCTAAATGGCCAAAACCATGCCAGGTATGTATGGGCACTTCTTTGTCACTACCTCTGTGAGTCTCCTGCAAGCAGAGAACATAACATTATTGGTTTTGCACAGTCCAGCTAAGATGTTACTTTTAGCAGATGAAAACCCTTCGATGTTCATAGATAACAATGTCAATGCTGGTCCTGAAAGGGAGCCTAGTTTCAGACATCAACTTGTATGTCTATCTCCAGGCATGATGTTCTTAGCTTAAAACATTTTTAGTTATGAGCTTGTGGTGATAGGATCTGCAGTAACTTCAATTTCTTGTAAAATACTCTCAGGGCCATGAACATGGATGCTCCTCTTCTACCACACCACAGACAATTGTTGCTCTAAGCTTGGCAAACTAAATCACGCGAGGGGGAAAATGTGTATTGTGTTAACTATTATGTGTCTATGGAGCTTCTAGTAGGCATAATATGTGATACCTGAGAATAGGCAGCAAATCATGTTTATTTCAAATGCACATTTTCCACATCGTCAATTTAATTTGTAAGGCAAATCTTTTGGCTCCTTTTCTACATGCCTGTAAATAATTTCCAGATAGCATTGTAATTCCTGCTATTTTTCTCTAGTGTTTGGATTCTTTGATGCAACATACTCTGGCAAGGAATGTGGAGAAACTCATTCTGTACTTGCTGGGACTATTTCTGGACCTACTCCAAGTTCTCTTAATGTAACTGTGGCACTGAATAGGATCACAGCTGGTAGGACAATAATTATCACAAAATTACTTTATTACACAATATAATTGTACAATGATATGAGACAAAGCCAACTACAATGGCATTGGTGATGTGTAAGATTAATTCAGTATCTCTTACCTCATGTTGTTAATTAACTATTGTCCTGAAGAAAACTAAGCATTTGACTGAAATGTGTTTTTTTTAGTTGTAAAAATGAGGAGATATAATTGTATGATGGTAATTTTTAGCACATTTTATGATTGTTCTCTTACATTTGTTTATAGGTGTGGGTGATATGGATCTGTCTACAACAAATTTGACTTTCTCTGTAGGTCGAGATCCATTGCCTGTATCATTCATGTTTATAAATGACTCAATATCACAAGAAGTAGATGAGAGATTTACTCTTAGTCTCACACTTGCTGAAGACATTGAAGGATATGAGCTCCGCCTTGTTTTAAATGGAACAATATTGGATAATGATAGTAAGTTAACATTTTTGTTACAGACAACAAACATATTTTCTCTAATTAAAATAGCTCAATTAAGATTTGATCAACATGACACCAAATAACTTATACGTGAAGGGATTTAAAAAACAACAAATGAATCAGGCTTGAAAAGGCTGGAACATATTAGCTAAGATGTGGTAGTTGAGTACCACTTCACATCACCAGAAGCAAGTGTAGTTGTCTGTCTTTGTGAGTTCTTGTGTAATACGTTCTAGCACTTTTTAACAATATGAAATAGCCATTTTGGGATGTAATTTGGTAGTAGCGTAGAAAATAATTATCAAGGATCTCCATCACCATAATGTAAGTTTAGTCATGCCACGGTAATAAAAAGATCCCTTTTCTCCATCCACTCTCAGAGCCACTTTGTTTCCATCCAATATAATATCTGGGAGGTTAGAGGTGCATAATAGATTCACTACATCTCCACCATTCTGGCCATATGCCCATGTAGCAAATAAGAGAAACATTAGTTCATCTATAGTGATGGGTAATCAGGTCCAACCAAGCTTACCAAGCATGAAAATACCAAGGCTATAACCATAGAGTGTTACAGAACATAAACACATTCCAGGACTAATAACTATACCAAAAACGGAATACATATATAAGTTAGGGGAATTTACTGCTGTCCATGAAATAGTTGCACTCTAGAGCTAGTAACTCTAGAATGCCATGATCTATGACATTGGCTTGTACATAATTGTAGCTCTGCTGATTATATAATTGTTTCCCCCTTCATTTTTAGATACTTATAATTTGGTGATCACTGCCCGAGGTCACTTGGATTAATGTATTCTCCTCAGAAGTAATTGAGTTAAATGCTCTCCATCTGTTCTATGGTCTATTGGCATGTTTTTCATTGTGACAGATTAGCAGATGAGTTAAATCTCAAATTAGTGAACCGTAAGCAGACTCCATGAACATTGAATTAATGTAGGCTGAATTGCCAATTAAAACATGCTTGCAAAATGAATTTTTTGAGCATTTTTACCAAGTAATGAATTTTTATATATGTGTACAAGGTGTTGAAGTAATGTTGCAAATTATAAGTAATGGATCCAAACTACCTTGATAGGGGATAGCGGAGGTTCTACTCTATTCTCATATATATATAGGTACATTAGCTATATGCAGAAGTCAAATCTTTTTAACTTTTGGTTATTACTTGATGAATAAAGCAAAAATAGTTGGATTAGATGTTTGTTTTTCCTGAGGCAGGTAAGGCTATTTCAAAGTTTAAAAAGATGGTAATGTTAGGAAGTCTGTGACTTTCCCAGATGCAATTAAAGCTAGTTGAAAACTGAAAACCATGGTAATGTTTGGGAGTCTGCGATGGCTTTATATGTTTGGGTCTGTAGCTGAAATAGTGGAAAACAATTGGTTGGAATGGCAAAGCAAAATTCAGAGTGAACAAGGTAAAAAAAACTATATCACGGAATGCTGCACATGCCCCAGAGAATACATACACCATTATTCCTAAATGTAACAGCTATAGAATGGATGCTTAATTAAGCCAGATCCATGATGATCACAAAACACTGAGGCAGTCAAACACATTCTCACACATGGCTAATCTCACCACCCACAACCAACCGAGAATATAATGAGAAACACACACACTAAAATAATATAGTTCATTTTCAGTTGTGATTATCGGGCATTTTTTTAAATTCTTCTGATTCACTTCCCCCTTCATCGAACTGGAAGTAAAATTTTATGATTGCCCCAACAAACTGGTGCAGATGAGCAGGTAGTAAAAAAAAATCCTGACTTTTATATGGTCATATTCCCTTTGGGTACCCAAGTTTGGGTCTGCATATGCTTGCAGTAGTCAAATGATTACTATTTTACATATTGGAAAGCAACAAAACCCTCCCACATACAATTATTAGTGTGTATGTATTGTACAACAAAATTCCTACATGAAACTCTGTTAGTGTGTTGGCTCTAATGATAAATAAGCATAGTGCCACAGAAGTTGGCCATGAGGGGTTTTAATACATGCCTTATTTGCCATCAAAACAGCAACAGTACACAGATATTTGGCACTTAAAATTATAGGTTAACATTGATTTCTTCTTCTTTGTTCCCTAATGAAACAGTTGCAGTATTCAAACTGTCTGAGAAGGAGTACAGAGAAGTTGAGAAAGACAATGCAGAGATGGCAGTGAAAATCACCAAGGATCAGAATGTGAGGTTGGCTAATCCAGTCACCTTCAAGATAACTCCACTAACTATTGATGATGCAATGAGTAAATCACTTAATGTTCCTGTTGAAAGATATATCCAAGAAATCAATATTTATTCTCCAGTTCAAGCAAGTACGATAACAATATATTTGTTTAAATTAAGATTAGGGGTTTAAGGGTCTAATTATATTCTATAAAATGTAATTTGCTTAACTTGGTGTACTATAATACTATAATAATACCCCCATCTTCAATAAGCAATATTATACTCAAAGTGTTGTACTCTATGTTGACAGGTCATCAATATTAATAAATCCGAAATGTAGATTTAACCTTCAGTTTCACATGTATGATGTGTAATTTCAGATGCAGAGGACTTCAACACTACTTCTTTTACTGTGAGCTTTCTAGCAGATGAAGGTTTAAATATACTCACAGATGTTGATGCTTTCATTGCTGTTGTGGATGACGAAATTAATGAGAATGGAGAACAGTTGTTCATCGTTCTCTTGGAAGTAGTTAATGCTACTGATATTTCCTTAGTAGATAACACACAACATAACCTCTCCATCTGCAGAATCATTGATAACGACCGTAAGTATTTGTATACCACTTTTATATCCATGCCATCTTTGTATATAATTCATGTTGATCAAATGTTTCAGGTTTTAGAGGTGTTATGTAGAAATTTTGAGCTTTTACATTTGCTATTTTGGAAATTTGACATACATTATTGGATGACTAATCTATTCATGTTCAAAAGTCTTGCCATCAGGATAAATATTTGATTTCCAAATGGGCCTATCCCATATGTTACAGGTGGGGGTGTACAAGGGGAAGTTTGGTCCTCTCAATTACTTTCCAGTAATTAAATAATAATTGTTTCTGCCACTAAATACTACATGGCAACAGGTAAACCTGATAGAATGTGTCGCAATCACTGGCATGTGACTTTGACATTAGAAAGTGAAGCTATAACGTGTGTGATAGTCCCGTGTGGAAATCAAATATTTACTGAGCAAAAGAGAGCCTCAGCTTTCTTAGTGTACTTTTCCTAAATACTTGTGATAAGACCTTGACAACAGATGTGAATGCTATGGAGCATCTGTCCGAGTCAGCTCTTTAATCATTTCTCTTTTACGTTCTTCTCAATAAAATTTACATTTGTACAAAGGTTATTTTTATGGCCATTTGAATTCGTTGCAATAATATATTAAGATGGTTACACATAGCACTTCAAATTCACAAGAGTGTTTCTATATTTCAGCTGACGCCAAGAGTGTAAGTGTATGGGTGTGCTTTTACCCAAAACAAGACTCATTACTTTTGGATGAATACAATTTAATTAACTGTTTAGGAATGTATGGCACCTGTCCAATGTCCAAATGAATCTTCTTTTTGACAGCTGTTTTTTTAATAGGTGAACATCAATCTCCTCAGTTTACTTCTTACTCCTGCACTCTATGACTTCTATGAAAGGAGTATTCACAGCTGACCCAGCCCACTTTCTTGCCATTTTCTGCAACAGTTATTAGCTACTACAGTTACATTTTCTTCTGGTAGCAGGAATGATGCCAGGTGCGGAAAAACTAGAACAAGTTGAAAATGCCTCATAGTGTCCAACTCTATTCTTTGTTGGTGGTTAAGAAAAATGGTGAATATGAAAAATCAACATTATTCCTCGTACCACCGACTTAATATTTAATATTTACTATTCTGATATATATAATTATACATAACTTTTTACATAAGTCAGACTGGAATATGGTGAGTCATTTAACGACCAAGCACAATATTTTCACTTGCCTTCGGCAAGGCAAGCGAGTGAAATAACTAATTTAATCCACGATGAGTGTGATAAATTCGTTATTCTATAATATATAGCTATGCTCATATGTAGTGAAAAAGTACTTACCTCCTTCTTTATCCAAAATAACTGCTTGCTATAACTCTTGGAAAAAACTGTGAATACATATTAGTGCATTAATTAATAACCAGAGTTGTATATAGGAGAGTATATGTAACTCCACACTAATAATGCATCAAGTATATTTAACCGATTGCACGCCGTATTCCTAGTACCCGCGGGCAAATTATTCATGAATTAACGAGGTATTTTACTTATTATTTTTATATCTTCCGTTCTGCAGGGACTCCACCCATGAAACTTGGGTCATATTCAGCCACATGATAGCTCTACTTCCTGTAAAAAAATCGAGCCTTCCTTACCAACTGGGCAGAACTAACCAGCATTATAAAACCTTGTCATCTTCTTGGGGGTGAATATTTTCATATTTTCACACTATTATACACACATTATAATGCCAACACAAGATGGAGCATCTATTTACAAACCCTCTACCAGCTGCAAAGCCAGTGGGTTGTTTTCCCCATCAAAATGCTAACACATAATAATACAAAAAACAAATTATAAGAGAGTGAAAATGCTAACACATACTAGAATAAAACCATAATATAAAACACAATTATGTAAGGGAGTGTCTTGGGTAGAGCTCCGGTCTTGCTGTCACGGGTAGAGTAGAACTTGCTCAGTCTTGGGTATAGCTTGCTTGGTCTCCGGCATGATATTTCACCATGTTTTTATTCTACACAAACATGAGATACCAGGATAAGAATAAAACTTGAATACTGGAGAGACGAGAGAAGTAGACGAAGGGACAGGGAACGAGAGAAGTAGACGAAGGGGCAGGGAACAAGAGAGAAGTAGACGAAGGAGCAGGGAACAAGAGAGAAGCACAGAAATGAGCAGGGGGTGCATAAACATTACTGATAGTCCACCAAGGTATGGTATTTACGAAAACAGTCACGGCCTGTTGATCCACCACACAAAGGAACCTTACAAAAACAACACTGGGACCTTGCCTCATGCCTGTAACCTTTACTAATGCAAACTACACAGCGCTTCTTTGCACAGCACTGTGGGAAATGACCTAGTTTTAAATTGAGGCGATCTAGATGACTATTTGCCTGACTACAACGTTGACCTGCACGCTGCCGAGAAGAGAAAGAACCAATCAAAGATTTAGCTAGAACAATCCTAGCTTCTAGATAATTACCCTTCCTTACTGATATTGGAGCTCGGACAGAAGAAAACAAAATAAATGAATTCAATAAACAAGCTTCTATCAAATTTGTAACCAACAAACCATCAATAGAATTTACATGTACATAACGCATTAGCTCCAAAAACCGAGTCCTAGGCATTAATTTACGAACCCAGACAAATCCGAGTGATTAGTGGACCAGTACAATTCTAAGTATGGAAGTGTGGAAACTCCCATTATTATCAACATTCCTACAAAAGCTTTCATTTCCTCTATATTATTATCTACCCATGGCCTGGAGAGACTAGCCATCCTAGAAACGTAACTGTTCGTCTCTGCTACTAGGAGTTCCCACACTTCAAGAGTAAAAAAAAGGTAAAATGCATCTAAAAATGTACTTGATGCACCAAGCAATGAAGAAGTTGGACCAGCTGTTGCTGTATAGTCCAATTTCAAAGGAGTTGGCTCCTTTATTTCCCACTTACCTGTGACCTCAGTTAGCCTAGAACCAGTGCCAGATGCTTGGGCAGAACCAGTGCCAGATGCTCGGACAGAACCAGTGCCAGATGCTCGCACACGCCTATAACCTCTGGCCCGCCTACTACCAGTACCTTTTGGAGGACCACTAGCAACACTTACGACTCCACTACCACTTGAGCTGCTTCCCCCTTGGCCAGTACTCCCTCGCCCGCCTCCCCCTTGGCCAGTACTCCCTCGCCCACCTCTCCCTCGGCCAGTACTCCCTCGCCCGCCTCTCCATCGCACAACTCCAGCATCAGTCGTGTTCCCACGCCCTGTAGAGACTTCAGGCAAGGCTTCCTCATCCTCCAATGTAACAAAAGGAGTCATAGATGCCTCATCTCCACTCTCATCATCTGATGCTGTAGGAAAAGTAGTGGGGAGGGTGGGAAAAACAAGATATATATATATATCAAGTTTGTGGTCAACATTTGAAAATTCAAATTCAAATGAAAATCAACAACTCAAACTCCAACCTACACTCTTAGCTATAACTTTTTTCTATAACTATCCTGTCTGAATTTGGAATACCAACAGAATAAGCTAGTATTTGGCAATAGTACACTCTCAGTTGACTATGGTAAACAAAGGCTATGAAGCGCTATGAAGCGCTAAGGTTAGAAGAAACTTACAATCGAGAAGTCCATCCAAGCGCGCCTCTTCTCTTAGAGCAACTGGATCCAGAGTGTTTCCTTGGTATGCATAGATGTCTTCACCTTCTTCCCCAAATGAATCTGACCCAGAATCGCCAGAATCGTCGGCTAAAAGTTGAGAAATAATGTCCTCACAGGAGAGCATCTTTGAGCAGTTAAAAAAAAAAGCTCGACCAACAAAAATGGCGTTCAACCGCAGGATTTTTGGTGCACGATGCATCAACCAGAAATAATCATTTTTGTGACGTTCTCTAGTCTACTAGGCATGTGCAGAACCCAACCGGGGCTGTTAGCTCGTAACGGTTCATTTTATATATTTTTGTGTGGCGAAGGATGTAAGGTCTCGCGCCATATGGCACTTACGGCGTTTAATCGGTTAAGTACATGCAGAGACACCTATCTTTTGGCTCATTTCCACTCTGTTATATAGATGGGTTGTTCGGAAACACAATTTGCCATAGAACCTTAGTGCCCTCTGAAGTAGTGCTACAGTTTGTCCTAAAGCTGCTCATAAATGCTCACTGTCCAACTAACAGGAATTCTGAATTAGCTTAATCAGCTCTATATCAGTGTCAATAACCCATGCATATTGATATACTCTTTTTTTGCAGCTATTGTCATTGGTTTTGACAGTTTCGCTTACTATTTTGATGAGCCAAATGAGTTGAGATTGGTACAACTGTCTTTGTTGAAGGACGACAATCATAAATGTGAGCAAACATTCCGAGTTACAATTACTATTTTAACTAAGCACCCCATACAAAGTGACCTTTTTGGAGAGAATCCAGGACGTTATGCCATATTTCCAGATGATTTTGATGCTTCAAATCTCTCAATTTTATTTCCTCCAACATCAAAAAGGGCCCAGTACACTTTTTCCCTGCAACCGGATCAAATTACTGAAGGATTTGATTTTTTTACTGCAATGTCATCACCAAGTGAAGGCTCCGTTACTTACAGGCCACCGGATCAGACATCTACAGTTCACCAATTAACGTATATTGTCATAGCAGACAATGACTGTAAGAAAGTTTGTTGATATGCTTATTGAACAATGTCATAAATTTTAGCACATCTTACACAATAATAGAATAAGTGCCACAACCACTCTGATATTTATAGAGAGATTCATTACCTTATCCATTCCACAGATGGTGATGTTGAAGTTGGATTTGAGAGGACACTGTATTCTGTAAATGAGTCTGCAATGTCAATAGAAGCATGTGTGGCAGTAAACCATTCAGTAATCAACATTGAAACTGCACCTCTGACATTGTCAGTAATAACATCATCTGGAAGTGCAGGTAAACTTATCTAATTTAATTGTCAATAGGATTACTGTTTACACCACTGCACTGTTAATTCTTCCTCACTACGTGTCTACTAAAATATCATTGTTAACTCTTTAAGGCTGATAGCAGAATTATCCATGCAAATGGGCTTCACTTTCCCAATGATGTAGAGATACCTGCATAAAGAAAATAATTTGGTATCCAATACCAAAAGGTTGCACTAGAACTTTATGGTGAAATTGACCTAAAAGTAACCCTACTCGACAACAAAACAGAGTAGATGCTGAAATGGCGATCTTTACATCGGTAAACATCATCATCATTGGCTTCAACAAAAGCTCAAACCCGAAAATGTAAGAACCACATTGCTACCCAGCCAGCAAGAAATGATTCAGAATACAAAGTGGAACACCTCTGAAACATTGTTTGTCTCCTGACAGAGGTATTAGTTAACTAAAAGCTTAAATGACTGCTACACTGTTTGGCTTAAATGCTAGCGAGCAAGTAAAAAATCCTGTTGCTATTGTCAGCTAGCTAGCATACCAACAGTTGCTGGAAAGAGCAATGAAAAAAATCACATTATTTTGTCGCATGACTTATTTAGGCACATGTGAATTGTGTTATTTTAATTTTTGTCTATACATGTATATATATAAAGATTTAAGGCATGTTATTACTTAATAGACTAATTTTAAATTATTGATATTTTATACATGGACCCTTTCAACTACAGATGTGGATGACTTCTACAATAGCTTATATTTTGAACTCAGACTTTTTATAAGAGGAGATATAGAAGAGGCTTAAGGAATGCGGTGTTTTGATATACCCATAATTGATAATGATGCTCTTGAAGATGACAAATTGGTTACTTGCAGCTTATCTGTCATCTCTCAAATGGGAATAGGATCCATCATTATTTCTCCAAACATCACCAAGATTGACATCCTGGAGGATGATGGTATGTAACTATTGTGCTTACAATAATATTACAGACATTCTCACTAACATCTCTCAAATTGTGTCAATAGAGAGCAAATTACTTGCAGATGCCAGCACATACTGAGGTGTGCCTCATCACTGCTATCAGCTGTACTGCACAAAAGGAAAAACTTGAATGCTCTAAAACTGAATATAATCCTCTCTTATATTTATCTACCATGATGGTTAGTAATGACTAAACACTTGTGATTAGCTAGCTAAAACTACTTGGCTTAGTGAACATGTATTCAACCTAACTATTCTTCAGTATGCACAAGTATTTTAGTGGCTCTATAGCTCTTGCTCTTTCCTGAAGGTTACTGGTTCCTGAGCCTATATAATGAGTACTTAGTGGTGTTGACTAATGTTCCAAGCACATATGGCTATAGTTATGATGGATAAGTACCTCGAAGATAGCTAAAACATGAAGAATATGGAGAATAATAATCTTTTTCTATATTATTGTTTTTGTTGGCATGATGGTTGATCACCTATTATCAGTAAGACTAACAGAGCAGCATCTGCTGTCCATTATGAACCTCTCACACTCTTCTAGCACCAAGTCCTCTTCTCTCAGCAACTTCAGTCGCAGATAAACACCTTATTTCAACCAAAAAAAAGAAGAAGTATAAGCAAGATGGATTGTCAAATAAAAGTTTATTGAAACTCTTTATGGTTGGCTTCCAAATAGTAAAAAAGTGTGAATCTAAATTGGGGCCAGTTTTATTTTTGCAGATTGAACACACCAGTTGATAGGAACTGTTTAGGATCTAGATATTTTGTGCAATGAGCCAGCACCATTAAATTACCTCTATCACAATAGTGCACTTTGCTTTTACTTTTTAAAAATAAATTGTCTATCTCTGCCCACCCCCATCCCTCATTCTCATTCCTATAACTTGCATACCATTTTAGATTCCAAATTTTCCATTTGACAAAATAATCTCACTCGTTTGTGGGGTATGCAGGCATTAAGTCTTTAATGGCCGTAAGCGTCTATATACGTCCACGCACTTTGAATATTCATAACAAATCGATCGTTGAGTTATGTATAGGATAGCCTATTCAAAAGAGTAGGTTACATTGGCGCATAACCCGCGAGTGGAGTATAGGCTATCTTACTTATACTACATTGCGCATGCGCTAAACTACATGCTGTTAAAAGTGTAGGTTATGTGATTATGTAACCTATAGTTATTAACCAATCAAATTAGTCACAGATCATGTGATGTAGTATAAATAACAAACTACGCATAATATTAAGAAAGCTAAATCCTTTCTCTATGCGTGTGCAAAGAATTGGATAGTTTGAATTCCGGCAACCAACCTACTAATTCAGACCGTTCACTCAGAGTGCGATCCGTGCGCGATGTCGGCTCGACTAAGTTTAGACAATGTTCTTTCCCGAGTTTATTGATGACAATTTCGGCCTGTCTGAGGAAGAAACTAGCGATGAAGAAGGAGAAGGCATCTGTTCATACCTTGGACACAGCATTAAGCAACAAAAGACAGTACTGTCAATGGGAAAAGTGGTAGCGCCTGATCAACATTCTAGAGATGCCAATGTTCCGATTCTCTCTGAGTTTATGGCTGAGGAGGAGGGTACCAGCGAGAAAAAAAGCTCTGACAGTAAGTGTAATTCTAGGCTAGGGCACAGGTTAGAGCTAAAAAAAAGTTAGTAGAGTATAAACTATCCCAAGTTGGCAGTCAGTGTATACAGCTACATGCTGTACTCTTATAGCCAGAGTACAGGATGAAGGAAGAGGGATTACCTTGCTTTCAGGTTGGAGTTAGCCAGAGAGTTAGTTGGAACTTTTTGCTCCTGGGAGCGTGCTTGTCGTCCACGCTCTGCTGAGTATGATCGGCTCGACAGACTGAACACTTCTGTGGGACACTGGTAACAGCATGCAGTCAACCCCAGGAGGTGTGTGGTGTGCTCAGCAATTGGTAGGAAGCGTGGAATTACCAATCGGCACGAGACAAAAATGCATTGTAGGCATTGCAAAGTATTTCTCTGTGGAGGAACGAAATTTTTTTAATTCTTAGCATACACTGGTAGATTACACTTCCTAGGTCTTTGAAACTGAACTATCTCTTAGAATGTGTTGGTTGTTTGTCTGTCTTGTAGTATAAAAATATATTATTTTGCTGTAACATCATAAATGTTCATGAATATGATTGATCTAAGTCAAATATGCACATGGCTGTCTCTGGTATGGTTCCCCAAACTGTAGCTAGGATAAAAGGGGTAGAACAACATAATAATAATCATGGTTCATAGTCATAATGGTATAAAATTTCTATCATTATTACAATGGTCAGTTTGGTTAGTTACAATATCATCGTGGTTAGTTTCTATGACAACTAATCATTACCACAATGTGCGTCTAACCCAGTACAAGAACATGGTATATAGTTGCTATGGAGTTTGGTGATCCTGTGAATTAATATAATTTTTTTGGTTCATGTTGGACAATTTTTTTATCTCCTAAATCCAGCTGTGAAAGAGTTAACCAAACAGAGGAGAATAGAGCTCTCCATATTATTGTTTTTGTTGAGTTTATGATGGTTGATCATCCATAATCAGTGAGACTAACAGAGCAGCATCTGCTCTCCATGATGAACCTCTCATACTCTTCTAGCAGCAAGTCCTCTTCTCTCAGCAACCTCAGTCCTACACTCGCAGATAAACATCTTACCTCAACAGAAGAGCAATAATAGAAATATTAGCATGATGGCTTGTCAAATAAAAGTTTATTGAAACTTCTTAGGCTTCCAAGTAGTAAATATGTGTGAAGAGCCACCAGTAGAATGGAACTGTTTAGGATCTGGATATTTTGTGCAATGAGCCCGTGGCATTAAATTAACTCTATCACAACAGTGCACTTTGCTTATACTTAAAAAAAAAAAATTGTCTATCTCTGCCCACCCCCACCCCTCATCACCATTCCTATAACTTGCATACCATTTTAGATTCCAAATTTTCCAGTGAGAATATATTACTACTGTATTTCTCACTTAACCCTTTCACTGGCAGATTTACGGAGGACATTTTACAAAAATTGACACAATTTCACATAATATTTTTTATAGAGGACCTTATGAAGACAAGTACCCAACAACTATATATCAGGTGATAGCTGATGCATGAAGGGACGTTATGTTAAATTTTTGTTGCTTAGCAACAAACCACAGAAATGTGAATATTGTTATAAGAGACAGGAAGTAAAATAAAAGGGTTTATATCGGGTTTATATCATCTCAATATCATATTACACATGAAACCAGCAATGTTAGCTGGTCAACTTTTGGTCAACAACAACAACTGTTTGTAAAATAACCTCTCCTCCAACCCTGTCTTCTCCTCTGCTGCTTCCTCCTCCTCCTCCTGCAGCTCCATGAGTGAAACTACCTTCCCAGGAGAAATAGTTCTTACTATTATGCTAGTTACTAGGCTTTACTATACAACTCTTATCTATTCTTACCTTGGGGGAAGTCTTCATGACCATCGCTATCGTCTGAAGCTTCGCTTGGCAGAGTAGGGCGATCTATACTTTGAAAACTTGCTTCGTGGTCGGTGCCAACAGCTTCTGTTATAGCTACCATAGCATCACTGTCAACTACGCCACTTCCCAGGTAAGCACAGGCACTTTCTTCCTCTCCTTCACTAACGTCAATCTCGGACAGGCCGAAGTCATCCTCAAATAGGAAGTCTAACGCTTTGTCTCTACTCTAAAGCAAGTCGCCATTTCTTCTTCGAGACCGGGAATTAACCGGAAGTGATGTTTGCTGGCATGTTTACTTCCCTTTCCTCATTCCGTATTTTCCTGATATTCAGGGGTATATTAGAGGCATGCTTTGGGCATATTCGTACAATTTTTTAAGTTAATACCGCGAACGGTTAATTTTTTATGAATTGTTTCGTCGCGGTTAATCCGTTTTCGCGACTTAAGTCGCTTATGCCAGTGAGAGGGTTAAGTAAACACATAAATGGGTCAAATTTGACAAAATAATCTCACTCGTCTGTGGTGTGTGTATGTGTACCAATTGCGCCTATCTGGACTGATTCTACAGTTGCATGTTATGACAAAAGGAGTAGTCAGTTTTTTACATGGAAACTTACTCTTTGGTGAAAAGGATAGATTGGACTAATTAAAAAAAAGTCTATTAGCATCATTCCTTTTTTAACATACTATCGCAATCAGTAGGGATCCCACCATGCACACACACTGTGATTACATATTGAGCTGATGATGCCAATGTAATAATCAACTTCTCTTTCTTCATTAAAACATTTATATTCCAAATCGACAAGTATGACTTACCTTCTTCAGGGTGAATGAAATTACGCATGAGGTACATGCTTTAATAAACTAACTCACATATGGCCTTAGACAATCGTGAAATCAGCTTATCAGTGGGCTTGCTGCCGTAGTGAAAGTTCGAAACTATCTTGCTATATTTGTACATGGGTGTGTGATTCAGGATAAGTCTGGTAGTTGCAAGCAGCACCACAGCAACATCTCAGACATCTGACAATGAATGTGGTTTGGCATGCACTTGTTGATAGTTAACATGGTAGATTTACCTAATTGAAGTGCTGATCCTCAATTGTGAGATGGATATGCATTGTTTCCTTCACAAGCAATTCTTCAATCAGCTTGTTCTACTTATTACTGCAGACTTCCACAGTTTTCCTTTCTTGCTAGCATCTTTATCTATGTCTCCAGTGTCGTCCTTGTCCTTCTGATATAGAACTCCTCACAGCAGCATCAGACATATCATAGATCACATGCATCTCAATTATTTTCTTTGGGTGTGTTGGCTACTCTATTTAAACTTTGCTTCATGGGTAATTCATTCACCTTGATACAGTCCAAACAATATTGGTCGAAACATTTGGTAATGTAACCATTTTAATTATTAACTATTCAAGAATGCTGACAATTGTTAACAGTATAAACATTGAGGTTATAACTATGGTCACAGCTGAAAATGCCACCTATTAAAATGCTCATAACATTCACAATTCCCTAGATATCAATTTGCACCAAGATTTCAAGTCTAATTGTAAAACAGTGTTTGGGTTATGCTCTATCCAAAATTTACTTAAAATATCCTCCACGGTGCAAACACACTTTCAAACGATGCGCAAAACTGTCAATAACACGACTGCATTCCCTACATTGCCCTATACCTGGCTTTAATTGTCTCTTCAAGTCATTATTATCTGGGTTTTTTCCATATATATTACCTTTCATGTCCCTCAACAGAAAAATCAAGGCCAATAATAATAACAACAACAACAACAAAGATCCATATTGGCTGAAGAATTAGTTTTTAGAGTAGTCTTCGCATATTTCTTCCAAAGAAGGTACTCCAGGAATGGTGATCAATGTCAAACAAGACATTCATGATGGCAGTTGTGATAATCGGGCTCTAAAAAAAATCTTAATGATTCTTCTGATTTAGTTCCCCCCTTCATTGAACTGGAATTAAAATTTTATCAATTATTAGTGTGTATGTATTGTACAATAAAATTCCTACATTAAACTCTGTTAGTGTGTTGGCTATAACCATAAATAAGCTTAGTGCCACAGAAGTTGGCCATGAGGGGTTTTAATACATGCCTTATTTGCCATCAAAACAGCAACAGTACAACAACAACAACAACAACAATAACAAATATGCACTAAAGCTTGAAGAAGTAGTTAAAAAAATTGCCGACATGTACACTCCCAAGGAGATCATGAAGAGATGAAGAGGAGGAAAATAGATTGCGATTATATATAATTAACCATGCAATGGGCACTATTAGAATCATACACGGAAGAGTTGATAGATATTTGTTTGCTTATGATAAATTAAATAGCATATAGTAAACTAGCACTCTGGTAACAGGCAGCAGGAGGTATTAATTGATGAAAATGATGTTCTTGTTTGATTGTATAGATGCTGTTTTTCAGGGATTACTGGAGGGTGTCGGAAGACATGTGTGGAGGGTGACGATGGATGGACCTGGGCATGGGAGCCCTGCAAATGATGACGTGTTTATGTTTGTCCAGTTCCTATACTCAAGAGTCGAATACTGTGCAATTTGGATGTCACATTACAAACTGCTTGGACTTCAAGGCTCGATATCTTGGAAGTGATTTTTCAAAAACCGTTCAAATGATAACTTTAATATTTTTTATCCTTTCATAAAAATTACACCATTTGAAAGCAAATTTTATATTTTACAACTTGACCGTGAGTTTTTGTTTGAGAGGATTATTAAAAATGACCTATAGATGAAAATATAATGTGATGTCATAAACCTGTGTTCCAAAAATGCAACAAAAAACTTTTTTTCAAAATTTCAAGACTGGCAGTTTGTATATAGTACTCGTTATGATCGACTAATAGCCCGAATAAGAGCCTCGCAAAGGTCGTTACTGGAACGTGGTTTACTTATCGGCTTACGGTCTTCACTGGAAGAGCCTATAATGAGCTAGGAAAAAGTAGGGTGAAACATAATAACAAAAGAGAAATACCATTAGAAAGCACAGAGTGCAAAGCATATATAAATCGGGAAACTAGAGTGAATGCGAGCAAATATGTGGTACTTTATATGAGACTACGTGATATGCCAGCCCTCTTTCCCCCTTAAATCTGCATCCTTCTAATATTTCAATAATTATGACTGCTATGTATGAACAATGGAGTAAAATTTGATGAAGGGTTCTTGTGAATCTTGGAGAAATTTGTTAGCTAAAGTAATCAATTCTTTGGAATAAGAATGGTTGTTGATATTGATGTAGATGTTGGTAAAAAAATTGTGTTTGCATCATTTTGTAGACACCACAAAACATTATCCACAGAGATCATAAGTTGTAAAATATAAAATTTGCTTTCAAATGGTGTAATTTTTATGAAAGGATAAAAAATATTAAAGTTATCATTTGAACGGTTTTTGAAAAATCACTTCCAAGATATCGAGCCTTGAAGTCCAAGCAGTTTGTAATGTGACATCCAAATTGCACAGTATTCGACTCTTGAGTATAGGAACTGGACAAACATAAACACGTCATCATTTGCAGGGCTCCCATGCCCAGGTCCATCCATCGTCACCCTCCACACATGTCTTCCGACACCCTCCAGTAATCCCTGAAAAACAATAGAAAGAAAAATACACACCAAAAAAATTCTTTCAGTAATTCCTAAGCTTGACAAAAATACACATAAACAAAAGCATCTTCCAGTAATCCCTGCAAGCTTGACAATAGAAAGCATAAACAAAATAAAAATGTTACAGGTCCCCCATGCCAGGACCATATGATGCTCCGCCCTCCATTGAAATGTCTGCTGCCTCCTGCCGGGTCTTCAGCATCATCATTGCCGTCCTTCTCCGCCTCACTTCTTCAGTAGCCTTCCTCTCCCACTGGTCCTCCCTAGACTCATCAGAACACTCAAAAGACATGTTAGCTCGCATACTAGATATACCTAGTTTAGACATAATACCAAAGCCAACCTTCCTCCCAACATTGAAGCTCGCCACACCTAAATCGACGGCAAGCCTGACACTTGTTGCACTCATATATTATGTCTTACCCGCTCTACTCCATACAACAGAATTAAAACTCTCATTTTTATTTTGTGTATAACCACCTAAACACTTGCACAAAAGATCCTTGGACATTAATTTATCTAAAACCTCCTTAACATACCTAGCCTTGTCCGGAGGAATCATAGGTGGGTACTGGTGGTACCTCACCTCTTTAGCACAAGCTCGATTAAACTTACACCAACTCAAAACTCCTGTAGGACAATACTCGTGTTGGGGATGTTCCGTAGTTGACTGAGAGTGATAAAAAATCGCTTTCATATCGTGAATCATCCCCTCTAGGTTGTCCTTATTATTTCTAATTTCTCCCCTCTAGTAGATTTGCATTTTAACTAGGACACACAACTAACCCCCCTAGCACCACCCAAAGTTACATGCTTGCCATTGTCATCAACACTGTCTTTTTTAATGCATGTCTCAAAATTCTTTAAAAAGCACTTGCTAACATGATTTATACACTCTACATTCTCTATTTCAACAGTAGGACCGTAAGACTCGACTTCCAACAACCCAACAACTGTGTGCATTTGTATTCCCATCACTAATTATGTGTGTGTATCTAAGTGTCAGCAATACTTTCCCTTAGTATTCACTGCGCCGACTAGTCCTCACTCTGACTAGCCCAATACTTTCACCCCTAGGCTTTATAAGAGCCTTCGTACCCTTCACCCAGGTAAAAGTGAACAATGATTGCTTTGTACATCAATATACAAATACAGTTCCCAGTGATCTATCAGCTAGTCCAGCCTGTTATGCGCTTGGCTCTAACATAGATACTCTCTCTCCCTTTGCTAGCTCTCTAGCTATCTTTTTTATACTAATAGTTAATTGCACACGGACACCCGGCACTATGGTCTTGCACACGAATACTGTGGTCTTGTAGATGAATGTTCGGATAATGTTCTTGGACATTGTTGTGGTCATAACCTTTGTTCTCCGTTATGTCTTCCTTCTCTGACACTCCCTTTCCGTTCAGGCAAGAACAATATTCTCGGGAAAGTCCGTCCGCATTCGTATTCAATCTACCTGGCTTGTGGTGGATAGTGTAGTGATACGGTTGCATCGATAATGCCCACCTCCCTATTCTCCCGTGACTATCCTTCAGCTTTGCAAGGTGTGTCAGTGGGTCATGGTCTGTCTCGATCGTGAACTCTGTCCCTTCGAGGTATACTCGGAAGTGTTTCGTACCCTCGACGATCGCTAGAGCTTCTTTCTCTATTGTAGAGAACTTTCGCTCTCTAGGTAGCAACTTTCTTGACCCATAGGCGAGTGGGTGTTCTTCGCCTATCTCATCTTTCTGGGCGAGCACATATGCTATTCCTGAGTCGGAAGCATCTGTTTGCAATAGGAAGGGCCTATTCCAGAGGGGTGTGGCTAACACAGGGTAGTGAGTCAGAGCATCCTTCAAGCATTGAAATGACTGTTGTGTCGCTTCACTCCAAACAATAATGTTCGGTTTGTCCTTCCTAGTCAGCTCAGTTAGGGGGGTTGCAATAGTGGAAAAGTCGGGGATGAAACGGCGATAATACCCACATAGTCCCAAGAACGCACGGACGTCCTTCTTGTAATGGGCTGGGTAAAATCTTGTACGGCTTGTACTTTAGCTTGTAGAGGGTGGACCTTCCCATTTCCCACAGTATGTCCCAGGTATTCGCACTAATTACACGCGAACTTGCATTTCGATTCCTTAATGGTGAGGCCGGCTTTTCGTAATCTTATGAAGATTTCTTTCATATGTTCCAAATGTTCCTCCCATGTTTTGCTGTGGATGATGACATCGTCCAGGTAAGCCGCCGTGAACGTCTGTGTTCCTTCGAGTAAGTGGTTCATCAGACGCTGAAACGTGGATGGGGCCACCCTGAAGGACTCAACATCTCAACATTTGCAAATCATGATAGAGAATGGTTGCTAGAGAAGGTGCTGGATAAACTTACCAAGTAGTTGACCAAACCAAAGGGCATGGTTTACTTTCCCCAGGGTGTGACGAAAGCAGTCTTCTCCTGGCTTGCCTTCGCCACAGGCACCTGCCAGTAACCCTTTGTAAGATCCAAGGCAGTGATGTATCTTGCCTGTCCAATATCATCTATCATGTCCTCAATTCGGGGTATGGGGTAGGGGTCGGCCTTGGTGACGAGGTTGAGTTTTCTATAATCCACGCAGAGTCGTTTTCCGCCGTCCTTTTTAGGAACCAAGACCACCGGGGCCGCCCACGAACTTCTGGAGGGGACTATGATGCCCAACCCTAGCAACTTGCAACTGTTTGATTTCTTCACGAAGAAACTCATGCGATGTGTGAGGGAGTCGGTAGGGGGGTAACCGAATAGGGGTGGCATCACCAGTGACAATATCATGACTCACCAAGTCTGTTTTTCCAGGGTCATTGCTTATGACGTCGGAGAACTCCTCACTCAATTCCAGGAGTTCCCTTTCTTGATGGTTAGTGAGCGTACTGATAAAACCATCTTTCTTTTCTTCGCTAGCTTCCTCATTGGGATCCTTGATGGTTAGTGAGCATACTGATAAAACCATCTTTCTTTTCTTCGCTAGCTTCCTCATTGGGACATCGTCAACCGCAAGGAATACGGCTGCTGTCGGGGCGTACCACTTCTTCATTCCATTAATGTGGAAAGTGCGAAGTCTTTTTGGTCCTTGTCCCATGTCAACCTCATAGGTGACGTCCGTGATCTTCCTCGTGATTATCACAGGGCCCCGCCATTCGCTGTGGAGCTTGTCGAGTTTCCTGGGTTGAAAAACCAACACATAATCACCCACCCCAAACATTCTCTCTGTCGCCTTTTTGTCATGGTACTGTTTGTGTTTTTTCTTTTCTCCCGTCTCTTTCAAGTTGGCCAATTCTTTGACGAGGGACATTCTCTCCCGAAGTTGATGCAGGTACTCAGCTACATCCTGTTCCTCGTCGCCATCCTTTCCACTCCACATCTCGACCAATTCATCCAGAGGAGTTCTCATTTCTCGGCCAAACATGAGCTCATATGGGGAGTAACCGGTGCACTTGTGGATTGAGCCTCTGTAGGCCCATAATATAAATGGTAAACACTTATCCCATTCCATCGTACCTTTTTGAGTCAGTTTCCATAGAAGGCGTTTGAGAGTAGAATTAAACCTCTCCACCATTCCATCGGTCTGGGGGTGGTACGGAGACGTCTTGATCTGGTGTATGCCCATTCGGTCACAGAACTGTCTCATCATAGTCGACACGAAGTTAGTCCCATTGTCTGAAAGCACTTCTTTTGGGACTCCCAGCCTGGATGTAACCTCAATCAAACACTCAATGATTGCCTCTGATGTAATATTACGTAATGGAAATGCCTCAGGCCACTTGGTGGTGTAATCAATTATTACCAGTACGTACTTATTACCAGATCTCGTCCTTCGAAGGGGGCCGAAGATGTCCATCGCAATTCGGTCGAATGGTGTGCTGATGATCGGCAGAGGATGTAGTGGTGCTCGTTTGAGGGTTGCAGGGGCGGCCAGTTGACAAGTTGGGCAAGACTGACACACCTCCTTGACGTCCACGGTCATTCCAGGCCAGACTACCCTTCTTCTCAGTGTATCCAGGGTTCTGGTTTCCCCAAAGTGACCAGCCGTCGGAGAACAGTGGACCAGTCTAAGTACTTCATCCCTACAACATTTGGGAACCACAAGTAAGTTTTCCTTCCAACCCCCATGTGGCTTCCTGTACAACACTCCATCATCCCAACAGAATTCTCCCCCACCATCCCCGTCAGCCTGACTTCTCCAATTCTCCAGTGTTGGGTCGGCCAGCTGAAGAGAGCGGAGTTGGTGTGGTGAAATCTGTTCTAGGTGGGCCTGTCGTCCTGCTGGTTCCTCTCCTGGTTGATTCTGTGTTGGAACAACAAACATATCGTCATCAAAATCAAAAACATGTCCCAGCCCCTGCTCTTGGTCTTCAAGACCATGGGTTAGCGGCTCCTCCCTTTCTTGGGTACTTTCTGTCTCACGACGTTCTTCCTCTTCCTTCCTTTTTCCAGCCCGTGTAGTCGCCATCGCTACGTTGCTTTCGGTCTGCTCGGGGTCAGAGGTTTCTGGGTGCACTTTCTCAGCATTACTCTCATCTGCCAAAGCTGCCTTCAGTAGATTACAAAATCTTGGGACGTCCTGACCAAGGAGCATGTCTACTGCGAGGTGGGGGGATACTCCTACGGCCAGCTCATGGGTTTGGTTGTCGATCTGCAGGCGGATCCTGGCTGCCGGAAACCAAACTCTCTTGGAACTTGCGGTCATTATGGAATCTTCCATCCTAGACGGTTCTTGCGATCCACGCATCAGGGGTGTATGAGTGACTTCGTGCACCCTGTGTCTAACAGAGCCAGCACTGCTTTGCCATCCACACATACTTCTCTGGTCCATTTCGGTCGATGGGCCGGTACTGACGTAACACCTCCAAAATTGGCGCTCTCCATCTTAACATGGCAATCCTTCCGCATGTGTCCTCGGCGACCACATCGAAAGCACTCAATCTGGGGACGGTCCCTAGCCATTGGGTAACTACCACTCTGCCCACCACTCCATCGAGCACTGTCTCCTCCTATTTTCCTTGGGCCTCTTCCCACAGGTATAGGGCGGAAGGGCGTCTCTTGTCTGGACTTCTCCCTTTCATTGGGTCTTTGATTGTCCAGATGTCGAATAATGGCTTCGGCCATCTGGTCATAGGATCTGGGGTTGAGGTTCCTAATTTGAGCCTCTAACCACTTGGGTAGACACCTCAGTGTATTTTCCATCATTACGGTGGTCTCAAGGTCATGGGGCGACGAAACTATCCACTTTTGGAAGCTTTGACAATGGTGTGACAGCCAGGCGTCAGGATGTTTCGAGTCGAAGGGAGTGTCGAACACCTTTTTTCGGAAGGTCTCCGTTGAGATGTGATATTCTCGCAGAAGTTCCTCCTTGACCGCATTATAATCAGCTTGGGCGTCGGCACCCATCGAGGCCACGGCTGTGAGACCTACTCCAGACAATGAGCCTCTCAAGAAGAGTGGCCATTGTTCTCGGGGCCATCCTCCTGCTCTTGCCGTTGCTTCAAACGTGTCTAAGAAGGCACCCATGTCATCTATTCCCTCTTGGAATTTTTGTATAGACAATTTAGGACCCCGAGGAGGTACCTCAGGGGGACGATTCGTTTGTTCATGCACAGCTGCCATGATTTGTGCCATCCTTTCCTCATGCTGCTCTCGTTGAGCTCTTTCCTCCTCTCGGCGCTTGTCGTCTCTCTCCATCCTCAGCTGGTCCACTTGCATCCACCATGTGAGGAACTGGTCCATAGGATCTACAGCTCCCGTGGATGCTTCTGGCTGGGCACTCAAGACACGTCTGGAGTCTCTTGTCAGTCTCCTCTCGTCTGTCATTCCTGCCACCAATCCCTGATAATAACCCCTCAATTATTCTCAACCCAAAACCCAACAACACCCTATAGGTCAGAGTTGGTTTTCAGGCTTCAAAGTTTTATAACTCAAGCCGTTCTCTGCTACTTACAGGCAATGATAAGTTAACAGAAAATTAAGAACAAAACAGTACCTCTCCCTTAGGTCTGATGATACAACAATGCGACCTCTTACCTTAGGTCTACACACACTAAGAATCTCTCTAGATTACTTAGCTTCCAGATACCAACCCACTAAGTCTCTCTTACTTAGCTATGGTATCCCACCGCTGCCACCAAATGTCAGCAATACTTTCCCTTAGTATTCACTGCGCCGACTAGTCCTCACTCTGACTAGCCCAATACTTTCACCCCTAGGCTTTATAAGAGCCTTCGTACCCTTCACCCAGGTAAAAGTGAACAATGATTGCTTTGTACATCAATATACAAATACAGTTCCCAGTGATCTATCAGCTAGTCCAGCCTGTTATGTGCTTGGCTCTTTGGCTCTAACATAGATACTCTCTCTCCCTTTGCTAGCTCTCAAGCTATCTCTTTTATACTAATAGTTAATTGCACAAGGATTTACACCGGCACTATGGTCTTGCACACGAATACTGTGGTCTTGTAGATGAATGTTCGGATAATGTTCTTGGACATTGTTGTGGTCATAACCTTTGTTCTCCGTTATGTCTTCCTTCTCTGACACTAAGCTTCAGTCTCTCCACTGAATGCACAAAAAGTTTTTGTGTTCCTACAACTTCCGTAGAACCCGATGAGCCTTCAAAATTGGCTCTACAATTTACCTTGTGGCCCTCAAACCATTCTTTGTAACTTGTTTCTGTTTCATCTTCGGGTCTTCGCGTGCAAGCTTGACAGAACTTAGACATAAGATAATAATCTAAAACTTCTCCAGTGTCCCAAAACATCACCACAACCAAGCCAAATTTCATTTGTGGCCCCGTCTATGCCACGTGCCGTCTACAGTAACACTAACATCAATGATGTCTTCATGCCTAACCAAATAAAAATCATGTAAGCTATGAGCGGCATCCAACATAATACTCTGTGTTACTGCATTTGCGTTACTCCCTATTGGCCTAGTATATTAAAATTAAAAAGAAGTGGAACTAAGAGGGGGCAGCAAATCCATGACTGCAGTGATGTCTTCCAGACCAGAATGACTAATTCCAGAAATGCAAGCACCCAGTACTGACTGTATGTTAAAAAAATGAGCTTCTACAGATACAGGGTTTGAGATGTCTTGAGTGTTATCACAATTTGAACCCCCCAAAAATGAGACATCATGCCTGCCCTAATTTCCTTCAGTTGCAAGGAAGCTCGGCTACCACATTGAATACACATACTACACCTTTCTATGACCTCTCTAAGTTTATCTAATTTATTAAACGATTACCCTTACCCAGTTCTCCAACATCACAACACCCGCAGAAGCAGCTGAACGATCCATGAGAGCCAACTTCTTCTCAGTCATAGTCACCACTGGAACTGGAACTAGCCTCTCTTCAGACATTTTCAATTGATTGGAAGGTAAGTGAAGGTTCACAAAAGGCGCTGCCCTTACCTTCAATCAGAGAAACCAACTAAGAGAGGAAGGAAACAGCAAGTAACTTTTTAGTATACCGAGATAGAAGACTTGCCTGACACGACTGCTGTACCAGGCTCAACAACAGCCACCTGTCTTTCTTCTTCTTGTCCTCACTCTTCTTGAATCCTTGTCCTTTCTGTTTAAAATACTTCTCTTTTCTCTTCCCCATAACTCAACAGTGTGATACTTTCAAGTAATTCTGGCATACCGACTAAAAAACATGTGATTTAAAAAAAAAGTGCTCGCCTTAGCGGTTGCGCACAATCCCTCCGCCTGGCCAATTAATTGCGCAAATGACTGGTAAGGGTCTCCGTGAAATTGGCAACATTTTGTTATATAAAAACTGTATTTCGGTTAGGCGACTATATATAAAAGTTGAAAGAATGCTAAAGTGACTCTAATCCAATCTAATTTGCACAGTATTTCAAAACTTCAGTTTAAACTTAGCTATGTTGCATTCATGTGATATTGTTAAGTCAACCACATTCCTACTGCAGTAAAAGTTTGGTAGAAAGAAACATGATTTTAAACCATGGTCGAATAATTGTTTTTAATCTTTTCATCTATTATAATAAATAAGATAAAAGCTAAGGAAATTTGTTATTAATTATGATGCACCATACTATAAATAAATAAATTGCTCATATACTTATTCAACTTGTTCGCACAGTGCCATGTAATCTATATAGTAGGTCTAAAATTACACCCAGTTCTCAAAACCCTGTTGTTAATGATCATGAATCACACATGAAAAACATTCTAGTAAGATTATGGTTACTTAAGAGTTTTGCCAGTGATAAATTACCTTCCATACAACCATTTCTGGATATATTTTAGGGCATAGCTAAATCTATGCCAGTAGTAATAATTTAACATGATAAATTTACTTAAGTAAAGTGTTTTCAACTCAGTGTCGATATGACAAAGCCTTTTATCTTTCTAGGTTAAAGCATCTATTTTGTTTATGTGTGTGTACATGCTCACACACCTGTAGGTTTTGTCCAAGTGTATGTACATGTGGGTATGTACGTGTGAGAAGGGAAGGGGGCGGGAGGTGTATACATGTATACTAAATATTTATCTTGTCCAAGATCTGTTGCTTAAATGATAGAGTTCCAAAATGATGGACATAAGTTGGCTTTTACCTTTTCTAAATGGACCATTCAAGCATTAAAGTATAAAGTTATAGCTGTTCATAATCACAACCCAGGAGTATTACACAATTTTTTAAAATGTGTGACCTCACAAATTTATTTGATTGCAATGCCAGATATTGGTGGATATAACTAATACGTAAAAAAATAAAAAAATGGTATGTGTTAGTTTTGAATCTAAAATAGGACATGCCCATTTTTACTCTGTATTTGATGTTGACCTTTTTCTCAACTTTTATATAATTAACCCTCTTTAAAGCCAAAGCAGTAATCTAAATAAATAGCCACTACTGCCACTACGTTTAAAAAAAATGTAGTAAAAATTGGTTCTAAAAGCTAGTTATGTGCATAGTTTACCCAAGATTTACAACTGAAATGACTAGGAATGTTTTGAAGTGACTCCTACTAGTATACTAGTAAGAAAATAAGTTATGAAGTTTATAACTAGCTTTCCACTATATCTAGTGCCTTAGTGAACTATTTATCTATGCATATATTTTTCTAATTGACTTTTGAGTAACTAAATCTAAACACTGCCCTAGATAACCTTTGATATATCTAGATATGGTCTGCTACTGCAAATCTATGCTATCACAAGAACTTTTGTTAGCAACCTTGTATTTAAATACAGCACTGGAGTGCCTGTGAGGAAGCTATAGAAGGAAGTTCACATATAAGAACTTGAAGTTTGATTAGCAACTATGGTTCCTTGAGCCACAGATATATAGGCTATTTACACAGCATAGTTTAATAGCTGCATAATGTTCCATAAAGCTCATTTGAGAAAGCTATAGCTAGATAAATCATACAGCCTTGGCTAACGCCGATGGTTCCACAGGTCTAGACTTTGTGCAAAGAAGGAAGTCTACCGTGAAAACTTCCAAAGTTGTTTGTAAGGGACTTCTAGAGCATTATATGACCATGGTAATCTACGGCATGCTTATTATATATAAGTCCATAGCCATATAAGAGAGTTAATTAACACGGATGAAGTATTGGCATGTCCTGGATGTTTATTTTCTGTGGAGTTCAGTATTAAATATATTAAATACTAATTCATACATACTTGCATTTGTATTTGTGATATGTTGTATGCATAGTATGATTAAGGTTTAAAATAACTGAGGAATAGTATGATTAAGGTTTAAAACATAAATCAGATCAATAATGGTCAAATTGAATATTTATTATATACTTGTAATATCACAGAAGTTGCGTACGGATTTGAAGCGACAGAGTATTCGGTATATGAATCTGCAGACATCCTGGAAGTGTGTTGTAGGATAACAAATCTTGAGGATGATATACAGGTCACAAATTCAATCACTGTGACCATGGTAATCTACGGCATGCTTATTATATATAAGTCCATAGCCATATAAGAGAGTTAATTAACACGGATGAAGTATTGGCATGTCCTGGATGTTTATTTTCTGTGGAGTTCAGTATTAAATATATTAAATACTAATTCATACATACTTGCATTTGTATTTGTGATATGTTGTATGCATAGTATGATTAAGGTTTAAAATAACTGAGGAATAGTATGATTAAGGTTTAAAACATAAATCAGATCAATAATGGTCAAATTGAATATTTATTATATACTTGTAATATCACAGAAGTTGCGTACGGATTTGAAGCGACAGAGTATTCGGTATATGAATCTGCAGACATCCTGGAAGTGTGTTGTAGGATAACAAATCTTGAGGATGATATACAGGTCACAAATTCAATCACTGTAGAGATCACTCTCCAAACAAGGACAGAAAGTGCAGGTATTAAGCAGTGGTAGCAAAAGAAATATTATATTTTGTGATAATGCATTTTGTTTTCATATATATGGCAGCCTCACTACAATATATGTTCTTTAGAACAAAAAGAAGACATTATTTGTCAATGTTTTAGTGCAGATGATGTAGCTGATATATTATTTGCTGATCTATTATGAGGTTGTCGTTACTCCGAGTTCTAGTGCATCATTTTGTTATTATGAACTGGCAATGATGCAATACAACTTGACAATAATTATGATAAAACAGTATATATAACATGTGAAATAAAATTTCCATTCCAGTTGGCAAGGATTGAAGCTGATTTTATTCTTTTACGTTTTTATTCCCACCCATGCCCATTCAGAGACAGATTTATGGAGATTATACATAAGTAATTTCTGCTTTTGTTGAATTTTAATTATCGTGACAAGATTAAGCTTCTTTTGAAAATATTTAAAAAGATTTAACTTTTTTTAATACTAAGGTCGTTAGTAACAAATATCGTTCATAGAACAAAATACCCTTCTTTCTGACTGGTCCTACCTAGTCTATCTTATGCTGTGTGAAGTACAAAGTTTGAACATAAATTATGCATGATATAAAATTATATAATGTCTGTAGAACAATATTACCTTAAATACTGTAATTTTTGTATCATATTTCATATTACTGCAGATAATAAAGATTTCAAGGAACTTCCTTTGACAATATTCAATTTGACAATTTTTGATTTGGATCATGGTGATATTAATAGCCAGAGATTTTGTTTCAACATTACCATTATTAATGATGAAATTCGTGAAGATAATGAATCATTCACTCTTGAAATCTCTGCTCCACTAAATGTTGGAGTATTTGCCTGGCCCAATATCACAGTAATTTCCATTTTGGATGATGATGGTAAGAACTAGTAGGCATAGTAAACAGCTTAAACCTTTGAACCCTAAGGCCCCCTAGTCATGCTAATCCCATCCACTCCTCCACTCCATCTCCTGAGGTCGTGGCAGGAAAATTACTGAAAATATAAAGTATGTTATAATATGTTGTATAAATGTATTTAAACAGTGATTATAAAAAATAAATGTTACACTGATGTATAAATTTGTTTTTAAAAAGCCAGGAAGATTCAGTCCATTCTGAGACCACTGGAGTACCTTTCCAGGTCCTGGCATGACCTTTGCCTCTATTACCATGACCTTGCTGTGTTCTACCTTGTCCTCTGTTACTAGCTGGCAGTACTTGATTGTCTTCTTCACTATCAGAGTGTTTGAAAGTCATAATAGAACCTAACACATGTTCAAGAAAACTCAAATCTTTAGCCTAACCCTGGTCCACTGTTATGAAATTCAGTGGTATTCTTTTATAGATTGTCCAAATTTGAATTGAAAACGTAACCAGACAAATGAAACAGTTTCAGTGCACCAAAAATCTAATCAAATGAAGCAGTTAATTAACTGTAGCACTGTACTGGACTATGATAAAAAACAGGTTCTCTGACATGTAAACAGACCACTCAGGTTTTATGTATACTGGTAACCAAACCAGCTGCTCGGGTTCAAAGAGTTTTAACTTGAAGAGAGTGCAATTGATGAATTATCATATATATACATATTATATAGATGCTGCAATTGGTTTCATTGATGCACCATATTACTTTGGTGAGATTGATTCAAAAGGTTCTTTGCAATTTGGAGTGCTGTCTGGTGGCCTGGAGATAAATGTTTATGTTCAGTTTAACATATCACAAGGATCAACATCACGTAAGGAACATTTGGAATGTTTATTTAGTGGTAGTGCTCCAGTTAATATAGTCAGTGTTTCCCAATTTAATCAAAAAGTTACATTTATGCTCACATATGCAAATGCTAATCTTCTTTTTTAATTTTCACAATCACAGTTCGTCCGGTGTAATGAACTTTCTAATGTTTGTACGAATATTTTCAGCTAATATGAAATCATTGCAATACAAAAATTGGGGGCTTGATTATCCAAGGTCACATAAAATATACACTACCATGAAATCATTGGTGTTGTATATATAGAAGTCTCTGTAGCTATGGGAAAATGTACAATAGTGAAACAAGAAATATGTTTGGGACCTGAAAGAAGGAGTAAAATTGCATGCAGAAAGGGAGAACTCGAGAAGTCTTCTATTGCAGAGTATGTGTGTACAAATCTTGTGGAAAAAGACCTCTGAGAATGATATATACAGAGCTAGCAAAAGAAGAGAGTTGTCGTGAAGGTAGTGCTGCATATGCACGTAAACTAGGATCAGTTCTTCAATTGAGATATATGCTGGAACTACCAGATTGCTTAATCTCAACTCTCAATACTATCCATGCGAACTCCCTGCACTTGAATACAGACAGAACTTGAATCACATGTATTTTTGGTGTGAAATGCATTGCAACTGATTGTGAATGTGTTGTGTTCTTTTCATTTTTTAATTTGCTTTGCTGAAGCTGAAGCTGAAGTATTTAAGTTGAAATTTTATCACTGAAAATAAAATAGTAAAAAGAATTCTAATTCTTTACTTTATATTTGATAAACCACTGGCAGAAATCTAGTTTGAACCACAATAAAACATTTCCACCTTTATTTTTTAATTACATTTTGCTGATAAAAGTATGATGCCAATTTATAAATATGAGAACCAATCTTTATAAGTAACCTACTTACTGGTCGAGTTATATTTATATTTATTTCAAATATTACCAAATAATATAATATGAACATTATTATAAATTTTAAGAGAGAGAGATTTCAAGTTTCACCATAAAATGTTATTTTTTCTGACAATTTCCCCATCCTTCCTCTCCCCTCTCTTCCTCGCCCCCTCCCAATAATCTATGATAACCAGGTTAATTTATATCATACTTGCCGTAATTTTTACTTTCACTTGAGTAGATAAATCTATATGAATCTACTATCTTCATTAATCTAAGACCAACATAATTTTTTTCAGTTTTGATGAAGGATGATGGAGATGAATTCTACGTATTGAATGCTGACCAGCCATCCATCAATGTATCATTCACTCTAGTCAATGACAACATATATCAACTAACCAAGTTGGTGGTGGCAAATTTAAGTTTAATAGGCAGCCATCCTCCTCGTGTGACTATTACAAATGCCAGTGCACAGATCTACATCTTAGATGATGAAGGTAATCATTATCATTTTGTGCAACATCACATGAGAAAGAATAAAATACATGTCGTTAATATCATTCACTTAAATAAATTATGGAATTCAAGAAAACTGATTACCTAAATGAATTCATGCTCGTGTTCTATATTAATATCATTAACTTAAAATAAATTACAAAAGTCAAAAAAATCATTACCTAAATGTATTTAGCAACCGGGAATCAAAGCATGTCATAATTAGTACCTGTTATAGCATACAGTTTTTGTTCCATTTTTGTCAACTATTCATATAATACAGTGTTGAGGATGTATGCATTGGTGCACTCGTTATCTCAATTTTATTTTCCAGTTTTGGATTTTAGGTTTGACCCAGATATGTACTCTGTCAGCGAAATTGATGTAAATGTCAGTCTGTATGTGCACTTGTTAAGCGGGAAACTTGGAGATATTGGAGTCATATTAAGGGCAAGTATTGCTAATGGTTCAAATTTTCATGGTAAGCAAGTTAATATCGTATCAATAAACAACCTTTAATTATAATCAATATTATTTGTAAACCACTCCTGCATGATTATTCTGCATGGATATCCTATCTATTACGATTCAACATCTATAGTAGATTTTTTTAATCCTTTTAGTATAGAGAGCAAATGGGAATACATAAACAAAACTGATAGGCTTGAAATAATTATTATCACGGTGTATTTTTTTGTAGAATTTACTTTTAAAAGAAATGTTACATTGAAATTGGTAGAACTTCCGATAATATCGAATGAAATGGCAAAAAGACCAATGGATTTTAAAGTTCAATTGTCATTTATTAATTTCACCACTGGACAAGCTGACAAATTTCAAGATCAGGGAAGAATTCATTTAGATCATGATGCTCAAGTAACCATACGCCCATCTCTTCCATTACCAATTATCATTGGAGCAACTTTAGGAACAGTGTCATTGTTAATACTTTTTGGTATTATAATATATGTTCTCTATGCATTGGTGTGCATTGTGAGAAGAAGAAAGTTATCAGCTAATCATTCTCTGGAACCTGGCAGTAACAGGTATGTGATTGAGTGTTAAATCAATGGCAGAGTTTATAATAACGTAAAGGATGTTTGTTGAATATACATTTAGCCTCAGCCAATTTAGCCTCAGCCAGCCCCCAAAAACTGAGATTAACCCAGTTATTTGCCTTCTTGTGAACAATGTTAGGGGAGGATATATCATACATTAGAAGGAGGAAGTGCATTTATAGTGGTCAGGCCAATATGTGATATTACTGTAAGATACATTATTTGTTCAGACTCTGTCCTTATTTGGAATTTAAGCTTTATTTGAAGAAGTTAGTAGTTATTAACTTTCAATAAACTCTCAGTTGACATAATATTAAAATCCCTTCTCAATAATCAACTCCAAATTTTATTTACTCAACGTTTTGACGATGATCTAGTTAGTCTTCATCAGGAATAATGAGTTTCTAAGGCTCGCATTAGCCCGTTATATAATGGTAGCTAGCTATCAATCACGTGCCTGTAAACACGCATGTGCACCAGATTGGAAGAAAAATATAATAAATAAAAATATAAAAATAAATAAAATTAAATGAACAACAAATAAAAATGTACATAAATAATAAACAAAATAAAATTTACAATAAAATATATATATATATATATAATAATAATAATAAATATAATAATAATAATAATAACAACAACAACAACAACAATAATAATAACAACAACAACAATAATAACAGCAGCAGCAACAATAACAACAACAACAACAACAACAATAATAATAAAAATTAAAAAAAATCAATTAACAACAACAAAAACATTAATAAATTTTAAGATAAAAATAAATGAAAATAATAATGATGATAATATTAATAATAATAATTAAAAAAAAGTGTAATAAAAAATATATTTATGGTGGTCGTGGCTTCAAGTTCAGGCTCTTCAGTCTCATTTGAACCAACCGTCACACTTTGTTGCTAGGCCGATGTGCAATGCCTCCTTCAGTAGCAGTTCCTTCTGTCTTCTGGCCTGGTCCAAGATGGTGGCTTCCCCCCACAAAATAGGATGTCCATTATCCCCATACATGCTCAGCAATTGCAGACTTCTCTTTATTACACTTTCTACAGGCATCCTGATGTTCTTTCTCACTCTGGTCTCCAGTATTCTGATCGTTTCCCCTATGTAGTATTTCCCACAGCTACAAGGAATGCAGTACACAACACATGAATGCATTTTTGCTGGTAAAACATCCTTCACTCTGCTCGCTTGATTTGTCAGAGTTCTCCCCGATCTGAAGATGATTTTGATGTTTAACTTCCTGCAGGCCCTCCTGATGTCTTCACTCATCCCTGCTGAATGATGATGAATTGCTATCATAGGATACTTCTTTTTAGACCCCTCATTGCCTGTACTGGTATATTCATCTTCCTTTTTGCGTTTAGATGTTTCTGCAGATGAAAGATTGATGAAGGCTTGTGGATAACCATTCTCGATGAAGACGTTATTCAAATGATGTTCTTCCTTCCAAAGTTCCTCCTTCTCAGTCACTACTCTTCTGGCTCTATCAAGCTCTTCACCACTACTCTTTTGAAGTGGATAGGATGATGTGATCTATAATCAAGGTACCGGTTGGTATGCATCGGTTTTCTGTAGGCGGTTGCAGTTAGACTTCCATCTTTCTTCCTGTGTATGTGACAGTCCAGAAAGGGTAACGATCCAGCCACTTCAAGCTCCATGGTAAACTTTATGATGGCCTGATGTTGTTCAGATGGTCAACTCCCGCTCACTTCCCTTCTTCAAAATGTAGAAGGTATCATCCACGTATATCTTCCAAACCCTTGGCTTCAGTGGGGCAGTTGTGAGTGCTAATTTCACGAAGAATTCCATATAAAGGATGGCTGCCACTGCAGATACTGAAGAGTCCATTGCTGCACCCTCTTTCTGCTCATAGTATTTTTCTTGACACCTGAAGTAGGTGGATTTCAGGCACATCTCCAACAGTTCAGAAATCCTGTCAGCACCTAGGGTAGTCCTCTCACTCAAGCTCTCCTCTTTCATCAACATTTCAATAATTACTTCCACAGCCTAATCTATGGGAACATTGGTAAAAAGCGGAGACACATCAAAACTGATAAGACACTCATCCTGTGCCAAACATTAATCTTGAATACACTTGATAAATTGCCCAGAATCCTTGACATATGTACTTGTATTCCAGCTAGAGGTGATACCAAATATGCTATGAACTTGGAAATATTTTACGACGGTGCACGTATACAAGATACAATAGGCCTAAGTGGAATCTCAGGTTTATGTATCTTAGGGAGCCCATAAATCAGTGGTAGTCTACTTCCAGTGGCCCCAATTCTATTCTATAATGCAGTTGTTATTTCTCTCGTCTTCTACATATTCTTTAACATACGATTCAGCTTGCTTTCCTGTGCCTTAGTAGGATCCTTTTTCAGTATTCCATATGTTTTGTTTCCAGCATTCCCGTCAGTTTTGAAATGTACCTTTCCTTTGTCATCAGAACTGTTGTCTTCCCTTTGTCTGCTACGAGCTCTTCCATCTTCCTCAGTTCTCCAAGGGCCTTTCTGTTTTCCTTCATCAGGTTGTCCTTCGGTTTTCTTGCTCTTCTCAAAATTCCACAAATTCTTCCTTGAAGCTCATGCGCCTTGTTATTCTCCAGCTTACTGGCTATCTCTTACCCACTCCAGCTATGGTATCCATCAGAAGTAGACTCTTTGGAGCAGGGACAAAGTTACAACCAAAAGCAAGCACTTCTTCCTGAGATGGAAAAAGGGTCTGATTTACAAAAGTGTCTCCAGCTTCTTCTGATGTTTCTGCTTGAAATTGCTATGATCCAAGCAGAAACATCAAAACAAGCTGGAGACACTCTTGGAGAGAAAGAGATCGAGAGAAGTGAAGTTTTAACCCCAAGACTTGAACAGATGGGTCGTGAATCTGACAGAAAAGAACCTTTTTCCAGCTCAGGAAGCAATGCTTGCTTGGGGTCTTAACTTTTGATTATTGAAAGACTGCTTCAGCCATGTGGGAATTGCCTTGATTAGAACATCTGCATTCAAAGGATAACAATAAAATGCAGAGGTGTATTTAATTTCCTATAAGCCACTAAGTCTAAATGTCAGTCTAGTATATGATGGTGGAGGCATTGCCAAAGACAGCAGAGAGTATTGTACAAGGATGACACATTGTTAAGTCTGCCAGTCCATACCAAAGCAAATAATACTCTATCTTAACCAGAAAGAGACATAGTTAGATTAACTATTTCATAGTCATAAGTCTCTACAAGTGCAGACTTAGACTTCATTCACATATCATATATTATAAAAAGAGCTGTTACAAGGTGAGCAACAGATTTTTTCTGTCCAGAATGCTTTATCGAAAGAAATTGTCAGAAAACACCTTTCCCAATTGAAAGAGTGAGAGCACAAAATAAAAAAGCAAGACGAAAAACGACTATAATCACAATTACAGACATTGAACATTTTTTCTTGGCCTTGACTGCCGATTCTGTAAGGTCTTTTGCCGAAAAAAATTCTATAATTATCCTCTCTTATCTGGAACCACTGTGAATCCTTTTACTATGGAGATTCTGCATTCTATAAGTTTTGTTGTAGATATAGAGGAGTGTAACAATATTATTTGTTTACTACTTTAAAGGGATAGGTTAGTTTTGGATATGAAAATGATTGGCAAATATTTTCCCCCTCATATGTTATTACCAGTTCAGGATATCGAATCAAACTTTAGAGATGTATAAAAAAACACAAGACTTTCTCTAACAGTTTAAATATTAAATTATGAAATAAATTCTCTGCATTACATATTTTGGGCGAGTAAGTTTATGGTAATTTGTTGTTAGCTTAACAGACACTGATCTCAGTATCAACTTTTTGGCCTAGAATATTCCATAACCGTATAAGAAGAAATATTTGATGAATGCAGAATTTTCTCAGAAAAATAGCCATTGTCCAGCTATGGAAAATAGTAGGAGATTGTTCACACTTTCATTGCTGTCAAGTGTTATTGCATTATTTTCTTGATTTCATGGCTAAAAAATAAAAAATTTCTATGCCATACTCAAGTGAGGGTAACAAGAACTTGCAGATTCATATGGTTATTAGGTTATTGTCATTTTCCAGGTTCCATTTATTCACTCAGTCAATCCCAACATTTATACTTTAAAAACGTAATACGACAGTCATTTGTTGTACTTTAATGTTTCTAAAGTGTTTCTCCATGTTTTAAACCTGTAACAATATATAAGGGGGAAAATAGTTGCCATATGCAACATTAACCCACAACCTGATTCTTATACCAAACTGCAGGTTATTGTAATTGTGTTCTAACAGTATAAGATTATACCTGGATAGCCATGAGGCTGACTGACTACAGAGCTTCAGAGGAATATTTAGTACCCCAGGATAGTTGGGAATATCCCATGAAACTCATATTGATCATAGGTAATGGAACACGTATTATCCTGGGATACAAATTGTTCTAGGTCCCATTAAAAACATCTAGCAGAGAAGGAGCTATGCGGCACTTCGAGTATACAGGAGAACTATATCCTGGGCAGATACTCAATCTGCCATGCTCCCTCCAGGTTACTTGCTTGTACTGCTCGCTCAGTTGTTTATTTGTTTTGTGTGGCAAAGCATCACTTGGCAATAGTGAATAAATCCTGTAAGTATAGCCAACCTTCTTATAAACTGCATAATTGTTGGGAGTCATTGCTGCAGGAGGAAAAAAATTAAGAACAAAACAAACAACAACAACTTGCATTTCTATTTAAATCCATGTAGGAGTAATAATTGAAGAAATCTCGCTATATGGTCAGTGTGGAATATCTAAAACAAAATATATGTAGTTATTCCACCAGACAGAAAGTACAGCTTGATGACCTCAGTCTCAGTGTGCTTCCCATTTTCTATTTACAGGTGGCTGCTAAACTGAATACTTGTCATTTTATTTCAATGCTTTTTAAAGCTGGAGTGGTTCAGAGATATTTTTATCATCTGTTTATCCTCAACAGTAGAACACAAAAGTATTAGACATGGTGTTGTATATATGAACTAGAGACAATTGCACAGCTTCAGCAATATTCACACTGAAAGTATCACCAAATTAACAAAGAGTACCTTTGTATTAAATATAATATCATGTCCCACTGTGTCTTAACCTTAGTAATATAAGATCTCACATAATATTTCCTTTTTCTTGTCCTAGATTATCATCATTCTCCAATAATTAGCAGTCTAGTAGATAGCAAGCAATAACTACCATACATTACTAGCTATAAGGCAGATGGCAGTTAATTCATAGGTACTGACTAGGTATACACTGAACATGGCCATGTAAAGCTTTTATTTGAATAATAAAGTCAGTGTATTATACGATGATCTTCATAACCCCCATTCCCATCATGTCCACAATCCTCAGTATGGTGACCTTCATCATCCATGTGGCAGTCCCAATCTTCCTCCAAGCTTGCTAATGTATGTTGTGATTGTAATGTCCATGTGATTGTAATTATAAGAATTGTATTTTGTATGTCTTCTTACTGCCAACTCATCAAAATTCTCTTCATCAAGCTCATCATCAAGAGTGGGGAGAGTGAAGTAGTCTGCAATAACCTCCAGCATAGATGCCTGGTCCTGTGCATCCAGTTTCATGACCCGATTGATAGTCAAAGCTATCTCATTAGCTTGTTCTGTGGACATTATCAAACCTTTGGAAAATTGCACTGTTGACCCTTTCCAACTACAAACTATGAATGTTATTATAAAAAGGGAAAGTCCCTATTACGTAATAATTATTATTCTCCGCTAACGTTTGGTCAGTCCAGTTCTAACTGCTGTAACTTCTGAGTAAGAGGATTGAAATTTTCTGACCAGTTAGGAGAAAGACCCTAGATAACAAATACCAAAAAAAGTCAAATTTCATAGTGTATGACTATTATTGAGAAAAGTACTATTTGGTCATAAGGCACGTTTTCGCAGATCCTATCACAAATATAAAGATTTGTTTTTATACTTGCAAATATCACCTCAAAACTCCAGCCACCATTATACAAAATTTCAAAGTAAATTATGATCATGTGTTGGTGAGGTATGTTCTGACTAATATATATGTGATAGGATCTGAGAAAAGGGTACAAAATTAAATTATTGACCAGGTGAAAACAAAGCAATGCCTATATTTTGGAACTCAAATCATCACTTATTTCCATTCAGAAGAAAAGTTATGAAAGCCTGAATGCTAGATGCTTGAAGCATTCATTTTGAGAAAAACGCATTTTAAATTGTAAACGCATTGTTTTGATAATTTCCGTACACCTCTGCTCAAGGTGTGAACTCGTACAAATCTGAGGTTGTAGAAAGAAGTTTAGCAAGGATGAGCTGCTACACACTAAGGTGGAAAAGAAACACTTCTTTGCTGATAGGACAACGCGCTATTCTTGGATGAAGCTTGTGCAACAGAAAAGATAACTTTTAGACGTTTAGATCAATGGAAGTACGAGTAACAATAAAGCAAGGTAAAAGTGAGAGAAAACAGATTAGAGTTAGCTCTCTAATGATAACTATAACGTCAGAATAGCCATAAAGGTCTCTAGTGTAGGATAGATTATAGATGTCTGCTATAATAACAAAGTAAAACAATTGATTAATTCTTTGTTAGGGCAGGATCTGCTGATGTGTCCGGTTTTCCTGCAGGTTCGATACACTCTAGTATGCTATGCTGGAGGGCTGTTACTGGCTGTAATGGCATTTCCAAAATCAGAGGTTGCTTGCCTGCTGACTGGTTTGGGAACTGTTGCTACACATGCTCATTGGTGAACTGGATGGAGCACTCTTTGCTGTGAGCAGCCACAGCCACTCATAAACTGGGTTACTAGATCTTCTTGAGTGTCCACATCTCGAACGTCAAAATCCACTGATGAAACTGCAGACAACTGCATCATTACTTTCTGGACCTGTTCATCATTGGTCAACTCTCGAACGTCCTCCAGATCATCATCACTCTCTTCACTCCCTTCAGTTTCAATATGAGGTGGCTCAAGTCTGTCAGCATCAACCACATATTTACCTACAATTAAATGCAGCCATTAATCTTTTGTATTGTCTAGTAGTGTTGGTATTATACCTGCTTGTTCGTTATCTGAGTCACTGTCACTATCACAACCATAGTTTGAGGTAAAATAGTCATCAATTCTAGGAGAGACTGCTGGTCTCAGGAGAGAATTTCATTAAGCAATTAGCTTTTACAGCTTCCTGTGCACTTGATGAAGCCATTCCTTTGTTAGTTAGTTACCGCGTGATCACTATAGCAGCTAGTAGGAAATCCCCCCATTTTGTGGGAGTTTCCAATCTTTCCGCATATGGGGCAGTATTTTCTCCACGTTACATTGCAACGCTGTTCCATTCATGCATAGCAAGCTTCTTGACCACCACTCTTCTAACTCTACGCTTGCTTACAAAGAAGCAAGCAGGAGCCTTCAGACTTAACACAATGGTATAGGAAAGGTATATAGTAGATTCCTGTAGTACAAAAAAATAAAAATAGTCAAACTATAACTTTGAGCTTATTTTGGTCATACCACAAAACCATTTTTCTCTATATAAGACCCCTTTTCTCAGATCCTATCACATATGAGTATCAAACAACAACTGATTTAGTGAACTATGTTGACATTAGTATAGCAATAAGGTAAACCAGACACTATCTCCAAATGTTTTCGGAAGGCCAGGATCTTCAATCGTTGATTATGTGTGGTATTTTTTCCACTTGAACTTTCTTGGAAACAGAAGCAAATATGGAGATAAAAGCCTCATAGAAAAAACATTCGTGGTGGTGAGATATGCACAGTCAATGGGTATCTGAGATGTGATGATGACCTCCTGGAATGTAAAGACGTGGTCAGTGTGAGCTGGGAGGCAAATTTCATGGCTGAGCTTGGGCAATAGGATGAGGAAGAGTGTGATGATGGGAGATGAAATTGACGATGGATCCCTCATCAGCTGAAAGTGCAGCATTTTTAGAAAGTCATTGTCTCCTTAAAAATGTACAGTGATTTGTGAAAAGCTGGTGATATATACAAATGGCACTGGGAATTGAGTCTGCAGTATATACTGTTGCTGGGATTAGACTACAGTCTTCAACACAGACCTCACTCTGGAAGTACATTATGTATAACGATCATCTTTCAGAACTATTATTATTACTCTGTTGCCAATTCCACCTCAACTATGGCATGGCAGATACAGAGAACACCAGCCAGACCTCCGGCATGGCAGATACAGAGAACATTATCCATCATTATGTAAAGTGATGTATTAGGCTTAAACAGTACAACCAAAACTTGACCTATCAGGTTAGGGCAACCTCCAAGATAGGGATGTAGAACATTTCCCCAAAGTGTCCTACATCCAGAGGTTGGACTTTAACCCTCTCACCGCTGTAAGCGCCATATGGCGTAATGGACTTTAAAAATCGCTAATAAATCGATCGCTTGGTGTATAGTCATAATTTGCATATCACCGGAAAGAGCAACTATTACTCTATATGACGTCTAAAAATCACATCCGGAAACACCCGATTAGTTAGCGAAAAATACGTGCAACTACCGACGGTTCGCGGTTTTGACGACCTAAAAATGAGTGGAAGTTTAACGCTTAAAGAAGTACTTTCCCTGGTTTCTAGCGAGGATTTTGCTCTCACTGAGGATGAGTCAGAGGAAGAAGAAGGTGAAGAAATATGTGGCTACCTTGGAAATGCAAGTTCTGATCGTGCAGCAGTGCATTCTTTAGCCGCTGTAGTTGACCCTACTTTATACCCTCAGGATTCTTCCTTTTGCTATGACCACCTCTCTAGTTATTATGAAATTGATCAGGAAGCCTTCTCAGGTTAGCTAAAGTATCTACATATTTGTATTTGCATGTTCTTTCTCAAATAGTTGAATTTCAATAACATAATAAACCATTGTATTACTGGGCTATAGAATCATATGATCAAATTTTGTCAAAAACCCACCGCTATATATTGCTATGTGCCTAAATTATTATGACTAATGTTTACTAAATGCTAACTAAATGAGTAAATATATTATAAACATTTTTTGTTGATTAAATGTAAGATATTGATAGAGAAATTTAGCATAATGGTATTCATATTTTGTGGTTGATAATGTGGTTAACTAATGAGATCACATTGTTTATAAACAATGGTGCTATCACATGACAAAATTACAACTGATATGAATGGATTGCTGATTTTATAAAAAAAATTTTGGTAGCTGGTATACTTTAGGAAAAATGTCCAGGAAAGTCAGCGGTGAAAGGGTTAATGATCTATTGTTTCTTGAGACTATGTGTACCCACTTATGTAGATGGAGCATTTTAAGTCACAATAATAGAATAGACTTCATTTGCATAAGGTCATCTGTGTGAGAGTTATATTCACTTCATATTTAAATTTTTATTTCTATTCCTATTTACTCCGGTTAGGTCAGTATGGAATTCTTTACAGAGGGCGCCTATCTAAAGGATTCACCAAGGGGTTCTCTGAAGTAGTAGCTGTGAAAACACTAAAAGGTTTGTTGAAGTTGTTCTTGATGAACCTAACATTATTTCAAAACTAGGTTTTCTTGATGAAACCCTGGTGAGGGGTCTGTTAGAAGAGTGTTCTAGAATGTCTACATTTGACCACCCTAATGTTCTCACTCTCATTGGAGTCTGCATGGATGGAGGACCTATTCCCTACATTGTCATGCCCTTCATGCTCAATGGCAGCCTTGTTTCTTACCTGACAAAAATGAGGAGCGAATTCTATTTTTCAAACAACTCAGAGATGGATGTAAAAATTGTAAGTGATGATGAAATATATAATTCTTGCATAATATATACTTCTGAAATTTCCTCCTATAATAATAGGGGCATGCTTCCTGTAAGATTATGGATTTCTGTCTTCAAATAGCTAACGGGATGGAGTACTTGACAACTAAAATGATCATTCACAGAGACTTGGCTGCTAGAAACTGCATGTGAGTTGCAAACTCTAGAGGTTTTATTGTTTATCTGTTTTATCCATAATAATTTATTATAGCAATATTTGGGGACTGAAGTTATCATGTAGAACCAATAGAGAATGGTTAGAGTAATTTTTTTAAATTTACTGGCAAAACAACCAGCATCATGATACTGTAACAGAGTCATCTATTGCTAATGACTCCCTAACCTGACAGATCTGCTTGACTGTCTGTTAAGGGTCTTATCCCGGTTACTCCTTTGCCCAATGCCAGGCAAATGTAACTTAAGATTAATAAAAATACACTCAATTCCAGCACACTCAATCAGACCCCAAAACACGAAAGATCTTGTGACTGCCAGCAAGGATGTAGACAAGTTTTTTCACTTGTGGGGGCTAAAATTTATTTCTAGTGGGGGATGGAACATAAGGCAGATAATGTGTTAATTGCCACATGTTCATGTAAATAAGCTTTACCTGTTTAATTACTATTTCCTTATATAACATACCCTGGTCCCTCCCCCCTCCCCTCCCCCTCAAGATAGTAATATTATCACTTGGTTACTTGTGCAAATGATTTGGCTAACACTTAAACATCAAAGAATTGTTAAATCATGCAACAAGGTTAAGGCCACTTTTTCTATGCCCAAAACACATGGCTTAAAGAGTTGATCATCCAGTGAAAAATGTCTCTTCTTTTATGGCTAAAAAGTCCCTACTAACAAACTCCAGACCAGTAGCTCTTCATTGATCAGCCAGGATGGCCTGAATAGATCACTGCAACCATTTGATGAACATGCTAGCAGCAAAAGTAGCAAGGACTGACTTTGACCAACGAATAGTAGAAAAGGAGCCAAGCATTACAGAGGAGCCAGGCAATACAGAGGAGCTAGGCATTACAGAGGAGCCAGGTATTACAGAGGAGCCAGGCATTACAGAGGAGCCAGGTATTACAGAGGAGCCAGGTATTACAGAGGAGCCAGGCATTACAGAGGAGCCAGGTATTACAGAGGAGCCAGGTATTACAGAGGAGCCAGGTATTACAGAGGAGCCAGGTATTACAGAGGAGCCAGGTATTACAGAGGAGCCAGGTATTACAGAGGAGCCAGGCATTACAGGGAGCTAGACATTACAGAGGAGCCAGGCATTACAGAGGAGCCAGGCATTACAGAGGAGCCAGGCATTATGGAGGAGCCAGGCATTACAGAGGAGCCAGTCATTACAGAGGAGCCAGGCATTACAGAGGAGCCAGGCATTACAGAGGAGCCAGGGGAGCCAGGCATTACAGGGAGCTAGGCATTACAGAGGAGCTAGGCATTACAGAGGAGCCAGGCATTACAGAGGAGCCAGGCATTACGGAGAAGCCAGGCATTACAGAGGAGCCAGTCATTACAGAGGAGCCAGGCATTACAGAGGAGCCAGGCATTACAGAGGAGCCAGGCATTACAGAGGAGCCAGGCATTACAGAGGAGCTAGGCATTACAGAGGATCCAGATATTACAGAGGAGCCAGGCATCACAGATGAGCCAGGCATTACAGAGGAGCCAGGTATTACAGAGGAGCCAGGCATTACAGAGGAGCCAGGCATTGCAGAGGAGCCAGGGGAGCCAGGCATAGCAGAGGAGCCAGGCATTACAGAGGAGGCAGGCATTACAGGGGATCCAGGTATTACAGAGGAGCCAGGCATCACAGAGGAGCCAGGCATTACAGAGGAGCCAGGCATTACAGAGGAGCTAGGTATTACAGAGGAACTAGGCATTACAGAGGAGCCAGCATTACAGAGGAAGATGAAGAGCTTCTTGGATTTGATGATGCAGAAGATTGTGATGATGAAGCTTCTCAGCACACATAAACAGCTGCAGATACTCTCACAGTGCCATTCTCACCAACCAACTGGCCTGTCATTTCCAAAGTGTGCATTTGGTAAGCAACAACGTGCATCTCGCCATCATGGTATAAGCAATATCCATGGTTGCAATATCATGAAGGAAATGATACTGTTTTGTGTTATTATTGCTTCGTAGCTGAGCAACGAAACCTTCTAGCTAAAAATTGTAAGGACAGTTTATTCTCTAAGATAGGCTTTTCTAGCTGGAAAAGTGCGTTATCAAAGTTTGAAAAACACCAATGTTCTGCTGCACATCAGGAAGCAATAAACGCTATTGAAATAATCCCCAAAGCCACAAAAATGTGTGTGAAATCCCTACCCATGCTAAACACAAGTCTGAAAATAGGGAAATGCTGTACTACATCATGATTACCATCCACTATCTTGGTCGGTAGGGTCTGGCAATATGTGGAAAGTAGAAGACTGACTCTTTAAAAGAAGTTAGTGGAGAGTTCGATTCTAACTTTGTTCTCTTCTGAATGTTCGTGCTGAAGAGAAACCCAAGTGGATGGAAAAGAATTAGGACAAGTTCATGAGTCCAAGTATTCAAAATGAAATTCTCAGTATTATGGCTTAAGGAATAGCGGAGGTCTGGGTTCTGCTTAAGGAATAGAAAATGTCTGGGGGTCTGCTTAAGGAATAGAAGAGGTCTGGGGTCTGCTTCAAAGGAATAGAAGAGGTCTGGGGTCTAGAAGAGGTCTGGGTCTGATTCAAAGGAATAGAAGAGGTCTGGGGGTCTGCTTAAGGAATAGGTCTGAGGTCTTGGAGGTAGGGTTGGGTCTGATCTGTTATTCTGAGGGAGTGGTCTTTTGAGAGGTGGGAGGCGTAGTGGGAGTGGATGAGGGTTGGTGGGCGGGGTGGTCATGGAATCGGGTAGGGGTGAACCCATGGGTATGGGATGACCTAGATCTGTAATTCTGCCAGAGGTAACTCTGCCCTTTCTGGGCGTGGGTTACATGTGTATCCACAGTATTGATAAATGTTTCTAAATCAACCGTGTCTGATGATCTGACTGTAGCAGCTACTGCAGGGTTCATGATTTAACATCAATTCCAAAGTGAGTATGTCTATACCTTGTTGTAGCGACGTGCAGTCTTGTAGGAAGAGGCTGGAGGCATGGTGAGTTACCTGTGCAATGGTATCGGTAGGGCCATGGGGGGATCGAACCATTGGCTGAAGCGAGTTGAGCGATTATAACCCATTCTATTCAGGAGCTTCTGCTTCGGGGCGGAGTAGTCTGATCTCTTGTCCTCGGGTAGGTCTAAGCTGATACTGATGAGATCACCACGTAGAATGGGTAGTTGAGATGACGGATGGATAGGTGAGAGATGGGCTGCCTTGATGGAGTTAACCACTACTGGTCGGTTGATTGCAGTAGTAAAGGCTTGCAGTGTTTGTTGCTGCATCGCCAATTGCTGGTAACTCTGCATCTGCTGCATGAGCGCTGCTATTGTAGGATCTAGCAAAGGTGGGAGGGTCAGATAGGGTGCGTCTGCCTGGGATGGGGGTGGAGCTGAGAATTCGGGTTGGTCGGTAAGGGATATCTCCTCTGCATAATGCTCATTTGAGCGCCAGTTGGCGTACTGGTTAAGTTCTGTGTCCATATTTGATAGTATGTAGGGACAGAAGGGTGTTGACCCACCTGAGAAGGGGTTGTAAGGCAACGGTCTGGTGAGTGGGGGGGGGGCTGAGAGGGACTCGGGCGTCTACGTCGATACAGCTTGCTGTTCAGAGGGGATACCGGACTGATGTATCATGGTCAGTGCTGCTTGGAGTAGCCTTCCTTCACAATCTGTTAGGGTCTGGTCTGTAGGAAGTACTGTCTTGTGTAGTCTTCCTTCTAAGTCTGCTAGGGTCGGTCTGTCTGATCAATGGCTGAGTTCATTGGTGCCACCATCTGTTAGGCTGCTTGACACAACCTAACAAGTCTGACTGGTCTAGGTCTAGGAAGATACAAAATACTTTGAAGAGAACAATTCTTATTGATTTCTGCACCTTTACACACTGAAAAACTGAGAGGCTCTGCTCTTCACCAGCAGGCCTGCCCTTAAATGGACTGGGCCTGCTAGTTCTGAACTGACCATAAATAGTAATAAACATAGACCACACACATTCCAATCAATTAGCAATCCATACACTCCATCTAATAGTTCATAGTTCAGTTCTAGCTCTTCAGGGGAGAGGCTGATGTATGAGTGGGTGTTTTGTTAGGCTGAGCCTAACAGGCACCATACTGAGTTTCTTGCCTCCCTGTACGAGCGGCTGCTGCAGGAGTAGACCCTTTTTCCATGTGTTGCGCTCATCTCCTAGGTCTGCCAATCGCCGGGCTTTCTCCAGAGTGGGGTCAGCCTGCTGCATGTCTCTTAGTTCTACCTGGCTCACTTTCTCCGGCCACCACGGGGTGGAGCGTTCTGCCTCCTCCCTCGGTTCGGGTTGTTCTCTTATGAACATTTCATCACTGAAGGCGAAGGGCAAACCTTCATCTTCCTCCAAGGTCTGTTGTGTGGTTACCCCAGGTTCCCTCTGCCTGCCCACTGGTGTTGGCGGCTGTTCCAGGGGTCTCGGTAGGTTGGGTTGGATCGTGGATGCACTCTCCTCCTCGCTCATGTCCAGGTCAGGGCTGGAGAGCTTGACCTGCTTGGTGGTCTGCTGTTCCAGGTCATGTTGTTCCTTCAGAGCCTGTCTCTTTCTCTGGGCTCTTGTGGCTACTTGTGCCACAGCTAGAGGGCCCTCGGGGGTCACCTCGATCTTCTCTGGGGGTTTCTCAGCAACCCACTTAGTCAATTGTGGCACGTCTCTGCCAACCAACATGTCGACGGTTAGGTGGGGAGACACACCTACCGTGAGTACCTGTCTAGTCTGCCCGACTTGCAACGTCACTCTTGCTGCAGGGAACCAGACCTCCCGGGTGCTAGCCGTCGAGTAAGGAATCTCCCACCCGAGGCATTGTTCCTGAGAGATGCACCTTGGGTGGACGAGGGATCGTGTACATCCCGTGTCCAGCCAGAGAGATGCTGCTCGACCATTGATCTTCCCTTCCTGAATCCACGGGTTTTCTGGTGGTAGGGTCTGGGTCGCTTCTGTGAGTTGGGCATGCTCAACTTTCACCCTACAATTGCGTCTTAGGTATCCTAACTGGTTACACCGGAAACAGCGAGTTTCCGCGAGAGGATTGAGAATTTGTCCTCTGCTGTTGTTCCCAGGGCTTCCTCCTCGGGTAGGATCCTACTGTCCCAGCCCTCTAGGCTCAAATCTTATGCTCTGTGGTGGCCTAGCCGGCATCTCTGGCCGTAGAGATCATACTGGGGGTGGAAGTTTCCCAGTCTGCCGATGCTCCTCCTGTTCTCTCCGGGGTTGATTCGCTATGTGCTTCACAATCGAATCGGTGAGCTCCTCATATGATATGGTGTTGAGGGTTCTCATGCGAGACTCCAACCACCGGGGAAGTCTGCTCAGGGTTATCTCCATCAGTAGCGCAGCCTCTGGCTCAAGGGGCGAGGAGGCCAGCCACTGGTGAAAGCTCTGACGGTGCTTGGCAAGCCAGGCATCCGGATTAGAGGTGGAGAAGGGAGTGTCAAAGACCCTATGCCTGTAGGTCTCACAGGAGATGTGGTATTCACGTAAGAGCTCAGTTCTTACTTTTGGGTAGTCTTTCTGCTGATCTGCAGGCATGTAGGCGACAGCAGTGAGGCGAGGGAGCTGCGTAGGGTGATGGCCCACTGATTACGTGGCCATTCGCCAGCCTCAGCTGTAGCCTCAAATGCCTCCATGTAGGCCCCCATATCGTCCATCCCCTTCAGTAAACTTACGGATGGATAGCTTTGGCATTGGAGGGGGTCGAGGTGCAATAAGGGGAGGTCTGGACAACTCAGCCAACATCTGCAGGAACCTCTGCTGCTGCCGAGCCTCTCTCTCCTCCTGCCTGGTCTGGACCTCTACCCGCCTCTGGGCTTCTCGAGTCTCTCTCTCTTCCTGTTTGGCCTGGGCCTCCTCCCGTTTCTGTGCCTCTTGATCTGACCAAATCTGGTCAATTTGGATCCACTGCTGGAGGAATCTATCCATGGGATCGATAGGAAGGTTGGCCTCTGGGGTGCCCCCATGACCTCGACGGGATTCTCGGAGCATCTTTCTCTCCTTGTCCTCTGACATGTCAAGTCAGGGCAGTTGGGAAGAGAGGGAAAATAATTAAATCAATACTAACTACAAAACCTCTTCCTAGCTCTAACTGGCTACTGAAGGGTCGGTTTTCAACCCACAAGGACGTGCCCTGGGTTTCTCCTTCCAGCTAGCTAAGCAATTCCTCTTCGCTATCTACTGGCTGGTCCAGGATCTCCTTTACAAGAGATCCCACCGCTGCCACCACTGTCGGAGAAATTTCACCCTTACCTAAAACCTTTCTTCCTCAATATGAAAATGGTACTGCTGTAGCCCGAGCGGTTAGCTACCTCTGGGTGAATACCCCGCGACACCTAGGTACTCCAGGGATTGGCTACTCCACCAATCACCCTACCTAGACCACTGATCTCCATGACCCAAGTCTCAGTCCTCTCTACTTAGGACCTTACTCTAGTGTAACCCCTCAGGTTGACTCTCTCTATCTCTTTGTCCCTGTCAGGGACCAAGCATACACCTTGATATACTTACAACTATCAGACAAAACTCCAGAGTGTGTTACTCTGGTGCCTTACAATACAGGTATTTTCTAACAGTCACCTGATATGCCTAGCCAATCATATTAATAGTTATCACAATGCCCTTGGGGTTGTGGTGGTGTAGTGATTCATTAGTGGTTATGGTGGGTTTTTGTTTGAAAAGTCAGGGAGTGGTCCTGTTGATTTCCCTGAGAGACAATACCATTTTTTCCAAAGTGTTATAAAAACCAGTGCTTCCGAATTTGGGGCGCTCCATATATTCTGCACATTTTCACACTATAATATTACTCAAATCATAGCTCCCTCTGTGGTGTGCTCTCTTTATCAACTAATACTGTTGGATAGGTATAACCATCCCAAGTTATAGGTTGTCAAAGTTGGAGGCCACAAAAACTAGAATTGGAAAGTGCTATACAGTTGGTTGAAATTTCTACAAGTGACTAGAGGAACCCCAATACTACAAAATGAGTGTTTTTATTAGGCGCTAAAATGTTAGTACATGGTCAATTGCAAAGATTGAAAATTAATTTTTGTAAATTGAATGCACATTACCACATATTTTATTTTAGTACATAAAAACACTCATTTTGTAGAGTAGGACTTCCTCTAGCCACTGGTGCTAATTTTAACAGTTTAACAAGGAGCTAAAACTGTGAGAATTCAGGCATGTAGGTTTTGCAGTCTTCAAATTTGACTGACTGTAAATTGGGAATGGTTATACCTATGCAACAATTTGTAGTCTTAATATAGGGAATAGAGAGAGAGAGTTATTTTGCACTATACATTAAGTTCATAGAGTGAAGTGTGCAGAATCTAACGAGCTGTAATGTCAGAAACACAACTTTTTATTTACACTTTGCAAAGAATGGTTTCATCCCTCATTGATTTCTTAGTCACAGAACTTCCTGTGGGCACCCCTTATCTGTAGGCTTGCTCTACTTTAGCAAGGACTTCCTGTTTTAGCAAAAAGAAATTGACTTGGTGGTGTGCAGCATGTGTAATATCATGCATATGATGGGTTTGTTTTTATTTGTGGTAATTTTATTTGGCTGTTATAGTCTTCCACCGCGAAATTATCAAATTTCATTCTCAATCAATATTTCTTACCTAAAATATATAGACTCGCTTTGGGAGTAACAGTGATTGTAACAATCATTCTGTTGCTGTGGCAGTTAGTTACAATCTGCAAAATAATTGTCTACCTACCAATCTATGTATAATTTTTTAGTTATTGGTTTTTGCTTATCAGAAATTTTACATTTTTGCTAGAGGACAAACATGCAAATAATATTTGTGTATGCTAGTTTAAGGCAGATAATATCAAAAACATCGATGGTAGGGGTTATTGAACTATTGGCAGAAAGAGGAGCATCAATGTGGTGATGAAATGTTCACACCATTTTATCACATGTACATGCAAACACCATGATCCCATTCCTGTCTAAAATTTGGGACCTGATCTCACTTGGGTTAGGCAGTGTATATACACCATAAAAAGTCCTCATTGAGTGGCAGTTTGCATCCATCTCCAAGTGAGGCTGACTTTCTTATTTGGCAATTAAAGTTCCATCTTTATGTTGTATATAGCTTGTACGTGACAAACAAGAGCACACTAAAAAAATACAAGGCTACTCCTGCAAGTGCTATAGGCCATCCACCATCTGAGTGCACTTAGCTCAGTGGCAATAGTTTGGTAAAAGGTCTTGATAAACTTTTATTTTCTTCAGTATTTTGTGTACCTGAGCTATTAAAATAGCATTTCAGTTATCCTTTAAGGTAAGGATATGGGTAGTAATGGCCACTGCAGCCCCAAAATTAATGAAAGATGTGGGAGGCATGACATAGTGATGAACCTAGACAAAGACTCACTGGTGCTTACTAAGATGGAATTATTATCCATAAATAGACTAACAGAGAAATGAGGTTGCTATACACATTCATTATGGAGTTTTTAAATGCACCAAGAAGATGAACATGGTATTTTGCTTCCGTAGTTTCCTCCAACAATTTATTCCCAGCTGGTCCCACTATGATTAATTTCCAAGGATAATGATGAAGCTTGCAAATGATCTCGGGTCACTAGAACTCTAACTAATAACACAATGTCAGGGCAACTGACTATGAAAACTATGTTCTCTTCCCTAATGTATCCAAAAACAGGTTACATTTCCTGCGACATTATTTATTTTAGCACAACAGTATTGCTGGCTTCATTTTGTTTGTACTTTTTAATCTAACAACACCAAATTTAGACTTTAAAAAGAACTATGATGTCTTGAATATCTAAAGCACTCTGTTTAGAGTATGTGGTGGAAAAACTAACCTTGGTGGTCAGTTGCCTGCTAGTATAATGTTGGGCTAAGGTTCTGGCTATCCAAGACTAGTTCAGGGGGGCATGTCATCACCTTGGAATTGGCCTGCAATTGCTCTGGCTATATGGTATATTTCACTTGAAATAACGGTATGAAAACAATAATTGGCATAACCATGTAATACTATGCTACCATTTATATTTACAGTGATTTGATATTATAATACCAAAGCAGTCCCTAAATGGGCAATGAGACTCCACAATAGAATCCAATTGTAGTCTGTGCTTAACCAGAAAAAAGTTTCGGCAAGCCTTATAACAGCAGTTGTTCACAGTGAATGAAGTAAATAGTCAGTCATTTACTGAGAGAAAGGATTATCTTTTAATAGTTCAGGCTCAAGTATGTAATATATAACATAGTCAAACATGAATGCTTATATATAATATATCATATTTGACTATGTTTGCATTACCATTGTCAGTTAAATTATGTCCAATGATAACTTACCTCTTTTCGTCGGGATATTTATAATTAAAAACAGTTAGCAGGATGCCTTTATGCAAAACAGCAGTTTTTTTTTACTCGCAGCATTGGCTGGTGTGCTGAATATGGACTGTAAAAGATGTTTATACACATGTAGGCCACACGAAATTGTAGTTCTAACTGAAGTCCTATAATGCTAGACGAATCTCAAACTTTTTAGTAGTCATAATATCTCAAATCTCAAAGGTAATAAATAGAATTTCTACCACAGCATCCCTGTAGTTGGTGTGTACTGCCATAAACCTATACCATCAACCATCTAGTTGCTAATATAATCCTCACATCCTCTAGTGCTAACTAAAATTCTAGCTGTTTTGTGGTAAAAGACTAGGTATTGTATAATGCAAAAACTCCAGGGAAGTATCTCCCTCCAAACCATTCTAGAAAAATGTACAAAGCATGTTATACTGTCCATCAGTTGAAAATATAATATCCAATCAATTAATCTTGCATAGATAAGCATGTCAAGACTCTGTTTTGATTCTCTCTAATACTGATGCATTGCTTCATTGTTCCATTATCATAACACAACAACACAATCTAGGACAGAATAAGATTCAAAGCCAGCAAGCATGTGTAAATGATTCCTTCTTATTTATTACCATTCATGGGTATTACAGCACAAGTTCCATTTTGCCAGACCTTAAAAAAATATATAGCCTTTAATTTGCAGCAGATTTGATTCATGCCCATCCAGAACAGTTTGGACTTGCTGGAGATAAAACACCAATAATTATATAATGAGAGCTCTTATTAAGTAATGCTGCAAAGGAATGTATATGAGATAATAAGAAGTGTCCAGAAAGGGGCAGGGCCCCCTAACCATCCCACCATATAAAACACACTATCAGTTTTCTTCTTTAGCTCTCTCTGTTGATGTGATGGTGACATTATCATAATTATGAATACCATCAAAAATTCAGAGAAAGATGATTCAGTACAATTATATATATACTATATTTTATATAAAGATTAACAGCATGAAAACATTTTACAAAAATCAATATTTTATACAAGAACATTTATACATGATACATTGTCGTTATACCTAACTAAGAAAAAGACTAGTTCTTTTTGTATAATAGTACAAACATTATAAGAAAAATCAGAATTGTTTACACTGATTAGCATTTAGCAGTCCTGTATCCAGTATCCTTGGCAACAGCTGTACTTTCCATCAGCTCTTTGGTATCGATGTCTCTGCAGTCTACGGCAGTCATCTCAATGTTTTCTGCATCACCAGTTGCAGGAAACTGCTCTGGAATGGTGCGTTCACTGAAATTCGTGTATTCAGCATTGATTTCCAGGAGCAATGAAACAAGAGCAACCAAATCCCTGAAATTAGGCCTGTTCTCTGGTATTAGCTCCCAACACTTCAGTATAACTTCATTAAATCTGATATCAAAGGAAGTTTGTTGGTTTTATTGTAAAATAATGTAGAGTATGATAATTGCTGCACTAACATAATTAAATTGCTAGGAGTATGATATGGAATGGTTTGTAGTGAAATAGTCTAAATAGCATGAACAATGTGCAAAATTGCATGAGGAAGAGTTGATTACAAAAACCGTTGCTATGGTTTCATTTCTCGACCAAAATAATAACATGATTAACTTATCATTGTGGTAGGCATATGCTTATTAGTGTCAAATTAGAGCATTTCAAACATTGTAACACTTTACGCAGCTATACCAATAGTCACAGAGATCTATAACCATTTACAAAAATGTGACTTTTTAAGTAACAAGTGTCAAAATGCATCGTAAGGTGTAGTTGATATATAATTTCATTGGAAAAAATTGAGTGAGAGTGGGTCACCTCTATATTGACAACAAGGTGAGAGATGGAAATCTTAAAAGGATTATTTGTTTTTAATTAAACATGTTTCTCAGTCTTCAACACGGCAATTGATACTGTGCAATACATTAGCAATATGTTGCACATGTGGGCAAAATATCACCTTGTAGTTTCAATCAATTACTACTTATGATACAAAATTTACTTGCTCACATATTTTCAGAGCATGCTGCGTTATTAGGTTTATCCATTCTATATCCATCCTCCAGCATAGGACAGAGATCTCTTGCATTGATTCCAGCATAGGGGCTCTTTCCAGCGCTGAATAACTCCCAGGAGGTCACACCATAGGACCACTATATTATCACATAAATATAATATATCACAGCCCAATGCAATTAATATATCTGTTTGATAATAGCATAAGTGGATTACCCCTAGTGCAAGTACCTCAGATGTAAGAATAAATATTATTATTATATTTTATAGACGTACCACATCAGTTTTCTCGGAGAATATCCCATCTCCTAAACTTTCTGGAGCCATCCACTTAAAAGGTAGCTTTACACCCTTTTCCAGCTGTCTGAAGTAGTCCTTGGATGAGTTGATTGATTCAGAAAGACCAAAATCAGAGACTTTAACCACAAGGTGGAAGTCAACCCTAGAATATGACCCATTGAAGAGATAACAACAAGTCAAGATAGCAGTGGAGTAGGAACAGGGGGGGCCGGGGGGGCCAGTGGCCCCCCCCAAAAAAATAACATGAAACTAACATGGAAAAAAAATCAATGAATCTGTTACTATAATAATTATTAATACATATTAAGTGGTAGTAAAATATTATTTTAGTAATGGCTGCAAAGCACCATAAATCAGTGGATATGAATGTGGGGTGGGGGCGGAGGGTGTTACGGATAACTAGCGCGTTATATTGCTGGAGATAGCAACCCAGTGCAGATGATAGTAGGAATTGATGTGTCTTCACTGCTTTAACTTACAAGAGGCATTCTGGCCCTGTCCATGAGCTGGCTCCTTTAAGTAGGCTGCCAGCCATGACCCAGGCCAGACTCTATAAGGCAATATGCATACTAATGATCAGTTCTGTGTCTTGTGCATGATCTATTCTATGGTTAACCTAGTTACATATTAGTGGTCCCTATGCCAGTTCTCAGTTATGACCTTATATGGTCTTGTGGGTTTGGTCTTGGTTTGATGTCGGGGGTTCCTTCGGTTGGGGGATCCATGACACTCCCCCCCTCTCCCTCCTGCTGTGAAGTGGGGGTGTCTTCCTCATCCCAAGCCTGCCGTGACAGTCCGTCTGCATTTGAATGGTGACGACCCGGACGATGCTGTATCTCATAATGGTAGGGTTGGAGGAGGAGAGCCCAGCGGGATAGTCGGCCTCCGGTATCTTTCATTGTGGACAGGTAGCGGAGGCAGTGGTGGTCCGTCACGATGGTGAACTGCACTCCAGTGATGTAGACACTGAAGTGTCGGACTCCCTCCACCACTGCCAAGCACTCCTTTTCTGTGGCCGCATAGTTTCTCTCCCTTGGTTTCAACTTCCGGGAGTAGTAAGCCACTGGCCTGTCACCCAGTGCTGTGTCCACCTGGCTGAGTACTGCACCGATACCTATATCGGAGGCATCGGTCTGGATGACGAAGGGTCTGGAGAAATCTGGTCCCTGCAGTACCGGGCTGGATGTGAGGGCATCCTTCAGTGAGTCGAAGGCTCTCTGGTGGATGTTCTCCCAGTGAACCCGGTCCGGCAGGTCCTTCTTGGTAAGGTCCGATAGAGGTGCTGCTATGGATGCATAGGATGGGATGAATCTCTGGTAGTATCCTGCCATGTCCAAGAAGGAGCGAACATCTTTCTTCCTCTGGGGGATGGCAAAGTTCCGCACGGCATCTGTCTTGGCCACATCTGGTCTGACACAGCCCCTGCCTACTAAATGGCCTAAGTAGAGGCAGTCAAAAGTGGCTAACTTATATTTAGATCTTTTCACTGTAAGGCCGGCTTGGTGGATGCGGGAGAGGACGTAGTCGCAGTGGGTCAGGTGTTGTTCCCAGGTCCTGCTGAAAATTACAACATCATCCATGTATGCTGCCACAAACTACGCTTTCTCCGCAAAGAGCCGGTTCATCATTCTTTGGAACATGGCAGGTGCTCCCACCAATCCAAAGGGCATAACCTTGAAATGATACTTACCAAAGGGTGTGACACATGCCGTCTTATCTCTGGAGTCTGCATGGACCGGCACTTGCCAATACCCCTTGGTAAGGTCAAGAGTGGTGATGTAGGAGGCTCCCGCCAGCTCGTCGATCAGGTCATCAATTCTGGGCATCGGGAAGGGGTCTGGATGGGTCACTGCATTGAGCTTCCGATAGTCAACACAAAGCCGCAGCAACTCGTCCTTCTTAGCCACTAGTATGATTGGGGAGGCCCAGGCACTATCAGAGACTTCAATCAGGTCATCTCGGAGCATCTGCTATACCTCCTGCTTCACCAGCTTCAATCTCTCATGGGGCAGTCTGTAAGGGGGGGAATGGATTGGGGGTGCATCACCTGTCTGTATGACTATCTCTGCCTCTGATGTGTGGTCTGTGAACACCTCCTCATGTTTTGTCAGCAGCACCATCAGCTCTTCAGTCTGCGAGGGTGTCAGGTCTGGGTTGATGAAAGTGTGAAGGATGGGGGTAGTTTCGGGCCGGGTGGGTATGTCACAGGCCGGGGAGGTCACATGTTCCTGGCCATTAGCGATCCTTCCCAGCAGGCAGACCGCAGAGGGGGCCTCCCACCTAGTCAGCATGTTCACATGGAAGGTTCGGAGAGGTCTGCTGCTGGTGTCCATGCGCACATGGTAGGTGGTGGCGGAGAGCTTTTCTGTTACAGGAAATGGACCCTGCCACTTTGCCAGCAGCTTGTTGGAAGAAGAAGGTAACATGACCAGAACTAGCTTACCCTCTTTGAGATCTCTCTGGCGGGTTTTCTGGTCATATCTCTCCTACATCTTGCCTTTGGCCTTGGATTCAGATTCCGTGGCCTTCTCCCTGGCTGAGTCGAGGTGGGAGTAGACAGACTGGAGGTAGGAGAGCACACTCTCTGGGCCAGTGGTGGGGCATTCCCAGCCCTGTCTGAGGATGTCTAGTGGGCCTCTGGGTGTTCTGCCATAGAGGAGTTCAAATGGGGAGTAGCCGGTAGACTCCTGTGGGACTTCTCTGTAAGCAAATAACAGAAATGGAAGGGCTTTGTCCCATTGCCCGTTGAACTCCTCCATGAACTTCCGTAGCATGGCTTTGAGTGTTCCATTGAACCTCTCTACCAACCCATCTGTCTCGGGATGGTAGGCTGAGGTCCGAATGCCCTTGATGCCAAATAAGCGGTAGAATTCTTTCATGAGGATACTGATGAAGTTGGAGCCCCGATCTGTCAAGATCTCGTCTGGGACGCCCATCCTGGCGAAGATCCCGATCAGTGCCTCTGCCACATCCTGACTGGTGGTGGTCCTCATGGGAATGGCCTCAGGGAACCGGGTGCCATAGTCGCAGATGGTTAATATATATTTGTGGCCATCTGCCGTCAAGGGAAGGGGTCCAATGAAGTCCATGGCTATGCGGGAGAAAGGGGTACGCATTATAGGTAAGGGTATGAGAGGTACCTTCCTTATCCGACCAGAGGCAGTCTTCTGGCACACCTGGCACCTGCTGCACAGTTCAGCCACATCTTCCCTCATTCCTGACCAGAAGAATCTGTTCATCACCCTGTCTGTAGTCTTTGTCCTGCCAAGGTGACCGGCCCAGGGAGGTTGATGAGCTGCCCTCAGAGCTGTCTCCCTGTATGCACTGGGTAGTACGAGCTGAAACACCATCTCTGCCCGTCTGGCTGGCTTCCACCGGCGGTAGATGAGGTCGTTGACCTTGAAGAATTTGGAGTCGGGTCTGGTACACTGTTTCCTGATGGCCGCCAGTGAGGGGTCTTTCTGCTGTATAAACCTGCAAGCTGGGGTCTGTGTCCATCAAGGGGGAGGGGTTGACCCCAGATGGCTGCGTGTTTACGTCTCTCCTTCCTTCTATCACTCCTACAGGACTCTGGTCGGGTTATGCGGGGCGGAGAGTTATCTGCCAAGGTTGTTAGCTCCAGGTCCAAGGTTGGCTCTCCTGTCAGTGCTGGAGGATTGGGGGAAATTACAATAGTATCAGAACCACTTGCCTGGTCGTCAGACTCCCCCTCTGATGCGACACTGCTGCTGGGCCATCGTCTAAGTCACTGTCACCACCGTGGGACAACTCTGAGGTGGAGTCACTCACGGAAGAGGAGGAGAGCTCGCCAGACTCCTCTTCACTCTCAGAGGAGGGTTCGGGCGTGGCCGAGTCCACAGCCTCTGCATATGAGTTTGGTCTGGCACATAGGCGGTGAGGTCTAGTATGTCTGGGGGTGGTGAGTTGAGCTGGGAGGAGATCGCACAGACCCAGGAAGTCAGTGCCCAAGAGAGCGTCCATCCGGAGCTTGTTATTAACTGCCATCAGGCAAGTGTGCTGCTTCCCTCCGACCAACACCATCACTCTGGCCAGGGGTAGTCTCTTCACCGCTCCATGGATACCTTCTATCAGCAAGGACTTTCTCGTCATATCCTTGGACTGGACCCATCTGCCATGGATGTGGGAGTGGGTGGAGCCGGTGTCGATGGCGATCTTGTCCACCTGCTGTCCGTTGATGCTACCTGGGTGGAAGATAAGAGGTAATGCATTGGGGGTCATGCCTATCAGGGTGAGCCCCTTCTTTGGGCATTTGATGGCGATGTGGCCATACTCCTGGCAATGGTAGCATCTAGGTCCGAGAGTAGGGTCGAAGGCAGCTAGACGGTCTTTCCCTCCCTCTTTGGGTCCAGCCATCTCATCTGGCTTGGCTGACTCTGGTTTGCTCTGATCCAGCTTTGGTCTGGGTCGATATCCACCACCTCATCCTGGACGAAGTTGCTCTGGGCGGGACCATAACCGCCGGGGTAGCTCAGGCTTGTAATGGAGCAAGATGAACTCATCTGCCAGGTTGGCCAGCTCCTTGGGGGTGTTGGGATGTTGGGTACGGACCCAGGTCACGACATGGTCGGGTATGAGAGAGAGAGCCTTCTCCATGACCATCAATCTGCTCACTCCTTGCTTGTTGGTCTGATGCTTGGACCAGCGGGCAAACGTCAGCTCAGCTCGTTTGAATAGGTCGTGGGTAGACTCCTTCGGTAGTAGGGCCATATCACGCCACTGGATGCGGTAGAAGTTCGTTGTGATGCCATGGTAGTCGAGCAGGGTGGTGCAGAGGTGAGCAAAGTCCTTCACCGGACCCTCAGGCAACCCTCCCAGATAGTTCCTGGAGGCAGGGTCTAGTCTTGGAAGGATAGTGCCGACCCAAAATTCTGGAGGGACGTCGAAGGTGGACATGTGGAGGGAAAACGAGTCCAGAAAGCCCTCCAACTCCGAGACGTCTGTGAGAGAGGCAAAGACCGGGGCATCCTTGCCTGCTCTCCTCCTGTCACGTTCCTGCTGACGTATGTCAGCCTCTTCTCTCTCTAGCCGGCGAGTCTCTGCATCTGCCAGCTTCCTCTCTGCGTCTTCCACGCGTCTGGTCTCCTCCACCTGCTGATTCATTTGAAACATTGTTAACCAACGTGTTTCCTCTCGCTGTTGGCGCTCATCCTCTCTCTGTTGCCTCTCCTCTTTATCACGTCTCCTCTCTTCCCTCTCATCTTTTCTCCTTCTGTCGTCCACCTGGTCTCTCTGCTTCTGCATAAAGGCAAACATTTTCATTAGTTGGTTGATCTGGGAACCACTGTGAGAAGCCTGTGTGTCCATCAGGTCTTCCTCGGACTCCAGTTCATCTCTATCCCGAGAAAGCCTGCCGTCATCTGTGTCAGACGGGGTCGGAAAGTGGTCTTCCTTGACCCTTGTTCGGGCAGGTTCAGGGATCAACGTCCTGCTTCTAGTAGACATGATCAGACCTGCACTAGGGAGAGAGATATGAAAACCTGAGGGAGTTAGACAGTGAAGGGTAGCCTGGTAGTTGGAGTGGATCTGTTTCAAGCTGCTGCCACCAGATGTTACGGATAACTAGCTCGTTATATCGCTGGAGATAGCAACCCAGTGCAGATGATAGTAGGAATTGATGTGTCTTCACTGCTTTAACTTACAAGAGGCATTCTGGCCCTGTCCATGAGCTGGCTCCTTTAAGTAGGCTGCCAGCCATGACCCAGGCCAGACTATATAAGGCAATATGCATACTAATGATCAGTTCTGTGTCTTGTGCATGATCTATTCTATGGTTAACCTAGTTACATATTAGTGGTACCTATGCCAGTTCTCAGTTATGACCTTATATGGTCTTGTGGGTTTGGTCTTGGTTTGATGTCGGGGGTTCCTTCGGTTGGGGGATCCATGACAGAGGGTAGGCCATACTACTACAATAAATACACTCCACCCCCCTCCCCAAGAAAATAAATCAGTCTGTACATACTGTAGTACATAGCTTGCTATCCCAAACCATAAACCACCCATGTATGAAAGTGTTAATTGTTAATCTTAAGTAACTTCTATCCCAAACCATAAACCACCCATGTATGAAAGTGTTAATTGTTAATCTTAAGTAGCTGCTATCCCAAACCATAAACCACCCATGTATGAAAGTGTTAATCATTTGTAATTAGTCAAAATCATATGACATACTGATAGCTAGCATGCAGTTGCTGGATAGCCATGGCCAAGAGGAAAAGGTGCTTAGAGAGTGGGCAATCTAATTTGACTTCATTCTTCAAATCAAGAGTACAACCTGAACAAGGTGAGATCATAATGTATAGCTACCTAGATACTCACTTACACTTCATGTTCCAGGAGATGAATCTGACTGTGACATTTCACACTGACAGTGACAATGAAGAAAGCTCTGACAAACATTTTGAAAGCCATACACTTCCATCTTCAGGTAGTAGTGGCATCTCTCAAATGGAAGTTCCATGTAGTGGTAGTTCTCAAGATCCTTCAGCTTTGGTTCCAGGTATCAGTACATGTAATGGTTCTTGTTGTACTGGTTCTGAAATATCACAACCAACAAATCCTACATTATTGAAGAAAACTGAAAGGTCTTTTGGTTCTGGTGGAAACACCCGTAAGAGATCTTTTGGGGCTTCATGGTATAAGCAATATCCATGGCTTCACTTGTGCTGTTCAGAATTTAAGGTATATTGCTTTTATTGTAAGCTTGCTATTAAGTTAAATGTGAGCGTAGTAAGTATAAAAGCTCCAGCATTTTCTACTGTAGGATTTTCCAATTGGAAAAAGGCAATTGATAGGTTCAAAGATCATGAATCCTCTCTTGCTCATAGAGATTCGTTTGCAGCTTTCATTGCTTCAAGAAGTTCTTCTGTTATTAATGAGCTGTTGCTGAAAAGTTTAGATCAAAACCTAGCAAAACGAAGATGTAGCCTACTTCAACAACTTGCAGCATTACATTTCTTGTTGCGACAGGGCATATCTATTCGAAATGACCATGCTGGTTCCAATCTGAGAGTAATGCTTAAAAGTGTACTAAATGAAAGTTCATGGGTATGTGAGAACAAGTACCAGTCACCCGAAATCATAAATGAAATGATTGAAATAATGGCCCATAAAGTATTACGTTCCTTACTGTCAGAGGTGAATTTTCAACGTTGGTTCTCACTTATGGCTGATGAGACAAGAGATGGTGCAAATCGTGAGCAGTTGGTTTTATGTTTGAGATGGGTCTCAGAAAACTATGAAGTATTTGAAGATCAGGTTGGCCTTATTCAAGTCGATAATACCAGAGCTGAAACCATCTATTCATCCTTGAAGGATTGTCTTGTACGTTTAGGCATACCATTTCAAAATTGCAGGGATCAGGCATATGATGGTGCCCGCAATTTTCAGGGACATGTAACTGGTGTATCTAAAAGGTTTACTGATGATAATGCTGCAGCAATTTCTGTGCATTGTCTAGCTCATTGTGTCAATCTCTGCCTACAAGAAGTAGCTAGAAGTAGCAAGTCTATCAAAGAAGGTTTGAATTTTGTAATGGACATAATTCAGCTAATCAAGTATTCTCCTAAACAGCAAATTATTTTTGAAGCTGTCCAGAAGCAACAAGATTCCTCACCATCCACTTCTGGGATTAGAAGGTGGACTGTTCGCACTAGTGCAATGCAGGCAATCATAAGCAATTATGAAGCTTTGCGGGAATGTATGGAGATATCATCTCATGGCACAGATGACTGTTCAAGGTGTGCTAATGGTATCCTTGCATTGATGGATCGTTTTTCAATATACTTTGGTCTAAAATTTTCAATTTTATTATTCAGCATGACTGAACAACTATCCATTCACCTGCAAGGAAAGGATACTATAAGTTTCTCAAATATGTTTTTATGCGCTTGAGAGCAGAGAAGCTGCGTTCAGCTGTAGCTGTTGTGACAGGTATTGTCAAGTAAATCTTCAAAAGCTTATGCACTGAACGCAGCTTCTCTGCTCTCAAGCGCATAAAAACGTATTTGAGAAACTCAATGACTCAACAACGTTTAAACCACTGCATGCTTCTACACATTCATCGGCAAAGAACTGATGACCTTAATCTATCTGAAATTGCACAAGAATTTATCGATAGGAATCAGAGGAGAAGGAACTTCTTTGGACGCTTTTGACTGTATATATAGCTAATTGTATTTTTTCCTTAATACTGACCTCAATCATATTACAATTTTTGCTGCCCTACATGATAGCTAATGGTATAATATATACTTGTGGTAGCAATCAGGGGCATACCCAGGATTTTCTGAATGGGAGGGCGCTCCAATTTGACTTTTAATATTCTAAGATGTCGAATGATTTGTTCAAGGAAAGATTTTTGAGGGAAACAGGGGAAAAAGCTGTGTGTTTTGCGGGCCACAGGTTGTTAGGGGAGGGTGGGGGGCAGTTGGTTAGGGGAGGGGGCTGCAGGTTGTTGGGGGAAGGGGACTGCAGTTATTTGGGGGTGGTGGCTGCAGGTTGTTGGGAGAGGGGGAGGGTGCAGGTGACTGACCATCAAGGGCCAAAATTTCCCGAGATCTATTTCTAGTTTGTTCTTTAATACTGAATTGTGAATACTAGAACGTTCTGCGGCTAAGTTCAACCCTGTAGCTGAATTCTTCAGAGCATTTGTTATTACTTTACAGAATGGCTATTAGTCCTCCAGAATGCATCAAAGTCAATCTCAGAGCATCATATTTTTTAAAAAAAAATCGGGGGGGGGGGGGGGGGGGGGCATCCCCCCAGACCCCCCTACCTACATGCTTTAGCACTCCCTCTACATCGATACTGACTTTGGAATCCCCCCCCCCCCTCAAAATCCTGTGCCTCTTTAGACTGCCCCCCCCCCCAATGTGAAACATCTTCCTACTCCACTGGATAGTATTCATTAACTACTCGGAAACAAACTGTTTCAGATCAGACCAAGTTAGACACAGTAACATAAGCAGGATTTTATCAAGAACACATTCTGTTTTGTGTTGCAACACTGACAATACAACTCATATGCCCCTGTATCATTTACGATATCCTTCCCAAGGAGAAAGATCCTGTAAAGTCCAAGAATTGTGAGATATTTATTACTTGGTTATAGATCAAGTGTTATGTTAAAATTTAAACAAATCTCTGATTTGAGACCCTAATAAAGTCTCTACTGCAATTGCATTCACAATCAGCATAGAGTCTATTGATCAGTACTAGTTTTGGTGACCCTGTTAGAAAAGTATTTGAGTATTTAAGACGGTGCTAAAGGAGATGTGGCCAGCACACCTGCTTCCGGTATTGAGCTCAGAGGCAAAAGAAGCATATGACTCATTTGACAGTGAAGTGAGAGTGGTTTATGACATTGGAAGAAGCCTTCTCAATGACTACCTTGTAGGAAAAGAGGCATACAGGCTGAAAGTAATGAAGTTAGAGAAGAAAGCTGATGAACCATGGATATCCCATTGGAGGAGACTCCGAGGGTGGAATTATACTGCCATCATGGCTAGTTATGTGAGTGAGGTACAGAAATCCACTAGCATAGAAGAAGCAATGAGACTAGCAGATCAGCATCTCCACAAATGTGAACAAACAAGGTACAGTCACCCACAGAGGGGGAGAAATGAGAAGGTTAAGAAGGACGACTACCGAGAATTCAAGAGTGATGATTACCAAGACGAATCTCACTATGGCTTCAAACAAGAAGTAGAGCGCAGACAGAACTGAAAAACAGAACCAAGCAAAGGTTCCCTGCCATGGAGTTTACCAAAGTTTGATGCTGAGAAGTGACCGAGGCGTTTCCAATGCAATCAATATGGGCATAAAGAGTGCCCAGAGAATATACTCCAAGTAAACCGAGCTTTAGGATGAATTGCTGGAAAGGTAGCCGATCAACTCTTTGTTGACCTGGGAGCAGTGGTAAAGAATGACCACATCCCATCAGGTACATTCACTGAGGAACAAGTTCCAGTGGCATCCTTCAATGGAGCACCACCCTCAAAACTTCAGAAAGCTGTGGTCACTACTGACGTAGAGCGATGGGATGCTGAATGAGAATAAGCAGTTGCAGAGATGTTGCGTATGACACATTCCTGGGATGGGACCTCCCGTTATCTGGAAGCTGGGAAAACACCTAATATGCCCAGAACCAGTAGTTCACCAATTCCAGACTACAGTACAAACTCAGGAGGGAAAGGCTGAACTTAAAGCCATTCAAGATGGAGATGAATTGTTACCAAATGACCAACATCCAGATGACGGGGAAGATACTGGGGAGATGAAATGTTCCTGCCAGACAGAGTACCATCTAATGTGTAGTGAGAAGTCTCTGCAATGTCAACGATACGTGTCGTTGATTTCGGCCCAGCATCCACCGGATGGTGAAACACCACACTAATAAATCCAGAAAGATGACTTTTCCCTAGCCAACATCAGGAAGAAAGTTAATGACAGAGATTCAGAGTATCAGATGGAAGCTGGACTGATATACCAAAAAAAAACCAACAGGGGGGATGGATCCAACACTGCAGCTAGGGAAATGGCATTATGGACTGCCTATGTCATCCAAATCGCAGGCCATCTCGGCAGAAAAAAGACCCAAGTACGATTATTGGACCGTTTGTTCTGGCCAGGTTGAACTCTGAAGTGGCGGAGTTATGCAAGTCATTTCCGGAATCCCAGAAAGCCACATAATACAAAAAGCACCAAGCTCCGTTAATTCCAATGCCTATGATTGATCAACCCAACAGGGTTGGAATTGATCTGGTAGGACCCCTACAAAGGGTGAAGGCTAGACAATGGTTGATTATCCGACCAGGTATCCCAAAGCGATACACTTCAGATATGAACAGTTAGACTATTGTAGGTGAACTCATGATGATTTTCAGCTGAGTAGGTGTACCGAAAGATATACTCTTGGAGTGTGATGCAAATCTGATGGGTGTAGAGATGCAGGAACTCTATTACCTGATAGGGATGAAACCATTAAGACATCACCTACCACCCCTAAACTGATAGCATGGTATGCTGAGGAAGGTTAAGAACAAGTTTGATAACCAGTGGGACAAGGAACTCCCATAAGTGCTAGTTGCCTAATGGGAGGTCTCTAATGAACCATGAGCTTTGCCCTCATTTGAACTCTTGTATGAAAGGCCAGTGAGGGGTCCACTTGGCATTCATAAAGATGAATGGCAAGTACGCAAGGAGAGTCAGATGAATGTGCTTGCATATATGCTCGTCATATGTGCGAGAAGCTTGAGAGAGTGTAAAAGTTTAGCATGATCTGTGGAACTCCGTAAAAAAAATGCAAGTCAAGGAGTGGTTTGATAGGATATCACACTCAAGAAGTTTCAAGCCTGTGTTTTAAGTGCTTATCCTCCTATGATCTGAATCCAACGAGCTTCTGGCGAAATGGATCGAGCCATATGCTGTGATGAGGAAATTAACAGACGAGATCTATGAGGTCCTCATGGAGGACAACGGAAAGCAGAGATGTGTATTCCACGTCAATATGTTCACCAAGTGGAAGAGCCTGACAGCAGCATGCCTTCCACAGAGACAGCATCAGAAGAACAACAGGAGACCGATGGGTTGGTGACCTTGCCATCCCCCGAACAGATGCCTACCTCATGTGTAAATCATAAGCTGGAAACAAAGGTATGAAAGCAATCCTGACGCCATCTTCAGTGATAAACCATGACAAACTAGTGCAGCCCTGATAAAAATCGATGCAGGAGATGCTAAGCCTGTTCATTTTCTTCCATATCACCTACCAGGAGCAAGGCTCTAGGTGGTACAGGAAGAAATCCAGGCAGACATCATTGACAAATCAGACAGTCCATGGACAGCACCAGTGGTGTTGTTGCCAGAGAAAGATGACACCCTGCAGTTATGTGTTGCCTATATAGGCCTGAATAAAGTGACAAAACCTGATCTCTGCCTGATGCGACAGATTGACGAGCTGTTGAATTGTCATGGAGCAACAAGTTCAAAATGACATTGGACCTAACAAAGGTATAATTATTGGCAAGTAACAGTCAGCTCCGACGGTATTCCGAAAACATCTTTTGTGACTAAACTGGGCAAATATCAGTTCAGTGGCATGCCATTTGGGCTTGTGGTTGCACCAGTCACCTTCCCGCACATGGTGAACTCTGTGCTTGTGGATGTTTTACCTTTTGCAGCTGCCTACCTGGATGTGGTGTTCAGATGTTCTGGCCGGAATGTCTCACAGTAGTGAAAGCCATACAATACTTCCGAGTGTACCTCACAGGGGGGCCACTTGCCATTTATGATGATAACAGATCACAAGTGTCTGGAATACCCCCACAAACTATGAGATGAATTAAGCAGACTGATTAGATGGGCTTTAACATTGCAGTACCATGTCTACAAAGTCAGATACCCACCTGGCAAGAGAATGTCAATACAGATGCTCAGCCGACAAGCTTGGAGTGAATAGAATAGACCAGAACCTCAAACAAAGGAGGGAGGGATGTCAAGGAGCCCTACCCCCTAACTGCAGGCAGGACACTTCATGCACAGACCAAGACGAGGGCTATTCGAAAAAAGGATCATGCACAACGAACAGAGACAGTCATGTCCTTATTAGGTCATACTCAGTATTATAGTACCTTGACTGTTGATTATAACACCATGACTGTTAATTAACTTGGTATGCATAATTAGCCTATTATTAGTCTGTACTATTTTTAGGCACAGATATTGCACTAACCAGGGAGGGTATAGGCAATGGGGGGCTGGGGTTGCTGTAGCCCCACCCCCCAGATTTCAACCCAGACAGAATTTTTCAAGTCAATGATGACATCCAAACCAAATGTGTAATTCAATATTAGAAATCAATAATTATTTGAACAGTCCAAAAATGTGCATTCTACTATAATTGCATAAAAGAACCTCATTGCCAATATCACCTAATGATAATAAATCTATTATTTCTTTATGTACAGTAAAACCATACACCCATCTAATCTGCTTTGAAATATTGTTGTATGTAATCATGTCTTCAGCCGGCGTAGTGCACTAAAACTTCTTTCACTGATTGCGTTAGTTGCTGGTGAAACCAACATAAGTTTAGGGATAGTGATAACCTCTGAGAATAATCCCTGTTGTGGATTAGTCAGAGACTTTAGGAAGACAATTATTGATTGAAAATCTTCCAGCGGTGACTCTTCAGTAGAACTAGCATGAAGGAGGGTCAACTGACTTTGTAATACACTTGGATTGCTGAAGTCAAAGTGATAAAAAATTAAACAACTTCTTCTAAGACCTTTGATCTTAAACGGTGAATCAACTGTAGTAATCAAAGTTTCCAATTTACTGAGTATTCTAAATTCTCTTTGTTTAAGTTGGACCTGAATAGAAAATACAACACGGTCTATGGCCACAAAAATATACTTCTGTAGATTTGTGGTGTATTAGGAAATTCAGATGCAGCTTCTCCTACCTCAAAATGGCGTGGCACTTTCCTTCTACGTGGCAAACAAAGGTTCAGACACTTCACTTCGCTTTTCATCATCCTTCCAAAATAGATCAAAACAGTCATTTGAGCAAATTAATTCATTGGCCTGAGGGTGAGATCCACAAGTTTTTGACCTTCACAAATTGAGACCTTTTCGGTATGTAATGACCGTTACAAATTATCCACCATATTCAGAAGCTTTCTACACAATTCAATGCAAAGAAGAAGTCAAATTTCTCCATCTGTGCAGCAACTCCAGTTATTCTTGCTCTTGCTTCTGTGACTCTTGTTGTATCTCACGCAACTTCCCATGTTAACTGCAAAGCTCAATAATTTTATGAAATTGATGCCACTGATTCTGCCCTTACAGTCTACCGAGTTGAAGAAAAACTCTGGTACCAGGATATTCCACAGCAAAGTCTGTCTTGACCTTTTTGAATATCACATCTCGCTTTGGGGATTTTTTAATAAGCTTCGTAATCTCGTAACCAGTGTCAATAGTTGATTCCATCAACTTGATACCCTCTTATGCAGCCAAATTCAATGCATGGCAGTAACAGTGCGCATACGGTGCATGTGGCTAAATTGAAGGCATCCTTGTTGCAACTCCTGATTGTACTCCGGACATATTAGCTGCTCCATCATAGAACTGGCCATGGCAATTTTCAATTCTGAGATCAATGCATAGAAGAATATCCTTGATAGTAATGAAGATTCTTTCTGCTGAAGTTGAATCCATGCTGTATAGCCCTATTACCTGCTCATGAACTTGTAAATCAACATCCATGTAACGCAAACAGAATACCATTTGTTTGGTATTACTTACATTTGTGGTTTCATCCACCATTATAGTGAACAATTTTCCAGATATAGCTTGAGTAATTTCACGAACTATTCTTTAAAGGCACCAGCTATGGTGCTAAGGGCGTGCCCAAGTTGGATTGTAAGTTGTTGTGCGCAAGGGAGTAAAATCTACAACAGAGCATCTTAAAATTTTGAGAGTGTAAAATTCTAGTTGATTATTGAAGATCATTTTAATTTCATTATGTTAACCGAGAGTCCTTTCAGTTTTTACGAACTGCTTAGTTTTTCTACTAGAATATAGACAGATGCAGCCAAACTTCATTTTTCTTTATTGATGAAGGCTCTTTCTAATACTATCAAACAAGTCATGTTCTTTGAACAAATATGTACACTTGCACGGAAACATGAAGATTGCATACATGGATATATCTCTATCAGCATAAATAAAGTTAGAAAGATTGTGTTACATGTGCCATACATTTTTTGTTATTTTGTTTTTTGGAGGGGAGGGGGATGGGGGATTAAAAACCTGTGTTTGTTTGAAGCATCGCTTAATGAGAAGTGGCACAGAATAGAGCTATAGTCTGGGATACTTTCCAAGTGGTTTATCTAATTTTTTATTTGTCTGAACTAATTTCTCTTGCAATTTTGGTTCAATTAAATTTCTATAAATTATTTAAAAAAAGCCTGGAAGGTAGAAACCTGGAGTTCGGTGAAATGATATTCCCCATCATCTTCCCACCCCATCTCCCTTACTGTAAACAATTATGAGTCAATATAAGCTTAACAACAGAGCATTTATAAAGGTTTACAAATTCTTTCGACTTAAAAGCTATCAAGAATGAATTTTTTGATATAATCAAAATTTTTACAAAATTTGCTTTTCAATGTTTCATCTATATAGCATTCATCAGGAATAATGCTTAGGACAATGGATTGTGGAGGATTACTCATATAATTATCAGTTATAGAGAAAAATGAAACTGCTAGTAAAAGAAGCATTATACATAATCCTATCACTGAATGCATGCTGTCCATTGTCAGTTGTCCCTCCATTCTCTTTTACTCCATGGTGAGTTTCATTTGGTAAATGCCAGCTGAAAGATGTTGTTACTCAGGTCTAGTAGGTCTTTCACGTCATGAAAGTGGGGGTGTGAGTCTCTGATGTTCTTATCCCTCAACTCCTGTCCAGGCAGTAATGTGGGTTGAGCATCCTCTGAGAGTGCTGGCATAAGCCTGCCCCAGAGTCTGAGATAGACTCTCTTTCCCTGAGTATATTGTTATTTTGTCTGCTTATGGTGGTAGTGGTAGTGGTGGAACTCTCATCAGAGCTTGAGGAAGAAGATTTCTGCACGGTTAATTCAGCATCTGAGACCATCTGGAGTATTTTGACCTGAGGAACCAGGCCATATACATTTGGCACATCTATCCCGATGATGCCATACTTCAAGTCAGCAATTCTCAGAGAGAGTGTCATTCCTCTTATTCTCAACATAATCACTGTGTTTCTGTAGGCTACTGGGTTGTCATTGAATCCCATGATACTCATGGGTCCTTCATCCCTGTAGTTTTCTGATAGGCACTTGTGGTGGATCTGTGAGATGTTGCTTCCCATGTCCCCCACTAGAATGCGCTCAACCTAGGTTCCATACATGATACCTGGGATGGTAAAGAAATAGTTAATGGTGATCATGCTTACCTGGCAGGTCTTGTTGCAGCACTTAACTGCCAGGTGACCATACTCTTGGCAGTTGTAGAAGCATGGCTCCTTCACAGGGTCTAAATTAGGTAGCCTCTTGCCATCCATGCTGTTGGTATGTTTCTGTTGCCTCAAACATTGCCTCTGGGCCTTTCTCTTCCTGTCCAATCTCTCTGTCCTGCCCTTGGAGTAGTCTGGGTAGTTCTATCCAGCAGACCTGTAGGTGTCTGGGCAGATACCTCAGTCAGATGAAGTGCAGCTAGGTTTGTTGCTATTTTTGCTCGACCATATCTTACAATTGTTCACTAATAGCAGCCTAACAGTTTGTAGTATCAGAGACATCTAGCAGAGCAGCTGCAACGAAAGAGGATATCGATCTTCCAGACGCAAGGATGCAGATAAGTCACAATGAGAACAACATAACTTTCGAATTTACAATGTGTGAAAGTGCAGAAGTGCAAGTGTGTCAGGGCAGTTCTACTAGTTTTGAATGAAGGAGGGAGGGGAGATCAATTTGGAAAGAGATGTCGCGATCAGGCAAGCCAACCCATACAAAAGGAAGAGGACAGGAAGATGGAAAGAGTCTCACAGATGAAGATGCCAGCCAGACCCAAAATAAGTAGATGCTGACAATCACATATAGGAGATGCTAAGCCTGTTATTTTTCTTATATCACCTACTACAGCAGCAAGGACCAAGGTGGTACAGGAAGAAATCCGACAGCTTCTCCAGGAAGACCATTGAGAAGTCAGATAGTCCATGGGCAGCACCAGTGGTGTTGGTGCCAAAGAAAGATGGCATCCGGTGGTTATGTGTCATGTACAGATGCCTGATCCTTACCGGATGCGACAGAATTATGAGCTGTTGGATGGTCTTGGAGCAGCAAGGTTCATAATGACATTGGACCTAACAAAGTGATACTGGCATATCCAGTCTATTCCAAAACCAGCTTTTGCCACTAAACTGGGCAAATACCAGTTCAGGAGCATGCCATTTGGGCTGTTGGTTGCACCACCAACATTCCAACGCAAGAGGTTGCAGATGTTTTACCTTTTGCAGCTGGATGATGTGGTAATCAGTTGATTGTGGCCAAAATGCAGGATGTGTTAATGATGGCAAAATTGATGGCCAAACTGAGTAAATGCAAGTTTGGCATGAATAAATGTCGATTGCTGGGTTACATGATGGGAAATGGAAAAATTCACCTGGATTATTCAAAGGTTATGGCGGTTCACCAATTCAGACAATTGAAAACATAGAAGGATGTGAAAGCATTTTTTGTTCTGGCAGGGAACTACAGAAGAATTTTACCTCATTTTGCTGACATATCCATCCCATTCACAGAAACAATGAGAAAGGAGGCCGCAGAGAAAGTGAAATGGTCAAGGACGATGCAATGTGCTTTTGACTAGCTGAAGTTGAAGCTCACCAACACCACCTTGACGTTGACAAGTCCTGACACTGACAAGCAGTTCACGTTACAGATAGATGCCCCAGGGATCCTAATTGGAGCAGGTCTCAGCCAGCATGACAAAGACGATATTGTAGCATGCTATTCATGAAAAGTACTTCCGAGGGAGATGGCATATTTCAAAGAAGAACTTGAATGTCTCACAGTAGTGAAAGCCGTACAAGACTTCCAAGTGTTCTTCACATGGTTGCCATTTGCCATTTGTAATGGTCATAGATCACAAGTGTCTAGAATACCTCCACAAACTATGATAAGAATTAAGCAGACAGATTAGATGGGCTTTAACAATACAACTATGAAGTCAGACACCGACCTGGCAAGTAGAATGTCAGACAACCTCAGCCGACAAGCTTGGAGTGAACAGAATGCTCAAACAAATGAGTAAGGGATGTCAGGGAACTCAATCCCCCTAACCGAAGGCAGGACACATGCACAGACCAAGATGAGGGCTATTTGATAAAAAGATCATGCAGATCGAACAGAGACAGTCATGTCCTTATTAGGTCATAATAATTACTACAGCACCTTAATTGTTGGTATGCAGTGATTAGTCTATAATTAGTCTGTACTATTTTTAGGACAAATATTGTGTTGGCCAAATAAGCCACGCACATTGACAGTTACGAGATCTTTCGTGTTTTGGGTACTGATTGAGTGTGCTGGAATGAGTGTTTTTATTATTACTATTGCCGGTCATTGGGCAAAAGAGCCGGGATAAGACCCTAACAGACAGTCAAACAGATCAGTCAGGTCAGGGGTCATTGACTCTTTCACAGTATCATAATTCTGCTTATTTTGACAGGAAAAAAAAATGTACTCTAACCATTCTCTGTTGGTTCTGCACGAAAATTTCAGTCCCCCAAAATGCTATACGAATAAACAGTAAAACCTCAAGAGTTTGCAACTCACATGCAGTTTCTAGCAGCCAAGTCTCTGTGAATGATCCTTTTACTTTTCAAATAATCCATCCCATTAGACAGAAATCCATAAGTTTACAGGAAGCATGCCCCTATTATTATAGGAGGAAATTTCAAAAGTCAATATATTATGCAAGAACGATATATTTCATCATCACTCACAATTTTTACATCCATCTCTGAGTTGATTGAAAAATTGAATTCGTTCCTCCTTTTTGTCAGGTAAGAAACGAGGCTGCCGTTAGGCATGAATGGCATGACAATATAGGGAATCGGACCTCCATCCATGCAGACTCCAATGAGAGTGAGAACATTAGGGTGGTCAAATGTAGACATTCTAGAACACTCTTCTAACAGACCTCTCACCAGGGTTTCATCAAGAAAACCTAGTTTTGGAATTAACGTTAAGTTCAGCAAGAACAACTCCAACAAACCTTTTAGTGTTTTCACAGCTACTACTTCAGAGAACCCCTTGGTGAATCCTTTAGATAGGCGCCCTCTGTAAACAATTCCATACTGACCTGACCGGAGTAAATAGGAATAGAAATAAAAATCTAAATATATAGTGAATATAACTCTCACACAGACAACTTTATGCATGTGAAGTCTAGTCCAATATTGTGACTTAAAATGCCTTACATATCTATATAATATGTGTGTACACATAGCTTCAAGAACCCATGGATCATTAAAGTCCAACCTCTGGATATAGGATACTTTGGGAAAATGTTCTACATCCTTATCTTGGAAGTAATCCTCATCTGATAGGTCAACTTTTTGTTGTACTGTTTCAGCCTAACACATCACTTTGGATAATAGTAATTAATGTGGCTAGTTGAGGTGGAATTGTTAACAGAGTAATAATGATTCTGAAGGTGATCGTTATACATAATGTACTTCCAGAAGGTCTGTGTTGAATACTGTAGTCTAATCCCAGCCACAGTATCTACTGCAGACTCAATTCCCAGTGCCATTTGTATATATCACCAGCTTTTCAAAAATCACTGTACATTTTTAAGGGAGACAATGACATTCTAAAAATGCTTCACTTTCAGCTGATGAGGGAGTCCATCATCAATTTCATCTCCCATCATCACACTCTTACTCATCCTACTCCCCAAGCTCGGCAAAGAAATTTACCTCCCAGCTCACACTGACCACATCTGTGTATTCCAGGAGGTCATCATCACATCTCAGATACCCATTGCCTGTGCATATCTACCACCAAGGTTTTTTTCCTATGAGGCCATATTTGCTTCAGTCTCTCCAAGAAAGAATCAAGTGGAAAAATACCAGACATAATCAATGATTGAGGAGATCCTGGCATTCCGAAATGATTTGGAGACAGTGTCCGCTTTACCTTATTGCTATGACAATGTCAACAGACTTAACTAAATTTGACACTTATATATATTAGTCAGAACATACCTCAATAACATAATTATGATGATAATGTACTTTTAAATTTTTGGATAATGACAAGATATAGAGGCTACAGTTTTTAAGTGATATTTCAAGTAAAAAAACAAATCTTTATATTGACTAAATTTTGTTCCTAAATCTTCTGAGTGAGGGGCAGTATTTTCCATGAACAAGAGAACATGCCAATTGTTATGTAACAGCTGAAGGTTTAACTTTGTAAGTATGGCTCCCAACTCATCCAAGCCTTTTTCTGACTGAAGTAGTCAGCAGGCATGTCTGTCCATTGAAATTCTTCAAATAACTTGGATTTTCTTGACTTCCATATTACTATGGATTTTTCTTTGTACCAGCAAAATAATGCCACAGTAACCATTTTCTGGCTCTTCCTCACCGCTTTACATTGTTTCCCATTTTAACCAAATCCACTATCAGGTAAAGCATGCCAAAAAGCCCTGACTCATCCATATTCCTTTAGAATAGCAATAGGGAAGCCTCTACTTCCAAGAATCCACTGTGTCTCTGCCTGCACATCACCTGATTTACCACACACTTTTAAGTGTTGTCATTGTCATCTTCCTCTTTTCTACCCACTCCCTAAAACCCTTCAAGCCTGACTTTCCAAGTCACTTGGCTATTTCTTAAGATTTTTCTGTCTGCTATTGTCCCCATGTTAGAGCATGCAATGACAAACCACTCATACATTAGTTTGCTTATTTCACTAATTCTAATGGATGAGGTACTCTCATTTGGATTCACTGCCTGAGGTCATGCATCAACAACAAAGTCTCCTTACACTTTAATATCAGACCAACTTTTGTCTTTCCACACTTATAAAATTCTCCCAATGCTCTGAAACTTATTTCTGAGTTCTTCTGACCATGCTTTATTAGTTCTACCTTTTTCTTCAATGACATGTGAATTCCCTTCTTAGTAGTACCAGCAATAAGTGAAGTCATGCTGTAGCACTATAAGCTAGGCTGTTAATTGACATGTCACATTTTGGATTCGTGGGTACACGTTGCACAACTTTAATCCTGTAGCAAATCTTGATGATAGACAGCCAATTGTGAACAGTAAAAGTGCAGAACAGCAACTTATGAAAATTGATGGGTACCACACCCTATATTCATGTCTGGATATTCCAGTTCAACACAAATTACCATAGGTGAATCAGTAGTGAATCAAGAGCAGAGATGTCGAGTGATTTGTAAAGAAGTTGCTATCATAGGTCATGTTCCTATAATTTGGTACGGTGCCAATTTTTTAGGTATGAAATAATCAGGCCTTTTGGAAATGTCTAGAGAGATAATCAATATAGCTGGATATGGACTGGAGGTTCCATGTAAATGCCGTATTTATTGAGCAAATCCTTATATAGTTAGGATATCAGAACTTGTGGACTCCTTAGTTTCTGCCGAACCTCTATATTTAGTTAGCTACTAAAAGCATTATTTTCACATTGTATTCATTAAATTATGGGTGTGGTTATTAATTATGATATGGGCATGGCTTTAGATTGTCTGCTATGAGGAAGGTAACTTTGAATTGCTATATTTATTGTATAGGACTTTAAGTAGTGCCCAGTGTCTGAAACACAGATGTTGTCCCCTTCTTGGAGGTTTGTAAATTGTTAGATGCATGCTAAAATCAATTTGTTCTTAATTTGTCCTTTTTTCGGAGGTTGTCTGCTTCTTGGGTGGTTCATTAAGAGAGCTGGAACTGTGGGTAGGACTTGCACTGACAAATACATTTGGTAAAGATTGGTTGCTACACTATGAACCACACATACTGGAAAATCACTAGCAGTTTAGTTATTAAGTATTCAAGAAGCAAACTGTAGGATATACCAATTTTCTGGATAATCAACTTAAATTTACTCACTAAATGTTTTATGTAGATGCTCTAGCTTTCATAAGTAATACCGATGAATGCTGGAGTATCTAGGCCATATGTCAATTGAGTAAATTAGGTTGATCATCAAGAAAGTCTTTGTATATCTACCATATATATCAACTGAGAATTTATTGAGAACCTGTAGGATATTAGTAATACAAAGACAGAACCTACCTTGTCCCACAGTTTCATTTATCTTCAAGTTGCAGGAGTTAATCATCAGGTGCTTAGGAATATTCAGCTTAAATAAACTTTGCACTTTATGTGACCTTAATTCTGCTGCCTCATCTAAATAGAGGGAAAGTTTACATTATTAATTTTTATATCATAATCTACCTATATAAAAAATCTATACCTGATTGATTGAAGAATGATGATAATCTAGGACAAGAGAAAGGAAATACTATGTGACATCTTATATTACAAAGGTTAAGACAGTGAGACATGAAATTATATTTAATACGATGGTACTATTTGTTAATTTGGTAATAATTTCATTTTGCAATTTTCCTACAAAAATGTCTGAAAATATAGCTGAAGCTGTGCAATTGTCTCTAGCTCATATATACAACACCATATCTATGTTCTACTGTTTAGGATAAACTATGGCAGATGATAAAAATATCTCTGAACCCCTTCAGCTATAAAAAGCACTGAAATTGAGGGACAAGAATTCAGTAAAAAATTGATATTCCCAAAAATATTACAGTTTCACTATTACTTGGTTGGGTATGTTAATTGAATCTGATTTGTTCATTTCTAAATCTTTGATTTTCCTACTCTTTTCTCCCCTTTTTCTTTTTATCCAACTTTCCTTAATAATTTTTAGCCCAATATTTAAATATTTCAGATCACCTGAGCTCCTGAATTAATTTATTTAACATAAAATGAAGAAAGAGCAAGATACTTCTTCATCACTTGATAGCTAAATCAGTTTAGCTCCAATAAAAGCAAACAAAACACTTTGGAGTAAATTTATTTCACAAGCATGTTGTTTTAGGGCCAAATCCTATAGTTATCGTCTTAGCTTACAGCTAACTCTAACGTCAGTCATCAATGCTACATATGGGAAACAATGAAATGTATTTCCAGTTCCTTCAGCTATTATTATGGCAAATACCTAACTTTTATATATTCTTTTAAAGAGTTCGAGTTTGACACAGCCTTCAGTAAACCTTCATTTCAGTAACTTTGTGGTATTCTCTAATGGAGAATCGTTAGATGCAAGCTCCGTAGCAATTGTCCTGTGTGCAATTCACAATGTGGTCTTAAGATGCACTCTTGTGAGTGGATGTCTGCTAACTATCATTAGAAACAGAAAGATGCATTTATGAATAGATAACTACGATGGCATTAAAAAAAATTGTGCGGACTAGAAATGAGTGCAATGCATTGCTGAAGCATCATGCCAAGCATTATGTTTCCGGCCATATTATTTGTATATGAAGCTCTAGCCCATTCAAACTAATCATTACCTGACTTTTTATTTGTATATGATTAGTGTGCATGTTTATTCTTTACAGGTGACCAACTTATATAGGGTTCTGTAACTCAATGGGTGCACATGTTGTGAAAAAACATTAATCATATGAATGTGAAATAATTATGGTTGAGAGAAGACGGTTTTATTTAAATATACTTGGAAGCAGCCTTCTGTAAACGGAAGATGGGAAGCACACTAAAACTGAGGTCATCAAGCTGTACTTTCTGGCTGATGGAATCATCATTCAATAGCTTACATTAGCTAGAGATATTTTCCCCCGATATTTCACACTTTTGATCTTATTTGTATTTATATAGAATATCTCCATTCTACTTCTATAAAGTGGCCAGATTTGTCAAAACTGACCATAATATAGCGAGATATCTTCAATTATTACTCCTACTTGGATTAATATTGAAATGAGATTTTTTCCCCTTTTTCCCCCTTTTCCTTCCTCCTGTAGCAACTGTAAGAGGAACTCTTACTCACAACAATTGCAGTTTATAAGCATTGGATTGGGCAAAATGGTCTATGCTTACAGGATTTATTAATCGTTAAGATAGCCACAGTATACCAGCAGATGGCTTGGCCCAGCAAAACAAGCTTACAGAATAAAATGCACATAATAATAAACTACAAGAATCTGAAGAAAGATTACTTACTTAAAACACAACTACATAATTGTTCTTTCAAGAAAAGAGCTCAAGTTTCTTGAGATAGCTGTAGCTATCATCCACAACTGTAGCTATAGTTGCTACATCTCTAGGTTTGGTTGAACAAAATTAACCCACAGATGAAAATTGTAGGTACTAAGTTTCTAAACAGGCACAGCTTTGTCTAACCTACATTATTAAATTCCAATAGTGAGATAGCTACAAACCACAGCAATAACTGCAGCAGAAGCTACTGGTTTAGGTTGGTCACCAACATCGATAGATAAGTAAATGAAAACTTATCCATTACTTACTTGTTTTCTACATGGCCTTGTGTGATAGTATAATTACAAAGAGCTATGGCCAATCCAGTATTTGCCGGTCTACTTTTTCCATTATGGCCACACTCATTTACAATTTTCTTAAGATAGCCAAGATTTATTTCAGGGATTTCAGTTAAGCTAGTCTTGCATTCCCGATGTACAAACTTCAATTCAACTATACACGTGATAATGAACTTGCCAAAGACTATAGGAAAATCTAATGAAGTGATAGTTGATATGAATTCCATGATTCTATGCCAGCCTTATTGGCAGGCTAGTTTTACTTTCCATACGTAAGTTTGGATAAGAGGTATATCTCCTAAATGTTTTTCATCAGAGCAATGCCCATAAATTCAATCTGATGAAACCTATGACATAGTTTATTGCCACACTTGCCTCCAAGAAGCACATACTAAAGCAAGCTGCTGATCCGACATTGGCAAATTCATTATCAGCCACCTTTAGTAGCTTTACACTTTGAATAACTCATTTCCTAAGAAATTAATTTTGTGCCTAAAGTCATTTGAAGAAGTACTTGAGGTCAAACAGTTAATGTTTGGTTACTTCTTATCCAAATTTAAAAGACAGAAAAAGTTATTTATGAAATCTGCTTAATTTTTTTTTGAGATTCTTCTCAGTGAGCAAACTTTTTTTATATGGTTCTATAAAGTAGTTTTACTGGTTATCATAAATAATTATTGATGTGTTGATAATGAACGACCAAACACAAAGTGAAAGCAAGTGCTACTAACTTTTTCCAATAAAGCTTAAATTAGAACAGTCAGAACATATAATGTATACTACTGTAATATCACATAAAATAGCAAAATCAACCAATTGTGTCCACACTCTCATATCCAGGAAGACTGACCACTATAAATGCACTTCCTCCTACTAATGTATGACATATCCTCCCCTAACCTGGTTGAGCTAAGAGCTGGATTTTTTGGCTGGCTGAGGCTAAATGTATATAGAACTACCATTATTATAAACTCTGCCATTGATTTCACACTCAATCACATACCTGTTACTGCCCGGTTCCAGAGAATGATCAGCTGATAACTTTCTTCTTCTCCTCACAATGCACACCAATGCATAGAGAACATATATTATACCACCAAGTATTAAACAATGCCACTGTTCCTACAGTTGCTCCAATAATAATTGGTATTGGGAGAGATGGACGTATGGTCACTTGAGAATCATGATCTAAATGAATTCTTCCTCGATCTTGAAATTTGTCAGCTTGTCCATTGGTGAAATTAATAAATGACAATTGAACTTTAAAATTCATTAGTCTTTCTGTCATGTCATTCGATATTATGGGAAGTTCTACCAATTTCAATGTATCATTTCTTTTAAAAGTAAATTCTACAAAAAAATACATCATGATAACAATTATTTCGATGCTACAGGCTTTGCCCTTTTGCTTTTCATACTAAATTAAATCTTCTAAAGATGTTGAATAGTAATAGGTAGGATATCCATGCAGAATAGTCATGCAAAAGTGGTTTACAAATTATATCGATTAAAAAGTTGTTTATTGATACAATATTAACTTGCTTACCATGAAAAGTGGAAGCATTAACAATACCTGCCCTTAATATGACTCCAATATCTCCAAGGTTTCCGCTGAACAAGTGCACATTCAGGCTGACATTTACATTAACTTCGCTGACAGAGTACATATCTGGGTCAAATCTAAAATACAAAACTGCAAAATAAAATTAAGATAACAAGGGCACAAATACAAAGATAAGCATCCTCAACACTGTATTATTTGAATAGCTGATTAAAAAAATTAACAAAAAATGTATGTTTTGAGATGCTAATATGTTACTAATTATGACATGCTTTGATTCTGCGTTCCTAAATTCATTTAGGTAATTTACTTTTGTAATTTATTTAAGTTAATGATATTAATATAGAACATGAGCATGAATTTATTTAGGTAATCAGTTATCTTGAATTCCATAAGTAAATGATATTAATATACAACACGACATGCATTTTATTCTGTCTCATGTGGTGTAGCACAAAATGACATTGATTACCTTCATCATCTAAGATGTAGATCTGTGCACTGTCATTTGCAATAGTCACACGAGGAGGATGGCTGACTATTAAACTTAAATTTGCCACCACCAACTTGGTCAGTTGATATATGTTGTCATTGACTAGAGTGAATGATACATTGATGGATGTCTGGTCAGCATTCAAGATGTAGAAGCCATCTCCATCATCCTTCATCAAAACTGAAAAAAATAATGTTGATCATAGATTGATGAGGATAGTAGATTTTATCGACTCAAATGAAAGTACAAATGAGGGCAACTATGATATAAATTAACCTGGATATCATAGATTATTGGGAGGGGGTTAGGAAGAGGGTGAAGAGGATGGATTGGGAAAATGTTAGAGAAAAATAACGTGGAACTTGAAATATTTCTCTCTTAAAATTTATAATAATGTTCATATAATATGTTGTCATATATGAAAAATATAAACCAACCAGTAAGTAAATTACGTATAACTTTGATGCCTTTTATAAATTAACATTATTGTAACTATACTTTAACCAAGCAAAATATATGTAAAGTTAATGTCATTAAAAATAATGTGGAATTGCCCTAATAATTTTTTGCTTTTATAATAACCTGGTTCAAACCTAGATTTCTGCCAACCAAATATGACACAATTAATGTAAAGGATTAGAATTCTTTTGACGTTAAGGTCTCAATCAGCTATTTTATTTTCAGTGATAACATTTCAACTGAAATATAGCCAATTGAGATGTTTCTTTGGCTACTATTGCTTAATACCTGCACTTCCTGTCCTTGTTTGAACAGTAATCTCTACAGTGATTGAATTTGTGATATGTATATCATCCTCAAGATTGGATATACTACAACACACTTCCAGGATTTCTGCAGATTCATGTACCTAATAGTTTGTCTCTTCAAATCCATATGCAACTTCTGTGATAATAATTATAATATACAAGTAATAAATACTCAAATTGGCAGATTGTCCATTATTGATCTGATTTATGAATGTCATAACATTCCTCAGTCATTTTTAAACCTTAATCATGCTATATATACAACATATCACAAATACAAATGCAAGTCTAATTTGCAGTATTGTATATATACATTCTAAGAATTAGTATTTAATATATTTAAGACTGAACTCCACAGAAAAGCAACATGTGCTGGACATGCCTATACTTCATCATTACCCTTAAGGCTATGAAGTTATATATAATTAGCCTGCCCCAGATTGCCATGGTCATATAATGCTCTAGAAGTCCCTTACAAAACAAATGGCTAATTTTGGAAGTTTTCATCTGTAGCTTTCTCACAGGCATCCAGTACTGTATTTAAATACAAGGTTGCTAACCAATGTTCTTTTTTTAAAAGTTTTGTTTATTATAGTTATAGCTCTACAGCTAGCACAGATATGCAGTAGCAGATCTTATCTAGGTATATCAAAGGCTATCAATGCAGCCATTTAGGTTTAGCTACTCAAAAGTGAATTAGAAAAATATATGCATAGATACATAGTTCACTAAGGCTCTGGGTATAGAAGATAGCTTTCACTAGTATACTTCTAGGAGTCATTTCAAAACATTCCTTCTCATTTCAGTTGTAAATCTTGGGTGGAAAACTATGCACATAACTAGCTTTTAGAAACAAGAATAGCAGTTTTTACAATTTTTTTATACTGTGGTGGCAGTAGTGGCTAATTACTGCTTTGGCGTTAAAGAGGGTTAATTATATAAAAGTTGGAAAAAAGTCAAGTCAAATACAGAGTATAAATGGGCATGTCCTATTTTAGATCCAAAACTAACACAGACATTAAAGTTAATGATTTATTTTATTTACATATAAGTTATATCCACCAAAATCTGGCATTGCAATCAATTAAATTTGCACATTTTAAACAATAGGGTAATACTCCAGGGTTGTGATTATGAACTTCTACAACTTGTCTACTTTAATGCTTGAATGTTACCATTTAGAAAAGGTAAATGCCAACTAATGTCCATTATTTTTAAGGATAGAACACTACAATTTAAGCAACAGATCATATCCAAATGGACAAGAAAAAACATTTTATGTGTACATGTATACACTTCCCACCCCCTTTCCTTCTCACAGGCACACACCCACATGTGTATGCACAGTATTCACACACACAACATAGATACTGTAACCTAGAGGGGGGGAAAAGGGCTTTGGCATATCGACACTGAGTTGGAAACACTTTACTTAAATAAATTCATCATGTTAAATTATTACTACTGGCATAGTTTTATACCCTAAAATATATCCAGAGCTTGTTATATGGAAGGTAATTTATCACTGGCAAAACTCTTTACAGACTGGTAAAAGCAGGCTACATAGAATGAAATATTATATACGTATTTACCATCATTATCCTGAATATAAATTAGTGCTAGAGCAGGATCAACTACCACATGTGGTTGAGCATTATCTGACAAACTTAAGTTTGCAGACAAAGTCTCAAGGCGTTCAACAATAAAATCTTCCATGAGTGAGAAGGAGATGTTTACTGTAGGATTGCTTGCATTCAGGACTATCAATCCACCACCACTGAGGTCATTCAGATAATCAGAGGACACTGAAATAAGAGTAGCAAAAAGTTTATAAATGGACCTATATATAATGATATTTATTTCATGAACATGGATACATCTACAAACTACTCTGACTTCTCCATTACTGTTAGCACATAATTAATAGTAATTACAAATTACCGTATTTGCCGGAGTATAAGTCGCAGTAGTAGCTCCAAATCTTCTTCTCCAATTGAGGGGCGCAACTTATAATCCGAACATGCCGCTTTTCCTTAAACAACTGGGCGGGGTCTCTAGTGGCACATGTGTCGATAAAATGTCTGGGAAGCGAATGAGTTACACTGCTGGCTTTAAGCTCAAAGTAGTTGGGTATGCAGAGAAGTTCGGAAACAGAGCAGCAGAAAGAGAGTATAGAGTCAGTGAAAAATCGGTCAGGGACTGGAGAAAGAAGAAGAGTGTTTTGACAACGCTGCCGAGATGCGCTAAAGGAGTGGTATTCGAAACTTTACCTATTGTCATTGTGCATGCGACCTATACTCCAACTATATATGATAAACTAACTCACCCTTAGCAGTTTCAGCTAACAAAAAGATGAGAAGATATACTGTAGACACTTTGCTATCAGATACAAATCCAACTTCCATGGTTACATTGCAGTTACACTCATCCACAAAATATTCTATCTTATTGAATCCAACAGTAGGAACTAGATGGAAGGAAATGAAATTATTTTTGTAACATTACAACTAGTGACATTTTCTCCTCAACCTCTTCTCCTTCACCCCTTTGACCATAAATCAACTTTTATCACCATATTATTATTGCACACCAAGATATGCATGCACTCTGAATAGAATTCTCTATGGCAGTGTACTGGACAATATCTACCAAATATAAAATAGGTAAACAGTCAACTTGACAATTTTTTGCATCAACATCTCCATCATTTAACATATTGTTGAGGATTTCATAAAGGGTTTTCTATGTCCACTGTTTGATTATCAGACACACACACAACTAAATAAGGCATGAAGAAAATAATAAAATCTAGAGAGGGACGTTGCTTTAGAAATACTCTGAGCTAGAGTTTCGATGATTTAACTGAGTAAAATTTTGTAATCATGGATTTACCTTCATCACCCAAGATAATAATATCTGCTGAAGCAGGAGCCAAGGTCACATGTGACTCAGTAGGGTTTAATATTTCTAGACTTGCAGACAAATACTCACGAGATTCATTAGCTAAATCATCCACCAGCGTGAAGCTTATATTTCCTATATGATTTCCTTCATGCAGAGTTACATGTCCATTTCTACTGAGGTCATTCAGATAGTCAGAGGAAACTGAAATGAATGTGATATGAAAATGGTAATATATTGTACAAAACACATTCGTAATTAATCTCAACTATAAATGTAATTTGATGAGTTGGTACAAAATATTGAAGTCATGTAGTTTATGATACTGAGAAGTCATTTGTTGCATATACACTAATGGTAATAGTTACTAATGCATACACAAATGAGAAAACACCAATGCATAAAACAAAATTGCAAAATGCTCCACAATTTTGCCATATTAAAGCAACTGATAGAAATATTTCTTAATAGAAAGGCTGAAAGAAGGACATAACCACCTATGAACAACAGCTTTGGATGCAGCAGTTAACTCTAAGCATGCTGTGCAATATGTCAGTCAATTAAACAATTTACTGCACAACTGTCCAAATTTGACTATGACAAGGCTAACAAGGTGGGTAAAGAGAAAGAGGCATACTCTACCACTGACTGGGAGATCTGAGAAATTATCTAATCTTACAGCAGAGCAACTGACCTTGTAACACTAGTGAGTAGACTATTTATACTAATATAATCACATAAAAGTGCAGTAGTCAAACAATTAAAGAGTCGTATCTGCTACTTTATTCTAGTCATCAGATGGACAATAGAGTTTCACTACATACTAGGAATCGAGGTACAAGAGTACATCTCAAATTGATATGAAATAAAGCTAGTTACCGTTACTAGATTCACAGAATTTCACATTTGATCATGAAATTTCCCCTTGACTTTCTATTTTATGGAATATTTGGTTCATTAATACAACAAAGATTGAGTGCATAATTCTAGAGTTAGTGATTTCAAGCTGAATATAACTCATCAACAATGCACAGAATATGAAGAAAATACGTCTCCTTATATCAATTATATAAAGCAGTATTGCATAAAGATTATGATTAAGAAACCCATAATCATAACACACTTACCTTTGGCAGTACCATTTATCAGAGAGATCAAAAGAAATACTTCAACCACATGTCAGTACGGATTGCAACCATCATGGTTACTTGGCGATCATACTCATTCACAATATAAGGCGCATTCATGAATCCAACAACTGGATCTAACATAAAGAATATAAAGATATAGATTTCCTGGTTTGTATGTTACAATATAGACACTTCCTCCCCACCTCCCTTTATGCTTGAGCTTGATGTTCTCACCAAACAAATGGAAATCTGGATGTGGATTTGTGGCTATTATATATCTCTGGAAAGACACTGGGAGTTGGTATTTCGTAATATTTATGTACTTACCATCATCACCCAATATGATGACTTCTGCTGAAGCTGGATCCAAGCGTACACGTGGTGGACAGCATCTGAAAAATTAAGGTGTGCAGATAGATTTTCAAGTGTTTCAACAATGTAATCATCCACGAGTGAGAAAGAGACATTCACTACAGGATTGCTAGCATTCAGGACTATCATTCCATCATTGCTGAGGTCATTCCGGTAGTCAGTGGAAGCTGAAATGAAAATAGTAAGGTATTACAGTAAATTTATATGCATGTATCAAAAAGGGATACTTTTATGAGGAAAAAACGGCCTTTAAAAAATAATAATTATATAGGATTAATTTTATACCCTAATTATATGGCTGCATGCTCATGTAATGGAAAACTTATAGTTATTTGTGAGTAGCTTCATGGTCAGCCAGTAATATAATTGCTTTGATACTATATATCCTATTATGAATTAATGATGCTAAAAAATTCCATAAGAGTTAATACAAATATTGAAATATTTATTAATTAATAATTTAAGCACAGTTTGGCTTTGCAATAAGCAAAAGTTTATGTTGAATACAAAAAAGCATTGCTCTATCATAGTGGAAAATTTGGAGTGAACAGTAAACTTGACAGCATCAATGCCAAACATTTCTTCATCTTTGGAAATATAAAGGCAAACTGTGATAGAAAGAGGGCAGGCTCATAGGTAATAAACAGTCTTGGCCTATTAGAGAATGAAAGCCTTGAAGTGTAGGTCAATGCACCTATGCTTACATGTGAAGGCATGTATTCTGATGTGACAGCTACAGAATATGAAAAGCAGTCACCATTCTTTGTATAGAAAGTCCCCTTGTTCTGGTAACCATATCAGATTTAGCCCAACTACTATCTATTTATCATCTGATAACAATTGAGATGAGCACAATCTTCTTAAGGTAAGGTAATGTAAAAATGTTCCTGAATAAATTGTAACTATAAAAAACATTAGAATGCTTGATGAATTGTTTGCAGAATTCCCTAAAAAATTATCAGATCAATGCAACATTATGACTGCTCTTCGGATTAAAGCTAGATCCCAACACAGGCATCAAAAGTGTTCTTTATCATATACTCACATGATAGCAGGTAAAGCTTCAGCATAGATCTGTTAACTGTCAGTGGTAAAAGAAAGTTATAAAAAGTAGCCAAGGATTCTTTGATTTAGATTTCACCATGATGCATCATCTAAACCCAACTAATCATTATTTTTGTCAAATGCAATGCCGAATCACATTCTATATTAAATCTGCATCCTTCTAATATTTCAAATATTACTGCTATGTATGAACAATGGAGTAAATTTGGTGAAGGGTTCTTGTGAATCTTGGGGAATTTTTTTAGCTAAAGTAATCAATTCATATCAAAATGGAATAAGAAAGTTTGTTGTTGTTTATGTTGATGTTGTTGTTTTGGATCATTTTGTAGATGCCACAAAACATTATTTACAAAGATCAAATTTTGTGAAATGCCATTGGCTACCCTGCTAACCAAATCCTCGTGATTTGAGTCATCAATCCAAAATCACTTGATGCTAAATGAAGTTTAAATTACTGCTTGAACTAGTGAATAATATAAGCTTTTGTAGTAATTTAGAAGTTAGACTCATACATCAGGATTGAATAAACTAAAGGATTTATTGCATAATTTTGGACACTCAATTACAATTCTCGAAAAGTAGTTGCTAATAATTGTGTGAGATCTGTCCAACCTTGCGAATTATTGTACTCTAAGTTAGTGGCCACTGGTTTCTTCTTTGGCTCCACCCAAGACTAGTACAAATGTGCTTAGTGATAGTGCTTGATGAACATAGCTTAGCTACTTCTACACAAAAACAGAAAGTTGCACCCCACTCTAAACTGCATGCTTCGTGGTGACAAGTTATAGGTAAACTATATGCTTTATTCATTGGGTCTAGAGTTCGTGGGATTATTACTTTATGAATCTCATTACATTATCTCATGTAGTGTAATTACGTTCTATAATGATTAATTGACTCACCAATAGCAGATCCATTCAAAAGATATATTGAAATATCTACATCGATCTGTATACTGCTGCCATATAGAACTCCAACTGTCAGGGTTGCCATATGATAAAACTCGTTCACAGTATAAGGTGCATTGATGAAACCAATAACAGCATCTATACAATCAAACAAGTACATCATTTTCATCAATTCATACCTCCTGCTCTCTGTTACCACAGTGCTAGTTTACTATATGATATTTAATTTATCATAAGCAAACATCAACTCTTCAGTGTATGATTCTAATAGTGCCCATTGCATGGGTAATATATATAATCCCAATCCATTTTCCTCCACTTCATCTCTTCATGATCTCCTTGGGAGTGTACATGTCCCCCAAAAATTTAACTACTTCTTCAAGCTATATTTCATATTGGTTGTTGTTGTTGTATTGTAGTGTTTTGATGATAAATAAGGCATATATTAAAACTTATTATAAAGCTAACTTCTGCGGCAACAAGCTTATTTATCATTAAAGCCAACACACTAACAGAGTTTCATCTGGGAATTTTGTTGACAATACATATATACATACACTCTAATAATTATATGTGGGAGGGTTTTGTTGCTTTCCAATATGTATTAGCATTTGACTACTGTAAACACATGCAGACCCAAACTTGGGTATCTTTTACAAAAGGAGTCTGAAAAATGAACCATATAATGTATAAATCAAGATTTTTTTACTACCTGCTCATCCGCAGATTGTTGTGGCAATATAAAACAGACATAAATTTTACTTCCAGTTCAATGAAGTGGGTGGGTGGGGGTGGGGGGGGGGGGGGTGGGGGGGGGTTGGGGTGGGGTGAGTCACAAGAATGATTAAGATTAAAAAAAAAATCCTGATGATCATAATTGCCATCATAAAGGTCTTTGTTTGGCTTTGATAACCATACTGGAAGGCTTTCTTTGGAAGGATTATGCAAAGGCACCTGCAATTAGTCTAAAAACTAATCCTTAAGCCTGTATGGATCATTGTTGTTGTTGTTGTTGTTATTATTGGCCTTGATTTTTCTGTTTGGGGTGACATAAAAGGTAATGTATATGAAAAAACCCAGATAAAAGGGACTTGAAGAGACAATTAAAGCCTGGTATAGGGCAATGTAATGTTATTGACAGTTTTGCACATCGTTTGAAAGTGTGTTTGCACCGTGGAGGATATTATTTTGTAAAGAGCATAACACAAAGACTATTTTACAATTAGACTTGAAATCTTTGTGCAAATTAATATCTAGGGAATTGTGAAAGTTATGAGCATTTTAATATGTGGCATTTTTGGGTGTCACCATGTAGTTAAACTTAATGTTTATACTGTTAACAATTGTCAGCATTCTTGAATATAATTTTATCAAATTAAAATGGTTACATTACCAATGTTTCAACCAATATTGTTTGGCTACACATGAAGTAAAGTGCTTAGTAGACAGACATCCCCATGTGTCTGATTGCTAATGTGAGGAGTTGTATATCAGAAGAACAAGGACAAAACTGGAGACAGAGATAAAGGCGCACTAAGATGCTAGCAAGAAAGGAAAACTAAGGAAGTCTGCAGTAATATATAGAACAAGCTGATGGAGGAATTGCAACATCTAAATCTACCATGTTAATAGATTGCAAGTGCATGCCAAACCACATTCAATTGTCAGATGTCTGAGATGTTGCTGTGTGCTGCTTCACTTTCCAGACTTGTCCTGAATCACACACCCCATGTACAAATGTAGCAAAATAGTTTCAAATTCACTACAGCAGCAAGGCCACTGATAAGCTGATTTCAAGATTGTCTTAGGAGATATGCGACTTAGTTTATTAAAGCACATACCTCATGCGTAATTTCATTCACCATGCAGAAGGCAAGTCATACTTGTCAATACATTGGAATATAGAGAAGTTGATTATTACTATGGCATCATCAGCTGGTATAATTATAATTATTCAATATGTTATCCCAGTGTGCGTGCATGGTGGGATCCCTACTGATTGCAATAGTAAAAAGGAATGTTGCTAATATATATTTTTTAATTAGTCCAAGCTATCCTTTTCACCAAAGAGTAAGTTTCCCTGTAAAAAACTGACTACTCCTTTTGTGCTAACATGCAGCTGTAGAATCAGTCCAGCAGATAGGCACAATGTGGTACACATACATACACCACGCACGAGTGAGATTATTTTGTCAAATGTTGATCCATTTATGTGTTTACTTAAGTGAGAAATAGAGTAATAATATATTCTCATTGGAAAATTTGGAATCTAAAATGGATGCAAGTTATAGGAATGGTGGTGAGGGGTAGGTTTGGGCAGATATAGACAATTATTAAAAAAATTTATAAACAAAGTGCACTGTTGTGATAGAGGTAATTTAATGATGCGGGTTCATTGGACAAAATAGCTAGATCCTAAACAGTTCCAATCAACTGGTGTGTTCACTCTGCAAAAATAAAAGTAGCTCCAATGTGTATTTACTATTTGGAAGACAACCATAAAGAGTTTCAATAAACTTTTATTTGACAAAGCATCTTGCTTGTTCTTCTGTTGCTGCTTTTCTGTTGAAATAAGATGTTTATCTGCGAATGTAGGACTGAAGTTGCTGATAGAAGAGGACTTGGTGCTAGAAGAGTGTGAGAGGTTCATAATAGACAGCAGATGCTGCTCTGTTAGTCTCACTGATGATAGGTGATCAACCATCATAATACCAACAAAAACAATAATATAGAGAGCTCTATTCTCCTCCGTTTAAATATTGCCTTCAAGAATAGAAAAAGATCTTCATGTTTTGGCTAGCTTGGATGTGCTTATCCACCATAACTATAGCCATATGCACTTAGAAAATTTGTCAACACCATTAAGTACTCATTATACAGCCTCAGGAACCAGAAGGTTTCAGGAATGGGCAAGAGCTATAGAGCCACTAAAATTCTTGTGCATACTGAGGAATAGTTTGGTAGAATACCTGTTCACAGGCGAAGTTGCTTTAGCTAGAGAAACATTCAGTCATTACTAACCCATATGCTGGATAAATTATAGTGTATAGATAAGGGATGATCATATTCAGATCACATTTGTAGAGCATTCATGTTTTTCCTTTTGTGCAGTGTGTACAGGCCTTACGGCCGATAGCAGTGATGAAGCATATGTAAGTATGTGCTAATATTTGAATTTAATTTACTTTCTATTGACACAATTTAAGATGTTAGTGAGAATGTCTGTAGTATAATATTATTGTAAGCACAATAGTTGCATACCATCATCGTCCAGGATGTCAATCTTGGTAATGTTTGGAGAAATAATAATTGATCCTATTCCCATTTGAGAGATGACAGATAAGCTGCAAGTAACCAATTTGTCATCTTCGAGAACATCATTATCGATTATGGGTATATCAAAACACAGCATTCCTTCAGTCTCTTCTATATCTCCTCGAATAAAAAGTCTGAGTTCAAAATTTAAGTATAAAATATCAACAATTTAACATTAGATTCATTTCTATTTAGTAATAACATGCCTTAAATAAAAAAATTAAGATAACACAATTCACACATGTGCCTAAATAATGCAACAAAATAATGCCAAGTTTTTTCCATTGCTTGAGGGCTCTTTCCAGTAACTGTTGGTATGCTAGCCAGCTGACAATAGCAACAGGAATAATGTTTTTCTTCTTGCTCGCTAGCATTTAAGCCAAACAGTGTAGCAGTCATTTAAGCTTTTAGTTGGCTAATACCTATGTCTTCTACACTTTAGGAGAAAACCAATGTCTCAGAGGTATTCCATTTTGTAGTCTGAATCATTTATTGCTGGCCTCAGCTCTAGCTAGGTAGCAATGTGGCTTCTTACATGTTGAGGTTTGAGTTTTTGTTGAAGCCAATGATGACGATGCTTGCCGATATAAAGATCGCCATTTCAGCATCTACTCTAGTTTGTTGTAGAGTAGGGTTAAGATTTCACCATAAAGTTCTAATGCAAATTTTGGTAATGGATACCAAATTATTTTCTTTATGCAAATATATCTACTATCATTGGGAAAATGAAGCCCAAATGCATGGATATTTCTGCTATCAGCCCTAAAGAGTTAACAATGATATTTTAGTAGACACGTAGTGAGAAGAATTAACAGTGCAATACAGTAATCCTATTGACAATTCCATTAGATAAGTTTACCTGCACTTCCAGGTGATGTTATTACTGACAAAGTCAGAGATGCAGTTTGAATGTTGATTACTGTATGGTTTACTGCCACACATGCTTTCATTGACATTGCAGACTCATTTACAGAATACAGTGTCCTCTCAAATCCAACTTCAACATCACCATCTGTGGAATGGATAGGGTACTTAATCTACCTATAAAATATCAGAGTTATGGTGGTACTTATTCTTTTATAGTGTAACATCTGCTAAAATCTGCCTATCAACAAACTTTCTTACAGTCATTGCCAGCTATGACAATATACGTTAATTGGTGAACTGTAGATGTCTGATCCGGTGGCCTGTAAGTAACGGAGCCTTCACTTGGTGATGACATTGCAGTAAAAAATTCATATCCTTCAGTAATTTGATCCGGTTGCAGGGAAAAAGTGTACTGGGCCCTTTTTGATGTTGGAGGAAATAAAATTGAGAGATTTGAAGCATCAAAATCATCTGGAAATATGGCATAACGTCCAGGATTCTTTCCAAAAAGGTCACTTTGTACGGGGTGCTCAGTTAAAATAGTAACTGCAACTCGGAATGTTTGCTCAGATTTATGATTGTCTTCCTTCAACAAAGAGAGTTGTACCAATCTCAACTCATTTGGCTCATCAAAATAGTAGGCCGATTTTTCAAACCCAATGACAATAGCTGCAATAAAAAGAGTATATCTTTTAATAATATACACGGGTTATTGACTCCAATATAAAGGTAAGAAGTGTTAGCTAATTCAGAATTCCCATTACTTGGACAGCAATGTTTTATGAACAGGTTTAAGTCCAGCTATAGCACTACTGCAGAGGGCACTAAGGTTCTTTGGCAAATTGTGGTTGGGAACAACCCATAATTAATTCTCCATGTTCACATAATGGAAATAAGCTAAACGATAGGTGTCTCTACATGTATTTAATATACTCACTCCATTATTTGTGTGGAGTTACATAATATACCCTCCCATATTCAACTCTGATTATATAATTAATGCTCTACTGCATGCACAGTTTTTTTCAGAATTATAGTCCAAGACAGTAGAAGCAGCAGTTCTTTTGGATAAAGAAGGAGGTAAGCAGTTTTTTACAACATATGAGTATATCAACTATAGAATAAAGAATTTATCACCCTCATCATGGATTAAAGTTAGCTATTTTAATCTCATGCTGTATTTTCACACCCATCAGCTTACTACATTCTTGGCTATAATGGAGAAAGCTGAGATATAAATAAACTTTTGTAAATTTGAAGTGGAGAATGGCCATCTTAATATAATATATTGCAATGATATCACCTGATTCAAATGGCCATAAAATATAAGCATTCTATTCCTATTGAAAGAACATAAAATAATAAGAAACGAAAAAAATCACCTAAAAAGCTGACTCAGTTAATTCAATACACATACTCAACAGCATTAATATATGTTGTCAAGGTCTTATCCTAAGTATTCAGGAAAAGTATACTAAGAAAACCCGAGGCTTCTTTTTATGCTTTATCAGTATAATTAATATTTGATTTCCACATGGGACTGTTACATGTTATCGCTTCACTTTCTGTTGGCAAAGTTCACATGCCAATGATTGCTACACATTTTATTAGTTGCAATGTAGTATTGAGTGACAGAAACAATTATACTGAAATATTAATATGTAATTGAGGGGACCAAACTGGCCATTTAGTTCAATTTTACACAACCCCCAGCAGTAACATAGACCCATTTGGAAATCAAATATTTATCCTCCATCAAGACTTTTGTACATGAATAGATCATCATCAAAAAATTTATGTAAATAGAAATGTAAAGCTGTCAATTTCTACATAACACCTATAAAAGCTTATCAAACATTTGATCAACATGAATTATACACAAAGAGGACATAAAAAAGTGATACGTATGCTTACGGTCATTATCAATGATTCTGCAGATGGAGAGGTTATGTTGTGTGTTATCTACTAAGGAAATCTCAGTAGCATTAACTACTTCCAAGAGAACAATGAAAAACTGTTCTCCATTCTCATTAATTTCATCATCCACAATAGCAATGAAAGCATCAACATCTGTGAGTATATTTAAACCTTCATCTGCTGGAAAGCTCACAGTAAAAGAAGTAGTGTTGAAGTCCTCTGCATCTGAAATTACACATCATACATGTGAAACTGAAGGGAAATAAGATCTAATTGATGACCTGTCAACATTATGTGTACAACCATTTCAGTATATTGCTTATTGAAGATGAGACAATGTTATAGAACAACACATTAAGAAAATTATATTTTATAGAATATAATTAGACCCTTAAACCACACATCTTAATTTAAACAAATATCATACCTGCTTGAACTGGAGAATCAATATTGATCTCTTGGACATATCCTTCAACAGCAACATTGAGTGATTTACTCATTGCATTATCAATAGTTAGTGGAGTTATCTTGAAGCTGACTGGATTAGCCAACCTCACATTCTGATCCTTGATGATTTTCACTGCCATCTCTGCATTCTGTTTCTCAACTTCTCTGTACTCCTTCTCAGACAGTTTGAATACTGCAACTATTTTCATTAGAGAACAAAGAAGAACAAATCATATAATGTTAAGTACCAAATATTAGTGTCAATGCTCTGGAGATTTTTGTTTCGTTTTTCAAGTAGTTATATACACAAAGTATTTCATATCAACAATATCTGTTCTGGCCATTCATCTACTTCCAATCAATTATTTGTGTTTATAATTAGGGTATCACTCTGTAGGTGTTTTAGAAAAACTCCCTGCAGTTTATATCTAGATATTTGACTTTGTACATCTGATTTCACCATTATTCGGATTCCTGACTGCCAAGAAATTCATCAACATACATGCTTCTTCTTTGATACGGAAATGTTAATGTAAACTTCCCACCCAACATAGGGTCCTGGATACTGCAGATGTAGCTGGCTGTAACGTACGTTTACTATAGACTAAGCAATAACAAGTTCTCTATACATCCCCAGGTGCATAGGAAAGTATATATATATAGAATTACACCCATGACTCCCTCTTCTTCCCTGATGATGGCCTCCCAAGGGGTCCTGGATGATCAGTGTACCCCCTGATGGGAGCTCTTACCTACTCACCCCCCCCCCCCCCCCACCCACCGCCCCCCATTAATGCCACCAAAGTAGAATGGCTTAGCATACTTGTGCCAGGCATCTGTTAATGCATTTAGGGACATCTGAGTAAACGACAACACTAGGAAATAGGTGGTAATCTGGTCAAATCTGTTAAAATATACCTTGTACTTTCTTTCTTATTACAGTAGCAACTAGCTATCTAAACTAAACATTGTAAGCTAAAACGAATAACCTTTTGGAGCATTCATACCACACTTAGTAGTCACCAGGTGTGGCTAATTGCATTTCATAAGCTTTGATGTTTACATAATTAAAGAGGTAAGGAACCAAGCGGTGTTTTACAGTGGCTCCCTTTTTTAATGTTGTATTATTTTTTTAATTACATTAACCAATTATTTGTCCAATATTCAATCCAAGTTATTTGTAGCTAGAAGATAGATTAATAGTTATCCGAGTTCATCATTGTATTTCATTGTAGTTATTAACATGTAATATTGTTTGTTTAGTGGTATTTTTGGTAGTTAGTGTGGCTAGTTGGTAGGTATATCAGAATAACATTGCATCCAAAACCTCCACATGTATGATTAAGCTGCTATACATTGAAGGTAGAGTCAAAGTCAAAGTTCTAAAGTGCTTACATAACTTACATAACACATCAAAAAATATGAAGTTGATATGGTAGAACATAATGACTTTCAGCCTATAAAATTGGCTTCTTGATATTTTGGCTAGATGCTCAAGCCTCATCAGGAGTAATCAAAATCATCCAATTCGGAAACATTTGAATTGATTAACAAAGTAGTAAAAATGCTATAACCAAATGGTACAAATATTGGGGTATAATTTTTTTTAAACAGATGCACACCATTTAGTATCTTACTTCTTCATTTTATGTCAGCCTCTATTTTGTCTGTAAGTGAAGACCAGTTTATTTTTATTTTCTCCACTTTCCTCCTACCATGAGGGACTATTCTTGGTTGGATTTCATGAGAGAATGTAATCTCATAAGAAGTAACACTAAGGGAGACGGCAGTGGATTAAATATTTACTATGATTAGATGAAGTCTTAGATTAAGGTTGAAAGCTTAGCTTGGATTAAGGCATATGGCTAATTTTATCTTAAATTAAGTTTGAAAACTTAGCTTGGGGAAGGCTATAGCTTGATTGCTTAGCTTATGCAAAGAGCTTGAAGGATTAGCTTAACTTATGCTATATAAGACTTGAAAGTTAAGCTTGGACTAAAGCATGATGGTTAAGTTTAACTTAAATTAAGGTTGATTGAGGAAGGCTGTAGCAAGTTTAACTTGGCTTGGCTTGTGCTAAGGGTATGAGGACTAGCTCAACTTATGCTCTAGAAGACTTGAAAGCTTAGCTTGTGCTAATGCCAAAAGGATTCAGGCTCTACTCTTGACTCCAGCACTATGTCATCACTAGTGGTGCACTCACCATGTGGCATGCTACATTATAGTGTCATGTGCAAATGCTTAAATAATCACCTAAATATTGAGAAAAAAAAATTGTAAGTGAAAAAAGTGTGTGCAGTGCAGTGTCCCCATTATCAGCAGTTTCTTTATCAGAGATAATGAAGTTGTTCTTGTGAATCTTCCCTGCAACAGTTGCCTAATGGGTACAAATCTGGATGTTTTTTACTACTTCTGCATATACTCTTAACCAGTGCAATGCTTGTCTGACAGTAGGTGACCTCACAAAGTTGGATATTTATGTCTCCGAAATCTGGAGCATCAAAATTCATGAATTTAGTTTTACCTATAAGGGAAATATACTAGCAAAAAAATTATTTTGTTGTTTTTGAAATATTTTTTTTGTTTACCTGAAGCATGTAATGTTATCAACATAATATAAACAGTTTTCTTTCTATATTTGTAAACTTGTTAATTTTTCACATATTAAAAACCGGTTCCAATAGTGGTGATCTAGTGGGCAATAGTGCCTTACATGGAGAACACCACTGTTTTAGGGTGGTATATATGCTCTGCTAAAACAGTGATCAAAACAAAGCAAACAAGGTTAATTCACTCATAGTTGCTCCTAATTAGCGAAAATGAAGTGATAGAATGAGTTTTGTCAATAATTCATCAGATGTTAATAATTATCACACCTCCAACAGGTGCATGCAAGAAATGAGAAAATACAATATACATGTAATGTAATGCTGATTTTGGTCTCAGTTTGCCTTCTCAACTTTTCATAATTAAGAATTCAGAAGAAAAAATTATTTTCTGCTTCAAATAAACCATAAGGGCTTATCTTAAGTCTTGCTGGAAAGCATTCAAATGAAGAGATGTATGGTGGATTTGGTTCTGCACACATTTTGTATATCCTGCATGATACCATGTCGATCACATGTCATAAATAAGAACAACAATCTGTCCAAAATATGAAAATAATTGTTAACACCTCTTCATGCCAATGTCAGCAGTTAATCAAAATTAATGTGAGCAGAAATTGTTATGCTTATAAATGGAACTGCCAGATTTTTTTTTACATAGATGCAGAAAATGTAACATGTTATTTTAGTGCTTACATTTCTCATTATATACTGGATTGGTTGTGAGTGGTTTATGATTGGATGTGATGGGGAAGATTGAATTCGAGATTAGCCATGTGTCAGTTACTAAAGAATGAGTTTGACTGCCTCAGCGTTTTGTCACAGTTTGATCATCGTGGATCTGCCTTAATTAAGCATCCATTCTATAACTGTTACATTTAGGAATAATGGTGTATGTATTCTGCAGCATTTTGTGATATAATTTTGTTAACCTTGTGCACTCTGAATTTTGCTTTGCCATTCCAACCAATTGTTTTCCACTATTTCAGCTACAGACCCAAACCTATAAAGCCATCGCAGACTCCCAAACATTACCATGGTTTTCAGTTTTCAACTAGCTTTAAATGCATTGGGGAAAGTCACAGTCTCCCTAAAATTACCATAACCTTTAAACTTTGAATTAGCTTTTTTTTCCTCAGAAAAAGACACATGTAATCCAACTATCTTTGCTCTATTCATCACAAGATAACCAAAAGTTAAAAAGATTGCAGTTCTGCATATAGCTATATATAGAATAGAGTGAAGTCTCAGCTATCCTTTATCAGGGCAGTTTGGATCTGCAACTCAGAATTACTTAATAGTTACCACCACTTATAATTTTCAACATTACTTCAACACCTTGTACACATATATAAAAATTCATTATTTGGTAAAAATGCTAAAATAAAATTATTTTGCAAGCATGTTTTAATTGGCAAATCCAGCCTACATTAATTCAATGTTCATGGAGTCTGCTTAGTTGGAGGTTACACTGAACTGCTAAATCTGTCACAATAAAAAACATACGAATAGACCATAGAACAGATGGAGAGCATTTAGCTGAAATTGCTTCTGAGGAATACATTAAACCAAGTGACCTGGCAGTGATCATCAAATTATAAGCAACTAAAAATGAAGGTAGATATATATATATAATTAGCAGGGCCATAAGTCTATATCCTAGATCATGGCATTCTAGAGTTACTGGCTCTAGAGTGCAACTGTTTCAAGGACAGCAGTACATTCTCCATACTTATATATAAATATTCCATTTTTGGTATATATATTAGTGCTGGAATGTGTTTGTGTTCTGTATCACTCTATGGTTATTGCCTTGCTGTTTTCATGCTTGGTCAGCTTTGTTGGACCTAATTACCCATCATTATAGATGAACTAATCTTTCTCTTATTGGCATATGGCCAGAATGGCGGTCATGTAGTGTATCAATTATGCAAACTCCCAGATATTATCGGACTGAACCAAAGTGGCACTGAGAGTGGATGGAGAAAAGTTTTCTTTGTATTACTGTAGCATGACTAAACGTACATGTGGTGATGGAGATCCTTGATCATTATTTATCTCTGGTACTACCAAAATACATCGTATTTTACAATGTCAAAGTGTACTAGAACTTGTTGCAAGGATCACAGAGACAGACCACTTCACCTGTTTCTGATGATGTGAAGTGGCACTCAACTAACACTAATATGTTCCACCCTTTTCAAGACTAATTAGTTTTTTAAATCCCTTCCAGTGTAATATTTTATAAACTATTTGGTGTCATGATTAACAAGTCTTAATCCAGCTATTTTTATAGAGAAAATATTATGTTTGTTGTCTGTAACTAAAATGTTAACTTACTGTCATTATCCAATATTGTTCCCTTTAAAACAAGGTGGAGCTCATATCCTTCGATGTCTTCAGCAAGTGAAAGACTAAGAGTGAATTTCTCATCTACTTCTTGTGATATTGAGTCATTTATAAACATGAATGATACAGGCAATGGATCTCGACCTACAGAGAAAGTCAGATTAGTTGTAGACAGATCCATATCACCCACACCTATAAACAAATGAAAGAGAACAATCGTAAAAATTACCAGTTATATCTCCTCATTTTTACAACTAAAAACCCAGTCAAATGCTTAGTTTTCTTTAGGACAATAGTGAATTAACAACATGAGGTAAGAGATACTGAATTGATCTTACACATCACCAATGCCATTGTAGTTGGCTTTGTCATCATATCGTATAATTATATTGTGTAATCAAGTAATTTTATGCTAATTATTGTCCTACCAGCTGTGATCCTATTCAGTGCCACAGTTACATTAAGAGAACTTGGAGTAGGTCCAGAAATAGTCCCAGCAAGTACAGAATGAGTTTCTCCACGTTCCTTGCCAGAGTATATTGCATCAAAGAATCCAAATACTAGAGAAAAATAGCAGGAATTACAATGCTATGTGGAAATTATTTACAGTAGTTATGTAGAAAAGGAGCCAAAACATTCACCTTACAAATTAAATTTTGGTGGAAAAAAATGTGCATTTGAAATATACATGATTTGCTGTCTACTCTCAGATATCATATTATGCCTACCAGGAAGCTCCATAGACACATAACAGTTGACCATACACATTTTCACCCTCACCTGATTTAGTTCGCCAAGCACAGCGCAAAAATCATAGGTGGTATGTGGTGTGATAGAAGAGGAGAATCCACATTCATGGCCCTGGGAGAAATTGAAGCTACTGCAGATCCCATATGCTACAAGCTCACAGCTAAAAAAGTTTTAAGCTAAGAACGCCATGCCTGGAGATGGACATACAAGTTGATGTCTTAAACTAGGCTCCCTTTCAGGACCAGCATTGACATTGAAGGGTTCTCATCTGCTAAAAGTAACATCTTAGCTGGACTGTGTAACAACCAGTAAAGTGATGTTCTCTGCTTGCAGGAGACTCACAGAGGTAGTGACATAGAAGAGCGCATACATACCTGGCATTAGCAACCACATCAGCATGACATTGATATATTGGTGAAAGTAAGCCTAGTAAAACAAACTGCAAGTATGTCAGATGATTATGCTTTGAAGTCCGATCTGTTAAATGCAGCAGTCTAGTAGTTACATCAAAGCCACCTTAGACTTTTAGTACCCTAAGTACACATTAAACCATAAATCATTGTTGGTGATTTCAATAGTCACAGTGCCCAGTACAAAGAGATGGACAAGGATGGAGAAGCAGTAGAGGAATGGATGCACACTAACCAAATCTGTCTCATTTATGATCCCAATCTACTGACTTGTTCTCTAGTACCCACTGGAAACATGGTTACAAACCTGATGTTACTATGGTGACTGGTAACATTGCTGGACTGAGATGGACCCTATCCTGTCAAGTCAACACCGGCGATTGCGACAGTGCCATTTAAAAAGAATTTTAACTAAAAGAAAGTTAACTGGAGTGACTTTACCAATGCTCTGGAAAACAAAATTCTAAATAATCTAACCAATGCAACAACTGTGATATGTTTACTGAACTAGTTACTACTATCAGGAAGCACATGTGAGTCAGTTCTGTTTCTGGGAGGGTGGTATGATTTCTTCTTCTTCCTCCCACTTCGAAACTTAGAACTTGACCTCCCAGGCATGGCTAAGGCAACCTCATATGCTCAAGCAATTTTGTAGCAATGAATACTGTGGTTGACAGGTTCATATTCAATCACATCATAGGTAGGAAGATGATCTATTTAAAGAATATATATATATATTTTTAATTTCGAACAATTTATAGCTAAGCTTTATACAACTATGTGTGTATAGATATATGGCAGTAGCTACGCAACTTCATCTAGCATGAGTTAGAACTACAATTTTGTGTGGCATACATGTGTATAAACATCTTTTACAGTCCATATTTATCACACCAGCCAATGCTGTGAGCCAAAAAAATGCTGTTTTGCATAAAGGCATCCTGCTAACTGTTTTAATAGTAAATATTCTGATGAAAAGAGATAAGTTAAATCATTCATTCGACATGATTTAACTGATCATGGTAATGCAAACATAATCAAACTAGAATGCTTATAGTTAAACCTAGCCCGTCCTTTATAACAGTAAATGACTGACCATTCATTTCTTTCGCTTTGAACAATTGCTGTTATAAGGCTTGGTGGGAATGAGTTATTCTTTATTTACCTTACCCACATTCCTGAATGCAGTAGATTTTGGTGCAGTGTTTCACCACACTGTGAAAAGTGTCACGGGTGGCGGTTTGATATATACACAGTAGATAGTTTCTTCACATCAGAACAAAATAATTCATTATAATATATAAGTGAACTTATATTTTCATTGGATTTTAAAATGGCAAGTGAATATTATATGGGATAGATTGCTTTGATTTAAGGGGGGTTCACTGGCTAATTTTTCAAGAAATCTTTTTTTCTACAAGTTTATATTATATGGGATAGATTGCTTTGATTTAAGGGGGGTTCACTGGCTAATTTTTCAAGAAATATTTTTTTCTACAAGTTTATGAATCTATACAATTTATCAGAGATCAATATACTCTGATATACGGTAAATTGTACAAATTGGATACTCCTGGATTCTTTCCTCGAGGTGAAATTTCTTAGCCCATTTTTATATTTTATTGCCATCTTGGCGGGGAGGAGAAACATCGCCAAAACACTGCCATCCAAAAAGTTTATATATAGCACTATGGCCAATCCAGCATTGGCCGGTCCACATTTTCCATTATGACCACACTCATTTATAATTTTATTAATTTAAGATAACCAAAATTTGATGGTATTGTTGCTAATATAATCCCTCCCATCCTCTAGTGCTCCCATCCTCTAGTGCTAACTATAACTCTAGTTGTTTTGTGGTAAAAGACAATTATCTAAGGTATTGTAAATGCAAAAACTCCAGGGAAGTAGCTATCTCCCTCCAAACCTCGCAAGAAAAATTTACAAAGGAAGTTGTCCATCAGGTGAGAATAATGACCGCTCAACTAATATTTGCATAGATGAGCGCGTCCAGACTCTGCTTTGATTGATTCTCTCTATTATTGATCGATTGGTTATTATCATAACAAATAACACAATAACACAATCTAGGATTGAATAAGATTGAGCGCCAAAGTAAATATGTGTAAATCACTCTCATCTTACTTATTACCATTCATGGGTATCACAGCACAAGTTCCATTTTGCCAGACCTCAAGATAATGTGTAGCCTTTAATTTGCAGCAGATTGATTTGTGCCCATCCAAAACAGATTAGACTTGTTCGATATAGCCAAACACCAATAATTATATGATGATAGCTCTATCCTTATGCTAAGTAATGCTGCAAATGAAGATATATGAGATAATAGGAAGTGTACAGAAAGGGGCAGGTCCCCTAACTAACACACCATATAAAACCCACTATCAGTTTTGACAGTTGAACTGCTATATTTGCTCTATGTTGATGCCATGGTGATATTATGGTAATTATGAATACCATAAAAAATTCAAAGAAAGATGATTCATATTCAGTACAATTTATATTCAGTACAATTATATATAAATTATATTAACAACAGGAATTCATATCGAAAATAGTTTTAAAAATCAATATTTTATACAAGACCATCATAGCATATTTATACACATTGGACAGATACATTGTGGCTAGTACTAAACTAAGAAAAAGATTAACTCTTTTTGTATTGTGTATATAAAAATCAGAATAGACTAGCTCTACACTGATGAGCATTTAGCAGTCATGTATCCAGTATCCTTGTCAATAGCTGTACTTTCCATCAGCTCTATGGCATGGTTGTCTCCGCAGTCTATGGCAGTCATCTCAATGGTTTCTGCATTACCAGTTGCAGTAAACTGCTCTGGAATAGTGCGTTCACTGAAACTTGTGTATTCAGCATTGATTTCCAGGAGCAATGAAACAAGAGCAACCAAATCCCGGAAATTAGGCCTGTTCTCTGGTTTTAGCTCCCAACACTTCAGTATAACCACATTAAACCTGAAATCAAAGGAAGTTTGTTGGTTTTATGGAAATATTATGTAGTGTTTGAAAATTGATGCCTTAAAAATTAATCAGCTTGATAACGTTAAATTTACTGACAAATTAATGGATCAAACTCACCATCTCCAAAGTCCAAGTGCTATATAACATAATTAAAATGCTAGGGGTATAATATGGAATTGTCTGTATTGAAATAGTCTAAATAAAATTACCAATCTGCAAAATTGTACAAGGCCGAGTTGAGCATAACTTGCTATCACATGTTTGATATTTTAGAAATGGTTTCATTTATCGACCAAAATAATAACATAATTTACTTATCAATGGGGAAGGCACATGCTTATTAGTGACAAATTAGAGCATATCTAACAGCTATTCCAATAGTCACAAAGTTCAAATACTTACAAAAAGTGACTTTTTAAGTAACAAGTGCTATCAAGTGTCAAAATGTCTCATAAAGTGGAGATGAGTATATAGCACTATCTACAATTTCATTGGGAAAAAAATTGAGAGAGAGTGGGCTAGGACTATTGACAACAAGGTGAGAGATGGAAATCTTTAAAGGATTATTATTTCTAATCAAACATGTTCTAACATTTGAACTGAACTCTTCATCTTTAACAGGGCAATTGAAGAAACAAAATACATTAGCAATATGTTGCACATGTGAGAAGAAGATCACCTTGTAGTTTCAATCAATTATACTACTTATGATATTTACTTGCTCACATTTTTTCCGAGCATGCTACGTTATTAGGTTTATCCATTCTATATCCATCCTCCAGCATAGGACAGAGATCTCTTGCATTGATTCCAGCATAGGGGCTCTTTCCACCGCTGAACAACTCCCAGCAGGTCACACCATAGGACCACTATATTATCACATAAATATAATACATCACAAACCAATGCAATTATTTAATGCTGTTTGATAATAGCATAAGTGCATTGCCTCTAGAGCAAATACCCCAGATTTAAGAATAAATACTCTACAGACGTACCACATCAGTTTTCTCAGAGAATATCCCATCTCCTAAACTTTCTGGAGCCATCCACTTAAAAGGTAGCTTTACACCCTTTTCCAGCTGTCTGAAGTAGTCCTTGGATGGGTTGATTGATTCAGAAAGACCAAAATCAGAGACTTTAACCACAAGGCGGAAGTCAACCCTAGAATATGACTCATTGAAGAGATAACATGTCAAGATAGTAATCTTTAGCTGCACAACAAAAGGAAACAAAGTGTTTCTGAGCTGACCTAGTTAGATGCAGTAACATAAGCAGGATTATTAAGAACAGATTATGTTTTGTGACAATACATCTCCTATGGCCCTATATTGTTTACGCTATCCTTTCCAAGGTGGAAGATCTTGCAATGTCCAAGCATTGTGTGAGATATTTATTACATGGCAAACTTTAATAGGAGCACAAGACACAAGAAACTCTATTATGTTAAAATTTACACAAATGTCTGATTTGAGACCCAAATATAGTCTCTACTGCAATTGCAGGCGCAATCAGCTTAGATAGTATTGCGTGATCAGTACCAATTTTGCTGACCCTGTCGGAAAAGTGCTTGAGGACATGGATAGGCTTGAGCCTACCTAAACTGGGAAAAAAATCCAGCAGATTCGAAGTAAGAAGAAAGAAAACTGGATTTACACAGCTAAGATGTTTAGCAATGGACAAGAAAGAATGATGGAATGTCATTTTGTCATAGCTAATTAATGCAGTGGCATACTCTAGTTATGGAGGTGATATCCACCATTTTTATGATACAGGAACCATTATCAAATCTCGTAAGGTTAATACATGTACTGCCTCTGTCTATGGACAGAGAGAACTGGCTACATAGTTGCATATGTAGGAAGGTTAATTAAAGATGAGATAATGATGGAGGGTGCACTAAAGACACTGAATATTGTTAGGAGTGAAAACTTTTCCTTTGACAAGTTCTTGTCAGCTTCAGCTGATAAATGCTAGAGCATGTCATGAATATTCCGCCTACAGTTATGGTAGAACAAAGAGATCCTGACAAGAGAGAGTGTGTACGAGCTGACAAAACCAACTGTGAAACATCAAAGAGTTAGTAGACTAGAACCTGATTGAACAATATGTAGTGTGAAATATGTGTATAACCTTTTAAGGTCTGACTTGGCCCTGGGCTGGCAGCCTATTTAAAAGCACCAGCCTTCGAGCTAAGGGCATGACTGAGTTGGATTGTAAGTTGTCATTGATAATCCCTATTTTAAGAATCTACAACACTGGTGGCAGCTGCAAGGAGATGTTCCCCAATCATAGCAGACTCGGTCTCCAGAAGCTAACCAGAGATGTCAGCAATGAGAAGAAAAACAACCAAGGGCTCCAAAGCTGAAGCTGACCTAACCAGGTTGTGAAACACAGCACAAGACTACTGACATTTCCTGTGAGGATTCCACTGTCACACCTGCATTGTGTTATATGGGGCAAATCCTGATGATGATGGATACAATGGAACTGCAGAGGGAAAAGGCTGAGAAACGAGAGAAAGCAGAGACCAGAGAGAGAGCAGAGGCCAGAGAGAGAGCAGAGGAGCGAGAAAGATGAGACAAAGCAGAGGCCAGAGAGAAAGCAGTAGAGAGAGAAAAGTGAGAGAAGCAGAGAGAAAAGTATGAGGAGGAGGGGAGATACATGGATGAGGAGTGCTGGATGACAATGTTGAAGGCCAGCCAAGCATTAGCAACCCAGAACCTAGCTCAGATGGAATATGTTCGACAGCAGGAGAAGAAGAGCTGGACCACGCTATTCCAAGCCTCACAGGAAGAGAGATGACAGGAAATAGAAGAGGATGCCAACCAGATGGCAGCCTAGGATAGAGGAGAGTGGGAAGGGACATCCCCAAGCTGGCGGCTCTGACAGACCTCAGTGACTTGAAATCCTTCCTCAATAGTTTGGAGGAACAGATTCAACTGCATCCAAACTACTTGCTGGCCAATCTGCTCCCCCTCCTTGACCCAGCCTCTCTCCACTTCCAGGTAGGAATGACAGTCGACACAAAGTCTGACTTCCACTCCATGCACTGCTGGACTTCCATGGTATCGTATCACCCTCAGCCACTACCGAGTGCGATAGCAGGACATGAACATGCAAGTAAATGAGATGTGTCAGCAGGTATGCCAAGAGATGGGATCAGCAGATGCCACTGGAGGTGAGAAAACATGAGTTAGTAGAAGCCCAGAAGAGTGACCCCACTCTGGAGATCTGCAGGAGGAGAAGCACTGTCCTAAACCCACCTTTTTTCTATCAGGATGACATCCTGTGGAGAGAATGGATGCCCCCAAAGCAGAAAGAAATGCTGCACCAGGTTATACTCCATGAGGTATACAGAGAGACGGCTCTGCATATGGCACACTTGGCACCATGGGCCGGCCACTTTGGGAGAACCAAAACCGTTAACAGACTATTGAGACAGTTTTTCTGGCCAGGCATCTGAGGAGAAGTAGAAGACCTCTGCAAAAGATGCCAGACTTGCCAGCACACAGCCAAGGGAATAGTATGTAAGGCACTCCTCATTCCCTTACCTGTTGTTTTCACAACCTTTCAGCAGGCTGGCAATGGACATAGTGGGTCCACTGCTGCAGACAGAGGAGGGCGATATATTTATTCTGACTATGTGCAACTATGGGACAGCCATCCAGAAGCCTTCCTCTGAAGACCACAACAAGTAGTGATGTTGCAGATGCTCTGGAGGAGATGTTCTCTAGAGTGGGGTTCCCTGACAAGATTCTCTCTGACAGGGGCTCCAACTTCTGCAGCGAACTGATGGAGGAATTCCTACGGATGTTCGGGGTGTCCCACATCAAGACTACAGCCTATCATCCAGAGACAGATGAAATGGTAGAGCGCTACAATGCGACCCTAAAGAGTGGACTCCATAAGTTTGTCGATAGGCTTGAAGTGCAGCGGCACAAGAGTGTTCCTTACTTACTTTTTACATTCTGTGAGCTTCCCCACCAAGCACAGGGTTCAGTAAATTTGAACTAATGTATTGGAGGAATCCCTGAGGGCCACTAGACGTGTTGCAGGAACAGTGGAGGGAGCTGACCAAGTGTAAGCAGAGTTTTGTTTACTTTCTACTCGACACCTACAAGAAGTTAGAGGCAGCTCGAGACCTGGCCTGCACAACTATGTTGGAGGAGAAGGACAAAATGAAGACCTGGTATGACAGGACATCTCGTGAATGCTGCTTCCAGGTGAATGACCTAGTCCTGGTACTACTGCCCTTCTCAAAGTTGCTGGCCAGGTGGCAAGGATCATATCCTATCTAAAATAAACGAAGCCATACTACATATAAGGTCAAGACAGGTAGGAGCAGCAGAACATTTCATATGAATATGTTGGCCCGGTGGGAGTCACCATCAGTGGTTTGCCTCCTCAGTGAGACATCCCTACCACGAGTTTGAGGCGATTACGACCTGGAATGATCAACCTACAACCCACCAAACCCACATCAATGAGGAACTCTAACAGAAACAGCACGACGGGATGAGCAGACTTTTGGACGCACACAAAATAGTGTTCTAGGACCACCCGGGGAGAACTACTGTTGCAGCAATAAACATTAACACAGGTGATGCAAAACCCATCAGTTCTCCCCCCTGCTGCTTGCCTCAAGCATGAATGGCCAAGTACAAAAAAGAATTTGGAGACCTCCTGCGAGCAGGCCTCATCCGAGTGAGTAGAAGCCCATGGGCCAGCCCCGATAATTCTGGTCCCGAAGAAGGACGGGTCACTTCGCCTTTGTGTGGACCATCAGAAGTTGATTGCTGTAACCTGTTCACACCTCTTCTCAATTCCAAGAGTGGAAGAGTTGATGGCTTGGCGGGAGCCAGCTACATCACCACATTGGATCTGACCAAGGGCTACTGAGAGAAAACCACCTTCACATTTCCATTTGGTATGTATGAGTTTTTAGTGATGCCATTTCGACTTATGGGGGCCCCGTCCACGTTCCAGAGGATGATGAACTCCTTGTTCGGAGATGTGCTACACCATGTCTCGGCCTATATGGACGATGTTGTAATTTTCAGCAGAGAATGCAATCAACACCTTGAACACATCAATGAGACCCTGACTAGACTGGCAGAGGCAGGGCTCACAGTGAAGATGGCAAAATGTTAGTTCGCCATGACCGAGTGCATCTATTTGGGAAATGTAGTTGGGAGGGGCCAGGTGAAGACTCTCACAGCCAAGGTGGCTGCTGTGCAGAACTTTACAACAACCCAAAAGAAGAAGGGTGTACGCTCGTTCCATGGCCTCGCTGGCTACTATCGCCGATTCGTACCGAACTATGCCACTATTGCCACACCCCTGACAGACTTAACTAAGAAAGACCAGCCAGACAAGGTGCAGTGTATGTCCATCTATGAGCAAGCCTTCACCACCATCAAGACTTCCCTCGCCTCCAATCCAGTTTTGCAGGGACCTGACTACAGCAAAGAGTTCATTCTACAGACAGATGCCTCGAATGTCAGCATTGGGGCCATCCTTAGCGAGACCAGCGAGAAGGGAGAGTGCCCCATGGCATACTTTACCAGGAAGTTGAATGGCTGGGAGAAGAACTAGTAGTAGACAGCATCAGGCATTTCAAGTATATATTTCACTGGAGTACTGTTCACTGTGTTCATGGATGTTTATAGAACAAGATGAAGGATGTCAGAGGCCAGCTCACGAGGTGGTCGCTATGTCTGCAACTGTTTTCCCACACCATCCGGCACTGACTTGGATCTGCCAATGGCAATGCTGATGGCCTGTACCATCAGGCCTGGGAAGAAGGAGCTGACACAGTAACTTCACTGAAGAGTAGATGGGGGGGAGGGAATGTTATGGATCTCATGCCTACATTTATGGTAGAACAAAGAGTTCCTGACAAGATGAGCTGAGAAAAACAACAGTGAAACATCAGAGAGTTAGTAGACTAGAACCTGATTGGACAATATGTAGTGTGAATGTATGTATATTACCTTGGTCTGACTTGGCCTTGGGCTGGCAGCCTATTTAAAGGCACCAGCTATGGGGCTAAGGGCGTGCCCAAGTTGGATTGTAAGTTGTTGTGCGTAAGGGAGTAAAATCTACAACAGAGCATCTTAAAATTTTGAGAGTGTAAAATTCTAGTTGATTATTGAAGATCATTTTAATTTCATTATGTTAACCGATAGTCCTTTCAGTTTTTACGAACTGCTAAGTTTTTCTACTAGAATATAGACAGATGCAGCCAAACTTCATTTTTCTTTATTGATGAAGGCTCTTTCTAATACTATCAAACAAGTCATGTTCTTTGAACAAATATGTACACTTGCACGGAAACATGAAGATTGCATACATGGATATATCTCTATCAGCATAAATAAAGTTAGAAAGATTGTGTTACATGTGCCATACATTTTTTGTTATTTTTTTTTGGAGGGGAGGGGGAGGGGGGATTAAATAGCTGTGTTTGTTTGAAGCATCGCATAATGAGAAGTGGCACAGAATAGAGATATAGTCTGGAATACTTTCCAAGTGGTTTATCTAATTTTTTATTTGTCTGAACTAATTTCCCTTGCAATTTTGGTTCAATTAAATTTCTATAAATTATTTAAAAAAAGCCTGGAAGGTAGAAACCTGGAGTTTGGTGAAATGATATTCCCCATCATCTTCCCACCCCATCTCCCTTACTGTAAACAATTATGAGTCAATATAAGCTTAACAACAGAGCATTTATAAAGGTTTACAAATTCTTTCTACTTAAAAGCTATGAAGAATGAATTTTTCGATATAATCAAAATTTTTATAAAATTTGCTTTTCAATGTTTCAGCTAGAAGTTCTAGCATTCATCAGGAATAATGCTTAGGACAATGTGGAGGATTACTCATATAATATCAGTTATAGAGAAAAATGAAACTGCTAGTGAAAGAAGCTTTATACATAATCCTATCACTGATGAATGCATGCTGTCCATTGTCAGTTGTCCTATACCAAAGTGTCCAGCCCATGCTGCCAGATAGACCACCTGGAGGATTGTACCCCTATAAAATGTGGGCAAGACAAGCTGTTTCGCCTGCTCATTCTATGTGGGGTCCTTGTTCTATACAGGATTCCTTCTTTTTGAAGGAAAGGGGGCACCAATTCCCTTCCCTTATCAGCTGCATTGGTCCACCGTCCAGTGGAATCGACTGTGCCCAGATGGCAGCGTACTTTTGTCGCTCCATTCTCTTTTATTCCATGGTGAGTTTCATTTGGTAAATGCCAGCTGAAAGATGTTGTTACTCAGGTCTAGTAGGCCTTTCACGTCGTGAAAGTGGGGGTGTGAGTCTCTGATGTTCTTATCCCTCAACTCCTGTCCAGGCAGTAATGTGGGTTGAGCATCCTCTGAGAGTGGCTGGCATAAGCCTGCCCCAGAGTCTGACAAGTCCTGACACTGACAAGCAGTTCACATTACAGATAGATGCCCCAGGGATCCTAATTGGAGCAGGTCTCAGCCAGCATGACAAAGACGATATTGTAGCATGCTATTCATGAAAAGTACTTCCGAGGGAGATGGCATATTTCAAAGAAGAACTTGAATGTCTCACAGTAGTGAAAGCCGTACAAGACTTCCAAGTGTTCTTCACATGGTTGCCATTTGCCATTTGTAATGGTCATAGATCACAAGTGTCTAGAATACCTCCACAAACTATGATAAGAATTAAGCAGACAGATTAGATGGGCTTTAACAATACAACTATGAAGTCAGACACCGACCTGGCAAGTAGAATGTCAGACAACCTCAGCCGACAAGCTTGGAGTGAACAGAATGCTCAAACAAATGAGTAAGGGATGTCAGGGAACTCAATCCCCCTAACCGAAGGCAGGACACATGCACAGACCAAGATGAGGGCTATTTGATAAAAAGATCATGCAGATCGAACAGAGACAGTCATGTCCTTATTAGGTCATAGTAATTACTATAGCACCTTAATTGTTTGTATGCAGTGATTAGTCTATAATTAGTCTGTACTATTTTTAGGACAAATATTGTGTTGGCCAAATAAGCCACGCACATTGACAGTTACGAGATCTTTCATGTTTTGGGTGCTGATTGAGTGTGCTGGAATGAGTGTTTTTATTTTATTATTACTATTGCCGGTCATTGGGAAAAAGAGCCGGGATAAGACCCTAACAGACAGTCAAACAGATCAGTCAGGTCAGGGAGTCATTGACTCTTTTACAGTATCATAATACTGCTTATTTTGACAGGAAAAAAAAAGTACTCTAACCATTCTCTGTTGGTTCTGCACGAAAATTTCAGTCCCCCAAAATGCTATACGAATAAAGAGTAAAACCTCGAGAGTTTGCAACTCACATGCAGTTTCTAGCAGCCAAGTCTCTGTGAATGATCCTTTTACTTTTCAAATAATCCATCCCATTAGCTATTTGAAGACAGAAATCCATAAGTTTACAGGAAGCATGCCCCTATTATTATAGGAGGAAATTTCAAAAGTCAATATAGTATGCAAAAACGATATATTTCATCATCACTCACAATTTTTACATCCATCTCTGAGTTGATTGAAAAATTGAATTCGTTCCTCCTTTTTGTCAGGTAAGAAACGAGGCTGCCGTTAGGCATGAATGGCATGACAATATAGGGAATAGGACCTCCATCCATGCAGACTCCAATGAGAGTGAGAACATTAGGGTGGTCAAATGTAGACATTCTAGAACACTCTTCTAACAGACCTCTCACCAGGGTTTTATCAAGAAAACCTAGTTTAGAAATAATGTTAGGTTCAGAAAGAACAACTTCAACAAACCTTTTAGTGTTTTCACAGCTACTACTTCAGAGAACCCCTTGGTGAATCCTTTAGATAGGCGCCCTCTGTAAACAATTCCGTACTGACCTGACCGGAGTAAATAGGAATAGAAATAAAAATTTAAATATGAAGTGAATATAACTCACAGACAAACTTATGCATATGAAGTCTAGTCCAATATTGTGACTTAAAATGCGCTTTAAGAAACCATGGATCATTAAAGTCCAACCTCTGGATATAGGATACTTTGGGGAAAAGTTCTACATCCTTATCTTGGAAGTAGTCCTCATCTGATAGGTCAACTTTTTGTTGTACTGTTTCAGCCTAACACATCACTTTGGATAATAGTAATTAATGTAGCTAGTTGAGGTGGAATTGTTAATAGAGTAATAATAATGGTTCTGAAGATGATCGTTATACATAATGTAGTTCCAGAGTGAGGTCTGTGTTGAATACTTTAGTCTTATCCCAGCAACAGTATCTACTGCAGACTCAATTCCCAGTCCCATTTGTATATATCACCAGCTTTTCACAAATCACTGAACATTTTTAAGGGAGACAATGACTTTCTAAACATACTGCACTTTCAGCGTCCATCATCAATTTCATCTCCCATCATCACACTCTTCCTCATCCTACTCCCAAAGCTCGGCAAAGATATTTACCTCCCAGCTCACACTAACCACATCTGTTTATTCCAGGAGGTCATCATCACATCTCAGATACCCATTGACAGTGCATATCTACCACTAATTTTTTTTTCCTATGAGGCTTTGTATCTCCATATTTGCTTCTGTCTCCAAGAAAGGATCAAGTGGAAAAAATACCACACATAATCAATTGTTGAAGATCCTGGCATTCCAAAAACATTTGGAGACAGTGTCTGCTTTACCTTATTGATATGACAATGTTAACAGACTTAACTAAAATTTAGTTGTTATTTGACACTTATATATATTAGTCAGAACATACCTCAGTAACATATGATGATAATGTACTTTGAAATTTTGGATAATGACAAGATATAGAGGCTGGAGTTTTGAAGTGATATTGCAAGTAAAAAAACAAATCACTAAATTTTGTTCATAAATCTTCTGAGTGAGGGCCAGTATTTTCCATGAACAAGAGAACATGCCGATTGTTAAGTAACAGCTGAAGATTTAACTTTGTAAGTATGGCTTTTCATCTCCCAACTCATCCAAGCCTTTTTCTGACTGAAGTAGTCAGCAAACAAATCTGTCCTATTGAAATTCTTCAATTTTCCGACTCCTATATAACTACGGTTTTTACTTTGTACCAGCAGCAGAAACAAATAATGACTCTTTTCTGGCTCTACCTCCCTGCTTTACATTGTTTCCCATTATAACCAAATCCACTATCGGGCAAAGTATGCCAAAAAAGCCCTGACCCATCCATATTATTTTGGAATAGCAAGAGCCAATTTTGAAAAGCCTCTACATTCAAGAATTCACTGTGTCTTTCCCTGCACATCACCTGTTTACCACATACTTTTAAGTGCCTGACATTGCCATCTTTTACTTTTCTACCTACTCCCTAATATCGAATTTTCAATATTTCTTTAGCTTGTTTTGTCTGCTATTGGCCCCATGTTGGATATTCTTAGAGCATGCAATAACAAACCATTCATACAGTATTTAGCTTCATGAAGTCTAATGGATCATTTGGATTTACTGCCTGAAGTCATACATCAACAACAAGGTCTCCTTGCACTTCAATATGAGACCCACATTTGTATTTCCGCACCTTTACAATTCTACTAATGCTCTCAAACTTATTCCTGGGTTCTTCTGACCATGCTGTATCAGTTATACCTTTTTCTTCAATAACTGTGAATTCTATTCTTATTAGCACCAACAGTAAGTGAAGCCATACTGTAGCACTATAAGCTAGGCGGTTAATTGGCAAGTCATATTTTGGACTCGTTGGTGCTTGTTGCACAATTTTAATCCTGTAGCCAATCTTTAAGATAGTCAGCCAATTGTACACAGTGGAAGTGCAGAATGGTAAGTTATGGAGATCGGCAGTACCACACCCTATATACGCATGTTTGGACTCCCGTTCAACACAAATCACCATTGGTGAAGCAGTAATGAAGAACGAGCAAAGATGTCGAGTGATTTGTAAAAATATTGTTATTATAGCTCGTGCCTCTTAAAATTTGGCACCGTGCCAATTTTTTAGGTGTGAAATAAACAGGACTTTTGGAAATGTCTAGAGAGAAAATTAATGTAGCTGGATATGGACGGGATGTTCCATGTAAATGCCGTATAAGGAGCAAATCCTTATATAGTTAGGATGTCAGAAATTGTGGACTCCTTAGTTTCTGCTGAACCTCTATATTTAGTTAGCTACTAAAAGCACATTGTATTAATTAAATTATTGGTTTGGTTAATAATTATGATATGGCATGACTTTGGATTGTCCGTTATGATGAAGGTGGTAACTTTGAATTGCTATATTTATTGTATGGGACTTCAAGTAGTGCCCAGTGTATGAAACACAGATGTTGTCCCCTTTTGTTAGGCATGCTAAATTTGTGCTTAATTTGTCCTTTTTTTGGAGGTTGTCTGCTTCTAGGGTGGTTCATTAAGAGAGCTGGAACTGTGGATAGGACTTGCACTGACAAATACATTTGGTAAAGACTGCTTGCTACATAATGAACCACACATACTGGAAAGTCACCTAGAACTTTAGTTATTAAGTATTCAAGAAGCAAACTGTAGGATATACCAATTTTCTGGATAATCAACTTAAATTTACTCACTAGATATTTTATGTAGATGCTCTAGCTTTCATAAGGAATACTAATGAATGCTTGAGTATCTAGGCCATATTTCAATTGGGTTGATCATCGAGAAAGTCTTTGTATATCTACTATATAGCTATATATCAACTGAGAATTTATTGAGAACCTGTAGGATATTAGTAAGGTTCAATATTTATACAAAGAGAGAACCTACCTTGTCCCACAGTTTCATTTATCTTCAAGTTGCAGGAGTTAACCATAAGATGCTTAGGAATTTTCAGCTTAAATGAACTTTGCACTGTATGTGACCTTAATTCTGCTGCCTCATCTAAATATAGGGAAAGTTTACATTATAAATTTTTATATCATAATCTACCTAAATGAAAAATCTATACCTGATTGATTGAAGAATGATGATAATCTAGGACAAGAAAAAAGGAAATACACTGTGACATCTTATATTACAAAGATTAAGACAGTAGAAAATGAAATTATATTTAATACAATGGTATTCTTTTTAATTTGGTAATACTTTCATTTTGTAGAAAAATGTCTGAAGCTGTGCAATTGTCTGTAGCTCATATATACAACGAATACTTTTGTGTTGTACTGTTTAGGATAAATTATGGCAGATGAAAAAAAATTCTCTGAACCCCTCCAGATTTAAAAAGCATTGAAATAGAATGACAAGTGTATTTAGTTAATTGGTATTAAAAAAATATTACAGTTTCACTAGTACTTGGTTGAGTATGTTATTTGAATATGATTTGCTCGTTTTAAAATCTTTAATTTTTCTAGTGGTGCTGCTCTTTTTTCCCCTCTTTTTTTAAAAGTATCTGTCAAAAAGTAAAGTCATTCCATTAATAATATTTAGCACAATATTTAAATATTTCAGATCATCTGAGCCCCTGAATTAATTAATTTATCATGAAATGAAGAAAGAGAAAGATACTTCTTCATCACTTGATAGCTAAATCAGTTTAGTCAATAAAAGTAAACAAAACACTTTGGAGTACATATATTTCACAAGCATCTTGTTTTAGGCTATAGTGATCGTATTGCTTACAGCTAAATTTATTTCCAGTTGATTAACTTCTTTCAGCTAAAACACCTAACTTTTATATATTCTTTTAAAGAGTTTAAGTTTGACACAGCCTTCAATAAACCTTCATTTCAGTAACTTTGTGGTATTCTCTAATAGAGTATCGTTAGATTCAAACTCCCTAGGAATTGTTTTGTGTGCAATTCACAATATGGTCCTAAGATGCACTCATTGTGAGTGGATGTCTGGTATCATAATAACTATCATTAGCAACATAGAAAGCTTAATTTATGAATAGATATCTACGATGGCTCTAAAAAAAATTGTGTGTACTAGAAATGAGTGCAATGGATTGGGTAACCAGCTGATGCACCATGCCAAGCATTATGCTTCCGACCATATTTTTGCTCTAGACCTTTCAAACTATTTCTTACCTGCCTTTTTATTTGGTGTGCATATTTATTCTTTACAGGTGACCAACTTATACAAGGTTCTGTAACTCAATGGGTGCACATGATATTAATCATATGAATGTGAAATAATATGGTTGAGAGAAGAGGGTTTTATTCAACTACTTGGAAGCAGCCTCCTGTAAATAGAAGATAGGAAGCACACTAAGATTGAGGTCATCAAGTTGTACTTTTTGGCTGATGGAATCATCATGCAATAGCTTACATTAACTAGAGATATATTTTTAAAAGATATTTCACATCTTTGATCTTATTTGTATTTATATAGCCATTCTACTTGCCATATTTGTCAAAACTGACCATATAGCTCAATTATTACTCCTACATGGATTAAAATTCAAATGAGATTTTTTTCCTCTTCCTCCTGCAGCAACTGTAAGAAGAACTCATATTCCCAACAATTGTGCAGTTTATAAGCATTGGGTTGGCTAAGTTTGGACAAAATGGTCTATGCTTACAGGATTTATTCACTGTTGCCAAGAGAAGCTTTGCCACACAAAAACAAATAAACAACTGAGCAAGCTCTACAAGCAAGTAACAAGATGGAGGGAGCCTGACGGAATGAGTAGCTACTTCTCTGCTAAATGTTCAAGCCAGATCTAGATTTTACCAGCAAGGCCTAACTAATGCCCCAAAGACACGTGCTGCATAGATTGCCATGATCACAGAACCTGCCATCTGTTTGGATGAGCAAGAAGACTAATACACATGAATCTTGAAACTGGGTTATTTATACTTTGGGCATAATCCTGGGATGTCTATTAAGGGTGACTGAATCTTACAGAATGAAACCCAAAATAATTTGTATCCCAGGTTAATTAATAACTGTTCCATTACCCATGATTAACATGTTGTTAGAGTTTCATGGGATATTCCCAACTATTCTGGATTTTCCTGTATGATGCATGCTCTGTAGTCAGTCAGCCTCATGCTATCCAGGTTTAATCTAATACTGTACAATTGCAGTTCATTATAAGAATCACGTTATGGTCTACTGTTGCATATGAACAGTTAAGCAACTATTTTCCCCCTTATATATTATTACAGGTTCAAGAAATGGACAAACACTTTGGAAACATTAAAGAATAAGAAATGACTGCCTTATTATGTTTTTAATGTATAAATGTTGGGAATGAACTGAGTTAATAAATGGATCCTGGAAAATGAGAATAACCAAATAACCATCTGCATCCACTCACTCGAAAATGGCATAGAAAAACTGTATATTGTGCATGAAATTCAGAAAATAAGGCTTAACAGTGATGAAAGTCAGTATGATCAAGCTCCTACAATTCTCCATAACTGGCCGATGGCTAGTTTTCCGTGAAAGATTCTTTTATACTGCACTCAATAAATAATTCGAATATTTATTCTTATAATTATGGTTATGCTGATGCTGAGATCAGTGTCAATTAAGTTATCACCAAATTACTTATTGTTACCATTAACTTACTCACCCAAATATATAATGCAGAGTATTTTATTTCAAAATTTAATATTTATACAGTTATAGAAAGTCTTGTGTTTTTTAAACATCTCTAAAGTTTGATTCCATATCGTGAACTTGTAATAACATATGAGAGGGAAAATATTTGCCAATCATTTTCATATCCAAAATTAACCTATCCCTTTAAAGTACTAAGCAAATAAAAGCTGCTACACTGCTCTATATCTATAATAAAACTTATAGAAACCAATCCACCCAGGATCTCCATAGTAAAGAGATCACAGTGGTTACAGATAAGAAAGGACAATTTTAGAGGTTTTATCAACAGACCTAACAAAATTAGCTGTCAAGGCCAAGAAGAAATGGTCAATGTCTGCAATTGTGATAGCTAGTCATTTTTTGTCTTGCTTTTTTGTTTTGTGCTCTCAGTCTTTCAAACGGGAAAAAGGTTTTCTGAAAATTTCCTTTTGATAAAGCGTTCTGCAGGAATGGACAGAAAAAATCTGTTGCTCACCTAGTAACAGTTCTTTTTAAAATTTATGTTATGTGAATGAAGTCTTAATTCTGTACCTGTAGAGACTTATGACTATGAAATAGTTTAAATGCTATGTCTCTTTTTGGTTAAGAGTGAGTATTAATAGCTTTGGTATGGACCAGACAGGCTTAACAATGTGTTATCCTTGTAGAATACTCTCTGCTGTCTTTGCCAATGGCCCTATCATTATTTACTAGACTGACATTTAGACTTAGTGTCTTATAAGAAATTGAATACATCTGTGCATTTTATTGTTAACTCTTTGAATGCAGATGTTCTAATCAAGGCAATTCTCACATTACTGAAGCAGTCTTTCAATAATCAAAAATCAAAATATGTAAAATACATTTACAGCATTTACATTTACAGCATTGAAGGTAATTCTGAGGTAATTGTCATTAATTATCTATCCTGAAGTTATTTAGAATTTTAATACAGAGAGTTCATGAAGCTGTAGATACAATTTACTTGTAAATCTGCCATCCATCTAGTAGAATTTTCTGGTTTAAAGTTAAAATATAACACAAAAGATATTAGGTTACAGTGATTTTTCAATACTGTGTTCTGGTGCCATGCAAAGTTATAATCGTTAAAATAGCTGCAGTATACCAGCAGCTGATGGCTTGGCCCAGCAACACAAGCTTACAGAATAAAATACACATGATAAGCTATAAGAATCTCAAGAAAGAGTAATTACTTAAAACACAACTACATAATTGTTCTTTCAAGACAAAGCTCAAGTTTCTTGAGAAAGCTGTAGCTGTGATCGCTATAGTTGCTACATGTCTAGGTTTGGTTGAACAAATTTAACCCACAGATGAAAATTGTAGGTACTAAGTTTCTAAACAGGCACAGCTACATTATTCAATTCCAATAGTGATAGCTACAAGCCACAGCAATAACTGTAGCAAAAGCTACTGGTTTAGGTTGGTAACCAAAATCCACAGATAAGCAAATGAAAACTTATCCATTACTTACTTGTTTTCTACATCGCCTTGTGTGGCAGTATAAATACATAGTTGTAGCAAGCACTATGGCCAAACCAGTATATTGGACAGTCCACTTTTTTCATTATGACCACACTCAATTACAATTTTCTTAAGATAGCCAAGATTTATTTCAGGAATTTCAATTAAAGTAGTCTTGCATTCCCGATGTACAAACTTCAATTGATAATGAACTTGCCGAAGACTAGAGGAAAATCTAATGAAGTGATAGTTGATATGATTCTATGCCAGCCTTATTGGCAAGCTAGTTTCACTTTCTAGAGTTAAGTTTGGATAAGAGGTGTTTTTCATCAGAGCAATGTCAATTAATAAAATCTGATGAAACCTAGACATAGTTTATTGCCACACTTGCCTCCAAGAAGCACATACAAAATCAAGCTGTTGATCCTACATTGGCAAATTAATTATCAGCCACCTTTAGTAGCTTTACACTTTGAAGAACTCATTTCCTAAGAAATTATCTATTTTTAATGTTGTGCCTAAAGTCATTTGAAGAAGTAGTTGCAGTCAACAGTTAATTTTAGTTATTCTTATCCAAATTTAAAAGACAGAAAAAGTTATATATTAATAAAAAAATGAGAATCTTCTCAGTGAGCAAACTTTTTTATATGGTTCTATAAAGTAATTATTATTGAACTGGTTAACATAAATAATTATAACAGTGATTTTATGTGTTGATAATCAAAGATCAAACACAAAGCAAAAGCAAGTAAATAACTACTAACTTTTTCCAATAGAGCTTAAATTCCATATAAGGACAGAGTCAGAACATATAATGAATACTACAGTAATATCGCAAAATCAACCAATTGTGTTCACACTCATATCCGGGACTGACCACTATAAATCCACTTCCTCCTCCTAATGTATGATATATCCTCCCCTAACCTGAGAGGGCAAATAACTGGGTTAATCTAAAATTTTTGGCTGGCTGAGGCTAAATGTATATACAATCACCATTATTATAAACTCTACCATTGATTTTACACTTAATCACATACCTGTTACTGTCCGGTTCCAGAGAATAATTAGCTGATAAATTTCTTCTTCTCCTCACAATGCACACCAATGCATAGAGAACATATATTACAGTCCCAAGTATTAACAATGCCAATGCTCCTAAAGTTGCTCCAATAATAATTGGTAATGGGAGAGATGGACGTATGGTCACTTGAGCATCATGATCTAAATGAATTCTTCCCTGATCTTGATATTTGTCAGCTTGTCCATTGGTGAAATTAATAAATGACAATTGAACTTTAAAATCCATAGGTCTTTCTGCCATGTTATTCGATATTATGGGAAGTTCTACCAATTTCAATGTATCATTTCCTTTAAAAGTAAATTCTAAAAAAAATACATCGTGACAATAATTATTTTGAGGCTATCAGTTTTGTTTATGTATTCCCTTTTACTGTCCATACTAAATTAAATAAAATAAAAAAATCTACTAAAATGTTGAATACTAATAGGTAGGATATCCATGCAGAATAGCAAGAGTGGTTTCCAAATTATATCGATTAAAAGGTTGTTTATTGATACAATATTAACTTTCTTACCATGAAAATTGGAGGTATTAACAATACTTGCCCTTAATATGACCCCAATATCTCCAAGTTTCCCGCTGAACAAGTGGACATTCAGGCTGACATTTACATCAACTTCGCTGACAGAGTACATATCTGGGTCAAATCTAAAATCCAAAACTGCAAAACAAAATTGAGATAGCAAGGGCAAAATACAAAGATAAGCATCCTCAGCACTGTATTATTTGAATAGTTGGAGAAAAAGTGAACAAAAACTGTATGTTTTGACATGCTGATATGTTACTAATTATGACATGCTTTGATACCACGTTCCTAAATTCATTTAGGTAATGATTTTTTTATTACTTTTGTAATTGATTTAAGTTAATGATATTAATATAGAACATAAGCATGAATTTATTTAGGTAATCAGTTATCTTGAATTCCATAATTAATGTAAGAAAATGATATTAATATACAACACGACATACATTTTATTTTGTCTCATGTGGTGTTGCACAAAATGACATTGATTACCTTCATCATCTAAGATGTAGATCTGTGCACTGGCATTTGCAATAGTCACACGAGGAGGATGGCTGACTATTAAACTTAAATTTGCCACCACCAACTTGGTTAGTTGATATATGTTGTCATTAACTAGAGTGAATGATACATTGATGAATGTCTGGTCAGCATTCAAGACGTAGAATCCATCTCCATCATCCTTCATCAAAACTGAAAAAAATAATGTTGATCATAGATTGATGAAGAGAGTAGATTTAATCGACTCAAGTGAAAGTAAAAATGAAGGCAACTATAATATAAATTAACCTGGTTATCATAGATTATTGGGAGAGGGTTAGGAAGAGGGGGAAGATGAAGGATGGGGAAACTGTTAGAAAAAAATTACATTTTAAAGTGAAGCTTGACTCTCTTAAAATTTATAATAATGTTCATATAATTATGTTGTCATATTTGAAAAATATAAATCAACCAGTAAGTAAATTACGTATAACGAAATAACTTTGGTGCATTTAAAAATTGGCATCATTGTAACTATACTTTCACCAGCAAAATATATGTAAATCTAATGTCATTAAAAATAGTTGCCTAATTATTTTTTGATGTTATAATAACCTTGTTCAAACCTAGATTTCTGCCAGTATTTTGCAAAATATGACAAAATTAATTAAAAGATTAGAATTGTTTTGACCTTTAAAGTATCTTTTACAATCAGCTGCAGTGATAACATAATTTAAATATTACAGTCTTCATCATGGCATTTAAGAATGCAACACATTTACAATCACTTGCAATGCATTTCACACAATAAATACATGTGATTCATGATCTGTCTGAATGACAGTTTATATGCAGAGCAATACATTAGACAGACAAAATTGCAGGGATTTCACGTACATAGTATTGAGAGATGAGATCTAACAATCAGGTAATTCCTGAACTACATCTTGCTGATCCTAGAGATGACGTGCATATGCAGCACTACCTTCACGAGAACTCACTTATTTTGCTAGCTCTATATCATTCTCAGAGATCTTTTCTCACAAGATTTGTTGTGTTGGTTCCACACATACTCTGCAATAGAAGACTTCTCAAGTTCTCCCTTTCTGCATGCAATTTTATACACCAATGATTTCGTGGGAGTGTGCATTTTATGTGACCCTGGAAAGCTGACATTTTAATATCAAGCCCCCTTTTTTCTATTGCAAAAACAAACAAAAAAGCTGATTGATTTCAGTTTAAAATATTTGTACAAACATTACAAAGTTCATTACACTGGATAAACAGTAGTTGTGAAAATTTAAACATAGATTAGCATTTGTATATGTGAGCATAAATGTGACTTGGTGATCAAATTGGGAAACACTGACTATATGAACTGGAGCACTACTACTAAATAAACATTTGAAATACCAATAATTTGTTCCTTACGTGATGTTGATCCTTGTGATAGGTAAAATTGAACACAAACATTTATCTCCAAGCCACCAGACAGCACTCCAAATTGCAAAGAACCTTTTGAATCAATCTCACCAAAGTAATAGGGTGCATCAATGAAACCAATTGCAGCATCTATTTAAATATGTATATATATAATAAATATTATAATTCATCAATTGAACTCACTTCAATTTAAAACTCTTTGAACCCGAGCAGCTGTTGCCAATACATAGGGATATATATTAAACCTGAATGGTCTGTTTTCTTGCCAGAGAACCTGCTTTTTAAATTATCATATTCCAGTACAGCCACAGCTAATTAACTGCTTCATTTTATTAGCTTTTTGCTGCACTCAACTACCAAATTTTTCTGGTTAATTTTGGACACTTATGAAAGAATAGCATCGAATTTCATAAGAGTGGACCAGAGTTAGGCTGAAGATTCGAGTTTTCTTGAACATGTGCTAGGTTCTAATATGACTTCGGATTGTAGAAAAGAGAAAAAGGCAATCAAATACTGCCAGCTAGTAACAGAGGGCAAGGTAGAAGATCATGGTAATAGAGGCACGGGTCATGCCATGGCCTAGAAAGATACTCCAGTGGTCTCAGATCGGACTCAAATCTTGATGGCTTTGTAAAAACTTATTTATACAATTAATTTTTTATAAACACTGTTTAAATTCATTTATACAACATTTGAGTGATTTTCCTGTCAGGACCTCAGTAGGTGAGGTGGGAGTGAGTGAGTGGTGTCAGCCTAATTTGGGGGCCTTTGGGTTCAAAGTGTTAAGCTGTTTACTATGCCTACTAATTATTACCGTCATCATCCAAAATGGAAATCACTGTGATATTGGGCCAGGCAAATACTCCAACATTTAGTGGAGCAGAGATTTCAAGAGTGAATGATTCGTTATCTTCACGAATTTCATCATTAATAATGGTAATGTTGTAACAAAATCTCTGGTTATTAATGTCACCATGATCCAAATCGAATATTGTCAAATTGAATATTGTCAAAGGAGGTTCCTTGAAGTCTTTATTATCTGTAGTAATATGATACAAAAATTACAGTATTTAAGGTGATATTGTTCTATAGCCATTATATAATCATGCATAATTTTAGCTTTGTGTCTTTGTATTTCACACTGCATAAGATGGACCAGGGAGGACTAGTCAGGAAGAAAGATATTTGCTACTATTGATGACCTAAGTTTAAAAAAAAAGTTTTCAAAAGTAGCCTAATTTGTCACAATAATTAAAAGCATAGACATTCAACAAAACCAGAAATTACTTATGCATAATCTCCATAAATCTATGTAAATGAATGGGCATGGGTGGGTAATAAAAATGTAAAAGAATAAAATCTCCTATGATTTATCTCAATGCTTGCCATTGGAATGGAAACTGTATTCAACATGTCGTGCTGTTTTATCATATTGTCAAGTTGTATTGCATCATTGTCAGGTCATAATAACAAAATGATGTTGATAGATGCAATAGAACTCGGAGAGCATCATAATTATTGTGAACCAGCCTTTACAAGTACAATATATATTCTCATTGTCATGAGACCTCGTAATAGATCAGCAAATAATATATCAGCATCATCATATGCACTAAAAACATTGACAATTAATGTCTTGTTTTGTTCTACAGAACATATATTGCAGTAAGGCTGCTATATATATATATATATATGAAGTCAATATGTACTATTGCCATTTTAGATGTTTCTTTGGCTAATACCTGCACTTCCTGTTCTTGTTTGAAGAGTGATCTCTACAGTGATTGAATTTGTAACCTGTATATCATCCTCAAGATTGGTTATACTACAACACACTTCCAGGATTTCTGCAGATTCATGTACCGAATACTTTGTCTCTTCAAATCCATACGCAACTTCTGTGATAATAATTATAATATGCAAGTAATAAATATTAAAATTGGCAGATTGTCCATTATTGATCTGATTTACGAATGTCATACAACATTCCTCAGTCATTTTTAAACCTTAATCATACTATATATACAACATAATCACAAATACAAATGCAAGTCTAATTTGCAGTATTGTATATATACATTCTAAGAATTAGTATTTAATATATTTAAGACTGAATTCCACAGAAAAGCAACATGCTGGACATTCCTATACTTCAACATTACTAATTAACTCCCTTATTGCTATGAACTTATATATAATTAGCATGCCACAGATTGCCATGGTCATATTATGCTCTAGAAGTCCCTTAAAAACAAATGGCTAATTTTGGAAGTTTTCATCTGTAGCTTCCTCACAGGCACTCAGTACTCAGGCACTCAGTGCTGTATTTTAATACAAGGTTGCTAACCAATGTTCTTTTATTTTTAGTCTTGTTTATTATAGTTATAGCTGTACAGCTAGCACAGATATGCAGTAGCAGATCTTATCTAGGTGCTATCAACGCAGCTATTTAGGTTTAGCTACTCAAAAGTCAACTAGAAAAATACATGTAGTTCACTGAAGCTCTGGTTATAAAAGATAGCTAATTATAAACTTCATAGCATATATTCTTCCTGAAAGCTTTGACTAGTATACTTCTAGGAGTTATTAAAAAATATTCCTTCTCATTTCAGTTGTAAATCTTGGGTGGAAAACTATGCACATAACTAGCTTTTAGAAACAAGAATTGCAGTTTTTACTGTTTTTTTAATACTGTGGTGGCAGTAGTGGCTAATTACTGCTTTGGCATTAATTATATAAAAGTTGAAAAAAAGTCAAGTCAAATACAGAGTATAAATAGGCATGTCCTATTTTAGATCCAAAACTAACACAGACATTAAAGTTAATTAATGATTTATTATTATTTGCATATAAGTTATATCCACCAAAATCTGGCATTGCAATCAATTAAATTTGTGTTATCACACATTTTAAACAATAGGGTGCTACTCCAGGGTTGTAATTATGAACTGCTATAACTTGTCTGCTTTAATGCTTGAATGGTACCATTTAGAAAAGGTAAACGCCAACTTATGTCCATTATTTTTAAGGATAGAACACTACAATTTAAGCAACAGATCATACCCAAATGGACAAGAAAAATTATTTTATTCATTAATGTACATGTATACACCTCCCACCCCTTTCCAGCTCACAGGCACACACCCACATGGATGTGCACATGTATACACACACACAAAATAGATGCTTTAACCTAGAGGGGAAAAAGGGCTTTGGCATATTGACACTGAGTTGGAAACACTTTACTTAAATAAATTCATATTGTTACTACTTATACCCTCAAATATATCCAGAGCTTGTTATATGCAAGGCAATTTATCACTGGCAAAACTCTTTGCAGACTGGTAAAAGCAGGCTACATAGAATGAAATATTATGTACGTATTTACCATCATTATCCTGAATATAAATTAGTGTTAGAGCAGGATCAATTACCACATGTGGTTGAGCATCACCTGACAAACTTAGGTTTGCAGATAAAGTCTCAAGGCGTTCAACAATAAAATCTTCCATGAGTGAGAAGGAGATGTTTACTGTAGGATTGCTTGCATTCAGGACTATCAATCCACCACCACTGAGGTCATTCAGATAATCAGAGGACACTGAAATGAGAGTAGCAAAAAGTTTATGTATTTATTTCATAGAACATGGATACATCTACAAACTACTCTGACTTCTACCATTAGATAGTAATTACAAATTATATGATAAAAAAATTATTGTGATTAAAAATGAATCTGACTCACCCTTAGCAGTTTCAGCTAACAAAAAGATGAGAAGAGATACTGTAGACACTTTGCCATCAGATACAAATCCAACTTCCATGGTTACATTGCAGTTACACTCATCCACAAAATATTCTCTTTTATTGAATCCAACAGTAGGAACTAGAAGGAAGGAAATGAAGTAATTTTTGTGACATTACAACTCCTCCACCTCTTCTCCTTCCACCCTTTGACCATAAATCAACTTTTATCACCATATTATTATTGCACACCAAGATATGCATGCACTCTGAATAGAATTCTCTATGGCAGTGTACTGGACAATATCTACCAAATATAAAATAGGTAAATGGTCATCTTGACAATTTTTTGCATCAACATCTCATATTGTTGAGGATTTCATAAAGGGTTTTCTATGTCCAGTGTTTGATTATCAGACACACACAACTAAATAAGGCACGAAGAAGATAATAAAATCTAGAGAGGGATGTTGCTTTAGAAATACTCTGAGCTCGAGTTTCGATGATTTAACTGAGTAAAATTTTGTAATCATGGATTTACCTTCATCACTCAAGATAATGATATCTGCTGAAGCAGGAGCCAAGGTCGCATGTGACTCAGTAGGGTTTAATATTTCTAGACTTGCAGACAAATACTCACGAGATTCATTAGCTAAATCATCCACCAGTGTGAAGCTTATATTTGCTATACGATTTCCAGCATGCAGAGTTGCATGTCCATTTCTACTGAGGTCATTCAGATAGTCAGAGGAAACTGAAATGAGTGAAAATGGTAAAATTAGCCAATATATTGTACCAAACACATTCGTAATTAATCTCAACTATAAATGTAGTTGGTACAAAATATTGAAGTCATGTAGTTTATGATACTGAGAAGTCATTTGTTGCATATACTCTAATGGTAATAGTCACTAATGCATACACAAATGAGAAAACAACCATGCATAAAACAAAATTGCAAAATGCTCCACAATTTTGCCATATTAAAAGCAACTGATAGAAATATTTCTTAATAGAAAGGCTGAAAGAAGGACATAACCACCTATGAACAACAGCTTTGGATGCAGCAGTTAACTCTAAGCATGCTGTGCAATATGCCGGTCAATTAAACAATGTACTGCACAACTGTCCAAATTTGACCATAACAAGGCTAACAAGGTGGGTAAAGAGAAAGAGGCATACTCTACCACTGACTGGGAGATCTGAGAAATTATCTAATCTTACAGCAGAGCAACTGACCTCGTAAAATGAATGAACACTAGTGAGTAGACTATTCATACTTATATAATCACATAAGAGTGCAGTAGTCATACAATTAAAGAGTCTAATCTGCTACTTTATTCTAGTCATCAGATAGCCAATAGAGTTTCACTACATACTAGGAATCGTGGTACAAGAGTACATCTCAAATTGATATGAAATAAAGCAAGTTACCGTTACTAGATTCACAGAATTTCACTGTTGATTAGATTTGATCATGAAATTTCTCTATTTTATGGAATATTCGACATTGATCTTGGTTCATTAATACAACAAAGATTGACATAATTCTAGAGTTAGTGATTTCAAGCTGAATATAACTCATCAACAATGCACAGAATATGCGTCTCCTTATATCAATTATATAAAGCAGTATTGCATAAAGATTATGATTAAGAAACCCATAATCATAACACACTTACCTTTGGCAGTACCACTTATCAGAGAGATCAAAAGAAATACTTCAACTGACATGTCAGTACGGATTGCAACCAACAAGGTTACTTTGCGATCATACTCATTCACAATATAAGGTGCATTCATGAATCCAACAACAGGATCTAACAATAAAGAATATAAAGATATCGATTTCCTGGTAATTACTTGTATGTTACAATATAGAATTCTTTTTACATCCTCCCCACCTCCCTTTGTGCTTGAGCTTGATGTTCTCACCAAACAAATGAAATCTGGATGTGGGTTTGTGGCTATGATATATCTCTGGCAAGACTCTGGAAGTTGGTATTTCGTAATATTTATGTATTTACCATCATCACCCAATATGATGACTTTTGCTGAAGCAGGATCCAAGCTTACACGGGGGTGGACAGCACCTGAAAAATTTAAGTATGCAGATAGATTTTCAAGAGTTTCAACAATGGAATCATCCACGAGTGAGAAAGAGACATTCACTACAGGATTGCTAGCATTCAGGACTATCATTCCATCATTGCTGAGGTCATTGAGGTAGTCAGTAGAAGCTGAAATAAAAATAGTAAGGCAATAGTAAGTGTTACAATCATTTTATATGAATGAATCAAAAAGGGATACTTTTATGGAAAAATACGGCCTTTTAAAATTAATATATATCACAATATTATACCCTAATTATATGGCTGCATGCTCATGTAATGGAAAACTTATAGTATCCTTTAGTAGCTTCTTAGTAAGCCAATAATGGTATTGCTATTGATACTATTATGATTTTAATGATGCTTAAAAATTCCATAAGAACTAATACAGATATTGAAATGCCTATTATTTCACCAGCTTTGCAATAAGCAACAGTTCATGGTGAATACCAAAAAAAATTGCTCTATCATCGTGGAAAATTGAGAGTGAACAGTAAATTGACAGCATCAATGCCAAACATTTCTTCATCTTTGGAAATGTAACGGCAAACTGTGATAGAAAGAGGGCAGACTCATAGTTAATAAACAGTCTTGGCCTATTAGAGAATGAAAGCCTTGAAGTATAGGTCAATGCACCTATTCTTACATGTGAAGGATGTAGTGAATTCTGATGTGGCAGCTACAGAATATGAAGAGCAGTCACAATTCTTTGCATAGAAAGTCCCCTTATTCTGGTAACCATATCAGATTTAGTCCAACTACTATCTATTTATATCATCTGATAACAATTGAGATGAGCACAATCTTCTTAAGGTAAGGTAATGTACAAATGTTCCTGAATAAATTTGAACTATAAATATAAATTCTATAAAAAAACCACATTAGAATGCTTGATGAATTGTTTTGATATTGTTGTTAGTGAAAAATTCCCTAAAAATTATCAGATCAATGCATCATTATGACTGCTCTTTGGATTAAAGCTAGATCCCAACACACGCATGAAAAGTGTTCTTTATCATAAGCCGGTAAAGCTCCTGTTAACTGTCAGTGGTAAAAGAAAGTTATAAATAGCAGCCAAGGATTCTTTGATTTAGATTTCAGCATGAGGCATCAACTACACCTAACTAATCATAATTTTTGTCAAATGCACTGCTGAATAATTCTATATTAAATCTGCATCCTTCTAATATTTCAAATAATATGACAGCTATGTATGAACAATGGTGTAAATTTGGTGAAGGGTTCTTGTGAATCTTGAGGAATTTTTTTAGCTAAAGCTATCAATTCATATCAAAATGGAATAAGAAATTTTGTTGTTGTTTATGTTGATGTTGTTAAAATAATTTGTTTTGGATCATTTTGTAGATGCCACCAAACATTATTTACAAAGATCAAAGTTTGTGAAATGCCATGGCTACCCTAAATGTAGCTAACCAAATCATGGTGATTTGGGTCATCAATCCAAAATCACTTGATGCTAAATGAAGTTTAAATTACTCCAAGTATGATCTTCAAATATAACACTAACTGCAGATAAGGGTGAAAGTTCTAAATTGTGTAACTTTCTACACAACATGACAGATCAATTTGGATATCAGGTTTGGCCTTTGGAGGGTGTGATAGCCTGGTTGTGAATATCATAAATAATAAAAGATATTTAGGAAATTTAGAAACTACATTTTTGCATTTATGTATTTCCCATAGTTCAGAAAAATTCTGATAGAGACCACATTTCTACTAAATTGTGCCTTTGTATGAGGTAGCCCTAATTTGGTTTCATCCCTCTCATGTGGAAGCTTTTTTCAAAATAACAAGTAAAATGTTATTCACTAGCCCAAAATTAGCCAACTCTGTGGTGATATGAAATTCTACAAGTATGTTTGAGACGCAGTCCTAGTCATTAAAGGTGGCCACCTATTCTACCATCAAAATGATGATCCAGTCCAAGAAACAACCAATAATATTTTGGTTTCACATAATAATGAATGTAGTTTGTAAGTGTGAGAGAATAGAAAAGTACATTTTTTACAAGTTCCTGTCCCAGAAATCACTTGATTGAAACACATTTCTAGAGCACATATCAAGTAGTTACAAACACCAGTCTCACAATTTTAAGTTATATGAGGTTAAAAAAACTGTACCTAATTTGTGTAATTACAAGATCTGTCACCCTTGAACAAGCAAATGATGGGATGTATGCCCTGAATGGCATTGCACTTTGTTCAATTATCAGGTTTCATGAATGCAAAAGACTAAAGATAGTTGTAAAGGGGCTAGCTATGGCTATTACCATGTTATAGTATCTACTATGCTATAGCTAATACTAATATGAAATTAGATTACCCACAACATTGAACCCATCAAATGACTCATTATTCGGCATAGAATACATAGCTACAAGGCCAAAATATGTTATTTGATAGACTTTTAAAAAAAAGAAGGAAATAAGAGTATATCCATGTAGAGACTACCAATATTCTTAAGAGCGATACTATTCAAAATATTTTATAACTAGATTGTATATTATTGGTGTACATGATCTTTGTTCATGCTGTTTGGTTTGTGGAGTTTTCCTTACTGCTATGTTGAAAGAGGCAGTAAAATAACAACACAAACAAACTAAAAGTAACTAGAAACAAGAATAAAATAGTTAGAACTTTTTTATAGTGATGATGTCAAATAATCATCCAGCTGGTTAGTTTCTTTCAGGTATTAAATTGTAATGGGTCATCTAACTGGTTTGGAGAGCACTTTTTGCTTACTTTGTATTTTGATAAAGCAATAGAATATTATTGAAAAATTGCTTTTGTAGTAATTTAGAAGTTAGACTCATATATCAGGGTTGAAGAAACTAAAGGATCTATGGGACACTCAATTACAATTCTCGAAAAGTAGTTGCTAATAATTGTGCGAGATCTGTCCAACCTTGCGAATTATTGTACTCTATGTTAGTGGTCACTGTTTTCTTCTTTGGCTCCATCCAAGACTAGTACAAATGTGCTTAGTGATAGTGCTTGACGAAGATAGCTTATCTACTTCTCCACAAAACAGAAAGTTGCACACCACTCTAAACTGCATGCTTCGTGGTGACAAGTTATAGGTAAACTATACGCTTTATTCATTGGGTGTTGTGTTCGTGGGATTATTACTTTATGAATCTCATTACATTATCTCATGTAGTGTAATTACGTGCTATAATAATTAATTTACTCACCAATAGCAGATCCATTCAAAAGAGAGATTGAAATATCTACATCGATCTGTATACTGCTACCATATAATACTCCAACTGTCAGGGTTGCGGTACGATCAAACTCGTTCACAGTATAAGGTGCATTGATGAAACCAATAACAGCATCTATACAATCAAACAAGTACATAATTTTCATCAATTCATACCTCCTGCTGTCTGTTACCACAATGCTAGTTTACTATATACTATCATAAAGAAATAAATATTTTCAGTGAATAGTGCCCATTTATGGGTAATTAATCGCAATCCATTTTCCTCCTCTTCATCTCTTCATGATCTCCTTGGGAGTGTACATGTCCCCAAAAAACTTTAACTACTTCTTCAAGTTATATTTCATCTTTGTTGTTGTTGTTGTTGTATTGTAGTGTTTTGATGGTAAATAAGGCACATATTAAAACTTATTAAGGCTAACTTCGGCGGTAACAAGCTTATTTATCATTAAAGCCAACACACTAGAGTTTCATGGAATTTTTGTACAATACATACATATATATATACATACACACTAATAATTATATGTGGGATGGTTTTGTTGCTTTCCAATATGTACTAGCATTTGATTACTGCAAACATATGCACCCAAACTTGGGTATCTAGGAATATGAAAAATGAACCATATGTGACAGGATCTGAGAAAACATCCCACTTGGAGCGGATCATCAAATTTTAGTTTATGATACTAGATGAAAGTGCATTCAATTACCTCAAAATGATGCCAGGATCATAGCTATAGGCGCTACTGCCAGGATATGACTGTTTAATCACATCCAGGAAGTAATGCCCAAGCATAGAAAAACGACATTTTTAATGACAGTTTACTTCCACCAGGTCTATTCCGAATACTCTGTGCTGTGGTATTCTGCTTGTTTGAGCAAGAATTAAGGAAGTAACGAAGGTTGGCCCAGGTTGAAGAAGGAGAACGTAGATTCTAAAGCCCAGGGTACATCAAAACTCGTAAGCAACGAAGATTCTAAAGCCCAGTTAGACGAAAGAAAACGAAGATTCTAAAGCCCAGGTGCATCAAAACTCGTAAGCAACGAAGATTCTAAAGCCCTGGGTGCGTCAAACTCGTAAGCATGGAAGTTTCATAGTTTATGTGTGTTTATAGCTTATTTGCTTCTAGTGTTGTTTACCTAGCTAGCTAGACTTGCTATTATATCATGTATAAAGTATGATGGTACTGAAATAAACAGCAAACAGTGTATAAAATTAAAAAGAGAATAAAAATGGTTATGAAGTGAAATGTACACAAGCAAGTTTAATTGTTCTTTTTGCATGATCTGCTGTTATGTCCTGCTTGTTTCTAGATGCTGCAGCAGATGTGCCTCTTCTTCGCCAGTGGTGGGACACTTATATCGTTGGTGTCTAGAGTTGGAGAGAGTGGTGCAGTTCTACTGGTGGGCCTTGGTTCATCAGGCAGAGGGCAAGTGATGTCCTTGTCTTGGTCTGGACAAAATCACCTGATCTGATTGACAGATACCATCGCCGCTCATTGGACAATGATTTAGGAACAACAATTGAAGGAAGCACATCAAAGCAGGTTGACAACTGATTCTTCAAAATCTGAAGGTTTGTAGAATTGCTATCAGAATGTTCCTTCATAGCTACTACCCCTGGATTCGTGGAATCAAAATGAAAATGATGGAACTTTTTTATTCCAGGAACCTTTTTCATGTAAAGGGCAAAAAAGTCAGTCCAATCAAACGTCGGCACAATAACTGTTTCATCCTCGGACGAAACAAGTTGAGCAACATTACACACAGACGAGTCATTAACAACTTGTGCGATATCTTTCAAGCTGCCAATCTTAGTCCTTCTTTAGTGTCGCTTTTGGAGTATGTCCAACTACGAGTATGACAGAGTTACCTTTGACTGCCTTCCAGTCAAACATTGCCACATCAAATACTGCATCACACAGCTGTTTTTGTTTTGACCATTGCAGTTATCACAATGGAGGAAAACTTCATATTCGCCAATACCATGGTGTTCGAAAAAATAATGGAGCTGGCTCACCACTGCATTCGCTCCTTTTCCACACTCCCCAGCCTCATCCATAAGGAAATTGATCTGTCGAGGGAGAGCTTCGCAGTTAACTCCAAATATGCTGCACTTTCTTGAGTCAAAAAAAAAGATCGGGCCAGGCTGCATAGGATCAGATGGGTAGTGAACTTGCTGTGCATAATCGAATGAGTAGTGCACAGCAAGATTGTTCGAGTTGGAAGGAACTTTAGAGTGAAGTGGTGGGGGTGTAAATGTGCCACATGCCAAGAAAAGACTAATCACTTGTCGCCTACAGTTATCATACACAGTTTTGTAGAACGACCTCTCTAGCTGGACAACCCTGAGATACTCTTCAGCTACTCATATGGTAGCAGACTTTTCAACATCCGAACAGTTGGCAGCTCGAAGGATCAAGTCCAACACAAATCAGAGATAGGCTTCATTATTATCACTGCTGGAAGGAGTGACCACCATAGCCTACAGAAAGTGGAGTATGCAGCATGAACACATTGTGCAGACTCAGCAGATTCATGATACACCCTCCAAATTCCTCGCTTTGATACGCTAGATGGCAAAAGTTTTATATCTGATCTGCTATAGCCTGGTATGCGACCAGGTAGAAGAAGAGCAATAGTTTAGCAGAAAACGAACAACGTATTCCACAGAAGAAAGCAAAAGGGCACGTTTCGGGAGTCGTTTGATGTTTCCATGTATGCGAGATGAGAGTCCGTTTACCTTGAAGGCTTTGACCAAGTTCTTCAAGCGTGTTTCACCAATAGTATGCAAAAAGCAAAACATATTGGGACATACTAGTTGAACGTGGTGATGATACTTTGTGTATTATTTTTTCCTACTTGTCAGGAAGTGATGACAATCTTTGGAAACATTCTCACTAAAGTTAGAATTTGCCATCAGTTGTCCAAGCAGGGCCATATCCAGCTCGCTGCGGGAGAGGGAAGCAAACTGCGAACAAATGTCACAGGTGTGTTCTACAGAAAATTGTAGAGAACAGATTCTTCTATGCCAGATCTCACAACCACATCCAACATCCAAGAATTTAGTAACAAGTTCCTTCTGCATTGTGTCAGATACTGTTGGCTCGATCTCTATATCTTGGGACTTGTTCATCTCTGCCAATCTCTTCCTCTTCGTCGTTCCTACCTTCCTCCTCATCCCTTTCGATCTCAGATCTTGCTCCAGCCAGAGGTTTCATCACAATATTGCATGCAGGTTCTTCATCGTCACTACCTGTAATATTCATTAATGCATTTAATTTTAATTATAGTCTACCACTTCCCTATCATGGTTGTTGTGAAAATTAAGCTCCCCTTCCTTTCCAATATTTTATTCTAGTGTCTCTAGTTCTGTTACTCTATGACTGTGTTATCAGGGCTGTAGCCACCAGATTTGAAGTGGTCAGGTTGATTGCTGAAACTATATGATGTACCTCTAATATATATGTTTTGTACAGGAGCTTGGTCTATGGCTGGAATGGTCACCAGGAAGAGAAGGGAGGTCTACCAGATTCGACTCAGTGGTGGGGCAATTCAACTTCATTGCTGGGAAAGGCAAACCATTATGCATACACTGCATATCTAAACTATTTTAAGGACTATATAGAGCCTCCCTGTTCTGGCCAACAATCTCCAACCCAACACTGTATTTATTAAAACTTGTGGTTGCCGATGAAAATAAAATATATGGGGAAAAAAGTACTAGTAGCTATATACATATAATATGCAAAGTTAATATATAGAAAACAACATAATTAGAAAATAACATAATTATTAAGTTAAGGAAACATAGCAAATGTGTTTCATTTTCTTCTATGTATTCATTTCCTATAGCCTTCAAGTCAAGATTATCACACTTGTCCTGGTGGTAGTGCAGAACCATAAGATGGTTCAGCCTTTCCTGAGACATTGTGGTCCTCAAGTATGAATTGATACGACGAAGGGCCTGAACGATCTCTCTGAAGTAGCATTTGTTGCTGGTAAGATCAGCAGTAACTGATAGAGCTTACATACTGTTTTATGAGCAATCTTTGTGTTGTAGAAAGGGTCAACAGTGCCGTCTTGATGTTACCAACCGATGTAACCTCGTCCTCCATAACTGAATGATACAGCTCACTGAGGGTTAATAGCTCTTCTACCAATTCCTCTTATCAAAGTCATCATAGAAGAAAGTGCAAACTACATCTTGCTCCTCATTGTAACAGTCCAAGAAGCTGCTCTAAATTAGAGTAAATCTTGAAACCTTTCTGATCAAATCTGTTGCATGTACTGGTCACAGCAAGGTAAAGAGCCTCAAAATATACTTTGCGGTAGTCTTCTTTTGGAGATTCTGCAAAGTGAGCAGGAGCACTGCCTTGCTCCAAACACCTTAGCACCTTTCGTCTCCTAGCTCATCCTCCCTTGCCTTTTCAACCTTCCCCCAGACTAAATTAAAGCTGTCCTCTGTCCGCAAACCTTCCAGAGTCTTCACTGTTAGCATTGCTATTTGGTGACCTTCAACACTAGAGAGAGTGGGTTGCTAATAGGTCTGACTAAGCTTGTCAGTGTGCCGTAGGATCATTTCAGACAAAGTCAGACCAAAAAAGAACTTGAAACCCTCCATCTGACTCCATACACCATGTATCCTGGCTTTCATCTTGGTATCACATGTTGCTCTCTCCTAAAGCAGCATGATGTTGTCATAGTTTGAAAGTATGCTGGCCAGAGACTCTGCATGGACAGTCCATCTTGTTGGACACAAGGTTCTCAACCCAGGAGCATCACTACCAATCTCTTCCTTTATTTCACGCCACATCATTGCTTCTCGTTTTGGAGAGAACTTGATTAGCTTCACCACTTCAAAGCATGTGTCCAGGCAATCCTTCATTACTGGTGACCGTTTCATGGTGTCGCTTACACCAAGGTTGAGTGCGTGTCCAAAGCAGTGTGTGAACACAGCTCGGGGCTCTTTTTCCTGAATTCTAACTGCTACACAAGCCTTTGCTCCAGCCATAGTGCTACATCCATCATAGCACTGGCCATGAAGCTTTGCCAGTGGAATTTGGAATCGTAGAAAGGCATCCATCATTACTCGAACAATGCTCTGTGCATCAATTGCAGATAAACAATACATTCCCCGAAAATCCTCAGAAACCAAGAAATCCTCACTAACCCATCTCACAACTAGAGTTAGCTGTTCCTTGTTTGACCTGTCAGTGGCCTCATCAACCATCACAGCAAGGAATGGGGAGCTGTGAATATCTTCAAGGATCCTGCATAACAAATGATGAGGCATGATTTTGAACATCTCATTCTGATTTTCTGGAGCAGTGTGCTTATTGGCCCTCCTATCTAGCCACTTCAGCACTTGAGAATTGTCTTCTGCCCTCTGACGAAGCAACTGCATCAAGTTTGCTGATACATCAATGCCGTCAACTCGCAGGGTCAGTCCTTGCCATGCAAGAAAGCGGACACTGGACAAAATTAGCTGTAGCATGCCCCTTGTTTGCTCCTTCTACTCTTTGTGTGCTCTACTCAGTAACTCCCCAACATTTTCAGTTGTCGCTGGCAATGTTACACTAACTTCAACTGCCTCATGAATGAATTACACATGAAGTAAAGTGCTTAGTAGCCAACAGACGTTAAAAGAAAATGATATGATATGCATGTGATCTAGGATGTGTCTGATTGCTGCTGTGAGGAGGTAATTATCACAAGGACAAGGACAAAACTGGAGTCAGAGATAAAGGCGCACTAAGTTGCTAGCAAGAAAGGAAAACTGAGGAAATCTGCAGTAATATGTAGAGCAAGCTGATGAGGAATTGCTAGTGAAGGATCTACCATGTTACTTGATTCAAACTATCAACAAGTGCATGCCAAACCACATTCATTGTCAGCTCTCTGAGATGTTGCTGTGGTGCTGCTTGCAACTACCAGATTTGTCCTGAATCACACACCCATGTACAAATGTAGCAAAATAGTTTCAAACTTTCACTACAGAACAAGGCCACTGTTAAGCTGATCAAGATTGTCTTAGGACATCTGTGAGTTAGTTTATTAAAGAACGTACCTCATGCGTAATACATAATCCACTTCTCTTTCTTCATTAAAACTCGAATGTATCAACAAGTATGACTTGCCTTCATTGGCGTAATCAGCTAGTATATATTCAACATGTAATCACAGTGTGCATGCATGGTATCCCTACTGATTGCGATAGAATGTGTTCAAAAGGAATGATGCTAATAGACTTTTTTAAATTAGTCCAAGCTATCCTTTTCACCAAAGAGTAAGTTTCCCTGTAAAAAACTGACTACTCCTTTTGTGATAACATGCAACTGTAGAATCAGTCCAGATAGGCTAAATCTGGTACACACATACACCACGCACGAGTGAGATTATTTTGTCGAATGTTGACCCATTTATGTGTTTACACTAAATGCATATAGTAATATATTCTCACTGGAAAATTTGGAATCTAAAATGGTATGCAAGTTATACGAGTGGTGGTGGTGAGGGGTGGGGGTGGGCAGAGATAGCCAATTTATTTTTAAAAAGTATAAGCAAAGTGCACTTTTGTGATAGAGTTAATTTAATGGTGCGGACTCATTGCACAAAATATCTAGATCCTAAACAGTTCCATTCAACTTGTGTGTTCACTCTGCAAAAATAAAAGTGGCTCCAATGTGGATTCACACTTATTTACTATTTGGATGACAGTTTCAATAAACTTTTGACAAAACATCTTCCTTATACTTCTGTTTTTTTGTTTTTTGTTGTTTATCTGCGAATGTAGGACTGAAGTTGCTGAGAGAAGAGGACTTGGTGCTAGAACAGTGTGAGAGGTTCATCATGGACAGCGGATGCTGCTCTGTTAGTCTCACTGATAATAGGTGATCAACCATCATAATACCAACAAAAACAATAATATAGAGAGCTCTATTCTCTCTGTTTGCTTATTGCCTGCAAGAATAGAAAAAGATCTTCATCTTTTGGCTAGCTTGGATGTGCTTATCCACCATAACTATAGCCATATGCGCTTAGAACATTTGTCAACACCATTAAGTACTTATTATGGGATGATCATATTCAGATCACATTTGTAGAGCATTCATGTTTTTCCTTTTGTGCAGTGTGTACAGGCCTTACAGCCGATAGCAGTGATGAGGCACACCTCGGTATGTGCTAGCATCTGCAAGATTTACTCTCTATTGACACAATTTAAGAGATGTTAGTGAGAATGTCTGTAATATTATTGTTAGCACAATAGTTACATACCATCATCGTCCAGGATGTCAATCTTGGTGAGGTTTGGAGAAATAATAATGGATCCTATTCCCATTTGAGAGATGACAGATAAGCTGCAAGTAACCAATTTGTCATCTTCAAGAGCATCATTATCAATTATGGGTATATCAAAACACCGACTTCCTTCAGCCTCTTCTATATCTCCTCTAATAAAAAGTCTGAGTTCAAAATTTAAGCCATTGTAGAAGTCATCCACATCTGTAGTTAAAAGTGTCCATGTATAAAATATCAACAATTTAACATTAGATTCATTTCTATTTAGTAATAATATGCCTTTAATCTTTACTGACAAAAATTAAAATAATGCAATTCACACATGTGCCTAAATAAGTCATGTGACAAAATAATGCCAAGTTATTTTCATTTCTTGAGGGCTCTTTCCAGCAACTGTTGGTATGCTAGCTAGCTGACAATAGGAACAGGAATAATGTTTTTCTTCTTGCTCGCTAGCATTTAAGACAAACACTGTAGCAGTCATTTTAGCTTAATATTTCTGTCTTCTATACTTTAGGAGACAAACTATGTCTCACAGAGGTATTCCATTTTGTTGTCTGAATCATTTCTTGCTGGCCTCAACTCTAGCTATATAGGTAGCTAATGGCTTCTTACATTTTCGGGTTAGAGTTTTTGTTGAAGCCAATGATGATCGCATTTCAGCATCTACTCTGTTTTTTTGTAGATTGGGGTTAAGATTTCACTAACTTTGGATACCAAATTATTTTCTTTGTGCCGATATCTCTACTATCATTGGGAAAATGAAGCCTACATGCATGGATATTTCTGCTATCAGCCCTAAAGAGTTAACAATGATATTTTAGTAGACACGTAGTTAACCCTTAGAACCCTATGCTCCCTAACATGGGCATGCCCTATGGTCCTGGAGGGAAAAAAAGAACAAAAATTTCCAAGTTGATTATATTTATTGATAATGCAAAAAAAAAACCAAAAAAAAGGGGGGGGGATCCCCGGCCGAAATACGCCTCTACATATCACATATCGGTCGGCCGCTAGGGCTCTAAAAGTTAAGAAACAGTGCAATGGTGCATAATGTACAATTCAATTACCTGCATTTCCAGGTGATGTTATTACTGACAAAGTCAGAGATGCAGTTTGAATGTTGATTACTGAATGGTTTACTGCCACACATGCTTTCATTGACATTGCAGACTCATTTACAGAATACAGTGTCCTCTCAAATCCAACATCAACATCACCATCTGTGGAATGGATAGGGTAATGAATCTATCTATAAAATATCAGAGTGGTTGTGGTTCTTATTCTATTATAGCGTAACATCTGCTAAAATCTATGACATTGTTCAATAAGCTTATCAACAAACTTTCTTACAGTCATTGTCTTTTATGACAATATACGTTAATTGGTGAACTGTGGATGTCTGATCCGGTGTCCTGTAAGTAATGGAGCCTTCACTTGGTGATGACATTACAGTAAAAAATTCAAATCCTTCAGTAATTTGATCCGGTTGCAAGGAAAAAGTGTACTGGGCCCTTTTTGATGTTGGAGGAAATAAAATTGAGAGATTTGAAGCATCAAAATCATCTGGAAATGTGGCATAACGTCCTGGATTCTCTCCAAAAAGTTCACTTTGTGCGGGCTGCTCAGTTAAAATAGTAATTGCAACTCGGAATGATTGCTCAGATTTATGATTGTCTTCCTTTAACAAAGAGAGTTGTACCAATCTCAACTCATTTGGCTCATCAACATAGTAAACCAATTTTTCAAACCCAATGACAATAGCTGCAATAAAAAGAGTATATCTTTTAATAATATACACGGGTTATTCACTCCGATATAGAGGTATATAAGAAGTATAAGCTAATTCAGAATTCCTGTTACTTGGAAGGCAATGAATGTGAGTGATTATAAACAGCTTTAAGACAAACTATAGCACTACTTCACAGGGTACTAAGTTTCTTTGCAAATTGTGTTTACGAACAAACCATAATTACTTCCCTATTTACACATAATGAAAATGAGCCAAAAGATTGGTGTCTCTGCATATACTTAAACATACTTGATATAATCACTACATTATTTGTGTGGAGTTACATATATTCTCCCATATTCAACTCTGATTATTTAATTAATGCTCTAATATGTATGCACGGTCTATTCCAAGAATTATAGCAACATGTTCCAAGACAGTAGAAGCGGTTCTTTTGGATAAAGAAGGAGGTAAGCAATTTTTTACTACATATGAGTATATCAAGTATAGAATAAAGAATTTATCACACTCATAATAGATTAAAGTTAGTTATTTTAATACTCATGCAGTATTTTCACACCCGTAAGCTTACACTCTGGGTTATAATGGAGAAAGCTGAGATACAGAACACTTTTGTAAATTTAAAGTAGGGAATAAAGAGATAACACTGCACGTGGCTGTATGTGGCCATCTTAATATATATTGCACGGTGGTGATCACCGGATTCGAATGGCCATAAATTATAAGCATTGTCCAAATTTATTGACCTATTGAAAGAGAAATGACAAAACTCACAAAAAGAGTTGATTCAGCTAATTCAATACAGATGCTCTATAGCTTTACCATCTGTTGTCAAGGTCTTTTTCTTAGTATTCAGGAAAAGTCCACTAAGAAACCCTGAGGCTTCTTTTTATGCTCACAGGCCTTTACTAATATTTGACTTCCATATGGGACTGTCACATATGTTATCGCTTCACTTTCTGATGGCAAAGATCACATGCCAAAGATTGCTACACATTTTATTAGATATACCTGTTGCAATAATTAAAGTATTGAGTGATGGGAAAAATATTATTATATATTGAAAAATTAGGAATGTAATTGAGGGGACCAAACTGGCCATTGAGTTGATCAATTGTATGCATCCCCAGCAGTAACATAGGCCCATTTGGAAATAAAATATTTATCCTGCATTGTCAGACTTTTGTACATGAATAGATTATCATCAAAAAATATATGTAAAATTTCCAAAATAGAAATGTAAAGCTGACAATTTCTAATAACACCTTAAAATCTGATCAAACATTTGATCAACATGAATTATATAAAGAGGACATGGATATAAAAGTAGTATACATATGCTTACGGTCGTTATCAATGATTCTGCAGATGGAGAGGTTATGTTGTGTGTTTTGTACTAAGGAATTCTCAGTAGCATTAACTACTTCCAAGAGAACAATGAACAATTGTTCTCCATTCTCATTAATTTCATCATCCACAACAGCAATGAAAGCATCAACATATGTGAGTATATTTAAACCTTCATCTGCTGGAAAGTTAACAGTAAAAGTAGTACTGTTGAAGTCCTCTGCATCTGAAATTACACATCATACATGTGAAACTGAAGGAAAATATGATTAAATCATCAATTCAGATTTATTAATATTGATGACCTCTCAACAGAGAGTACCACACTTTGAGTGTAATATTGCTTATTGAAGATGGGTTTATTATTATAATATTATGGTACACCAAATTAAACAAATTACATTTATAGAATATAATTAGACCCTTAAACCATAATCTTAATTGAAAGAAATATATTGTTATCATACTTGCTTGAACTGGAGAATCAATATTGATCTCTTGGACATATCCTTCAACAGGAACATTGAGTGATCTACTCATTGCATCATCAATAGTTAGTGGAGTTATCTTGAAGGTGACTGGATTAGCCAACCTCACATTCTGATCCTTGGTGATTTTCACTGCCATCTCTGCATTGTCTTTCTCAACTTCTCTGTATTCCTTCTGAGACAGCTTGAATACTGCAACTGTTTCATTAGAGAACAAAGAAGAAAAATCAATGTTAACCTATAATTTTAAGTGCCAAATATCAGTGTCTATGCTCTGGAAGTTTTTTGTTTTGTTTTTGAAATACCTACACAAACCACACAAAATATATCATGTCACCAATTCCAGTTCTGGCCAATCGTCCACTTCCAATCAATTCATGGTTAAGGGCGCTGATCTCTCTATTTGTTTTGAAAAACTCCCGGTAATTATCTGATTTTACCACAATTTGGATTCCTGACCACCAAAAAATGTATCAACGTAAGTGCTTGTTCTTCAATATGGAAACGTTGCTGCAATATTAGAGCTATACACAAACCAATAACCAGTTCTCTATACATACCTTGGCTCATAAGGAAGAGGGGGGTTGTGTTATGTTGGTGGTGTACATATATATATACATATTTATATAAATATAGATGTGATTATTTTTTTGGCTCCCATCTTATTCACCAGCAATGGGCTCACATGGGGACCAGATTGAGGATAGGGCCCAGTGTGCTCTGATGTCAATGGTCCTTACTTACTTGGAACCTCATAGACACCCCCAAAGTCTGAATGGCTTACAATACTTGTGAAAGACATCTGTTAAAGCATTTAGGGACATGTGGTTAAAGGATAACACTTGGAAGTAGGTGGTAGTCACATCAAATATGTTCAAATAATCTAACTTATAATTAATTGTACAACCTTTCTAAAATGGCTAGATTGAAAGCTATAACTTTTGGAGCATTCATACTGCACTTAGTAACTAAGTCACCAGTTGTAGATAATTGCATTTCACAAGCTTTGATGTTTACATAATTACAGAGGTAAGAGACCAAGTGATGTTTTACAGTTACCTTTTTTAATGTTGGATTTAATTTTTTTTTACATTAACCAATATTTTCCCAATACTCAATCCAAGATCTTTGTGTCTAGAAGATAGTTTAATAGTTGTCCTAGCTCATAGAATTGTATTTATTAGCATTTATTTAATAGTATTTTTGCTAGTTAGTGTACTTAGTTGGTAGGTATATCAGAATAACATTGCATCCAAAACCTCCATGTGTACTCTAGTTGAAACTGCTCTACATTGATGGTAGATTCACCATCAAAGTTCAAAAGTGCAAGTGAAAAAACGAACTATAAACAAATTCTCAGTTGATATTGTATAGTATAATGACTTTTTCAATGATAAATTTGTTTCTTGACATTTTGGCTAGATGCTCTAGCCTTCACCAGGAATAATAAAAATATTCTGATTCAGAACCATTTGCATTACTAAACAATGCAGTAGTAATGCTGTAACCAAATATTGGGGAATAAGTTTTTAACACAGATCCATACCATTTTGAATCTTTGTACTTCATCTTATGCCACTCTGTTTTGTCCATTATTGATGACTGTTTTATATTTAGTTTCTCCACCTTCCTCCTACCATGCAGGACAGATCTCAATTGGACATTTCATGGGAGCATGTAATCTCCTAAGAAGTAAGCTCTAAGCTCAAAATTAAACTAAGGGAAGGTGGGAGTGGCTTTAAATATTTGCTACAATTAGATGAAGGCTTTGATTAAGGTCGAAGGCCTAGTTTGGACCAAGGCATGATTGCTAACTTTAAGTTAGAAAATTTAGCTTGGGGAAGGCGGTAGCTAGTTTAATGGCACAACTTGTGCTGGCTAAGTTTAGCTTAAATTAAGGTTACAGACTTAGCTTGGGGAAGGTTGTAGCTAGTTTAACATGATGGCTTAGCTTGTGATGGCTTAGTTTAGTTTTAATTAAGGTTGAAGACTTAGATTGGGGAAGTGTGTAGCTTGATGGCATGACTTGTGCTAGGGAGTTGAGAAGAATTATCTTAACTTAAGCTCTATAAGACTTAAAAGTTTAGCTGTACAAAGGGTTTCAAACATTTTAGTTTACTTTGAATAATGCTTGAGAGCTTAGCTTTTCAAAAGTCTATTAAAGAGTGCTTTCCTTTGCTAATGTGTAAGCTTAACTTTTATTGGGCATAATTAAGCTTAGATTTAACAGCAAAATTTGTAGCGCCAAATCTTCTTTTATTGTAGTTTGAAAATCAATGGAATAATTCCTAGAAGTGTTGAACTTAATGAGTTATACAATTGCAGTATAGCACAATGACCAGTTTGATTTTGCATAACCAAGAATGCTTTAGATGGCACTCCAAGGCGTTCAGTACCTATTTTGCATCGACTTTGTGGGCTTTTTGAGCATCATCAATATAGGCTACATCAAAAGTATGCTACATCTTCAGCTGTTCATTTTTTATTCATGCTTTTGCTTTATTATTACTCTAAACAAATAATATTAGCATGCTAATTATAGGTAAGTCAGGAACATTTCTAGTTTAACAAACAAAAACACAAAAATTATATAAATATGTACAATAAACACAAATTGATGTCACAGCAAGCATGCCAGAGCAGTGCCCAATGATATAGATTTAGAACCACAACAGATAGTGTAAGTATCCTTGGATGTTGTCCACTAATAAAACTATCCTTCAAAAGCAGGTGATGTCTAAAACAACTTCTGTCAAACAACCAAGAAGTAGATATTGTCACTGGACTGGGATGAGTATAGTCAAAAGCTAAGCAACTGCTTTGCATAGATTAAAATTGCTACAACTTACTGTTAGCCAAAGTTTGTTATATATATAAACTTTAGCATAGGCAATAACTTAGTATTAGGAAAGGCCTATTCAATTCAGTAGGGGATTGTTGTGTGTTTAGCTAAAGCTTTATGTTAGCATAAGGCATGCTGTATACAGAAGCTTAGATAGAACGTCCTCACTACATATCAATATGAAGGCCTCAGAGGTCAAGCAATGGGTTCTGGGAATGAAACAAGCCTATATGGAGCAGATACTGGCTGTACAAAATAGACTAATAGAACATAACATGAATGAGTAAAACATATTTACTTTTTATTAAAAAAATTACCCTCTGATTGATCCTAAAAATCAGGGTAGTACTGAGAAAAAAGCGAAAGCAGTGATTAGAAACTAAGCAAAGCAAAAGGATTCAGGCTCTACTCTTGACTCCAGCACTAAGCCATCTCTACTGGTGCACTCACCATGTGGCATGCTACATTATAATGTCATGTGCAAAGGCTTAAAAAGCACCGAAATATTGAGAGAAAACACTTGTAACTGAAAAAATTACAGGAATGTTATTAATGATGCGGTCAGTGTTCCCATTCATCACCAGTTTCTTAGCATAGATAATGAGGTTTTTCTTGTGAATCTTCCCTACAATGGATGCCAAAAGGGTACAAATCTGGATGTTTTTACTAGTGCTGCATAATATACTCTTACCAGTGCAATGCTTGTCTGACAGTAGGTTACCTCACAAAGTTGGATATTTATGTTTCCAAAATCTGGTGCATCGAACTTTATGAATTTAGTTTTACTTACAATTTTATTAAAGAAAATACACTAGCAAAGTATTTTTTTGGATGTAGTTGTTTTTTAATATTTTTTTGTTTACTATGAAGCATGTAATTTTATCAAGCTATAAACAGTTTTCTTTCTATATATATATTATATTTGTAAACTTGTTGTGGTGATCTAAAAATTGTCAAGTTGGCAATAATGCCTTACATGGAGAACACAACTGTTTTAGGATGGTATGTTCTGCTATAACACTGTTCAAAACAAAGCAAACAATGTTAATTCACTCTTAGTTGCCCAAAATTAGCAGAGATAGAATGAGTTTTGTGCATATGTTAATAATTATCACACATCCAACAGGTGCATCAAAACATTCAAGAAATGAGAAAATACATCATTCATGTAATGTAATGCTGATTTTGGTCTCAGTTTGACCTCCGAAATTTGCATAATTAAAAACTCAGAAGAAAAAATTATTTTCTGTTACAAATACTCCTACCTTTAAGGGCCTATCTTAAATCTTGCTGGAAAGAAAACTAAGCATTCAAATGCAGAGTTGAATAGTGGATTTCATTCTGCACACATTTTGTATCTCCTGTATGTTACTGATAATGTCAATTATATGCCATAAATAAGGAAAATAATCTGTCCTAAATATGAACGTGAATTGTAACACTACTTCATGCTAAAATCAGGAGTCAATCAAATGTGATCACAAATTGTTATGCTTATAAATGGAACTGCCAGAATTTTTTTTACAAAGATGCAGAAAATGTTAGATGTTATTTTAGTGCCTGCGTTTCTCATTATAATTATACTGGATTGGTTGTGAGTGGTTTATGATGGGATGTGATGGGTAAGATTGAATTTGAAATTAGCCATGTGTCAGTGACTAAAGAATGAGTTTGACTGCCTCAATGTTTTGTCACAGTTTGATCATTGTGGATCTGGCTTAATTAAGCATCCATTCCAGCAACTGGAATAATGGTGTATGTATTCTCTGGGGCCCTTTGAATTAGCTTTTCTTTCCTCAGAAAAAGACACATGTAATCCAACAATTTTTGCTCTATTCATCACAAGATAACCAAAAGTTAAAAAGATTTCAGTGCTAATGTCCCTATATATATATAATAGAGTGAAGCCACAGCTATCCCTTATAGGAGCAGTTTGGATCTGCAACTCAGAATGAATTAATAGTTACCACCACTTATAATTTGCAACATTATTCAACACCTTGCATTTTGCAAGCACGTTTTAATTGGCAAATCCAGCCTACATTAATTCATGTTCATAGAGTCTGCTTAGGGTTCACTAATTGGAGGTGAACTGAACTGCTAATCTGTCACAATAAAAAACATGCAAACAGACCATAGAACAGGTGGAGAGCATTTATCTCAATTTATTTCTGAGGAATACATTAAACCAAGTGACCTCTGGCAGTGATCATCAAATTATAAGTAACTAAAAATGAAGGGAGAAATATATATATATAATTAGCAAGGCCATAATTCGGTTACAAAATCTATATTCTACATTATGGCATAGAGTTACTGGCTCTAGAGGCAACTGTTTCAAGGACAGCTGTAAATTCTCAATAATTATATATATCCATATTTGGTAAGATATTAGTGCTGGACTGTGTTTGTGTTCTGTAACACTCGATGTTTATTGCCTTGCTGTTTTCATGCTTGATCAGCTTTGTTGGACCTAATTACCCATCATTATAGATGAACTAATCTTTCTCTTATTTGCTACATGGGCATATGACCAGAATGGTGGACATGTAGAGTATCAATTATGCACCTCTAAAGTCCCAGATATAATCGGACTGAAACAAAGTGGCACTGAGAGTGGATGGAGAAAAGGGTTCTTTTTATTACTGTGGCATGACTAAACTTACATGTGTTGATGAATATCGCTACTACCAAAATACACCGCAAAAATGGCTATTTTACATTGTCAAAGTGTACTAGAACTTGTTGCCTAAGGATCACAGAGACAGACCACTTCACCTGTTTCTGGTGATGTGAAGTGGCACTCAACTACCACTTCTTAGCTAATATCTTCCACCCTTTTCAAGACTGATTAGTTTTTTAAATCCCTTCAAGTATAATATTTTCTAAACTCTTTGGTGTCATGATGATCAAGTTTTAATCCAGCCATTTTTATAGAGAAAATATGTTTACTAAAATGTTAACTTACTGTCATTATCCAATATTGTTCCCTTTAAAACAAGGTGGAGCTCATATCCTTCGATGTCTTCAGCAAGTGAAATACTAAGAGTGAATCTCTCATCTACTTCTTGTGATATTGAGTCATTTATAAACATGAATAATACAGGCAATGGATCTCGACCTACAGAGAAAGTCAGATTAGTTGTAGACAGATCCATATCACCCACACCTATAAACAAATGAAAGAGAACAATCATAAAGTTAGGCCAAAAGATTTAAAAAAATTACCATCATACAGTCATTTTTACAACCAAAAAACTAACATTTGCTTAGTTTTCTTCAGGACAATAGTGAGTTAGCAACATGAGGTAAGAGATACTGAATTAATCTTACACATTACTAATTCCATTGTAGTTGGCTTTGTCATCATATCATTGTATAATTATATTGTGTAATCAAGTAATTTTATGCTAATTATTGTCCTACCAGCTGTGATCCTATTCAGTGCCACAGTTACATTAAGAGAACTTGGAGTAGGTCCAGAAATAGTTCCAGCAAGTACAGAATGTGTTTCTCCACGTTCCTTGCCAGAGTATGTTTTATCAAAGAATCCAAACACTAGAGAAATATAGCAGGAATTACAATATTATGTGGAAATTATTTACAGGTATGTAGAAAAGGAGCCAAAACATTCGTCTTACAAATTAAATTTTGGTGGAAAAAAATGTGCATTTGAAATAAACATGATTTGCTGACTACTCTCAGCTATCACATTATGCCTACCAGGAAGCTCCATAGACACATAACAGTTGACCCACCATACAAATTTTCACCCTCAGCTGATTTAGTTTGCCAAGCACAGCGCAAAAATTATATAAGTGGTGTGTGGTGTGATAGAAGAGGAGCATCCACGTTCGTGGCCCTGGGAGTATTCTACAAGAAATTGAAGCTACTGCAGATCCTCATGCTATAAGCTCACAGTAAAAAAAGTTTTAAGCTAGGAACGCTAGGTCTGGAGATAGACATACAAGTTGATGTCTGAAACTATGCTCCCTTTCAGGACCAGCATTGACATTGAATAGTTATCATCTGCTAAAGGTAACATCTTAGATGGACTTTGTAACAACCAGTAATGTGATATTCTCTGCTTGCAGGAGGCTAACAGAGTTAGTGAAATAAAAGAGCACATACATACCTAGCATGGTCTTGGGCATTTAGCAACCACATCAGCAGTATAGCATTGATATATTGGTGAAAGTAAGCCTAGTAAAAGAAACTGCAAGTATGTCAGATGATTATGCTTTGAAGTATTATCTGTTAAATGGAGCAGTCTAGTAGTTACATCAAAGCACCACCTTAGACTTTTAGTTCTCTAAGTACACAATAAACCACAAATCATTATTGGTGATTTCAATAGTCATAGTACCCAGTACAATGAGATGGTCAACGATGAGAAGCAGTAGAGGAGTGGATGCACACCAACCAAATCGGTCTCATTTATGATCCCTATCTACCAGACTTGTACTCTAGTATACCCACTGGAAACATGGTTACAACCCTGATGATGCTATGGTTACTGGTAACATTGCTGGACTGTGATGGATCCCAACCTGTCAAGTCAACACTGGCCATTGCGACCGTGCCATTTATAAAGAAAAGAAAGTTAACTGGAGTGACTTTACCAATGATCTGGAAAACAAAATTCTAAATAATCTAACCAATGCAACAACTGTGACATGTTTACTGAACTAGTTTTGAAGACTGCCCCAAAAATATCCCATGGGGGTGCAAATACAGTACACACCTGGTCTCTCCAAGAAATGTGCAGAAACCTATGATGACTATTTTAACGTATTTGAAGTAGATCGTTTCTCTGAAGAAACAACAATCCAAGGTGATAAGTGATGGAGAGCATTGTCAAAGAGTGAGTTGATACATGAACTCCTTTATTGAGAGTACTGAAAAGTATAAAAACAACAAGAAAGTATGGAAATTCATCCTCAAGCTACAGCATGATCCAAAAGCCAATTGCTTATGCATGGTAAGAGTTATGAGAAAAAGAAATAGAATACGAAGCTAAACCATAAGAAGTTCAATGGAGACCCTGGCTTCACAAAAACTTTTACCATGGAAGAAATGGAAACAGATATTTCTGCCCTCAAATCAAGAAAGGCTATTGCTTAGACAAGATTGCAATGATTAGATCAAGTACTTTGGTCCTGAAGCAAAGAAGTGGCTTATTCAGCAGTACAATGAAAGCCTTGATACACACAAGCTCCCTTAAGATCTGCAACCTCTACAAGCTATTTGATTGCCTCATTTTCAACAGAAAATGATTAATATATGCAGACGACCTTGGTATAAGTGCAGAACTTAGGTACTTTACAGTGTTTGAAAAGAGACTCTTCATCGCCCTGGGATGAGCTAACACCATATTATTAAGCAAACCAGCTTTGTCCAAATCCATCTAAGGCAGGGGTGTTGTGTACATTCCATCTAAAGAATCGGGAAGCAATGTGCCAACTGAAAGTCAACTGGTCAGGAACTCCTCTTGAACACTGTGAGTATCCACTCTACCTAGGGATAATGCTAGACAGATGTCACTAATTTAAGGACCATATTCAAAAGACCAAGTACAAAGTGAATGCAAGGTACAACATCATCAACAAGCTCATTGGTACTACATGGGATGCTAGCCCAGAGACTCTAGAGACCACTGCAATATCTCTCTCCTACTCTACTGCAGAGTATGCATCTTCTGTTTGGGATAAATCAACACATGTCAAGAATCTAGAACCAGCACTTAACACTATTTGCCACCTTATTACAGCTTACCTCAGACCAACCCTTCTGAAAGTTTTTACTTTCTGGCAAGCATAGCTCCACCGGATATGTGATGGAGTGCAGCTAGCAGAAAAGAAAGTCAAAGACAGACTACAGATGAAGGTATCCCCTGTATGGAAATGTTCCAGCTGAGTGCTGCTTGAAATCCAGAAACAGCTCTTGAAGTGTGTTTCCTCTTTTGAAGTCAAGAGTATAAGAAGCGAAAGATAAACTGTGTTGGATGAAGGATTAAGCAAGTTTCCACCAACTACATCAATGAGGCTGAATCTCCTGGTGCCGATTCAAGCTATGAATAGTGGAAGTCTTTAAACTGATTAATAACCGGGTTAGACTTGCGAAAGCCACCCTTGCCAAATAGGGATAGATTGAAGAGGATGCAGTGTCATTTGCAAATGTGGAACAGAACTCCAAATTATGCAACACCCTCTGATATGTCCTCAACTTGATCTCCCTTACACAGCATTGGACTTAGCAGATATAATGTTAACGGGAATCTCTGGATGAATCGTGTTTGTATTTTTTTTTGGGACCCCCTAAAAAAAGAAGACTCTTATAAAACTGTCATTCCATAACTTTGAAACCTAGTAAACTCTAAAATTTTGGGACCTGTTTATTATTGTGATTTTCAGCTGACTTAATTAAAGATTTTTTTTTTAAACAGGTTTTGGTTTGTTGTTGTTTTTTGCCAAAATGTTCAATTTAACGCTTCAGTCTTCTAATAGGGTGAATGAATGAATGAAAACAACACAACACATTTTTTTATGGCAGTGTATTTTTCACCAACTTCACGTGAGTAATAATCCCTCAGAATTACCATTAACCTGATAAAAACTGAAGCACTTGGTTCAAATGTTGACATAAAAATTTTAAAAAAAATTACATTTAAAAAGGAACTTTTAAACTTCCTTTGAATCCTAACAAATATATTTAAATAAACAACAAATGTCCAATAGCATATAATGTGGAGTGCATTAACTGATTTAAACTCCGAATTTTTTATAAAACTATAATTAATTTTTTTAAACTTTGCACATTATTCATAATTATAAGAATACAAATACAATTAGCTGCTCTCTGGTATTAAGTATCAGCTCCATTGATACTAGCAAACAAAAGTTACAAATCGCTACATCGCTTTTTGTCTAAAACAAAACTTAAAGCAAACAAATCCTTCCAGGAGTGTCTCCTTTCTGAAAAGTGAAGGGAATCAGAGTGATTCCAGTCAAATATAGGTCCTGTGTACAGCTTTACGTCAAAGAATGGCTTTGAATAAAGATCATAAATCAATCATTCATGATGTTACAATAGTTCTTTACAACAATGCTCATTCCCACTACCAAAGCAAATGTATGTAACTAGTCTACTGGACATGTGCAGCTTTTAAGAATTCTGATATTAGTTCTTCTGTGCTTCCTATAAGAAAATAGATGATAATTTTATTCTTTTGTTTACATAAAATATTATTAGAAAAAAGTAGAGCTGTAATTGGCGGTCTAGTAAAACATATAAGCGACAGGAAGTGCCCTATTGATATACAGCCTGTTTGGACTAAGTCTTGCTAATGACATAATTATATGATATTTCTATTGGTATATACTGCTTTCAATGGGAGAAACACTTTGTAGCACAGGATGGAGACTAGTTACATATAAAGCCAAGCTGAAAGGAACTATTCTAAATATCACCCATTCCCCCAATACAGTAGGAAGTCAGTTATCCGAACATGTTGGGACCAGAGTGTGTTCGGATAACTGAAATGTTCGGTTAACTGAAGTGGCACAAAATAAATAAAAACACTTTACCTTTGCATCTCTGCTGGACAAACCATAGAATTACAGCTTTATCCAGCTCATCATAGTTAGCTCTCCTGACTACCTTTCTCTTCTTTGTACAGTCACCATCCTGAACTTCAGTTTGGATGGCCTGCAGCTTCTTACCGTTCTTAACAATATCATGAACAGTTGACTTTCCTACGTTGTACTCAGTCACAAAACTAGCTAAACTTTTCCCACTCTTCACTAAATCACATATCTTGAGTTTGTCTTTGATGCTAAGTACAATCCATTTTCTCTTTTTGGAGTAGCTGTAGCCATACTCGTACAGAGTGTCTGCTTCAAAATGGACTATAAAGAAAGTTTTAGAAAGGTTCACATTGGGAAATTTGTTGTGCGCATGTGCATATATAATTTTACCACTTGGCTTTTTTTGCAGTAGGTGTGGTCTCACATAGCGTTTGGTTAACCAATGTGTTTGGATAACTGAAGTTCAGATAACTGACTTCCTACTGTACTTATAAAGTCCAAACTCGAGAGGACCATAGGAGGGAGTTTAATTGCATATTCCATTATTGTTTGCATTTGAAAAAGTTCAGACCTAATTGCATTTATGTTAACATTCTGCATTTCACCAATAACATTTTCCATAAATCGTCACAGGATGGAGGGACAGAAAAGGTTTTTAATTGTGCAAGGGACACTCCATAAAATGCGAGATGATATAGCTGCAGCCTACTCATGCAGAGTGACATTCCTTGTTGCTGGGTCAAGTGCCAGTCAAGATGCATGCAGCCATTTCCAACATTGGGCACAATACTATTCACATCTGTGAGGTCACATCTCTTCCCAAGCAGTGGGCACAACAACTAAAACATACATCAGAGCATGAACAGCCATCACCTCCACAGCTCTCAATACACACACATGAACTCATGTCTAACGACACTTGGCCCAAACATTCTATAACACACACCAACACAGATTGTACCCCACAATGTTAATTTCATATAAACTTTGATTTAAATATCATTAAAACAGCAAAATACAAGTGCTGGAATGCTGCTAGATACTATATAAAGCAATTGTCACACAAATCAGCAAATGGATCGGAATTACTAACATCTTGGTTTTCAGATTAATAGGAGCCACACTTGCTTTTTCAACTCATCCATAATCCTAACAGCATAAAAAAAAAATCTGATTTCAATCATAATTTTCTCCGAGAGGAAAGTAAGCCACTTGGCTCCATTTCTTTGATAACAGACATGCCCATGATAACCTTTACATCTGCTGCTACTGCCCCACATTGAAGATGCTTTTGAGCTTCAGCATTCCATAAATAGCATTAAAAAGAAGGTTTGTTAATACTAACATCCACAATCATTTCACCTAGCAGGAACCATTATTACAAAAATATTGTGCTCTTCAAAGCACCCAAAATTGAGTTAGTTTAAATTTTCCAAATTCCTCATTGTTTTCTGCTGTTTCCTCCCATATTCTAGTAGTGCATGGGATAAAGATCTTGTTGAGGAATAATAGGCAGGTTTCTTTAATTTCCCAAAGATTTTGTGATTGAAAGATGTCAAATTCATTGGAAAGGCAAATTTGGTTGTGATTGGGTCCGTTTATCTTTAGTATCTGTGTGGGCAGGAAACTACAAACAGCAAATGTTGCTGTTGTCTGTCTTTATTGCCGAGACTAACTGCTTCCAGTCTTCTGCTACTTTTTGCTCCCATTCCTTAATCTCAGGAAGATACTTTTTGCTCCCATTCCTAAATCTCAGGAAGATACTAATCTAAAAGCAGTCCGGTTCAAGTTGATGATTGAACTGTCAGGAATGTTTATTGACAGCCATCCTGGATGCTTGGCCAAAAAATCCCTGCTCAAATTGCTTCTTTGACATTCCTTGGTTGGTTTAATTAAGCCGAGCTTTATTCCACACATACACCATCCTGTTTTAAGAAGTGATGCTGCCCATGTATTTTTGATTAAAATGTATTCTGGGGAGAATGCTGTCATAAGCCATGACAATTCTTGAACCTGCAGCCATCACAACATTTGGACCAATGCTGGTGCTAGACCAATGGCAGATGTGTTTTCACATTTTTTAACATCGCATACAGGTCTTCTCCTAGAAAACCTTTTCTACCATGCTTCTTGGCTAGCAAAGACATCACCTCTGCAAACTCAGTACCTATTTTTTCTTTTTCCTTCAGCTGTTCGAAGTATTTGCTCGTGAAAGGCCTTACTATTCTCTCCCTTACCTATATATAGAGAGCCTTGAATTTCTTGTAAGCAGCTAAATTCCCATTCCCGGCAGCATATAGCCAATAGATGCATGACTTCCAGTAGTGAAAGTGATCGAATATCTACTTTCTTTCTCATCATAAGTCCTGTCTTAATGCAAGTTCTCAATGATAGCTCAAGTACTTTTTCAGCTGATTTGTTATCTTCCACAACAACCTTTCCAAGGCTTCCTAGTTGTGTTAGTTTAGCAGATTCATTAATGGGCTTAAAGCACTGCTAAAGACTCATCTTCATTAATTTTCATTATGCTATGTAATGCTCAACATTGGCAGTATCACATCAAACTCCTAATCAACACATGACAGCATGTATGATCCTGTACTATATATGTACAATGTAAATATAATTTACATATTATAGTAAGTTTCACTATAAGGTGCTTTTGCTGTTTGAGAATTTTCAATGCTACATAGCGACCCTTTCTCTGACCTCAACAAAATGACAACAAATAAGACCAGGGAACCAAAAAATACTAGTAAAATGGATTTGCCTGTTTATTTGTTCTTACTCTTTTGTGCTTGCATATTATGTTGAGCATGAGTCAAAGAATGGAATAATACAATAGGTGAAGAAGTATGTTGCAGTTAGCTAAAGGAACAAGTGCATGCACAGTCAAGACATGTTCATCGTGTATACCCTCCAGTTGTGTTCGTCAAGTCCTTGACCAATTTGGACACATGAATATCCATGGTAACAATTCAAGGACATATGATGTGTTTACTATTAGTCTGTAATAAAATGTCTACCATATTTACTTTGGAATAATTAACTCTGAATGGTTGTTTAACACAACACATCTCCCCTTATCAAAGGATTAGTGCTTTACCAAATATTAATAATTAGCACTCATTCCTTCGTCTAAATTACTTTACATAACCATATAGTGTGGGCAGAGAAGGCACTGATAGTTCCACACACTTAATCCCTTCACTGACTACACCAGCTCGACTTACCCCAAGGGCAATTATTGCATTCCATAGTTGTGGAATTACTATATGACAGTCCAGATGGAGAAATGCCATTCTCACAACAATTTTCCCTTGTGCTCAATTCAAAATGACCTCCACAACTTGTACCATTGTAGCACATCACTTCATCCTTGGATTTCTCAACAACTGAACATAGAGAGAAGCATAATTAAAGATAGACTTTGGTACTATGAATAGTATTATTAATGTGATTGCTTCCACACTTTTGTGAAGATCACTTCTTCTAGGGAGATTATTAGAAAAAGAGGCCCACTGGGAGTCTTTTTTCTCATAGTCAGAAAAAGGAGTAGGAAAATAGAAATAAGTTAGAAATTAATAAAAACTGGCAAAGTATAGGTCACACATTTAAACGACCTATGCAATTACTTGCATTGTGTTAGCTCTAACTGAGTGAATATCCCTCTGCAGCAATTAGAAAAAAAGCCCAATTGGCTATGCTGCATCCGATTTTTTTCTAGCTATCATGAAGCGCTACTCATTACACTCTAATTCTGTTATCTATCCTATTCCATTATATTCTAGCTATCTTGAAGTGCTACTCACTACACTCTAATTCCATTATCTATCCTCACACTAGAAACCTAAGAGAAGAATATTCATTTATAGCAGCAGTCTTGTGAGGGTTCTTGGGGGAAGGGGTATATTTATAGAGCTAGGCTATTTTACAGGTACCACAGAAGACAATACTCAGGATAAATAGATCAATTGGTTTAGTCATAACAACTTCTCTCTATCTATAGTCCGCTATCACAAGATCCAACCCACCACAATACATGCCACAACACAGGCCACAAAACATTAATGAAGTCATAAAGTTCCACAAAGAATTGTGTGTATAATAAGTAACAACAGTGTGATAGTTGAGTGTTGGTTCTCAAATGACATATGCCATGATGATAGTCAGAGGCACTTACATGTCAGGTGTGTCCCTGACATCTCCTCCTAATTCTTCAGGTGGAATGTATTCATATTCTGCTGCAGGTCTGGACATACCATCAGCATTGATATTCTAGCTACCTAAACAATACTTCACCTCCATGTCAAACGACTGGAGGAATAGACTTCAACGTGTCAGTCTTCCACCTGAATTGCACACTTTCTAGAAATACTTCAAGGCAAGGTAATCTTCCTCTACCACAAACCTTATCACCTCTACGTAGATTATAAAATTTTGTATGGCTGTTACAATTGCTAAACATTCTTTTTCTACCAGACTGTAGTGACTCTCACAAGATAGTATAGTTTTCTTCTGTAATATACAATAGGGTGTTCTGCGCCACCATCATCCTCCTGGCTGAGTACAGCACCAATTGCCACATCCGATGCATCTGGTTCTAATAAAACTTCATTGATGTGTCCGGATTCCTCAATACTGGATTCTTTATGAGCTTGATTTTAAGCATGTCAAATGATTTTTAGTGTTGTTTGCTCCATGGCACTAAGTTTGGTAGTGTCTTCCTTGTCAGTTCTGTTAGAAGGTAGGAGAGGTCAGCATAGTTTGGAATGAACTTCCTATATTAACCAGCTAAGCCTATGAATGACCTCATCCTTCTTCGTACATGACCTAGGATACTGTTCCACTGCTGTAGTTTTCCTTTCCTCTGGTCCATCATGACCTTGTCCCACAACATGTCCCAAGTACGTGCATTCCATCTTGCCAAACTGGCATTTGCTCCTTTTAGCAGAAGCCCTACTTCTTGAAATAGTAGGAATACTTTCCAGATGTGTTGTACATGTAGATGTTCTTCCCAGGTGGTACTGAAGATAACCACATTGTCCAAGTATGCAGATGCCAATAGATGCAAATCCCTCAAAAACTCATCCATCAAGCATTGGAAGGTGGAAGGTGCACCTTTGAATCCAAATTGCATCATCATGAATCCGTATTTTCGAAAGTTGTGATGAATGCGGCCCTCGGTCGGTCTTCAGGGGTGACAGGCACCTGCCAATATCCCTACATCAAATCCAGTGTTGTTATGTATCAGGCCTTCCCAAAACGATCCATCAACTCGTTGGATGCGGAGGTAGTGGATATTGTCAGAGGCTGTAACCTTGTTGATCTTCGATAATCCACACAAAGACATCTTATTGGGTTCAAAACCACTAGTGCTGACAACTCACTTCTCCATGGTTCCACAATCCATTCTCCAATATGTCTCTGATCTTATCCTTCAAGATTGCCTTTGTTTCCTCTGACTCTCGGTACAGTGGTAAAAGTTTAGGTAGGGCATCTCTTGTTTCAATCCTACATTGGGCCAAATTCGTTTCTCCAGGTGTGTTACAGAGTACATCAATAAATTGTTCTTGGATCATTGTAGGTCCTTCGTTTGTTCCTCACTGAGCTGTGTGTCATTTTGAATTCCTCCTCTGACACCTTCGAGCTCCAAGTCTGAATGTCTCCTACATTTCCTTGGGCATGTTCCTGTAGTAGCACTGCTGCTGATGGTGTGGGCCACTCTCCCAAGTTGTTGGCTTGGAGACTCTCTTTGGTTTTTGCCAATCAGTCATGTCGACTACATAATTCACATTGCTTATTTTCTTGGTGATTTGGTAAGGACCCAGCCACTTTTTGTCTGGACCTGGTTTCAATTGTGGTATTGAGATCACTACCTCGTCACCCACAGAAAAGTTTTTGTCTCTGGCTGTAGAGTTATACCAGTTTTTTAAATATTGTTGGACTTTCTTCATGTTTTTCTTCAGGATTATGCCATTCATCTTCAATTTCTCCTGAATGTTTCTCATATATGTAATGACATTTTTAGACTCTTCCTCAGGTATCTCCCATAGTTGAGCCAGTCAGTTGAGGGTACTCTTTATTCTCCTTCCATAAACTAACTCGTAAGGACTATAAATGCCATCAAAGCATGTACTGCTCCTCAGTAATCCATTAGCAAATAGGGTAGGTGTACATCCCACTCCATCCTGTTCTTGGCAACTACCATCCTAAGCATTCCCTTCAGGGTGCCATAGAATCTCTCAGTCATGCTGTCAGTCTAAGGGTGATAGAAGCTTGTCTTGATTGGAAGTACTACCCTCAATCAATAGAACACTGTCATAGTTTTTGACACAAAGTTTGACCCTTGGTCTGTTAAGATTTCATTGAATAATCACACTCCCAAGAAGTACTGTAATAGCGCATCCAAAACAGCTGGATTGTCCATTACCTTCAATTATATTGCTTCTGGCCATTTCAATGTATAGTCTATTATGGTCAACATATACTTGTAACCACGAGATGTCCAGGGCATTGGACCAACCATATCCATTCTAACTTGGCTGAATGGAGTATCACTGATAGGCAAAGAGCCAAGTGGTGCCTGTGCTTGGTGGTCACTGTTGCAACTGTTTGACATACAGGAATATCTTGCAGGTATCCTTCATATCCTAGGTATTACTCTGGGTCAATAGAATACTTCTCGAAGTCTAGCTTCAGTCTTACTTCTGCCAAAGTGTCGTGATAATGTTCTAAAATTGCCATGTTGCATAATTTGTGAGCTATCATTTGCAAAGAGAAAGATGCATGCACAGTTATATAACTAAACAATATGGTTGACAACTGTATGTGCCATGCCGGCTGCTTCTGGAAGCCCTTCTTCTGAAGAAAGCTACACAGCAACTATAGCTACCTGGAATTATTCTGGATCTTTTTGCTATTGAGAAAAGAATCTATGGATGGATAAATTTCTTTGCTAACATTTTGTTATAACGAAGAGTGATGTAGGAATGCATATCTCAAGGTATCTAATTCAGCAGATTATTATATTTACACTTGCATGATATGAACAGTTTAAAATGTCGACTGATGACAAGAAGGTTACAGTTCTAAATAATTATTATAAAGAACCACAAATAAAGTCAGCAGTAAGCACAGGTCTAAGTACATCCTCTATCAAATTGTATCCTGCCAGGATGTTATGGTCAATCTGTGCCTGCACAATGAGGAAACAGTTTTATGTGATTATCGGTTGGTAAAGGTTGTTGGAAATGATTAATCTTAGCATAAAGTCCGTCATGATAATGGGTTGATGCTATATAGCTAGGCAAGCCAAGGTATGTCTTAATTGGCACTAATTTTTCATTGGTTCTTGGTTCTCTGTCTACCAATATACAATACAAAATTGTCCTAGTAATGTGCTTATCAATTTCAAGCTCCTCTATTTATATATAGGGAAGACTGGGATTTATATGTGGATTAACTAGAGATCCCTCCACCCCCTGAGGACTACTGCAAGCTTAAATCTCCCTATTATAATTTGTGCTCCATTTTTTGTGTGCGACAAAAATTAAATCCATGTGAGCGAGTTTCATGTCCTATAATCCCCTACTAAGTCCAAGCATTGCCCATGCATCACTTGAATTGTAGTTAGCAAGTTTTGTTTGTGGTATCCTAGTTCTATCAAGTCTGCAGTTATAAGCAGCAAGCTGTTGTGAACAGAAAACATATTATTGCTTCCTAAACAACATAAACAATTAAAGCACATATTATTTATTCTGCTACTTATATAAATAAATAACCAACTAGATGTCATCAGAGATGATACTGATACATCCACACCCTTGTACACTTCACCCACACCACAACTCAACTTACCCTTTATGCAATTATGACATTCCATGGCTGTGGAATTGCTATATGACAGTCCAGATGGATCAAGATGAGCATCACAGCAGACTTTCATCGTCCTCATTTCATAATAACCTTCACACCTTGTATTATTATAGCACATTACTTCAATGTGGGACATCTCAAATACTGGAAATAGAGAATAATAAATTTTGTTGGCTACAATATTATTATTATTGTCTATATACTATATTCTCTAGGAAATCACTTTTACTTGTGATATTATTATCATTTTTATTATTATAAAATATGCAACATGATCTGAGAGGCACAACGAGTTCATAGTGAAGATCTAAATTTGAATGACAACTTTTATTAAATTGATAGCATTGTTACAACCAATTACATATATATCAACATATGTCAACCATACACTTTCTAAAGTGTTAACACAGTTTATATTGAATTAACACTCGCTTATATTGGATTGATCCCTATTTTAAAATGTCGGCAAAAAAAAGACGTTTAGAACTAGGCTGAAACTCACTTTAGTCCCATTTTATTATAATTTTACGAGAAGATGTCTAATACATCGCAACAACCAATATGTATCACAAGTCATCTATGTATGTTTCAACATTTTCCAAAACCTAACTTCATTGAATACGCTCATTCATAATTTTACTATCATAAGACAGCAAACCCTACAATGAATTGTAAAAACAAACCAGTCTTCTAAATCAGCATGGATTTTTTTATTTTATTCAGCCAAACATCTGAAGATAAGAAGGGAATTTAAATTATGTCATAAACCTGTTGGAGCGTGTGGAATATCCAGTCTAGCAGTTGCACATTTTGTTTCATGAAGTGAACAGTTGTTTTCCTAAACAATTTACTTTGGTGACAATAGTTTACAGCACAAACATTCAACAAAGCCAGGTGACTATCTATATGCATGTGTATCAGTCAGTTTCTACAGATGCATATTGTTGTGACACAGAGAAGCCCTGCAAAGATCAATACAATTTATAAATAGAGCTAGATAGAATTTATAAATAGAGCTAGAACTCATGACCTCAGACTATCTACACAAAGACTATCAGAACTCATGACCTCAGACTATCAACACATAGGACAATCATGATATCATCTCACACTCTCAGATAAGTCTAATACTCTCACACTGTTATCAACACCATAAGCTGTGAAAGCCTGCCTGCAAGGGTATTTAAACCCCTCTGCAAACCAGGCTTGGCAGTCTCCATATTCTGCTACTGGACTGTTGTTTTAATATAAGCTACTTAAAGATCTAAAACTCATTGTCAAGCTTGGGGGTTAGCTAGAAGAAGTTAGGAAGAGACTCTGGGGGCAGCGAATTACCAAAGTTGTATCTGTTAGGTATCTTGTGGTTGGAGACTCTAACAATCAATAGTTAACACCAATAGCTTCACATTTTCTTACCAAGAAGTGTTCAATTGGTTTCCTCAGAAGTTTACTTCTGTGAAAATTGTTAACAGCACAGACCTTCAACAAAATCAGGTAACTACTTGTATTGCATGTGTATGAACATGTCGAGGTAAATCATATACCGGTAATAACATCTATGATTGGCTAGTTCTGGTGTTATATTGAGTAGCTTCTTACATGTGGAAGCTTGACTATAAAATAACCAAAAATAAGAATGAGAATGACAACAAGTTATGATAATTATAATGATAGCCAAGACATCTAACCAAACATTGGTGAGTGAGTAAATTCAAGTTGATTATTGAGAAAGTCATTATTATTTCACTATCACAACTAAGAATTTGTTGGGAAGTAAAAAAAAATTTGTTGTTTTTAAACAGAAATATATACTGGATTGACTATTTTAAAAAGAAACTAAAAAATAATTTACGAATGGAGGCAGCCAAAACTTACAGGACCCTTCATCTGAAAAATAATTCTGTTTATTTTTAAATCTTTTTTAAATTTCGAGTTGGTTTTATTAATAGATTAAGGGTCCTATAAATGTTGTTTGTCTAGTTTGGTAAATTTTTGTTTCATTTAATTTTCACTAAAATAACTATATATTGGATTGATAAACAACCAAAACTTACAGGACACTTTATCTGAAAAACAATATTATAATTTTTTTATTTGCGGCTTGTTTATAACGGTCCTATAAATGTTGGTTATCTAGTTTGGTAAATTTTTTGTTTCATTTTATTTTTTTACTAATATTTGTTTTTCAATAATATATTGTACAATTATGTTTTTCCACAATTACCATTACAAAAATGCATTAGTAATGGTTTGGAAGTAGAATGTAAGCCTAATTCAGTAACTCTCTCCCTACATTGTTTCTATATAAGCTAACATTAAACCACCCATCAAAACATCACCAACTACTGACTTGAAGGGAAATGGAAGAAAATTATAATTATGACTATTGATCAAACTGCTTTCATGAATGGTCTCTTCCTTGCTTTTATTGCTACTCTGGAAACTCTTCTTCAGAGGAAATTTGCTCAGGAAATTAAGCTTACAAGGAAATGCTCTGAATCCCTTTGCTCTTGAGAAATGATCTGTACCTGAATAAATTTCTTTGCTAAAAGTATAGTTAGAGTTGTAGTGACGTAGGAATGCAAAATTTGTGTGGTCAAGTGCGAGGGTGGAAAATTAATTTAAAAAATACTAATTTTTCACCTGCATGCTTAACTACATACTTATCCTAATGATTACATTCATTAAAGGAGTGAGCTTAGGAAACTGGTAAAAATTTCAACTGTCTGGTACTTTACAAATAGGAGTATGAATTGCAGAAACCATGGGGAGAAGTTGGTTTGAGGACCGCAATTTTGACTTCCAGTAACTTGAGAATGGTTCTACTATCAAATAATTTTTGTATCAAAAGTAAGCGCACAGAGAGATCTATATTTTATAAGGTCATAGAATGAAATATACAGAATTTATGGAGTTCCAAAGTCATAAGGACATTTTTTTTAAACACTTTGTACAAATTTGAGGAAACCCATGGTTTTAGTATTGTACTTTTCACCATGAAAGTTTAATTTCATGCACAAAGTAATCTTATTTAGTCTAATCTCAAAGTCCTTACATTGCTCTATTTTTGGATTATCATTTTTCCAATCCTCTTATTTTCTGATGAGATATAGTCGGTCACCCGACTACAAAAAATTAAATTGGATAACGGGGGGGGATAAATTATTGTTCTTTTTAACTGATAATAGCCAACTTGCATCTGTAGGTACTCTGATATCACCATAAATGACAAGTGTTGAAAACCTAAGATTGGGCAGCAAGAATCTTTAAAAGAATTTTAAATAATCTTTCTGGTTTTGCCCATATTTAATACAGAGATTACCACTATTGTAACATCTTTGGAAAGCACGCAGAATGGGCTACCTTATGAGAACAAACTCTTTGAAAATGAAGGAAATACTAATTTAAAAAAAAACATGCAAGAAATAGTCTACTCTCCCAACCCCCCCCCCCCCCCTTACACACACACAGCCCCCACAACCGGCTCCTCCTTAGTGTAGAAATTTAAACTACCTATAGTGGTAAAGTTTAAGAAAGTGTAAATTTTCAATTATTTCATTCAGTACCAAACTGGATGAATGTTTAAACTAGTTACAAACTTGTGCTAATGCTTCTCCTCATCCATGTCTCTATATATCTTTCCAATCCAGTCTGCCCATTCCTTATGAACTTCTAGATGAAGTTATGAGTCCAGCTACCATCAAGGCTGTGAATGAAATGATCTGCTCGATAATGTCCTTTTAAAACCAGGGGTACTCATAAAGCTGTCAATACCAATACACAGGACTAGATAACACAGTATGCTTGAAAAACATAGCAACAAGACAGCCATTAAGCATTTCTCCAGTCTACTATACCAGTAAGAAAAGTCTGTGTGTGCATTACCAAGTACAATGGGTGTGCATTACTCCGCAACATGATGCACATACACATGTCCAATTGATTCCAGGCTAAAGATAAATTTCCTAAATGCTTTTTTTGCTTTCAAACGAATATTTCAACAGCCGAAAATTCAGATACTAGTACTACACTCACAGGCAGTTTGAAGTTGAATGATTCCAAGTACAACACACAGTAAATAAAAACAGAGTGTCCATTTTAGCAAGAACTGCATGCCTAACTAACAATATTTAATAAGCTTTTAACGCAATCCAAATATCTTTCTCTTGCAATAAAATTTCTTGCATTGGAGTTAGGAATGGGTAAAAACATATGGGTCACCAAAAGGAAATACAATTTGCCAGACCATTATATCCTACATGTAAGCAAAGAGCAGTAAAGTTCTGATCATCACCAGTAGTGACAAAAGGATGAGACTATGTAGATATGCCTACAAATAGTAGGAAAGCAGAAAAATTGAACATGCTATATAATATATGAATTCTCTATATATACATAGTTCTTAATGAGGCCATTGTTAATGATCATGAAAGTAATATAAAACATCCTAGTGTGGTAATTACTTACTAGCTTGACAGATCACTCCAACATCTTCAGAATGATCACAATTGTGTTTCCCAATTCTGTTAGCACTGCAGCTAAAGACACTGATCTCATTACCAACACAATTGACATTGTCCAACCATATCTCTCCAATGCCATCATGAACAGCAGAAGCATAAAGTATAATAGCTCCAGCAGCAGAATACCCTAGCTGTCTGCATGCAACTTGTGCATCCAGAGCTTCCCATTCATCATCACATACTGTGCCCCAGAAATTGTCATTGCAGACTTCTACACGTCCACTAGTAGCTGTGTCTCCTTGCAGTCTGATTGCTCCTTGCGAAGAGCATGGTGGTCCCCCTTTAATCAAAACATCAATATTTTATACTTGACAACAAGAAACACTACCTGATATGCCATCTAACAATTGTGTCTTCATGCACATCTGTTAAGAAGTGTATACATTATGCATCTAGTTGAAATGTCGAGAGTGTAAATTTCATGTTAATTATATTGAGAAGGTTATTGAGAGTTTTTGAGAATATAAAATATAAATTTTGTTCATTCATTTAATAAAATAATAAAAAGAAAGATGTTAGTTATTTAATATGAATTACCGTAATTTAGATAAATAAATTCTCTCGTGTATATAGCTTACACAATTTGTTCACAAAGTGCCTATTTAATCTGCTCCACATACATCAAATCTATAAATAACCTGTTTTCATACCTTATCAATCATATATGAAAAACATCCTAGTATGGTAGTTATTACTTACTAGCTTGACAGCTCACTCTAACATCTCCAGAGTGAAAACAGTTGTGGTTCCCAATGGGGTTAGCAATACATTTAAAGAGACTGATCTCATTCCCAACACAATTGATATTATACAACCATGTCCTCCCAGTGCCATCAGGAACAGCAGATCCAGTAAGTGTAGTTGCTCCAGTAGCAGAATATCCTAGCTGTCTGCATGCAACTTGTGCATTAGCAGCTCCCCATTCATGATCACACACTGTTCCCCAGAGATTGTTGTAGTAAACTTCTATACGTCCACTTGTAGCTGTGCCTCCTTCCAATCTGATGGTTCCTTTGGAGAAAAGTGTTTGTCATAATGAAAGTGTCATCAGAATAAAGGGAACGTTCCACATGATACAGCATGGGCATCTAGCAGCTAAATATTCATATATATAGTGCTAGCTATGGTCATTTATCAGCAGCTTTCTTGTAATACCAGCACCAGCTGCAACTGAGATAACTGCAGTTTGATCCAAAATGTTTTACCAGCTATGAATCCAGTGGAATGTAAACACACACTTACATATACAAACAGACATAGCTACTATTATAGGTGCTGGTTAAAAAATTATTTGGTTGGAGCCGTCTTCAAATATCCTGATGTTGGTAAATGAAAAAAAATTGCATCCAGAATGAAACTGGCGACCTAGAGCATCAAGTGCACAAGATGGGGGAGAAACAAAAATAGAGTGAGGAGTTAGTGAATGAGATTGAATTGGGGAGATGGAGTCCCAAAATGAACTGACAAAATGACAAATAAATTTCCCCTTTATTTATTAAGGTGAGGTACCCCTTGAATGCTTTCAAGTGGTTGTCTAAAGAAACACATACATATACAGAATATACTGGCAGATCCATTATGAAGCTGGGTCTGAAGCCATCCCACAGAATTTTGTTAATGTCAGGAAAAGAAAAAGATTTAAAAAGTGAATGTTATCCCCATGATCAAACTAGGTACTTTGAAATCAGGATAAATTACGGAAAAAATTGAATGATCTCACCCAGTAATGAAATGCTGACCTTGTGTATCAAGTGAAGGGGAAAACCAAACAAAAACAAAAAGAAATGAAGAAGTGGGAAAAAAGTGAAGAAAGATACAATCAGGAATCGAACCAGCATACTTGACAACCAAAGTAAATGGACAAACACACAGAATTATCCCTTAATACAGTAAGATATAAACATAATGTGTAAGTCCCAAGAAAAAATCAATATCAATTGAGAAAAGCTTAGGCGAAATAAAGTGACTATATACAAATCTAGATGAAAAATTCTTTAATAGTCTAATGTTTTCAGATCAATAATCAACTACATTCAAGTTTGCCATGGGTACACTTATTTCGATGTGCTGTAAGCATACAAGTGCTGTAGTTCTTTTGCCAACAGCTGCTTCAAATCAAGCTCAAAATGTCTGCTACTGTTTTTGCTTCTTCCGTGAGTCCATTTCCAATAAAAAGAAATGAGATTGGTGCAAAAACTCTAATTGTGTCCACAGTTTTTAACAATTACCTGTTCTTGAAAGTTTATGAACACACTAGTTGAAGTAACTACTGCCTGAACATGATTGTTTTTATTCTAGTGTCAATTCCTGCTAACTAGCTAAGCTAAAAGTAATGAACTAGCAATGTATCATTTAATTACTTCCTTTACCCACCAAAGTAGAGTAGAAGGAAGAGAAATGTGAGAAGTCAGTAGTCAGTTCCATTGCACGATGAAGATCTTTAACTCACGTGCATACTAATGATGGAGCCCTGAGCAGTGCTGAAGGTCAGGCATCAATGAACTTGTAAACAAAATTGTTCCCTGAAATTCTACAGGGGTGAAGACTATTGCCTAAGGTATAGATATAATCAATAATCAATTTTGGGCTAATATTTGACTTCTACTTGGGACTTATATTATTACACACACCATATTTTCTAAAATAGAATGTGCCCTCCAATAGTATGCACCATCGATTCAACTGTGCACCAGCAACAAGTTTGAAAATTCCAGAGACAATTCTGACTGGCATGCGATATGCACTGAAGTGCTAATAAAATCCTTTAAAAGTTGCGGTATTTTAGTCCAGACACATGATCATATGATGATAGAATTCACTGTTTAAATCCTTTTCGAGTATCAGAAAGTGCTGCAGCAAATATCATCAGTTAGACAGGATAATGAAACTCCACAGAAAAGGTGGAAGTTACTGACAATGAGCATCTCTTTACAAGCAATGAATCCAAATACAAAGAAGACAAAACTAGAATAGAGGATGATGGCCACAGCTCGAACACTGCTACTATCAATAATTACCATCTTTTTGTGATTGAGTGATCTTGCACAACTAATGTGCTCATGTCTTTTAGGCATGTTGAAATAAAGCATGTCTTTCAAAAGTACTTGTTGCTATGCACTTCCATGAAATGAATCCCAAATCTTCTTTTAAGATATGAATTTTTTTATTCAACATACCTAACTAATACATAGGCATATTTCACATGTGTAGTCACGAGGTATCAAGTGGGCAAAAGATACATAGTCAGGAGACATCAAGTGGGCCAAAGAGACATAAGTGCCAATTGAGTATTCACTACTGAGTGACCAATCTGCAGTTTCAGATCAAATATCAAAGTCTTCCTCATATAAACTTAAAGTAAAGGAGAATGGTGCAATCTCACTACCTTCTGCTGAGTATGATGAAGATACTTGACAACTTCAAATATTGAAGAAAAAGCATAGACCTAGCCTGCCATACTTGTATGAGACTAACCTACAGAAAGGTGAAGGTGGAACTATAGCAAGGTAGCATGCAATGCTGGTAACCAACAAAAGATGAGGTAGATTATCAGATCTGGATGGCTTTATAGAGAGAGTTTAATTATGATGATGGCAGTGACTTCCTTATATACCATAAACTATGGTAGTTTAGTTCCCTGCTATTAACCCCAACCTGCAAGAAAACAGGCACTGAATTGAGAATAGGTGCTTAATAAACACTATAATAAATAACGTAACAGAAAATGGATAGTTTTTTTGGCAGAGAACTGAGGACCTACCTAATCTTGTGAGCTAGTCAGAGAAGGAGCTAATTTCTCGAACAACTCTCTTGAGAAAGGTTATGAAGGAGCAAGTATCTTGATGCAAACTAAGCGATTATCTTTTAAGCATTTAACTTTTTCACTTGGAAACAGGTTCGCTAATGAACTATAAGGGTATCCCACATGGTGAATAGATCTTTTTAGCAAACAATGAGAACAAATCTTGCGACAGGCTCACTATTGAAACCCTTCACAAGCCCAAATTACATACGTTGTGTATGTCAGGAAGTGCTTTGGACCATGGAGGAGTTACCTGTGCTACTATAAGACTGGCAAAAGGGCTAGAAGTTCCTGAAAATAAGCATCAAGAAGCTTGTTGGGATGATATGAACAACTATAGACATGCTCATGCTAATAAAAAAAATTGTCTACATGTTTTGTTGAATAGGTGATGAAGGTGATATGCATGAGTATAATTGGAACATTTTTAATGAAATAGAAATCAGTGTTTCAGGAAAATACCATAAGAGCACCGTTTATAAAACGATGAAATTAGTGGTTAACAACTCTATGTGCACTAAACATGGAGATGCTTATAAATTAGAGTTAAGGATATTCTATATACACAATATACAACCTCCTTTTCAAAATATTGTGTATGCCACTGGAATCACCACAAACTTTTAAATATAGCTTAATGCGTCTTGAACTTATGACTGATTAGTGTACTTTAAACACCCATGTGAAAGTTTTGTAGTAGGAACTGGTTGATTATCTTTCTTGTTCCTTCACCAGAACAATCATTCATGATATTGGTAAATTAAAAAAAGTCTGGAAGAATGGCAATAGAGCTGTAATGTAAACTAACTTGCACAGTACTTCAAAACTACATTCCATACATATTATAATAAAGCATACAGCTGAAAATGTTAAGTATAAATTAAGGATTTAAAATTGGGTGGAATGCAGTATAAAATTTATGTTTTGTGTAATAATTATATACATGAATAAAATAAGCATTTATTATGATATACCACATTATAAAGATCTCTCATGTAGTTTATACAACTTGTTTACTCAGTAAATTCTCATTTAATCACATAAAAAAGATAGTAGTATGATGATTACTAGTACCTACCTGCTTGACAGCTCACTCCAACATCTTCAGAGTGCAAACAATTGTGGACCCCAATGGGGTATGCATTACAGTTAAAGATACTGATCTCGTCTCCAACACAATTCACATTGTCGAACCATATCTGCCCAGTGCCACCAGACACAGAAGATGCAGCAAGTGTAGTAGCTCCAGTTGCAGAATATCCTAGCTGTCTGCATGCCACTTGTGCATTAACATCTTTCCATGCATCATCACATATTGTGCCCCAGACATTGTTGTAGTAAACTTCTACACGTCCACTTGTAGTGGAGCCTCCTTGCAGTCTGATTGTTTCTTGAGAGGAAGCTGTTTACAATAATGAAAAAAATCATCTTAGAATAAACTACATGACTCAGCAAGGGTCTTTTACAGCTAAGTATTCATATATATATATATGTATGCAGTGCAAGCTATTGCCTTTTGCCAGCACTTTTTAGAATAAAATGTTAAATGTGACATGGTTTTTGAAAGTTCCCCCCATTTCCTCTTGTCTACATATGCACAAAGCAAGATGAAATACAGTAGATCTCAAATCCATGCATTAAATAAGTTAAATTCAACTATGTGGTATTGCTATAGCAATTTTATTTGTGAAAACTATACTGTTGCCAATTACGGTAAAGCAAATGTAAAATAGAGTCTGTAAGGACATTTCTTTTGACTAGAACACATTATTTTAAAGCTGTATTATGATTTAATCTACAAGTGTGCCTATTTTTTCAGCAGTGGGTTTCTGCGGTGCCTACTTCATCATTCTATTCTTCAATTTCATCAGATAAATATCAAATCATGGGGATAGAAAGGCCTCCTTCCATCTCTAATAATATGCATTTCTAAGCATAACAGTATCTATAAGCATACAGTAGCTTCATAAACTCGCCAGATAAAAGCCTACTTAAATTCTGGGATGTCATGAGTAACTTCAAAGAGCATTAATGCAACAAATACACATGTTAGAAAGCTCAAACAATAAACACTTTTTATATAATTTCAGCAATGTTTTAATTCTAATGTCATAACATCTAAACTGAGAATGTTATGAGTTACTGGTGTACATTTTGAGATACTTCCAATTATTAATACTTCTTATTTTCCAACATTTTCTCAATATTATTTAGATATATATATCTAAAGACAAGATAACAAAGAGGGGAGAAGTTGAGAAAGTGGGGTTAACAATAAATATTTCTTTAATGGTACAGAATAATGTTGTTGTGGTCTAGAATTCCAGTCTATTCAATTTTTGTGTCATTTTCTTGATGCCTAGAAGATATCTATTTGCCATTTTCTTTGGTTTCTTGAGCTCTGGTAGATTTTTACTGGTGACATAATCTTCATGTGAGCATTGACACGAGTTGGCAAATGGGCAAAAGTGCCAATTGTTAGTCACTATTGAGTGAATAAACTGTAGTTTCTGATCATGATCTCAGACTGTCATCCTAATAAAGCCTAAAGTAGAGGGGAATAATGCATGCTCACAACATTCTGTAGAGTCCGAGTATGATGGTGTTTGACAACTTCAAAGGGTGAAGAAAAGCATAGCAGAGCTAACAAAAACTGCTGCACTTGAACAAACACATTAAGAATCTGGTATCAACCATTGTGTTCACCTGAATATACTTTGATGGGTCTAGAGCATTACAGCACTTTAAACAGCTGTGTGTTAACTAATTAGTAAGAACTCTGTTTGTAACTTTGTACACTCTTTGGAATTTTGTTTCTCCTCTTCATCCACAGTTATTGTTAATATAAAATTTTGAGGGATTGCTAGAGGGAAGAAATCTAAACTAAGTACTAAGGTAACCACAGCACTACTAGAGAAAGTGACTTGTAAAAATTAAGCTAGAGAATCAAATTTAAAGCTAGAATGCAGTATAAAATTGCCAAAATATTTCTTTTGTGCAATAATTTCATTCAAGGAATGAAATAAACCTAAAGAATTTGTAATTACTAAAGATACAGCACTATAATTATAAATTAATTAATTCCTTACACAATCTCTTGCACACAGTACCATGTAATTTGTTGCGTATACCAATACTATAAATAATTATTATATATGTAGTTCTCAAAACTCTCTCATGAATCACATCTAAAAACATCCCAGTATGATGACCATTACTTACCAGCACGACAGCTCACTCCAACATCTTCAGAGTGATCACAATTATGATACTCAATAGGGTTAGCACTGCAGCTAAAGAGATTGATCTCGTTCCCAACACAATGGACATTCTCTAACCATATCTCTCCAGTGCCATCAGGAACAGCGGCTGTAGTAAGTGTAGTAGCTTCAGTAGCAGAATAACCTAGTTGTCTGCATGCAACTTGTGCATCAGCAGCTCCCCATGCATCATCACACACTGTGCTCCAGATATTATTGTTGCAGACTTCTACACGCCCACTAGTAGCTGTGCCTCCTTGTAGTCTGATTGCTCCTTGTGAGGAGCATAGTGTTCCTCCTTTAATCAAAACAACAATATTATAAATCTGACAGCAAGAAAATAGACTATTAAGGCATGCATATTCATGTATATGTGTTAAGCAAGGGTTTGAAAACTAGGTAAAACTTTATAAATGAGTAGTGTTGTTACAAGGTAAAAAGAAGGAGGAGGCTATAATATAGTGCTGTGTTTAGGCTTCTCCCTGTAGTAAAGTTATTCATTTTTTATCATTTTCTTTAATTCCTAAAAAAATTGTTTCTCCTCTGTATTTCATTGAACTCTGGTAGACTTCTACATGCCTGTTATATGCATGCCATCGGAAAGTGACATCGAGTTGGCTGAAGCAATGTAAGTCCCAATTGTGTAGTCACTGCTGAGTGACAATCTTCCACTTAAAATCAAGATCTCAGAAAGTCATTATGAAATGAACCAAAAGTAGAAGAGAGTGATGCAACCTCATTAGAATCAGAGTATGATAACTCAAATGGAGAAGGGAAAAAAGCATAACCACATTGTACGAACCCAACCTTAGAGGCTGAACTAAGCTTGGACGGAAACATTGTTAGTTTCATAATTAGATCAAGTTGGTGGCTTTTGAAATCTTGGTGGCTGGAGAGAGAGAGCTTAGTTATGTTGCAGGCAGTGACTTCCGATTATATATATAGTACATCTGATACATGCACATCAAACTTGTGAATATACAACTATGGTTACAAAAATTTTAAAGCAAATGTCGAACAGATTATTATTCTGAATGAACTCTCAGTTGACCTTATAACATTATAATCAACTTCTCAATAACCAACTTCAAATTGCATTCACTTGTTGTTTCGACTAGATGCTTTAACCTTAGGCTAAGCACTAGTTGAAATGTCGAGTGAATATTATCTGATTATTTTTGCTTACTAGTTTGACAGCTCACTCCAACATCTTCACGGTGTGAACAATTATGGAATCCAATTGGTCTAGCACTACAGTGAAATAGACTCATCTCATCCCCAACACAATTGACATCGTCCAACCATATCCTCCCAGTACCATCAGCAACAGCAAATATAGTAAGAGTTGTAGTTCCAATAGAAGAATATCCCAGCTGTCTGCATGCAACTTGTGTTTCAGCAGCTCCCCATGTATCATCGCACACTGTACCCCAGAGATTGTAATTGCAGACTTCTACACGTCCCCTAGTAGCTGTGCCTCCTTGCAGTCTGATGGCTCCTTGTGATGAGCATATTGAACAAGATGTTCCTCCTTTAATTAAAATATCAATACCATATATTTTACAGCAAGAATCTAGATCTGCTACATCATTTAACCAACACACATTTATGCATCTTTGTTAAGCAAACTGTTTGAAAACAAACAAAATATTATTCTAGAAGGACCTTTGATGCATGATTGCAATTATGCAATGAAATTCACAAATTTCTATGTTCCATATTTAACGATGCATTTTGCTGATTTTTTAAAATTACTATTCTGTTTTGGCACAAGGCTCAAAAAATTTGCTGTAGCTACTACAATATCCTCCTTTTCACCACATGTTAAAAGTTATATGGACTTCAGAAATGAGTGAAGTATATAGCTACAATTTATTCAGATTTTAACAATCCCCTAGATAGTTATAGTGTAGCAAATCTAACTGGATAAGTATAATAGCATAGGATGCTGTTTGGATAACACAACTAGTTATTCTTTAGACTTATCTAAACAACAAATAATGATGATATTCAAAATATGTGTAACTTTCATTTTTTATATCACAGATACAAAACAACAATATTCTATTTCACTATGGGTCACAGATAAAAAAATTTTGGGCCATCAAGCATAATAGGAGATTTATGAATGCAACTGCTAAAAATGTATATGTAAACATCACCTTGTTTTTTAAAAAAACAGCTAAAGTAAAATAATAAGCTAATTTTCAAACCAAAAATAGAGGCATTTAACACAAGAAAAATATTTCTATAAATTCGCTTATGTACAAAAGGAGGACATTGTGGAAAAAAAAATATGCTTATTATGATACTAAACTGTAAATTAGTTTGAATTCTTGCACTAATATTATTATAAGTCCATAATAACAAATATCATTATCCCTGATGAAGACATCTAGTTAAAATGTCGAGAGAGTAAATTTCAAATTGATTATTGACAAGTTTATTATGCTAAGTAAGAATAAAAATACTTCTTTTCTTGCTTACTTACTTCCAACATGCAATCTTCCAGTTTGCAGTGCATGTTTGATAGGACATACACATGTAGAATAAACAATGTATATTACATCAAATTTCACTGCTTACATTGATATAACGGCTGGATTGTTGGCCATTCATCATGAGAGCATAATTAATTGCATCACTTATTTAGGAGGTAGGTCATTTGCTAAAATTTAGTTAGTTAGGAAAGCATTATGTTAGCAATTAATATCTACATATTTCTCAACGAGATTATTTTATAATAGGTTTGGAAATATAGAAATAAACTGTGGAGTGCATTATTGGATAAATAAATGCAGATCGTTTTACAGGTATAGATTATGCTTACGTTAAATTACCTAGAAATAGATATATACCCTATCATCCATTATTATTATGTTTACTGTAAAAAGAATAAAGGCATGAGAATTGTAATCCAAACTAACTTGCATTGTGATTCAAGCCAACTATTTTTTCTTGGCTTTATTCCAATCCTGTTATAGTCAACCATAACTCTACTGAAAAACGTTTTTGCAATATTTCACTAGAAGATGATTTTGGGCAGGCTTTTGAAATATATATAGCTATAGAAATAGAAGGTGTTGAATGTTTTTAAACAGAATTACAGCATAATTATATGCTCATGTTAAATTAGATAAAAATAGATACCTCTCAACCATTATTATGGTTACTTTAAAAGAAAGAATGGCAAGAAGACTGTAATCTAAAATGACTTGCACTGTATTTCAAACCAACTTTTTTTACTTGCCTTTGTTCCATTCATTTTACAGTCAACCATAACTCTACTGAAAAACATTTGTGGTAGAAAAGTCTTTGTAAAGCTCAAACAAAATGATGTATATATATTTAAAACATTTATTAAAATTATTATAATTAAACAAAATTATCAACATATATATTCCCACATGTAGTGTACAGAACTTGTTCATACACTGCCCTGTAATCTGATGTTTATACTTATGTGTATCCAACCCTTTTTTCTCAAACTCTATTGTTAATATCATGAATCACATATGAAAAACATACCAGTAATGATTTATTACTTACCACTTTGACAGCTCACTCCAACATCTTCGAAGTGTGAACAATTGTTGATGCCACTCAGGTTAGCACTACAGTTAAAGAGACTGACCTCGTTCCCAACACAATTGACATTGTCCAACCAAATCTGCCCAGTACCATCAGGAACATCAGACTCTGTAAGAGTAGTAGCTCCAATAGCACAATATCCTAGCTGTTTACAGGCAACTTGTGCATCTACAGGATCCCAAAAATGATTACACACTGTGCCCCAGACATTCTTGTAGTAAACCTCCACACGTCCACTTCTACCTGTACCTCCTTGCAGTCTGATTGTTTCTGGAGAGAAAAGTGTTAGCATGGTGAAAATGTTACCACTATTAGAATAAATGCTAAAATTCAAAAAGAGCCTTTCACAGGTATATATGTATGTGTACAGTAAAAAATATGGTCATTTGACAGCAAATGTTTCTAATATACCAGTAGCTGCTTTGCAAATGGTAATTATTATATATTATATGTGAGACAATATTTAGAAAATGAGGAATTTTGTTGTTGTTGTTTCCTCTTTTCCTCTAGTCTAGTCCATATATGCAAAAAAATAGCTGCAAAAAAATTAAATACCAAAATCATGAACCTTTTGAGAATAGTTACTGTACACTGACGTTATACATAACAGCTATGGCTATGACAAAAGTACTCTAGAGCATTGGTGCCAAGCATGGTTGAAAATTTTGATAAAACAAATATCAAACATCCTATTATGATGATTATTGCTTACCAGATTGACAGCTCAATCCAACATCTTCATGATGTACACATTTGTGGAACCCAATTGGTTTAGCATGACAGTTAAAGAGACTCATCTCATCCCCAGCACAGTGGACATCGTCCAACCATATCTGACCAGTACCAACAGCAACAGCAAATGTGGTAATTGTTGTGGCTCCAATAGCAGAATGTCCCAGCTGTCTGCATGCAACTTGTGTTTCGGCAGCTCCCCATGCATCAACACACACTCTACCCCAGAGATTATTGTTGCAGACTTCCACATGTCCCCTAGTGGTTGTTCCTCCTTGCAGTCTGATGGCTCCTTGTGAAGAGCATGGTGAGCACAATACTCCTCCTTTAATTCAAATGTCAATTTCACAGCAATAAACTAGACCTGATACATATTCTAACAAATGCATATTCATGATCATGTATTAAGCAAACTCTTTGAAATCTAGAAAATTTATATCAAAAAGTTCCTTTCATGAATGACTCTGCTCCAATGTTAATAATGCATTATTACTCATATTTATTATGTTTAGCACAAGGCTCAGAATGATAGCTGTACCTACTACAAAATCATCCTTTTCATCATCTGTTATTTTTAACAGAGTAAATGGACTTCAGAAATGAGTGAAGTATATAGCTACAATTTTTTGAGATTTTAACAATCCCCTAGACAGAAATAGTGTAGCAAATCTAATTGTGTAAATATGGTCGTTGCTCTTTCGATAACACAATGAGTTATTCTTTAGACTCATCTGGATTTATCCAACAAAAAAATTAAAGACAATATTCAAAATATGTGTATCTTTCATTTTTTGGGGAATCACAGATACAAAACAATACTATGGGTCACAGATAAATTTTGTACACCATGCATAATAGGAAATTTATTTGAATGCAACTGTAAATGTAAATGTAAACATCGTAAACAAATGCTAAACAAAAAATAATAAGCTAATTTTAAAACAAAAATAGATGCATCTAACATATGATAAATATTTCTATAAATTCGTTTTGTTCAAAAGGGGGATATCATGGACATTTTTTATTCTCATTATGATGTTAAACTGGAAATTAGTTTGAATTCTCCATAATAATAATCATGATGAAACCATCTGGTTGAAATGTCGAAAGAGTGAATTTCAAATTGAAGTTATTGTATTAAGTAAGAATAAAAATACTTCTTTTCTTGCGTACTTACTTCCAACATGCAATCTTCCAGTTTGCAGGACATGTTTGATTAGAAATACGTGAATAGAATAGTGTCAGATGCACAATGTGTAATACATCAAATTTCACTGCTTACATTGAACGTTATAGATATAACTGCTGGATTGTTGGCCTTTCATCATGAGAGCATAATGACCGGCATCACTTATTTAGGAAGTAGGTCATTTGATTTATTGCTACAATTTGGTTAATTAGGAAAGCATTATGTTAGCAATTATATATATTTCTCTACGAGATAATTTTTTAGGTTTGGAAAAATAGATAGCTATAGAAGTAGACTGTGTTGAAAGCATTACAGGATTCATATTTGCAGATGGTTTTATAGATTTTGATAAATGCCTATGTTAAATTACATACATTCTCGACCATTATTATGTTTTCTGTAAAAGGAATAAAGGCAAGAGGATTGTAAACCAAACTTGCATTGTAATTCAAAACAAATGTTTTTTCTTGGCTTTGTTCCATTCCTGTTATATATAGTCAAGCACAACTCTACAAATTGCATTACCATATTAAACCAGTTTGAATTCTTCCACTAATGTTACTGCAGATAATCCTGATGAAAGCTAGAACATCTATTTGAAATGTCGAGAGACTAAATTTCTTGTCAAGGTATTGTAATAACTAAGAATAAAAATACTGCTTACTTACTTACTACATACAATCTTGCAGTTTGCAGGGCATGTTTGATAGGATATGCACAAATAGAATAGTGTCACATGCACAATGTGGATTACATCAAATTTTACTGGTTACATTGAAGTTACCATACTTGATAGATATAGCTGCTGGATTGTTGGTCTTTCATCATCAGAGCATAATGACCTAAGGAATCTCCATCAATGTTCCATTCATTTTATAGTCAACCATAAATTAGGAAGTAGGTAAGTAGGTAATTTCATTTATGACTACAGTTAGGTTAGTTAGAAGAGGACGATGTTAGCAAGTAATTATAATTATATTTATATATTTTGTTATAAGATGATTTTTGAAAGGCGTATTGATAGCAATAGAAATAAACTCTGTGTTGAGTGCAATACACAAGTAACATATCTGCAGACAGTTTCATAGGTATGGATATATATACTCATGTTAAATTAGATATCTTTCATAACCTCTCATCCATTATTATGTTTACTTCAAAAGGAAGAATAGCAAGAGATTGTAATCTAACCTGACTCGCACTGTGTTTCGAACCAACTATTTTTAATTGGCTTTGTTCCATTTATTTTATAATCAATCATAAATCTACTGCAACAAATGTTGTAGATTTTAAAAATTAAACAAAATGAGTTACAAAATTTTTAAAAGCATTATCGTATACCACATTATCAACATATAAATTCCCTCAAGTAGTGTACATAACTTGTACAAACAATGCCATGAATCTGCTGTTTATACCAATATCTACTTTTCTCAAACTCTATTGTTAATATCATGAATCACACATTAAAAACATACCAGTAAATGATTTATTACTTACCACTTTGACAACTCACTCCAACATCTTTGAAGTGTGAACAATTGTTGAGGCCACTCAGGTTAGCTCTACAGTTAAAAAGACTGATCTCGTCCCCAACACAATTGACATTGTCCAACCATATCTGCCCATTACCATCAGGAACATCAGACTCCATAAGAGTAATAGCTCCAATAGCACAATATCCTAGCTGTCTGCATGCAACTTGTGCACCTGCAGACCCCCAAGAATGATTACACACTGTGCCCCAGACATTGTTGTAGTAAACCTCCAAACGTCCACTTCTATCTGTGCCTTCTTGTAGTCTGATTGTTCCTGGAGGGAAAAGTGTTATCATGATGAACATCATCGAGCCTATAATAGCATATATACAGTGCCAATATGGTCAACTTTTTTGAATATACCTAGCTGGAACAAATGACAATATAATATATGTGTGTGTGTGTGTGAGATCATATTTGGAATTTTGTTCTTGTTGTTTCCTCTTGCCTCTAGTTCACATATGCACAAAGCAAGCTGCAAAGATTATGTAGTAAAATCATGATTTTTTAAAGAAATTGAACATAATTAGATGTTATAAATTATTGCAAAAGCTATGACTAATGTGCTTTAAAGCATTGGTGACAACTATTGTTGGACATTTTGGTAAAGTAAATGTCAAATATCCTAGTATGTTCATATTGCTTACTAGTTGGACAGCTCACTCCAACATCTTCATTGTGTGAACAATTGTGGGTTCCAATTAGATTAGTAGTACAATTAAACAGACTCATCTCATCCCCAAAACAATTGACTTCGTCCAACCATATCTGCCCACTGCCATCAGGAATAGCATATCCAGGAAGTGTAGTAGCTCCAATAACCGAATATCCCAGCTGTCTGCATGCAACTTGTGTTTCAGAATCTCCCCATGCATCATCGCATACTGTACTCCAGACATTGTCGTTGCAAACTTCCACACGTCCCCTAGTATCTGTGCCTCCTTTCAGTCTGATTGCTCCTTGTGTTAGGCATGGTGAGCATGATTTTCCTCCTTTAATTAAAATGTCGATATCATATTTTGACAGGAAGAAACTAGACCAAATATATCTTTAGGCAAATATATATTCCCGCAACTATTATTTGAAAAGGAGCAAAATAAATTTTAAAAGTTCACTAAAATTCACAAATCTCTATGCTAAATATTGCTTATATATCTATCCTGTTTGGCAGAAGGCTCAGATAGCTACCAAAAAATCATCATATTCATCACCTGTTATTTATAACTGAATTTATGGACTTCACAAATGAGTGTATTATATACCTCAACTTGTTCAGATTGCAACAATCCACCAGACAGCAATTAATGTAGCTGGATACCAGAGGATCAGTGATTAGATTTACCCAACAACAAAATAATGATGAGATTCAAAATATGCGTAACTTTCATCTTTGCATTAGATTTAAAACAACAATATTCTATTATAATAACGTTCTCAATAATTAACTTGAAATTGTACACTCTCGATGTTTTGGCTCTAGCCTTCAACAGGAATAATTCCTATTGAAGGCTAGAGCAACTAGTCCACATGTCGAAAGAGTACAATTTCAAAGTGATTATTGAGAAGGTTATTGTTATGTCAACTAAGAGCTCATTGAGAATAATATTCTATTTAACTTTAGGGCACAGATGAAAGAAAATTATTTTGCCATAATGCATAATTGAAATTAATTTGTAATATTGAATACACCTGCAAATAAAATGTATACGTAAACATCACCCTATTTTTAAACAACATTCAAAGAAAAATAATAATTAACTAATTTTTAAACCCAAAGTAGGAATCTCGATAATAATATATATAAATTCCCTCATGTTGAAAAGAAGGATATCTGGATATTTTGATGATATTGAACTGTAAATTGGGTTGAATTCTTCTACTATTATTGCTGTAAGTTCATAATAATACTGGTGAAGGCTAGAGCATCTAGTTGAAAGATCGAGAGAGTAAATTTAAAATTGATTGTTGACAAGGTTATTATACTAAGTAAGAATACAAATACTTCTTTTCTTGCTTACTTACTTCCTACATACAATCTTCAAGTTTGCAAGGAATGTTTGATAAGAAATACAAAAATAAATAGTGACACGTGCACTATGTGGATTACATCAAATTTCACTAGTTGCAATGAAGTGACCATACTTTAAAGATATAGCTGCTGGATTGTTGGGCTTTATCACGAGAGCATAATGACCTAAGTAATCTCATTAGGAAGTAAGGTTTATGCCTACAATTTGATTAGGTTAGAGATGATGATGTTAGCAAATAAATTATATTTCTCTAGCAGATGATTTTTGACCAGCTTTGGAAATATAGATAGCTATAGAAATAGACTGTGTTGAGTGCATTACAAGTTACATATCTGCAGAGTGTTTTACGGGTAAATATATATGGTTGTGTGTTAAATTAGATACCTTTCATACCCACTCATCAATTATTTTGGTTACTTTAAAAGGAAAAATAGTGAGAGACTGTAATCCAAATTAACTTGCATTGTAATTTAAACCAGCAATTTTGGTTTGGCTTTCTTGCATTCCTGTTAGAGTGAACCATAGCTCTACTGATAGACTCAATAAAATGCATTATAAAATTTTCAAAATGTATTACAGGCAAAAGAAAATATTATATACCACAATATCAACATATAAATTTCCATACATTGTGTACACAAATTGTACACAGAGGTCCATGTAATCTGCTTTTTATACCAATACATGTATCTCTATAGCCTTTTTTCTCAAACTCTATTGCTAATAATTTATCATGAATCGCACACAAAAAACATATCAGTAGTGATTTAGCTATTACTTACCCCTTTGACAGCTCACACCAACATCCTCAAAGTGTGAACAATGGTTGATGCCATTCAGGTTAGCACGACAGTTAAAGAGACTGAGCTCATCCCCAACACAATTGACATTGTGCAACCATATCTGCCCAGTTCCTTCAGGAACGTCAGACTCAGTAAGAGTAGTAGCTCCAATAGCACAATATCCTAGCTGTCTGCATACAACTTGTGCATCATTAACCATCCAAGAATGATTACACACTGTGCCCCAGATATTGTTGTAATAAACCTCCACACGTCCACTTCTACCTGTGTCTCCTTGCAGTCTGATTCTTCCTGGAGAGAAAGTGTTAGCATGTTGAAAATGTTACATCAACTGAGAATAAACAAAAACATTCCCCCAAAAAGCCTTTAACAACTATATTTTTTAATATACAGTGCCAATAAAAAAATTTACGGCAACTCTTTGGAATATACCAGTAGTACGAACAAATGTCATAATATTTATATAATATATGAGACAATATTTAGGAAATTTGTTGTTGTTTTTCCTCTTTTCCTCTACTTTACATATGCACAAAGCAAGCTGCAAAAGATACCTGGCAAAATCATGAATCCTTAAAATTGAAGATAATTATTCATTGATATTATACATTATTGCTATGGCATTAACAAAAGTACTCTATAGCATTAGTGACAACTATTGTTGAAAAATTGGTAAAACAAATGTCAAACATCATATTATGAAGATTACTGCTTACTAGTTTGACAGCTCACTCCAATATCTTCAAAGTGTCTACAATAGTGGACTGCAATTGGGTTAGTACTACAGTTAAGCAGACTGTTCTCATCACCAACACAATGGACAATGTATAACGATATCAGCCCAGTACCACTAGGAACATCAAATCGAGTAAGTGTTGTAGCTCCAATAGCAGAATAGCCTAGCTGTCTGCATGCAACTTGTGTTTCAGCTGCTCCCCAAGAATAACCACACACTGTGCCCCAGACATTGTCATTGCAGACTTCCACACGTCCCCTAGTGGCTGTACCTCCTTGCAGTCTGATGGCTCCTTGTGATGGGCATGGTGAGCAGAATGTTCCTCCTTTAATTAAAATGTCAATATAATATATTTCACATCAAGAAACTAGAACATGATACATATTTTAACTAATGCATATTCATGCACCTGTGTTAAGCAAACTGTTTGAAAACAAGAAAACTAAATTATAAAAGCTCCTTTTATACATGATTCCAATTATGCAATGAAATTTACTAATTTCTATGTTCCATATTTAATGATGCATTATTGCTGATTTTTTAATATCTCTTCTGTTTTGGCACATGGCTCAGAAAGATATCTGTAGCTACTAAAAAATCCTTCTTTTCATTACCTGATAGAAGCTTATGTTATCAGGATGTATGGACCTCACAAACAAGTGAATTATATAACTCCAACTTGTTCAGATTGCAACAATCTCCAAGACAAAATATTCTTTTTAGTTTTGGGCCACAGATAAATGATAATTAAAGTACATGATTGGAAATTAATTTGTAATATTGAATACACCTGTAAATGTATATGCAAACATCACCTATTTTTAAACACCATGCAAACAAAAAGAATCAATTAATTTGAAACCCAAAATAGAAATGTCTTATACATGATAACAATTTATTACAATTTCTACAAATTCCCTCATGTTGAAAAGAAGGATATCATGTGATATTGACCTGTAAATTGAATTGAATTCTTCCATTATTATCGCTGTTAGTTCATAATAGAACCCCTCAGAAGCAGAGCGGGCTAACCCAGAAATGGCCAAACCTCAAAACAAGCGAATAAAGTCCTTTCTATACATTTAAATCACCAACATTTCTATTGCTACAAAAACATTTTTTTGGTGAGACTTATAATGTTCAAATAGATTGTCTTGAGAGTTATACTAACTTAGGTTACACTTATTCATTTATATATTAATATTTGTGCAAAAATTATCTATCCATAGGTAGCTTGGACCAAGTCTCGATCACCCACATCGTTTCATACTATTTTACATTACTCACACATAGCACACACCACACGCATAGATCCAGATGTAGTGATTATACATGTCACAAAGAATGTTGTTGATGGTATGACAGTGTTGCCATAATAATAATCATATCAGTAATGTCTTGATGCTTCTCTCTGCAGGAACTCAATACTCTGAAGAATGGTGATCATCCTCAACCTCACAATAGCTATTATAGTGTTTCATGCTTCAACTTGTTTGTAACATACCCCTTCAGAGAGAGACAGTCACAGACAGACACTGCACATAAAGACACACACACAGAAAGAGACAGACAGACTGACACTGAGAGACAGAATATTAAACTTTTTAATAATAATAATCAACTAGATAGTATGAGAGTATTGCATGAGAGAGAATGAAATGTTAAAATGAAGGTAACAAGAGCAATAACAGAGACTGAATGAGATTGCAATATTTTGTAGGTATTGTGACCAGTCTCATGCTTCACTTTCATAATCACTTTCTTCAACAGCGTATTCTTCACCAGTGCCTGAAGCATTCAGGTTCTTATAGAAGTTGTGATGGACTGGGGGAATAAATTCAACCAAGCTCAGGATATCTGAAAGCTTCTTGCTATCAACACCACGTGGCTCCTCCCAAAGTAGTGGCAGTTCTATGCATCCTAGGTCTGGAGATCTGCCTTTCTATCTTCTTTTGACATCGATAACTTTCCATGCTTCCAGCTCATTATGTGAGTAGTGATACTGGATCCAGAAAGGGTGAGATCGTTCAAACTGTAGCCATCGCATCTTTAAAACCATTCCACCTTCTCTTTGTCAACAGTCTTCTTTCTGTTAATAATGGCAGACTTCACAATAAGAAAGGACTTGAAGTCTTCACTTTCCATCTGAACAACCTCAAATGGATTATTCCTTCTGCAGGTTCTCACAAGGTTGTACCATTCAGAAGGTGTGTAGACAACCTGTATTTTGCGCTTAGCTCTTTCAATGGTTGAAATATCACGATCATTAGGGAGATAAGAATGACCAGAAACCATAAACTGGTGGTCCACAGTGGTATACGAATACTTGTCACTGGAAATAACATGGAGCCACAAGCATGCAATGTTTATGTTCCTGTTCTGACCTCCGAATGAATCTGAGTAACAGATTAGATGTGATGCTGATGAAGATCTGGACACTATGAACTTGAGGAGACATGAACCTATTTCATGAGATCCTCTAGATGCCATGGACTCGTCCCACGTACACATTTTGCCCTTCTCAGTACTGTAGTCATGTACTCCTAAGTTGTACACCCACATCTGCCTTTTGTAAAACACAATACTTGTCCGCAACAAAGGAGTAGTAAGGGTTTGCTCTAAGTCGAAGGTAATGACGTCTAGATCACTCTCCATGGCACTATCTTCTTTTAGCTGCTGATACACTCTCTGAGCCTTCCGCTTATGTAGCTCCCATTCAGCATTTAGCTGGGCCTTGAGAGTTGGATCACTTTTAGCATCAACCTTCACTTTCATGCTGTCACATGTTTTACAAGTGTCTGACCTGGGACTAGAGAAGGAAGGGAAAAAACAACATAAATGTGAGTGGTTGTCACAGTATAGCTAGTACATTATGTGACTAGAGTGAACAGCTTATAACAATGTGAATGTGAGTTCTACTGACCTGCCAAAAGATAGGTTGTGGTTTTCATTAAACCATTTCTGATAGACACATTCAGTAACTGGTTGATGAGATTCCTCTCTGCAGAATTCATGGTACAGCATGTACATCTTTGTAATGCTTAGCTCTGGTGACAAATACCGGCGATGAGGGTTGTCTTTGCGGGAATAATGGCTGGTGTACTGTGGAAAAGATACAATGTGTTGATCAACAAGATTCAATCTTGTGGCATCTGTCTTATTCTTTGGCTCGTGGTGTCCTCTCTGATCCAGGTGTGGAGTACCTCCTTCTTTCATAAAAGCAGATAATGCCAGACTAATCCGTTCATTAGAGATGGCGTGAATACGTAGAAAGGCAGTTTTGCATATCCGAATTGATATTCCTTCATTGTTAATGTAGTAAACACGAGTGTGCTGTCTTCTTGAGTGAGTGGCTGTTGTGTACCTCTTCTTCAAATCAACAACATTAACATTGCCTACCAGGTAAGCATTCTGCAGATCAAAATTACCCGATTTCCAAAAGCCATCAAAGATCTTCTGTCTTTGACATTGACTAACTTTGTCAAAGCACTTTTGATGACAGCCACATGGCCTGTTGTCACATGTTTTGGCTGATACCTGTAAATACAAGAACATCCACCATTTTCTTTATGCTTAGCTACCAATAATAAGTATGTAGCTGTGTCCAAGTGTTCGTGTGTGAGAAAACTTACAGTTATTGCTTTAGAAGACATAGAAACATAATCCTGTCCAGTATTACGATGCTGCTTCTTTATTGATCGCTTCCAAAGAGCTCGGTTTCTAACTCTTTTCTTTCCAACAAGAGCAGGAGGTGTGCTGACAGATGCAACAGACAAAGAAGAAGATGTTGAAGCTCCAGAAGAAGAAGAACCTTCGGGTGTTAAAGCTATTGTTGAAGCACAGATGCTCAACATGACTGGTTACAACTTAACTGTGATCAATAGCTGAGTCATCAAAATTAGGACAAGCGCGCATGCAGACGGCAGGTTAGACCACTCTTGTGACAGAAATTACGCATGGGTGTTTGGGTTGAAATTTCATTAGCTTATACTGTTTCCGCCATTTGTGTTGAGGTCTGCCACAAATCATACATGCATACTGGTGCGACTAGGCAACATGATGACGACTACAGCCCGATTTTTAGCTAAGTGAGGTTAGACCACTCTGCTTCTGAGGGGTTATAGTAAACATCACTTTTTCCTGATGAAGGCTAGAGCATCTAGTTGAAATATCCTGAGAGTAAATTTCAAATTGATTGTTGACATGGTTATTATACAAGTAAGAATTAAAAAACTTCTTTTTGGCTTACTTACTTCTTACATACAATCTTCAAGTTTGCAAGGAATCTTTGATAGGAAATACACAAATAAATAGTGACACATGCAAAATGTGGATTACATCAAATTTCACTAGTTGCAATGTGAAGTGACCATACTTTAAAGATATAGCTGCTGGATTGTTGGGGTTTAATTATGAGAGCATAATGACCTAAGTAATCTCATTAGGAAGTAAAGTATTTTATTTAAGTTAGGCTAGAATTTGATTAGTTAGGAGATGATGATGTTAGCAATTAAACTATATATAAATATTTCTCTAGCAGATAATTTTTTACCAGCCTTGGAAATATAGATAGCTATAGAAATAGATGGTGTTGAGTGCCTTACAAGTTTCATATCTGAAGACAATTTTACGGGTATAGATATATGCTTGTGTTAAATTAGATATCTTTCATACCCACTCATCCATTATTATGGTTACTGAAAGGAAGAATAGCAAGAGACTGTAATCCAAATTAACTCGCATTGTAATATAAACCAACAGTTGTGATTCAGATTTGTTTCATTCCTGTTATAGTGAACCATAACTCTAGTAAAATATTTAATCTCAGTAAAATGTATTATAAAATTTTCAAAGGCAAAGGAAATATTATATACCACAATATCAACATATAAATTTCCTCATATAGTGTACACAATTTTTACACACAGTGCCACGTAATCTGTTCAAGTGTTGATACCAATATCAATATTGCCCTTATTCTCAAACTCTATTGTTAATATCATGAATCACACATGAGAAACCTACCAGTAATTATTTATTACCTACCACTTTGACAGCTCACTCCAACATCTTCAAAGTGCGAACAATTGTTGATGCCATTCAGGTTAGCACTACAGTCAAAGAGACTGATCTCATCCCCAACACAATTAATATTGTCCAACCATATCTGTCCAGTGCCACCAGGAACAGAAGATTCCATAAGAGTAGATGCTCCAATAGCACAATATCCTAGTTGTCTGCATGCAACTTGTGCATCATTAACCATCCAAGAATGGTTACACACTGTGCCCCAGACATTGTTGTAGTAAACCTCCACACGTCCACTTCTACCTGTGCCTCCTTGCAATCTGATTGTTCCTGGAGTTAAAATTGTTTTCATTGATGAAAATGTTATCAATTAAGAATAGAGGGGAAAATTCCAAAAGTGGCTACATATTTATATGTACAATGCAAACTATGGTAATTTGACAGCAACTCTTTGGAATATACCTGTAGTGTGTCTACAAATGACAATTATGTGAGACAATATTTAAGAATTTTGTTGTTGTTGTTGTTTCCTCTTTTCCTCTAGTTTACATTATATGCATAAAGCAAGCTGCAAAAGTTTATGTAGCAAAATTATAAGAAATTGAAGATAATTATTGTACATTGATGTTATACATTATTGCTAAGTCTACGACAAAAGTACTCTAGAGCATTGGTGACAACTATTGTTGCATATTTTAATAAAGGAAATGTCAAGCTGATTATTATTGCTTACTAGTTTGACAGCTCACTCCAACATCTTCACGGTGTGAACAATTATGGACTCCAATTGGTCTAGCACTACAGTTAAACAGACTCATCTCATCCCCAACACAATTGACATCGTCCAACCATATCCTCCCAGTACCATCGGCAACAGCAAATATAGTAAGTGTTGTAGCTCCAACAGCAGAATATCCCAGCTGTCTGCATGCAACTTGTGTTTCAGCAGCTCCCCATCTATCATCGCACACTGTGCCCCAGAGATTGTCATTGCAGACTTCCACACGTCCCCTAGTAGCTGTGCCTCCTTGCAGTCTGATGTGTCCTTGTGATGAGCATGGTGAGCAGAATGTTCCTCCTTTAATTAAAATGTCAATATAATATATTTCACATCAAAACTAGAATATGATACATATTTTAACTAATGCATATTCATCTGTTAAGCAAACTGTTTGAAAACAAGAAAATTAAATTATAAAAGATCCTTTTATACATGATTCCAATTATGCAATGAAATTCACAAATTTCTATGTTCCATATTTAATGATGCATTATTGCTTATATTTTTAATTTCTCTTCTGTTTTGGCACATGGCTGAGAACGATAACTGTAGCTACTAAAAATCCTCCTTTTCATTACCTGATAGAAGCTTATGTTATCAGGATGTATGGACCTCACAAACAAGTGAATTATATAACTCCAACTTGTTCAGATTGCAACCATCACCAAGACAGAATATTCTATTTAGTTTTGGGGTACAGATAAATTATAATTAAAGTACATGATTGGAAATTAATTTGTTATACTGAATACACATGTAAATTTCAATAAATGTATATGCAAACATCACCCTATTTTTAAAACAACATGCAAACAAAAATAATCAATTAATTTTGAAACCCAAAATAGAAATGTCTTATACATGATAACAATTTCTACAAATTCCCTCATGTTGAAAAGAAGGCATTTTGATGATATTGAGCTGTAAATTGGATTGAATTCTTCCACTATTATTGCTCTGCGTTAATAATAATATTATTTTGTTCAAGATGCATGCTAGAGCATCTAGATGAAACATCCAGGGAGTAAATGATTATTGATAAAGAATAAAAATACTTCTTTTCTTGCTTAATTACTTCCTACATACAATCTTCCAGTTTGCATGGAATGTTTGATAGCAAATACAAAAATAAATAGTGACACATGCAAAATGTGGATTACATCAAATTTCACTAGTTGCAATATGAAGTGACCATACTTTAAAGATATAGCTGCTGGATTATTGGGCTTTAATCATGAGAGCGTAATGACCTAAGTAATCTCATTAGGAAGTAAGGTATTTTATTTAAAGCTACAATTTGGTTAGTTAGGTGATGATGTTAGCAAATAAACTATATATATATATTTCTTCGGCAGATAATTTTTGACCAGCTTTGGAAATATAGATATCTATAGAAATAGACTATGTTGAGTGCATTACAAGTCACAAATCTGCAGATAGTTTTACGGGTATAGAGATATCTTTCATACCAACACATCCACTATTATGGTTACTAAAAAGAAGAATAGCAAGAGACTGTAATCTAAATTAACTCGCATTGTAATATAAACCAACAGTTTTGCTTCAGCTTTGTTCCATTCCTGTTATAGTGAACCATAACTCTAGTAAAAACATTAAAATATTTAACCTCAGTAAAATGCATTATAAAATTGTCAAAATGTATTAAAGGCAAAAGAAAATATTATATACCACAATAAATTTCCTCATGTAGTATACACAATTTGTACACACAGTGCCATGTAAGCTGCTCAAGTGTTCATACCAATATCAATATAGCCCTTTTTCTCAAACTCAATTGCTAATATCATGAATGACACATGAAAAACCTACCAGTAATTATTTATTACCTACCACTTTGACAGCTCACTCCAACATCTTCAAAGTGCGAACAATTGTTGATGCCATTCAGGTTAGCACTACAGTCAAAGAGACTGATCTCATCCCCAACACAATTAATATTGTCCAACCATATCTGTCCAGTGCCACCAGGAACAGAAGATTCCATAAGAGTAGATGCTCCAATAGCACAATAACCTAGCTGTCTGCATGCAACTTGTGCATCATTAACCATCCAAGAATGGTTACACACTGTACCCCAGACATTGTTGTAGTAAACCTCCACACGTCCACTTCTACCTGTGCCTCCTTGCAGTCTGATTGTTCCTGGAGAGAAAATTGTTTTCATTGATGAAAATGTTATCAATTAAGAATAGAGGGGAAAATTCCAAATAGAGACTTTTACAGCTACATATTTATATGTACAATGTGTAATTTGACAACCACTCTTTGGAATATACCACTAGCGGTTTTACAAATGACAATATAATATATATATATGTGAGACAATATTTAAGAATTATGTTTTTGTTGTTGTTTCCTCTTTTCCTCTAGTTTACATATGAACAAAGCAAGCAGCAAAAGTTTATGTAGCGAAATTATAAATCTTTTAAGAAAATGAAGAGTGTACATTGATGTTATACATTATTGCTATGACTTTGACAAATGTACTCTAGAGCATTGGTGACAACTATTGTTGAATATTTTAGTAAAGGAAATGTCAAGAATTCTATTCTAATTATTATTGCTTACTAGTTTGACAGCTCACTCCAACATCTTCATAGTGTGCACAATTATGGACTCCAATTGGACTAGCTCTACAGTGAAACAGACTCATCTCATCCCCATCACAATTTACATCATCCAACCATATCCTTTCAGTATCATTGGCATCTAATAGAGTAAGGATCGTAGCCCCAATAGCAGAATATCCCAGCTGTCTGCATGCAACTTGTCTTTCAGCAGCTCCCCATCTATCATCGCACACTGTGCCCCAGACATTGTCATTGCAGACTTCCACACGTCCCCTAGTGGCTGTACCTCCTTGCAGTCTGATGTCTCCTTGTGATGGGCATGGTGAGCAGAATGTTCCTCCTTTAATTAAAATGTCAATATAATATATTTCACATCAAGAAACTAGAACATGATACATATTTTAACTAATGCATATTCATGCACCTATGTTAAGCAAACTGTTTGAAAACAAGAAAACTAAATTATAAAAGCTCCTTTTATACATGATTCCAATTATGCAATGAAATCTATGTTCCATATTTAATGATGCATTATTGCTGATATTTATAATTTCTCTTCTGTTTTGGCACATGGCTGAGAAAGATAACTGTAGCTACTAAAAAAATCCTCCTTTTCATTACCTGATAGTAGCTTATGCTATCAGGATGTATGGACCTCACAAACAAGTGAATTATATAACTCCAACTTGTTCAGATTGCAACAATCTACAAGACAGAATATTTTATTTAGTTTTGCGGCACAGATAAAAGTACATGATTGGAAATTAATTTGTTATACTGAATACACCTGTAAATGTATATGCCAAGATGACCCTATTTTTAAACAAATGCAAACAAAAATAATCAATTAATTTTGAAACCCAAAATAGAAATATCTTATACATGGTAACAATTTCTACAAATTCCCTCATGTTGAAAAGAAGGATATCATGGACATTTTTAAGATATTGAGCTGTAAATTGGATTGAATTCTTCCAATATTATTGCTAATAATAAACATCATTTTTCCTGTTGAAGGTTAGAGCATCTAGTTGAAAAATCCAGAGAGTAAATTTCAAATTGATTATTTACAAGGTTATTGTACTAAGTAAGAATAAAAATACTTCTTTTCTTGCTTACTTACTTCCTACATACAATCTTCCAGTTTACAAGGAATGTTTGATAGGAAATACAAAAATGAATAGTGACACATGCAAAATGTGGATTATATCAAATTTCACTAGTTGCAATGTGAAGTGACCATACTTTAAAGATATAGCTGCTGGATTGTTGGGCTTTAATCATGAGAGCATAATGACCTAAATAATCTCATTAGGAAGTACGGTATTTTATTTAAGGCTACAATTTGGTTAGTTAGGTGATGATGTTAGCAAATAAACTATATTTATGGCAGATAATTTTTGACCAGCTTTGGAAATATAGATAGCTATAGAAATAGACTGTGTTGAATGCATTACAAGTTACATATCTGCAGACAGGTTTATGGGTAAAAATATATGCTTGTGTTAAATTAGATATCTTTCATGCCCACAAATAAAGGAAGAATAGCAAGAGACTTTAATCCGCATTGTAATATAAACCAACAGTTTTGGTTCAGCTTTGTTCCATTCCTGTTATATGGAATCATAATTCTACTAAATAACAATAGAATATTTAACCTCAGTAAAATGCTTTATAAAATTTTCAAAATTTATTAAAGGAAAAAGAAAATATTATATACCATAATATCAACACATAAATTTCCTCATATAGTGTACACAATTTGTACACACAGTACCATGTAATCTTCTCAAGTGTTCATATCAATATTAATATAGCCCTTTTTCTCAAACTCAATTGTTAATAACTTGAATCACACATGAAAAACATACCAGTAATTATTTATTTCTTACCACTTTGACAGCTCACTCCAACATCTTGAAAGTGCGAACAATTGTTGATACCACTCAGGTTAGCTCTACAGTTAAAGAGACTGAGCTCATCCCCAATGCAATTGATACTGTCCAACCATATCTGCCCAGTGCCATCAGGAACATCAGACTCCGTAAGAGTACTGGCCCCTAAAGCACAATATCCTAGTTGTCTGCATGCAACTTGTGCATCATTAGCCATCCATGAATGATCACACACTGTGCCCCAGACATTGTTGTAGTAAACCTCCACACGTCCACTTCTACCTGTGCCTCCTTGCAGTCTGATTCTTCCTGTAGAGAAAGTGTTAACATTATAAAAATTTACCATCCATTAAGATAAAAGAAAAAACTTCCCTTTAACATATATAAACAGTGCCAATATGATCATTTGACAGCAACTCTTTGGAATATACCAGTAGCGTGAACAAATGACATATAATATTTATAATATTAAGAAATTTGTTGTTGTTGTTGTTGTTTCCTCTTTTCCTCTACTTAACATAATTATGGTAAAGCTAGCTGCAAAAGATTACCCAGCAAAATCATTAATCTTTTATTAAGAAATTGAAGATAATTATTGTACGTTGATGTTATACATTATTGCTATGGTTATAATAAAAGTACTCTAGAACATTGGTGACAAATATTGTTGAAAATTTTGTTTAAACAAATATCAAACATCTTATTTTGAAGATTACTGCTTACTAGTTAGACAGCTCACTCCAACATCTTCAGAGTGTCTACAATAGTGGACTCCAATTGGGTTAGAACTACAGTTAAACAGACTGATCTCATCCCCAACACAATGGACATTTTGCAACCATATCTGCCCAGCACCACCAGGAACCTCAAATTGAATCAGTGTTGTAGCTCCAATACCAGAATAACCTAGTTGTCTGCATACAACTTGGGTTTCAGCTGCTCCCCAAGAATAACCACACACCGTGCCCCAGATATTGTCATTGCAGACTTCCACACGTCCCCTAGTAGCTGTATCTCCTTGCAGTCTGATGGCTCCTTGTGATGAGCACGGTGAGCAGAAAGTTCCTCCTTTAATAAAAATGTCAATATCATATATTTCACATCAAGAAACTAGTCATGATAATTATTTTAACTAATACATATTCATGCACCTGTGTTAAGCAAACTATTTGAAAACTAGCAACATAAAGTTTAAAAGCTCCTTTTATGGATGGTTCTGATAATGCAATGAAATTACCAAATTTCTATGCTCCAAATTTGATTAGGCTTAATTACTGATATTTTTTATTTCTATTTTGTTTTGGCACAAGGCTCAGATAGATAGCTGTAATTACAAAATCCTCCTTTTCATCGCCTGTTAGAAGCTCAGGTTTATATCAGAATGTAGGTACTTAAGAAATGTAAACCTTCAACTTGTTGAGATTTCAACAGCTACCTTGACAGAAATAGTACAGCTTTTCTATCTATCTAAATTATTAGGAACTTCTAGACTGCACAATGAAGTAATGCTTCATACTCACTTAGATTTACCTGAGAAAAGCTAAAAAAATTGAAACCATCACAATTTCTACACATGCCTTTTTCTAAAAGAGGATAACATGGACTTTTTATCAATTTTTATGGTATATTGAACAGTTAAATTCATACATAACAGTTACAATGACCATCTCTGTAATCAACTTTAATTTTATTACTCTGCTGCAAATCCACTTGAATTTAAAAAAATTCTTTTCAGCAATCTTTGCAGGGCATTCTTAATAGATACAAAAGAACAGTTGTCTAAGTACAAAATCAATTACATTAGATTTCACTTATTTACTTTGAAGTGGCCATCTTGAAAGAGATTTTTTTTAAATATAGCTGATGTATTGTTCGGCTTTCATAATTAGTGCATGATGACTTGAGCAAACTCCATTAATTTAGTAAGAGAAGGTAATTTCATTTATTGCTAGATTTGAGATATTGGAGAACATGAGGCTTGAAGAATATGTATATCTATAAATAAATTAGCACAAAATTTCTGTCTAGCTGTGAAAATATTTTTATTGCGATAGAGTATGTGTTGACCTATTTGTTATACTAAAGGTAAAGTGTTTGCAGATGGTTCTGCAAGTATCTAAATATAATAATTGTGATAAAATAGATATGTTGTATATCTTTGTCATCCATGAATATGGTTTGCTTTTAAAGTTGGGAGAAAGACAGGAGGATTGTAATCCAAACTAACTTGCATTGTATTTCAAATCTACAATTTAGACTTGCCTGTTTTCCATTCATGCTTTAATGTTAAGTGAACCATACCACTACTAGAGAAAATACGAAATAGCAATCATTGAACTATCATAAAATGCAGTATATAATTTACCCAAAAAATATTTTGCTATAAAAAAACCAAATGCAAAGGAATTAAGTTATTCCTTATGGTGTACCACATTATAAATAAATAAATAAATACTCGCATGTAGTTTGAACAACTTGTTTGCATGGTGCCATGTAATTTCAAATTCTCTATATAATTATAATATCTAGTTCTCAAATTCTGTTGCTAATAATAATGAATCACACATGAAAAACATCTTAGTATGGTTATTATTACTAACCAGCATGACAGCTCACTCCAACATCTTCATGGTGTGAACAATTGTGAACTCCAATTGCATTAGCCTCACAGCTAAAGAGACTGATCTCATCTCCAATGCAATTAACATTGTCCAACCATATCTGTCCAGTTCTATCAAGATTAGCAGATTCAGCAAGTGTGGTAGCTCCAATAGCACAATATCCTAGCTGTCTGCATACAACTTGTGCGTTAGCAGATCCCCAAGAATGATCACACACTGTGCCCCATACTTTGTTGTAGTAAACTTCCACTCGTCCACTTCTAGCTGTCCTTCCATGAAGCTTGATTGTTCCTTGAGAGAGTTGTCAAGATGACATTATTGTCATGTTAAAAAATGAAGACAAAAAATGGTAATTTCAAGAGGCTTTGACAGCTTAATTTATATATTTATTTATATATAATATAATATATACATACAATATATATAATTATACAGTATTGACAATGGTCAGTTTCCAGCATCTGTTTTGAATTCCAGTACCAGCTTTATAAATAACAATAATTAGGAATTTTCATTGTTATTTTGGTTGTAGTTTCCTCGTTTACATATTCACAAAGTAAGCTGTAAACGATTAGATAGCTGAATCATGAACCTCATAAGAAATTGAAGATAATTATTGTACATACTTGTTATACATTATTGCTATGGCTATAACAAAAGTACTCTAGAGCATTGTTGAGAACTATTGTTTAAAAATTTGGTAAAATAAATGTCAAACATCTTATTATGAAGTTTACTGCTTACTAGTTTGACAGCTCACTCCAACATCTTCAAAGTGTCTACAATAGTGTACTCCAATTGGGTTAGCACTACAGTCAAACAGACTGATCTCATTCCCAACACAATTGACATGGTCCAACCATATCTGCCCAGTACCATCAGCAACAGCAAATCGAGTAAGTGTTGTGGCTCCAATAGCAGAATAACCTAGCTGTCTGCAAGCAACTTGTGTTTCAGCTGCTCCCCATAAATAATCACACACCGTGCCCCAGATATTGTCATTGCAGACTTCCACACGTCCCCTAGTAGTTGTTCCTCCTTGCAGTCTGATGGCTCCTTGTGATGTGCACTGTGTGCACAAAGTTCCTCCTTTAATTAAAATGTCGATATCATAAATTTTACTGCAAAAAAACGAGACCTGTATTGCTTTCAACAAATGCATATTCAAAGAATTTATAGCTACAAACCCCAGCTCTATTAGCAGCTGCATTGGTCTGGGCTAGTATCAATAGGAAGTGTATCAATGAAAAACTACAATGCAAACTTCTACAGCACTCACTAAGTCCACAGATTTAACATTGTCTAGTTATGGAGGTGTGTTTAATTTGGAAATAGTTGTCATGTGGATTATTGCTCACATATGCATACTAAAAGCATAGCTATGTGGGTTATAGCTGTAGACTCCAAATCTTTTTAAACAGAACAGCTAGATTTGCCAGTATGGATAAAGAAAATAGACTTCAGAAAAGGTGAGACACAGAGAAAAATCAAAGCCTGCTTCTGAAACAGCAGAACTAAGATTTGAAAAAACAGCAATTGTTATAAAAAGATCATAGAGGTACAGCAGCCCATGATGGAGAAGCTTCCTTAGGCTCAGGTGAAGTTTCATTCTAACTTAGCCACTCTATTTATCAACAAATTCTAATTATGAACAAAATTTGCTAAAATGGAAATTATTGGCTCAGACACAGGTCTAAAATGGAAATGACGTTACAATCAATATTGAGCTGGTTACTCCTTGAAAACTGTGAATAATATAATACTCTTAGCTACTTCTCAATATTACAATTCGATCTGTTGACATCAATAATTTATAGATCAGTGTATAGTGTTAGGCCAGCAGCCTGGGATTTCAAATTATTGAACATTTGCTCGCCACACAATGCCGTGCTTCTATTTCTAGATATTATCTTCCAGCTGCTATCTTAGAGGGCATGCTTGACAGGACACATGCAAAAAAACAGTTGTCGAAGTACAATATAAAATACATCAGATTTCACCTAGTTCCATTGAAATGCCATTCTTAAAATATATTTTTATATAGGTGATGAATTGTTGGGCTTTCATGATTAGTGCATAATACCTGAGGAAACTCCATCGATTGAGTAGGAGAAGGTAATGCAAGATATCGGATATTAGGACAGCATGCAACTTGTAAATTATGTTTATCTATAAATAAATTAGTAGAAAAATCAAGGACCTGAATTGTCTGAAAATGATGTAAAAGCTCCTTTTATGCCGATCCATTTATGCAATAAAATTCACAAATTTCTGTACTTATACCCATTACTGCTGATATTATAATTCCTATTCCATTTTAGTATAAGGACCAGAAAAATAGTTGTAGCTACTAGAAGTTCGTTCTCTTTTCATACACTGTTAGAATTTCAGATGTATATTGCAATGAATTGACTCCATAAATAGGTGAAGTATATTTGTTCAGATTACAATAGTCCCATTAACAAGAAAGGTGTGGCTTAAAGAGCTAGTTAAATTTGATATTAGAGGATTCTCTTTGGACATTACATTGAAGTAATTCTTCAGACTTTTAGGTTTACCATAAATGGTGATATTCAAAATATGCGTGACTTTTATTCCTTGCATCACATGTACTATACAACAATATTCTATTTAGCAAATAAATCAATATCATTTTTACTAAGATGCATAAATGGAGCTTTAAAGATTGCAATTGCAAATTTCAATATATAAATATCATCTTTTTATAAACAACAGCGTAACAAAAATAATAAGCCAAGTTGGCTTCAAACATGTCTAACACAAGATAACAATTTCATTATGTAGTCTTGACGATATCTAATGATAAATTTGGTTGAAATCATACACAATGGTTAAGCAAGTCAACTTGAATAAAAAATACTTGTTGTTTTGCTTATTGACTTTCTCAATGCTATCTTCCAGTTTGCAGTACGTGCTTTGAGAGAACTCATGCAAAGGAACAGTGATAGAAATACAATGTGGATTAGTTCAAATTTCACCTAGTTCCATTGAAGTTATCACACTTTGAAGAAATTGATATAACTGATGAATTTTGCATGATCAACTGAGTAATCTCCAGTAATTGAGTCAGGTGTAGGTGATTTCATTTATTGTTACTGTGTGGTATTTCCTGCTTTATGTTAAAATATCTCAAGGACATTTTTTTAGTGTTGAGAATTTCAAACAATAAAATAGTATTAGTCAATGGTTGCTCTAAGTTTCATTGAATTAAAAATATACTTAGTTTCTTGCTTATTCACATCTTGAATGCGATATTATAGTTTGCAGGGAGTGTTTAACGACACACAAAAAGAAAAGTAACACAAATACATTGTGAATTCCATCAAATTTCACCTATTTCAATTGAAGTCACCTAAATTTAAAAATAGATTGTTGTCCTACTGTTATGAGTGCAAGAATAACTGATGAATTTCCATCAGTTGAATGGAAAGTAGTTCAGTTTTCTATTACTAAAGTTTCATTCAAGAGCATGATGCTAGTAATTTATGTATATCTACTAGCAGAAGATTTAAGTCTAGCTTTAGCGATAGGCTTTAGCAGTAAAGTAAGTGTTGACCAGTTTGTTATACTATAGGTTGCATATCTGTAGATGGTTCTGCAGGTTTATATATGCTCAGGTTGAATAAATCTTGTATGTACTTCCTATCTATGAATATAAAAGTTGGAAGAATGGCAAGATGACTGTAATCCGAACTAATTTGCACTGTATTTCAAAACTGCAGTTTGGAGTTGACTTTGTTGCATAATGTTAAGTCAACCACTCTCCTACTGGAGAATATGTGAGGTAAAAATTAAGGAGAAAAAAAATAGTAGTATAGAATTTACAAATAAAATATTTTGTGTAATAAAAAATAAACAAAAGTAAAAGAAATTAGTTATCATTATAATAGCATTTACCATAGAGTTCACACAACTTGTTCACACAGTGCCATGTTATCTGCTGTTTATAAATACCTAGTGCTCAAAACTCTGTAGTCAATAATCACTTAAAAACTATCTAAGTAATCATTATCACTTACCAGCTTGACATCTCACTCCAACATCTTCAAAGTGCGAACAATTGTGGATTCCAATAGGATTAGCACTACATATATAGAGATTGATCTCGTCACCAACACAATTGACATTGTCCAACCATATCTGTCCAGTGCCATCAGGAACAGCAGATCCAGCAAGTGTAGTAGCTCCAATAGCACAATATCCTAGCTGCCTGCATACAACTTGTGCATCAACAGGCCCCCAACCATGATCACACACTGTGCCCCAGGCATTGTTGTAGTAAACTTCTACACGTCCACTTCTGTCTCTGCCTCCCTGCAGTCTGATTGTTCCTTGAGAGAAAAGTGTTGTCATAATGAAAATATCATCATTATCAAGTGGAAAAAATGCAAAAATTTCCAATTATATAGCTAGAGCCTTTGAGAGATAAATATTTAGTTCAAGCCATGGTCATTTGCCAGCAACTCTTAATTCCAGCACCAGCTCTAATTAAAAAATATGAGCAAAGTTTTGAAAAAATTAATAAGCAATTTCTTTACTTTTTTTAAATTCAGTTATGCACAAAGCTATCTCCAAATTAAAATCACAAATCTTGACTCTTTATTGACTATTGCTATAACTATGACACAAAAACTCCAAAGCATTGTGATGACTAATTTGGTAAAGCAAATTTCAAAACATCAATGATAAGCCATTACTTACTAGATTGACAGCTAACTCGAACATCTTCAAAGTGAAAACAATTGTGGTCCCCAATGGGGTTAGCACTACAGTTAAACAGACTGATCTCATTCCCATTACAATTGACATTGTCCAACCATATCTGTCCAGTGCCATCATATCCAGCAAGTGTTGTAGCTCCAAAAGCAGAATAACCTAGTTGTCTGCATGCAACTTGTGCTTCAGCAGCTCCCCATTCATCATCACACACTGTGCCCCAGATATTGCCATTGCAGACTTCCAGACGTCCACTAGTAGTCGTGCCTCCTTGCAATCTGATTGTTCCTTGTGATGAACAGGATGGACACGATATTCCACCTTAAATTAAACCATCAATATTATATATTTGACAACTAGTAACATAGATCAGATAGATATTTTATCAAATGCATATTCTTGGAATGACCTAAATACTTTAATAACCATTGTAAATGGTAGTTAATGTCATTTTGTTATAGGGTAAATCTAGATGTGTCCAAAGAAGTACTTCATTCTGATGTCTAAAGAGACTGCTATATTATCGAATTTAGCTAGCGAAATAAGAGACCCATTCTTTTAAGTAGGATTATTGTATTCTGAACAGGTTGTAGCTATAATAAACTTCATTGGTTTGTGAAATCCTTGCCATGTGAGTTTCAAAGAGTTAATCAAAAAGAGAGGGAATTTCTGGTTGCTACAATATTTTTATCCTTGTGCCAAAACACAATAAGAAAGGGAAAAAATGCTGACAATAATGCAACATAAAAGATTGAGAACTAAATTTCAATGCATCATGCATAATTCAAAATGTGGGTGATCTTAATTTGTTGCATCAAAGACAATATCGTATTTAGCTATGAGTTACAGATGAATAAATATCAGTTTTCTGTGATGCATAAATGGAGCTGTATTGACTGCAACTAATATCAACTTATTTATACACAACAGCAACAAAAATAATAAGTAAATCAGTTTTCAAAACAGATATAGACACATCTAAAAGATAATAACAATTTCTATACATTGCTATATGTCAAAAATGCGGATTTCATGAACTTATTTGTTTATTTTATAGTCTTGACGATATCAAAATTTATATTAGGTCAAGTTCATAGTAGACAATGGTTTTTGCAAGTTCACCTGAATACCAGTATTTGTTTCTTGCTTATTTATTTCCTTTACCCAGTCTTCCAGTTTGCAGGATATGCTTGACATTCAAACGAACAGTGATAAAAACAATGTGATTTCATCTGTTTTTGCCAAGTTCAGATGAAGCAATGATACTTTAAAGAGCAAGTTACATATCTGCATATGGTTCTGCAGGTAGATATATATATGCTTGTGATAAAATAATTAAAAGAGATATCGTAATCCATAATAATGGCTACTATAAAAGTTGAAAGAATGCTAAAGTGACTCTAATCCAATCTAATTTGCACAGTATTTCAAAACTTCAGTTTAAACTTAGCTATGTTGCATTCATGTGATATTGTTAAGCCAACCACATTCCTACTGCAGTAAAAGTTTGGTAGAAAGAAACATGATTTTAAACCATGGTCGAATAATTGTTTTTAATCTTTTCATCTATTATAATAAATAAGATAAAAGCTAAGGAAATTTGTTATTAATTATGATGCACCATACTATAAATAAATAAATTGCTCATATACTTATTCAACTTGTTCGCACAGTGCCATGTAATCTATATAGTAGGTCTAAAATTACACCCAGTTTTCTCAAAACCCTGTTGTTAATGATCATGAATCACACATGAAAAACATTCTAGTAAGATTATGGTTACTTACCAGCTTGACAGCTCACACCAACATCTTCAAAGTGCGAACAATTGTGGACTCCAATAGGGTTAGTCCCACATATAGAGATACTTATCTCATCTCCAACACAATTGACCTCAGCCAACCATATCTGTCCAGTGCCATCAGGAACAGAAGATCCAGCAAGTGTAGTAGCTCCTATAGCACAATATCCTAGCTGTCTGCATGCAACTTGTGCATCAGCCGGCTCCCAAGAATGATCACACACTGTGCCCCAGACATTGTTGTGGTAAACTTCTACACGTCCACTTCTGGCTGTGCCTCCTTGCAGTCTGATTGTTCCTGGAGATAAGTTTTGTCATGATAAAAATGGCATTATATAAAAAAGGATGCAAAAATTCCAAACTTTAAAATATTTATATTCAGTGCATGTGTTGTTGTTTTTACCCCTTTTCCTCTAATTTCTATGTTTAATAAGCAAGCAGCAAACGAATTGGTAACCAATATATTGACAGTTTACATTATTGCTACAGATATGGCACAATAAGTCTAGAACATTTTTCAGTACTATGTTAGCCAATTTTGGTAATGCAAAATATGAAACACTCTAGTATGACTACTACTTATTACTTACTAGCTTGGCAGCTCAATCGAACATCTTCTGAGTGAATACAGTTGTGGTTCCCAAGGGTATTAGCACTACAACTAAAGAGACTGCTCTCATCCTCAATACAATTTACATTGTCCAACCATATCTGTCCAGTGCCATCAGGAATAGCATATTCATTAAGTGTAGTAGCTCCAATAGCAGAGTATCCTAGCTGTCTGCATGCAACTTGTGCATCAGCATCTCCCCATTCATCATCACACACTGTACCCCAAACATTCTCATTGCAGACTTCTACACGTCCAGTAGAAGCTGTGCCTCCTTTCAGTCTGATGGCTCCTTGTGGCGAGCATGATGAGCATGACATTCCTCCTTTGATTAAAATAACAATATCATATATATTTGAAAGTAAGTGACAAGAACTGATAGTCTTTTAACAAATATACATATATTAGGCAATCATTTGAAAATGAGCTAAACACTTTTAAACTTTATAAATTGTAAAAATCTCCTTTTATGCATAATCCCAATGATGCATTTAAATTCATAAATTTCTATGCTCAATCTTTATTGGTGTATTATTATTGCAAACATTTAATATTTCTATTGTATTTTGGCACAAGATCAGAATGAGAGCTGTAGCAGCCAGAAATAATTTCTCCTTTCTATATATACCTACAATTTTATAAAGATTACAACGATCCATTTGACAGGTAATTATTCATCTTCAAAAACAATCATATCTCTAGTTGATTTATTAATGCCTTTGTTGCTAGCTAGAACTTGGCATCAACCACCATCGATAAACTTCCTTTGGCTCAAGTAAAGCTTCTACATTCCATTTCTCCATGTTTCTACAAGAGAAGGAGCACCACAAAAGTATACTTTGAAGATTGTGTTTGATGTCTAGAAGCTTCAAATGGCCACTAACGCATGACAGATTAATATACAACTTAGCGTTTGAGATAGCTGTGAGAAAAATATAGCTACACTGTACTGGGAATTATAAAAATAAAAAAACATCAGATTAACTGCTACTTTCTGAACTCCCACAACTTAGGTTAGCTTGAGTTATGCAACTTTTTCTGATGTGGTTTTCAAAACAGCTCTTGACTCTCTAGTCGTATATATGAGCTGATTCTTATGCACATGTGCATGTGAACCATAAATACTTGCACAGCTCAAGATTCCATTTTTTTCAGTAGAACAGCTAGCCCTTTATTTGCCAGAATTTATAAAGAAAATTGACTAGAGAGAGAAGGAAAAGTCAAAGCATGCTTCTGAAGCAGCAGAACAAAAATAACTGAGATAGAAAAAGAGTGAATGATAGAAAAAGGACATGGGAGAAGCACAGTAGGCCAGGTAAAGCTTCTACACTCCGTGTTTCTATATTATATTGATTAAAAGAATAGATGTTGCAGTTTCACTCTAACACTTTAGCTATGAACAGGCAATAATCATAATGGACAATGACCTTGGATAGTTGGAAATGATTGTCACACTCAATATTTAGCACATCTTATTCCAGGCTTGATCCAGTTTGCAATCTGTAAAGACTATTTATATAGTACTTTCCCATATAACAATCTAAGCTCTATAATCCTATGATATCAATAATTTTATCAGTTTATTGTGTTTGGCCTGCTGCTATACTTGGCGTAGGAGTATACCTAGAGCAATATAGTCTAGGCTGATTATTAGAGCAACAATCTAGGAATTGTATTGGGAACCATGCTAAAATAATTATCACTCCATTGTTTCATTCACCACAAAATCCATTGCATTCATTACATGAGACAAAGGGGCCCAATACACATAAGAGGATCCCCATAAATATGTGGCCTTGCAATCCAAATCATATAATTCATTATAGGGTCCTCAAGTGCTATATTGGGAGCACCCTATTATTTTAGGACAATCTAATCCTGAGTTATTGCATGTATACGGGAGCTGTGAAGGTGATGGTAGGCGGCTGCAGGAGGATCATGCATATATATCTGTAAAGGATAACTGTATAATATATATATATATAAATTCATACATGTATGTATATGGGGATGGGTGAATAACTTGCTTGTCGCTTGTTTGCTTATCTAGTTGACAGAAGCATTCGTCGATTGAAAGTGATGTCTGTATGATGATAGTCATGTTCAATGGTCGCTACTTATTGTGCAGTGGCACATATTTTAAGTTTTTCATAGTTGCAGAATACCTGTGCTCTGGCTGAGCTGAGAAGACTTAGGGCATATTAGCACTTAGGTTTCACACAGTTATGTCCTCTGTATGTAAAAAAGGGGCAGGAAGAGGCACAATGAATGGATCAATATTATGTAGAAGGTACTAACTGGAAAAATAAGTTAAAGTAGAGAGAAATATTTTGTTGTGAATGTGCAATTAGACTGGAGTTTGACATTTACCGTAGGCCGCCATTTATCCACTGTATTTAATGTTAATTAGTTTCAAAGGGTCATTTCTCGCATAGGACAATAATAGATTTAACGCTTATTTAACTGCGCTAATTTAATGTTAGTAGAGTCTACGCTTATTAATGATGTGCTTGAGAGTAAAGAAGGTATGTTTAAAAAAACGGCTCTACCAGTTATCTCCCACACATTGAAATTTCAATAACAATTATCGACCCTTTTTTAAAACTTTGCCATCCAATTCAATCAGGAATGGAGAGCTAATCTCATGTTTTATAGACCAAAAGGTCATGTTTCATTGCAGCATCTGTTTTTCCCCCCCATTATATCAAGGAGAATGTTTTACATTGAAATCAGTAGATAACTAAATACAGTTGGGACATAACTTTTCTTTGCCATTCTCATGAATGAAGCAATCAAGTATGCAATCATCATGAAGCTGTTGTGTGCAGATGCACTGGATCCAGCTATACAATTACCAAGACAATTTGACAACAGATTAACTAATAATTGTGGTGTACACACAGAGGCAGTTCAGCATCAGCAAGAAGTAGAGCATGTTTGGCCTAAGAAGAGGGCTGAACTCAGAAATGGAAAAAAAGAAAGGTAGAAAAGGGAAAAAAGAGACTTGGCAGCCATAAGCCTATGATTTCTACGGACAAGGCTAGTTACTGAAGGTGTTTTTTAAACCTAGAGGGGATGGCTCGTGATGTGAAAGCAATTTATTATCATGTTCAGTCAACTGAGGGACATCTCTAACACGAGTATTCTCTTACAGGCATTTTGAGTTGAGCCTGCGAGGTCAACAGTACCTACCCATAGGCCTATATTTCCTACGGACAAGGCTAATAACTGAAGGTGATTTTTGATAAATTAATATCTGAGTATTTTTTGCGTGTTTAGGCAGCTGCACAGAGAATCAAAATCAGTTTTAATTCTGTAGAATGAAATATAGTGGGTAAGACAGGGTATATGAGTGCATCAAGTGTCAGGCTTGCCATTGATTTAGGGGTGGCGAGCTTCAATGTTGAGAGGAAGGTTGGCTTTGGTAAGATTATGTTGTTTAAACTAAGTAGTGAGCTAACATGTCCTTTGAGTGTTTGATTTTGTTTATTTGTATTTTGCTTTGTGTTGTCAAGCTTGGCAGGGATTACTGGAGGATGAGTGAATATGCTTGTGGAGGCTAATAAAGGGTGCACCTGGCATGGGAGCCATGGTAATTATGAATTGTTTGTTTGCTATTTAAAAGTAACATAACAAAACAAGTCTGATGCATCTTTAAAAAATTATATTGTTAGTTTTCAGGTTGTAGTAAACTAATGGAGGTTGGATACTGGCTGTTGCAGAAAGGAAATGATAGTCAATTGCATGCACACATAATTCCAGTAATGAAGGGACATCTTCTATTGATGCAGGTGGTGTTTCTGGCAGCTGGAATATGGTTAGAAACTGCATGGTTGAAGGCTAGATATCTTGGTAGTGATCAACAATGGTTCACATTTCATTTGAAAGCTAATTTAATAGACAACTTGACATTGAGTTTTTGATTGAGAGGCGTATAGATGAAAATATAGCGTCCGATGTATATTAAAAAAAATCGGTTTGTAGTACTCAGTCATTGCTGGAAAGTGGTTTACTTAACATCACGATCTGCACTCGAAGAAAAACGTCAGATGAAACAAAACTACAAAAGAGCACACGACACTAGGTAGTAAATTGGGACACTAGTGTGAATGATATAGTACTTGGCCACCCGTATACGCCAACTTGTTCCCACCTTAAGTCGGAAGGCTAGGTTAGTTTTTTACATGGGTTTGAGGCAATATCTGAAGGTAAACTACATGGGCTCAAACCTAATACTTCCTGATCAGAAGTCCTTCCTCTCAGTTCCACAGAATTGGTACACCATTCTTGACCAGGTGCACTATCGGAGTTGATAATGAAGTAGTACTCCCACTATGGTTCAGGACAGTGTCATAGTTACACTTTTGAGTACAGCTAGATTTTCACTGGTCTTGTCCTCCAGTTCATATGCAAAGTTAGTGGCCTTGCAGAGGGCACAGACTCTTGATAATGTAGTCCTAGACAAATTGTTGACCAGAGTGATTTAAGTATCTCTATTAGGAGCAGCTGATTGATGGGGCACCAAGGCATGTTGGTAGGGCATGTGCTGTAGCTACGCTACTGCAGCTAGAGCAACTCTCAGTTGCCTACACACAGATTTTGCATTGCCAAGCTAAGGAGAAGTGATTAATTTGGTCATGCAGATTTTTACACGCATGTGCATACAAATGTGACATGCATGAATACAAACATGATATGCATGAATACAAACATGATTTACACATGAGAAAGGGCCCACTTCGCCACAAAACGGATTTGCACTAAGATGTGAAATAGCTACTAAGGCTAATATTTTCATAAATTAATTCAGAGGTATATTGAGTCATTGCTCTATCTTTCTGCAAAGTTTCAAGGCCAAGTAGCACTTCTTTCCATCCAAGCGAACAGTTAGAAAAAAATAGAGAAGCCACGCGAAGCTACCACGTACATGGAATAAAAATACGGACACGCGGGAATAAAAATACGGGCACGCGGGAATTTCCATTCGGTTTCTGTAGCATCCTAATTAATGATTGAAAATCCGTCATCATCAATGCATCACTCAGAGTTTTGACACAAGCATAATCAAGACGCGTTTTCTCATTTGATGGTATTGCGAAGAATGGAAGAAACTGTGTATAACTTTGGAATAGGATTAGATCAAGGCACAATTCCAGTACCTGACTTGTCTATCCTAGCACTTTAACCTTGTGCCAATAATGTCTTTTTGGTTTTTGGTGAAGTGGGCCCTTTTTCAGATCCTATCACATATGTATAGCAGCATTGAACAGCTGCAGATTCCAGCAGAACAGCTAGCTGTTTCTTCTGCCAAACCGGATAATGAAAATAGATTGCAGAAAGGGAGAAATCAAAGCATACTACTGAAACAGCGAACTGAGATTGGAAGGGGAAAAAAGATCGGATGTTAGAAAAAATCGTGGGAAAAGCAAAGCATCCCACGAAGGAGCAACTTCTTTAGCCTCTGGTGATGTTAGCCCCTCGATTCATCAAGCACACTCTTGCTATGAACACAATTGCTAAAATGGAAATGGTATTCCCGGAACAAAGTTCTAATATGGAAATGTTCATCCAACTCAAGGGTTTTTTTGGTTTCTAAAATGAAAATTATCATTACGGATGTTGTGCTGGTGGTCCTTGAAAACTGTGAGTATTGCTACTTCTCCATATTACAATCCAATCTAATGACATCAATAATTTACAGATCAGTGCATAGTGTTAGCCCTGCAGCTATGCTTGGAGTAGACTAGGACAATACTTGAGCAATGTGATATAAAATTTTTTTATTGCACTTCACTCATCACATAATACCATAACCAAGCACCTTGTAAACAGGAGATTCCTGATACACTTCACAGCTTAAACTAAGTAACCTTACTTACACATGTTATTTACACGAAAAAACTGTATTCTTTGGGCCACCTAGAACCTTGCGGGTTATATAAGGGCATGAACTGATCAACAGATAACACAAATCAACTGGTACTTGTTAGCTGCTTTTAAGTTTGCTAATTGCACTAAGGAATCTCAATCTGAGAGTGAAACAAGATGCTTTGAAGACAAATCTTGAAGACCCTAGCATATTTTATTTTTTATAAAAAGTTAAAATCATTTGTTTTTATGCTTAGTTCTCTTGACAGACGTTCTGCCGATAGAGCAGAGCAATGCCCGAATGCCACAGAGTAGATGCATGACTAGTCTTTACCAGATAATACAGTACTGTCAGACCTTAGCCCTGACTGGCTGCCCTGCAAAGATCAAACTATTAATAGAATTTATAAATAGAGCTAGATAGAATTTATAGATAGAGCTAGAAGTCAGCCATCAGACTATCAACACATAGGAAAATCATGATATCATCTCACACTCTTAGATAAGTCCTCTAGGGATATACTGTAATTCTACTACTCTCATACTGTTATCAACACCATAAGCTGTGAAAGCCTGGCTAAGGATATTTTAAAATCCCTCTGCGGTCCAGGCTTTTAGTCAGTCTCATCCTATCATCATATTCTGCTACTCAACTGTTGTTTAATAATTATAAGCTACTTAAGATCTAAAACTCTTTTGTCAAGCTTGGGGTTAAGCTAGAAGAAGGTAGGGAGAGACTCTGGTGGCAGCGAATTAACAAGGTTGGTATCTGTTAGGTCTCTTGTGGTTGGAGACTCCAACATCTTGTGGCAAGCGGTGGTTCTTACCTTGTCATAGAAGTAGACTGGTTAGTAAGACAGCAATTCTGTTGCTTTACCTTAATTTTTCCAGAAACTTATAGAAGACAGCTGTTGTTTAGCTAAGTGGAGAATTGGAGCTGTGGCCAGTGCTTGGCTCAGCTTAATTGACTCGGAGAAGTGAGAGTGCATATTCAGCACGTATTCAGCATTTCTGTGTGTATATTGTTTGATAGTCTACATAGTGTTTACATATTATTTACATATTTTGTATTTTTGTATTTTGCCCCTGTGTTGTGCAAGAAATGATGTCAAGGAGGAAGGCGAATGACAAGTCTGAGAGAGCAGACAGAACAGACCAAGGGGAGCAAATGAAGATACTCCAAAGAGAGCAAGTCCAGATGACTGAACAAATACAGATATCAAGAAGGGGTTGGCAATCCATCGACCATCAATGACAAGGACTACAACAGAATTCCCCACCCCACTGGATCTCATCCAGGCATTAATCCTGACTATGGAGGAGAACAGAATAATTGAATGTAGAGAAGAGGAAGAACACTGAACCAGAGAAAGAGAAGTGGAAGAAAGTAGAACAAGAGAAAGAGAAGCGGAAAAAGGTCGAATCAGAGAAATGGAAGTGAGAGATGAGAGCAGAAGGATTGAACATAGAGAAGCAGAAGAATGTCAAATCAGAGAACTGTAGGCGAAAGAGGAGAGCAAAATGATTGTACATAGAAAAGTGGAATAAAGCCAAACCAGAGATCTCAAAGTGAAGGAGGAACAGCACAAAAGATAACTCCATGAGATACTGCTGATGCAACTCAATTTTCAGCAAGAATACCAAGACAAAGTGTGGCATTGCCAGAAACACTTGGACTACAGCTGATGAGACAGAGATAGAAAAAGGATGCTGGCAGATAAAATTGCTCCAATGGATGGACAAGGACCATCCGGCATCCTAACTCCAAAATTTAAGGCACACTCTCCACAGCAGTAATCAACAAGGATGAATGGGCAAGCCACGTGGAACCACTACTGATGTGAACTGTGTCCATAGCTTACACGACATCTGTCTCAGAGGAGGCCAAGTTAGACTACGATTTGCTTAAAATGGCCTTGCTGAAGGCACTCGTATGTTCCAAACAAGCCTGTGAGCAAGAGTTCTGGTCCTTCCGAAGGAAAGATGGTGATGCAGCTACAAACATTTTACTAAGTTTGGCAGAGACATTCATGGAAAACTGCAATACAATAAAAGAGGCAGCCCAGACAGCGGCAACAGGAAAATTTCTCTCCCTCTACTGAGTCTACTCACTGGAGGATGCAAACCATGTCATAGGAAGGAAACCCGAGATATTCCAGGAAGTCGCCAACTTCATGACAGAGCGACAAGCCATGAAGAATCAATTTGCAACAGACAACTGCCCTACATGAAACCGTGGAATTTCCTTGGAGACTGGTCGAGGAATCCATGCGATAAAGACAGTCATCCAAGGAACTAGCACTCATGTACCGATGTCAAACAAGACAGCAGAGAAGGACACCATAATCAAGGGTGTGGTAAGTCTATGGTTGACGTAAATAACCCGTTTTACAGTAGCTCTCAGAGAAAGCCTCAAGATAGGTTTGGGGATAGATTTAACTTTGTGCCTACATGTCTTGGGTGTGGCAAGATATGCCATAAATGCCCTAACTGCCCACAGAAGCAGAAGGTTGGATGAACAATTCTTGGGATGAGAGCGAAGTTAGGATGGTTAAATCCAGTGTATGTCTGGGTAGATAACAGCAGCCATCAGAAAACCAAGTCTATATGTAGAGGGCAGGGTAAGCCAGACAGAATATAGAATGTGCATAGATATGGGAGCAGACAGGACCGTAGTTGCTGTAAACCTGGTAGGGGGAAAAGAACACCTAGGTAGGAATGATACCTTGGAGGGCTTGAATGGGTTCAATGCATCTCAGCTTTTAGCTAGGGTCTGGATAGAGGTAGGGATGCACAGGTTCCACCACATAATAGCAGTAGTGCACAATGCCCAAGAAAAAAATTTATTGGGTGTGGATTCGGACATTATAAGGTATCTGTTAGAGCTAGATAATGGTGTTTGTTGCACACCAGAAGTAGCGTGTTATGCAGGCAGCAGATGAATGGGCTGACACAGAGCTCAGTGCAGAGTCAGGTGCCATGCCCTTTCAATTTAATGATGAAACGTGTAGGGATAAGAAAGTTGGAGAGGTTGAAATACAAGCAACACAGGATGCTGAGCCCATAGATATCAGCTTCAGGAAGAAGCTTCAGACAAGCTTAAGCTCTGTAGTCAGCAAGAACCAACCCTAGCTGTACCTGAAAGAAGAAGTAAGAGAAGAATAGCACATATCAACAAGTTAAAGGCCTGGAACTCTCCTGATGCTTCACTAATAGGTATGGTAGCAGTAACAGAAGAGGAAGATGAGGGCCAGGAGCAGGGTAAAGTACTTACAGAGTTGCCAGTTCTGACAGACAGGCAGAATAGTAAATTTGGAGCCTTGCTAGCCAAATATGATGATGTAAGGCAGGAGGTTGGCAGAGCCAGGGATATATGTAATGAGATTGTCACTGGTAATGATAAGCCCATTAGGACATGCCCATATGGGATAGCTCTAGCATGAAGGGACCAGCTGAGGGAGGTGATGCGGGTGTTGCAAGCATCTGGCACAGTGGTGCCATCCACCAGCCATTGGTCCTCATGGTCCCAGTTCGTAAGCCTGTTTGCACTATTCGACATTTGCATTGATTGTAGAAATGTTAACCACATTACAAAACCAGACCTCTATTTAATGCCCCACATAGACGATATCATCGACCAGCTTGGGGATGCCCATTTGTCAAAGTTAGATTTCAATAAAGGTTTTTACCAAATTCCACTGGCCCAAGTAGATCAGGAAAAGACAGCCTTTTGCACGCCATGGGGAAAATTCCATTTTACTATGATGCCCTTTGGATTTAGGAATTCCCCAGTATCTATCCAAAGCATGACAGTATCCTAGATGACATCCAAGATTTTAGTGGTGCATATACGGATGCTATTATCATATTTAATCAGACCTGGGAAGAACTCATGGCACATATCAAATATGTGTTAAACAGACTAAGGAAGGCTGGACTAACTGCCAAACCAGCAAAATGCCAGTTGGGTCAGTATCCCTTACCTTTCTGGGACACACTGTAGGAAGAGGCAAGGTGTCTACACCAGACAACAGGGTGGAAGCAATCAGAAACTATGTGAGAGCTATAAATAAAAGGACATACAATCTTTCCTGGGTACCACAGGATATTATAGGAAATTTATCCCTAATTATGCCCACAACTTAGAACTCACTAATGCAATGCGGAAGAGCAAAGCTTATGTTTTATGTTGGTCCACTGCTATGAATGCTGAATTTTATTATCTATAACATACCTTTTCCCTGAGTGTTTCCCCTTACTATCCCCACTCCATGAGACAAATTTATCCTACAGACAGATGCATCCACTAAGGGGATGGCTGGTGTTCGGAGTGTGCTGAGGGAAGATGAAGAATTAACATTGAATTCTACTCCAGGAAGTTGCATCCAGCAGAGATGAGGTACTCTGCCACAGAGATCGAATGTTTGGCCATCATACGAAGCATTCAGCACTTTGGTTTTTACCTGAGAGGAAGCCCTTCACTGTTGAAACCGACCACAAAGCTCTAACACATTTTCAATCTGCAACCCTATACCTTTACCACCCTACTGCCAGTGGACTCTCTCATCAGGCTTGAGAAGGAGAGCAGGAAGAAGAAAAAGAACGGCAACAACCTTTTCAAGGAGGGGGTGATGTCAGGCCTTAGCCCTGACTGGCTACAGAGCAGCCTGCAAAGATCAAACTCTAAATAGAATTTATAAATGGAGCTAGATAGAATTTATAAATAGAGCTAGAACTGATGGCCTCAGACTATTAACACATAGGACAATCTTGATATCGTCTCACACTCTTAGATAAATCCTGTAGAGAGATACAATAATTCTACTACCCTAACAATGTTATAACTGTGAAAGCCTGGCTGCAAGGGTATTTAAACCCCTCTGCAGTCTAGGCTTAATCAGTCTCATCCTATCATCATATTTTGCGACTCAACCATCGTTTTAATATAAGCTACTTAAGATCTAAAACTTTTTTGTCAAGCTTGGGGTTTAGCCAGAAGAAGTTAGGGAGAGACTCTGGTGGCAGCGAATTACCATGGTTGGTATGTGTTAGGTCTCTTGTGGTTGAAGATTCTAACAAGTGCAGACTTAAAACACACACTTATCGAATGTGATGTCAATGTAAAATGGTGAAGAGCTAATTTCAAGACTAGCTTGAATATAAATGCCTAGAGTTCAAAATTCAAATGAAGAATACACGGAAGCTGGTAATTGCCCATTTAATCATGTTATTACATTTTTGTCCAACTTCAGGGATTAGAATTCATATACATGAGGATAATGTGTCCATGTTTATCCATTAAAATTGGCGAAAAAGTAGAAATTTCCCCATGCAATTATAGTGCAGCAGTCATAGCAGTTACCATCCCAGTTCCCCATTAGAAGTATGTCTCAAGACTGTAATATGCTGTTCCAATTAGTGATGCAAAATTTAAATGATAATGTGAATATCGAATTGCATCATTGAATAAGTTCTAGCTTTGTTTATGACACGTGGGTAGGCATGTGTTGGTGTGCTTTGTTTGTATTTTAGCAACAAATTGTTTCAGTGAAGTAAAATATGAATGATTGATTGTATATGAGGAACTATAATACATGGAATGTAGCTCACAACTCCTACAGATATTGCTTTTCAATTATTTTATACACTCTCCTCGCGTGTCAGTATAAACACACCAAAAACACAACAACTTTGTAACTGTTTATGGCATTCCACTGCCATTATAATTAATACACAAACTGAGCAACTACACAGTCAATATCCATTACTTCTTTGTCAATCCCAGTTATCATAGCGCCAAGTGAGCCAAATGGAGACTGCATTACTCTCAAAAATGTGAAGTGTCAACCTTATTTTCTAAATGCCACTGCTACTATTTTATCTACATATTTTGCTGGTGAGGCTAGAGTATCTGGTCAAAATGGCACGAGGGTAGAATTCAAGTTGATTCATTGTAATTTCGTTATGTCAACTGAGAATTTGTTGAGAGTCTCGACCATAGGTCCTTGTCCAAAATTACACTCCCAATACGTGACTAACCAGGGCCATTTTCCTGAATTTTTTAATGTATTCTAGAAACCTGACAAATATTTAGTAATGTGGCTCTGTCATTAACTACTTGCATGGATTCTGTAACCGTACATGTATATCACAGGAAGGAACCTTAGCAGGAACAAGAGCATAGCCATTTAAACCAATCATTGTCACGGCACCTACCACAATTAAAAAACATATCTATTTACATCTTGAAGTCACATTCACTCAACCAAGCTATTTCCATGTGTTGTTGGTTGTCTTTATTCTTGGTTGGACTAATCCCAGCCACTATCTAAGAATATTATTACATATGATAAAAATGTTTATCGGAAGCCTTTCATCTGTAGATATACCTAAATGCAGAAAGGCAGATAAGTACACCATATGATCCTATGGTGATAATTCTGTTAGTGAGGAGGCTTTGCACATCAGCTTGGCTGCAAAGTGTGAGCAATTCGATCGAGATTATGGAATGGACTAGCCTGGTTGCTGGGTGGCCTCTCTCAGGAGTCTGAACTTATATTAATGGATATTATTATTGTTATTTTACTTTTTATTATTGTTATTTAATTTATTATGTATATATTTTTTATTATTATTTTTTTATTATTTTTTTATTTTTGTTCTATTGTTTTGGTGTTTTCATTATTTTTATTATTAACATCTGGATCACATGCTGGATGCACATGCCAGGGTTTGGTTTGTATAATGTGGTGAATAACTAGCTACCAGGCTCACGCAAGTCTTAGCACCTCGCTATTCTTGATGAAGGCTAATCAAAATATTGAGAGAGTAATATGATTGTTGAGAAGGTCATGGTAATTTATTTATCTCAAAAAAGTCTTACGTTTTTCGTGCCTGGATGTGGAGATTGTTTATTTTGGACTTGGAAAACACTCACACAAAGGTCAAGTGACCACAGGGCACTTACCAAGTCAATTACACTAATTATGTGTTACTTTTGATATTGAGTGGAACCCAACTAGCATGGAACCAAGTCATGCCTATAATTGTGGACATTGCCACAGCTTAAACTGAGCAACCTTACTTACACACAGAATACCATATACGGTATATTCATTTAGACCACCTCCGCTGATTATTTGAGGGAGCAAACTGATTGAGAGATAACACAAATCAAATGGGCATGATTAAGTGCCTTTAAAGCTAGCTAAATGCATTAAAGATAACAGTAAAACAAGATAAATCAATGGAATCATGAATACACTACACACCCTAGTATATTTTTTTGGCGATTCTTTGTTTTTATGCTTAGCTCTCTATCATATTCTTGACAGACATTCTGCCAACAGAGCATAGCAATCCCCCAATGCCACAGAGTGGATGCATGACTATCCTTTTACTGGATAATACAGTGCAGACTTAAAACACATACACTTATCAAATGTTATGTGAATGTGGAATGCTGGAGAACCAATTTTGCACACATTAAGACTAGTTTGAATATTAAGGCCTAGAATTGAAAATGCAATGGACATGATGTGTAAGTTGTGCACTGTAAAAACTAAAACATACACAGCATGCTAAATAGGTGTGCTCCTGTAAGTATTGTGCTATACACACCAATTTCATAAATAATTATGCTTATATAGTACACTTATTTGCTAAGCAGTTTAAAGAGTTTGCCATACACTTCTTATTAAATTATTTAGAGAGTATAGCACATTTTAGAATGATGCAATCAGTACTGTAATTTTAATAAACACATTTCCTCTTGATTTACACCTTGTTTACAAGTACATTCTTTGCATTTCATTAGATGTTTATAGGGTCTGTCATAATGATCAAGTTGCAGTAGCAGTAAAACTTCTCTGGAGCCATATACTCTCTTGGATGTTGATAATAGTGATGAAGATCCACGGGTGTGACATTTGCTGGCAGTGCATACTACAGATGTGCACCATACAACACCAGAGTTTTAGTGTTGACCTGTTTTGTTCTAAAACATGTACTGTAATACCACATTCCCAGATAGCACCTACAGTGACTTCAGAGAAGATAAATTCATTTATGCTCCTTTATGGAGTGCTGCCCCCTCAGTTCTTCATAACATTGCTTTTTCTCCCCCCCACCCCCCCACACCTCCCCGACTCCTTTATTCAAATTTCTGAAACATCAATTAACACAATATCGAGCATAAACGATCATGATAAATTCTATAACGTGTTCAACAAAGTTTCCTTTTTTGACTTTGACTAAAAATAGTCCAGCTTGTTTCATAGAAAAAGGGAAGCTGTCTTATGGATCATTTAGACCATCACCGCTTAGAGAGAAGTTGTACCATCACTCTGGTCAAGGCTTCTTCAACCACAGGAGTATCAAAGGTAATACCATCCAATGTTCCTCTGTAGATAGAAATGCTGCCTATAGTAATGAAATTTACTGTAATTCTAGAACATCCTGATATTGCACAATAAACGTGAAAACCGCATGAACTGCGCCACTTCTTTCATTGTTCTAGCACCAAACCAGCTGTACAGTGGACAATTCAAAGTAATTGGGTGCCATAAAGATCACTTGGTCACAATTTTAGCATGAACTCGCCCCTCTCCAAGTTTCCAACTTAAAAGACCAGCTACCTTCATCCTTGTATCAGGTAGAACTTGGAAATTAATTGCATGACTGTGAAAACTGTGATATCCTCATGTGACATTCATGCCAATTCATGTGACCACATTTTCCCTACACATGTGCACCGGAGCCAGCTGCATGCTGTTTGATGCGCCCTAAGAAAGTTTTGGTGGCTTACTTAAAATGGGGAAAAATCTTAAGGAAATGGTGAAGATGTTAACTTACTGATACATGTTCGAGATAGAATCTGGATCCACCAGTATTAGTTTCAACAGGATTTTCGAAGAGTGTGTACCTAGAAAGCTATTGTGAGGTCTATGATCAAGACAAGTTGCGAGTAAGACCTGGAAGGGTAAATTTGTAAATAAATTGGCAAGGGTGGCAGGATCATTATGACTTTCCTCCAACTTTTGTTTATAATGATGTAGCTGCCTCCAATACTAGGTAGAGGTGAGGATGTGCTCAACTGTAAGCAATACACTGCATCCCTTGATATTATTTCACATTGTTTATATCTACACCTCCTATATGACTAATTTTTCTATATTTTTTTCGATAATATAAACTGAATTGTAACAAAGCTGGAAAAGTCTCGATAAGCATACTGGTTACCTCCCTTGTACGCTGTAGCTGAAATCCAAAGTATAAAGTCAGAGAATAAAACCATTCTACTACAGGATCCCTTGCCTGCCAAAGCATTATCTACGTCAACTAGAAGGTGATCTTGCTACTGTGAAGTTGTCGCCAAGCAAAAGCAAACATTTGTGTCTGAGGTGGCTTCATATACGCTGTGATTCAATCGTTACCCATTTAGAGATGTCTTCGTATGTGTAGCCCATTCAGTTATAAAAAAAGTACCCTTTCTTCGAGCCAAAAAAATGGAAATCCTTAAGTAAGTTACAACTTTTTATGAGTCTCACCTTGTGTACATGCATGCAGTGTTTTACAGGATATTATTGTACACAGCATAATGAACGGGTTCAAAGAGTTCTGTTGTCATAAGAAACCTAGATTGACACCATCTAAACCAAAGGGTAATCTTGTGTGTAACCTCTTGATTGCAATCTTATGGCAATGTATGGATATGACTGTGTTGTATATGTCTCTATTAACTTGTGTTGCCTGTACAATATTGAGATAGTGTGGTGTGCATCTGTCTGAACAGACACTGAGTTTGTATGGTGCATCTGTCTGTACTGGGTCTGTGTGACCTGTTATCAATTTGTGGTAATCTGTCATGCATGCATTAACATGCACATTTTTTTGGAGGCGACAAAGGTAAGGAAATGGCCTGGATTAAGAAAGTCTGTGAGTCACCCAGTTCCATTTCCCGGGGAGGAGAGTGTGACCTTCAGCAGCACACAAAAACTCGACATGTACATTGAAAGGGGAAAAAAATCTCCAAGTGCGGCATTCATTTTTACAGGTGCAATTCAAGAAAATAGTTGTTCCTTTGCCATGAGGTGGGCAGAAATGAACAGAGTCTAGTTCTTGACCATATATTTTCCACATTTCTATTCTTGCAAGAAACTGAGACAGTAATGCACTTATCAGGTCATGATTTCTATCCACAACACTAGAACACCAATTAATTTTGGTGAATATCTGTGTTTACTTGTTATTATGTAATTTCTTGGTATTGCTTTCCCTTCTGCTGACTCATGCTAGCATAGTACTTTTTGTAGCTGATGGTAGAAATGCAGCTAAAAATGGATGAGGACCAATTGAGAGATCTTGCAAAGGAGCATTGGAGGTCCCAAATTCCTGCTATACAGCATGAAAAAAATCAATTCACAACAAAAGACATGCCTTTCTGATGTTCTACATGATCGCAGTGTGATGAAGGTTAAAATAAATTAGAGGAGTAGGTAAAATACATATGGATTATGTGTCTCTACTATTGGTTTAGGAATGCGCTTTTTGCTCTGTTGATTTTACCTCTTCTGTTACCAGGTGCCCGAAGCAGATCTGATCCAGATAGAGTGGTATTCTTTTATGGGCTACCTCCCCCACCCCCATGATCATTACATTGGTATAGTATTCATCTAGCAACTGATCCTTTGTGCTATGAGGGCATGTATTTGTCTCTGTGCATAAGATACTGTTATATTGGCATGGCAGTTTTCCTTAATGATGACATTGCTTGACCATGTTATCATTTGCTTTACTCAGGGTTGTACGGATGTTAACTCAGTTATAATGGAAGTCCGTAACCTAGCCCCTTATATGTTGGTGGCGGGGAGCATCGAGAGTGCTACGCAAGCCTTCATTATTGCGGACCAAAATTGGTTACAGAAGTTTTATGTTTTGAGGATATTCCGTTTTGTTTAATGTCAGCTTTTTTGTTTTTAATATACAATATTCTGTAGGGTGTTCTAATTTTTATGCATTTATGGAAATGCTCATCCTTTAGTTCCCTTTACATAAAACATCGATAACTGTTAAACATTTATGGCCTCACTGTTGTAGCTATAATTTTTTCACGATTCCTGTATATTGTTAACTTTGTCATTTTAGTTTGTAAATGTCTTTGAAATCATTCAGCTGTGGGTATGGTGACACTTGATTTTGGTGTGTAATACACACTGATAATGGTGTTTGTTGCACACCAGAAGTGGCGTGTTATGCATGCTACAATATTGAGTGTGTAATGCACACTCAAAATGAGTGCATATATCGACAGCACAGGACACTCTATTTGGTGTGCGTTGCACACTTTATTTTTTACAGTATGGGATTGCCCATTAAAATCATGTTTCTACATTTTTGTCCATACTGCAGGGACTGGAATCAAATACATGAGGAGGGTGTGTGGGTGAAAAAGTAGAAATACTTTTAAGAGTGTCCTGGTAATTAATTATAGTGCAGCAATTGTGGCAGTTTCCAAACCAGTCGCTCATTAGAAGTATATCTCAACTCTGTAATATGCTGTACCAATAAGCTACATTTTAATGATAATGTAAAGATGGAATTGCATCGTTGAATGAATTCTAGCTTTGTTAATTACACGTGAGTTGATACGTGTTGGTTTACTTTGTTTGTGTTTTAGCAACAAATTGTTTCAGTGAAGGAAAAATGAATGATGGTTTAAGGCAGAGGGTTACTATCCTAATACATGTAATACATCGGATGTAGGGCACAAGTCTAGATATATGCCTTACAATTATTTTTACACACTCTCTCCTGGCATAGCCTGTGTAAGTATAAGGTATAAAAACACAAAATACGACAACTTTGTACTTGTTTACGGCAATCCTTTGCTAGTATAATTTATAAAGTTTCCCAAACTCAACGACTACACAATCAATGTCGGTTACTTCTTTGTCTTGCCCAGTTATCATAGCTACCACTAAGCCAAGTGATTCACATGGAAATTGCATTAATCTCTAATACTATTTTAGCTTCATCTAGACTAGACCTGGGCATTTTACGCCCCCGGGCCACATACGGCCCTTTGGTTGACTCTGACCGGCCCGTGTAAGGGACTTTATTTTGGAAGAAAAGAAAAAAGAAAGAAAAAAAAAAGGAAAAAAAAATTTAAGGTACTTCTACAAAATGACGCAATACGTAAATCAAGACGTGCACGTGATTGAATCGTTGTCACAAGCAGGCCTCTCCTGCTAAAAAAAAGAAAGGTAGATGCTGAATGCAGGATTTTCAACAAAAAATGGACTGCTAAGTATTTATTTACTGAAGTCGGAGGTAAAGCCGTGTGTTTAGTTTGCGGGGAGCAGATCGCCGTGTTTAAGGATTACAATTTGAGTCGGCATTACGAGACGAAACACGTGGAAAAATACAAAAACTTGACTGATGCTGAAAGGGCGCGGACATCGGAAGCTTTGCTAACTAAGCTACAAAAGCAGCAAGGCATTTTTACCAACCTTCACAGATCCAGGGATGCAGCAACCAAGACTAGCTTTGTGATATCCCACAAAATCGCTAAAAACAGTAAGCCATTCTCGGAGGGGGAGTTTGTCAAAGAGTGCTTGGTGGACTCTGCAGAACTAATATGCCCTGAAGAAAAAAAAGCATTTGAGCAATTCCCGCTGTCCAGGCGAACGGTGACGAGAAGGATCGAGGACATTGCGGGGAATCTGGAGCTTCAGCTGCAATGTGAAGTGGCAAGTTTTGACCTTTTCTCCTTGGCTTTGGACGAGAGCTGTGATGCAGCCCAGTTACTCGTATTTGTCCGTGGGATCAAGGACTTCAAGATTACGAAGGAGCTGGCTGCAATGCGGTCAATGAAAGGGACAACGACAGGGAGCGATCTGTTCACGGAGGTAAATGCGTGCATGGATACGAAATGGGACCGACTGGTAGGTGTCACAACGGACGGTTGTCCAAATCTTACAGGGAAAAATGTCGGACTTTTGAAACGCATGCAAGATAAAGTGACGGAAATCGACGCAGATCAGAAATTGGTATTTTTGCATTGTATTATACACCAGCATGTGTTGTGCAAGTCAGTACTAAAAAGTAACCATGTTATTGATGTTGTAACTAGAATAGTAAACTTCATCAGGGCACGAGCATTGAATCACAGGCAGTTTGTTGCACTTTTGGAGGAGCATGAGACTGAGCATAGTGACATCGGCTACCACACAGCTGTCAGATGGCTCAGCCTCGGCAAAGTGCTAAAAAGAGTTTGGGACCTGAAAGCAGAGATTCAAGAGTTTTGTGAGAAGAAAGGCAAAGACATCCCAGAGCTCTCAGATGACGACTGGATGGCAGATTTTGCATTTGCTGTTGATGTGACTGCACTGATGAATGAACTGAACACCAAACTGCAAGGCAAGGGCCTTTTTGTTCATGAAATGTACAGCCTGGTGAAGGCTTTCATGAGAAAGATGCAGTTTCTATCAAGCCAACTGGAGAGCAACATTCTCACTCACATGCAAACCCTAAAGGAAGTCACACCATCAGCTGATCACCTCCGCAGGTACTCATCCATGTTAGGAGCACTGCATGGTGAGTTATCAAGGCGATTTGAAGATCTCAGAACAATCGAGGATGAAATGCACTTGATTTCCTCTCCCTTTACCTGCAGTGTGGATAATGCACCCAGTGATGTTCAGCTGGAACTCATTGACCTGCAGTCTGATGCGGTACTGGCAGAGAACTTTAAGTCAGGATCACTGCTGGATTTTTACTCTTCTCTCAAGGAGGAGAACTTTCCAAATGTGAGGAGACGTGCTCAGAAGATGTTGGTTCTCTTTGGCTCTACCTATATACATATGTGAACAAACATTCTCAGTGATGAAGTTTACCAAATCCAGGTATAGATCCTCTCTCACTGATGATCATCTGTCAGCTTTGCTTCGCATCTCCACCTCAGACATTCAACCTGACTTTGATGCACTCGTTAAAGCCCAACAGAGACTAGATTTCTCTCACTGAACAAGACCAAATGAGGTGGTTAGACTATGCACCAACTAGCAGTGAACTGGAACACTTTCTTTGGTGGCCTTTTTCTCAAAATTACAGTTCAGCGACAATCATTAATATAATATGTTGTATAAATCTTGCTTAAATATTGGAGTACAAAGACAATATTGTGATGTCTTTAGAAAGCTAAGAACCTCTTTCCAACTGTATAAAAGACTCAGACTGAAAATGATCACTAATATATATAATCGAGTCACAAATGTTAAAAAATTTCACATTTTGTTTACCATTGTTTTGAGAAATTTGATTGAATAAATGACATTTTTTGTAAGGCAAGGCAACTTGTTTAATCATCACATACTCTTACCAGTCTTACCAGCTTGTCAAAACAATGCTTTTTATAAAGAAATACAATGAATATTATGCAGAATTGAGTTAAGCCTTTTGGCCCGGCCCTCCACAATATTTTCTGTTTCTCATGTGGCCCCATGGAAAAAATAATTGCCCACCCCTGATCTAGACCATAGGTTTCTATTCATTGTCCAAGATCATGCTCCCAAGGCTATTTCCCCCAAGTTTTTTTAATGGTTTCTAGAAACTAAACAAATTTGATTGGTAGTGTGGCTCTGTCATCTCTTACTTGCATGGATTCAGTAACCAATATGAACATCACAGGAAGGAATCTGAGCAGAAGTATATTTGTTACCATTTACCTAGTTCAGGATATATGATATAGCATGGAAGTATAACGAAAGAAATTAATTTCCTGCAACACTAGCACTTCGAAGATCGAGATACTTGATGGCTAAAAGTTCAAGCAAGTACTATGGGTTTGGGCCTAAATCCTAGAGAGATAAAGTGTAAAAATGTATACCAAGTGTTCTGTTTACTTTTAATGTTACAAAGATAGCTAGCACATCAACAATATCCCTTCCCTGATAGGACAGTCAAGCAATAAAGATGGGAACCGTGACTATAGAAGTTAATTCATCACATGACTTCAAGTACACATTATTATAATATTCACGCCTAAAAAGTTAAGCTAGCTAATTGCATTCACAAGCTCTTAGATATTTTACACCATTACATTTCAATTAATGACAAAGCCATAACGTTGTGTGATGTTTCCTCAATATTGTACATGGCACATAACAAAAGATTGAAATTCTTAACTGCATTTCACTTACATGACTGAGTTGGAACTTGTGCAAACTGAACTATAGTAAATTTAAGTTACTTGTTTATTAAGAACATTGATCGAACTATTGCCACCGCGCCATGTACATATAGATGGAGGCTGACCTATAGCTAGCACATGGAGTAGTAGCTTTGTATTTTATGAGTGTGTCTTGTTTGCTGTGTATATACAAGCTACAACATAAAGATAGGGCAAGCAAGCAAATTGAGACTTATTCCTTGGAGGTGGATGCAAAATGCCACTCATATACCCATGTATGAAGACTTTGTGGTGTATGTACATTGCCTGATCCATGTAAGATCAGGTCACAAATCTTAGAAAGGAATTGGATCATGGTGTTTGTATTTACATTATAGAGTTCTAAAATCAGAGCCACTGGTTTTTATGACACAATGGTATTGTCCCCCCTTTTAAGCAAGCAGAGGAGTAAGTTGAGCCGCAGCAACTGACCAGCCATTAAAGCAGCTGCTGCCTTAACCAACAGCATAAGGATCCATGCAGTTGCCAGGCTAGCACTTGCAGATCTGCTATTCTCATGAAGTAGGAATCCTTGTTTGATGGTATATATGGTGGTCTCCCACGCAACAAGAAAATTCAAGCTGTCCATAAATCGGAACTGCTGGATCTTGCCATGAGTAGATTTGACACACCCACTTTATCATCACCCATGCACAAACGCCAAAATTGTCCATAGTAAAAAATATTTAGCTAACTAAATTTATTAAGTGTAATAATAGTTAGATATATGCATTATTCTAACTTACTTAAGTACGACAGAAGAAAAATTTCCAGTAAAATATAAGCCATGTGCTCCACCTTCTTCCAGCAGAAGTACAGTAGCTACACAGGTTGTAGGATACAATAGCAACAGGAGACAGGGTTTAAATAAGAGCTTAGTCGTCAATATTTATGGACAGTACACTGCCAAGACTAAAAGTCTATGCTGCGCACCCTTTGCAATGCTAGAGTATAAGGAATCAATGGGTAATATTTAGTACGGGCCCTGACCTTATTTGGACGGGAGGAAAGGTATTGTCTTGGTGGCAGCACAGACACAGATATAACCTACATGACAGTTGGCACAGGCTACTCCGACACAACTGGTTGGCAGCGGTGAACCTAGAAACTCCCAGACTCCAATCTTGCTCAGTTTTTCTCAACCTACAGGAGCCGCCTTGTTCATGCGGAAAACTCTCACTTCTCAGATTGTAAGTGTGTTGTCACAGTTAACTGTTGTTTTCTTAACCCAGTTAGAATGAGCAAGGAAACGGAAGGTCGGCTCAAGAGCGGAAACGTTGCCTTCAGAAACATAGCAGATCAGAAGGCAGATGAACAGGCATTGGTCAACATCAGCGAAGCAGAGGAAGCATACTCTACAATGAACAGGACCGAGGAGGAAATGGACAGTCAAAAGAGGAAGAGCTAACTGCAGAAACCAGCGATGACCCCACCTATATGATAACGGATATGATTAAGCTAATGTGGAAGGAGAGAAAGCAAGAGAAGAAGAGGAGAAGATGGGATGAACTGGGGAGAAGGAGATTCCTGGAGCTGTTATCCAAGGACAGAGACAGGGGCAAGTTGAACAAATACAGTGAAAAGAAGACATTGTATCATATTATCTGGATTTGATGACCACATTACTGTTTTAAGGTGAAAAAAGTGGCCAAGGGAATTGCTCCCGCTATTAACCCCAGAAACAAGGAAGGTCCAATTAGGGATGAACCCTACTCATAAGTACGACTACGATGCAGTTAGGAATGCTTTAATAAAGCACTAGCACATTACCAGCAGCACTACTGGACTAAAATTGAGTAGCTGAGGAAGAAAGGCCCTGACTCTAGGGTGATGTTTAGTCGCGAATTGCTGTATTTATGTACACAGTGGATTCAGGAGTGTGTGACCAAGGAAGGCACCATGGATCTAGTGATGTAGGAGAGACTGTTAAAGGCACTAACTGAGGATATTGCCACATGTGTCAGAGAACTGAAGCCCACCACCCTCAGTGAAGCTGCAGAACTGGCTGATGACAGGCTACCTTAGACTGGCTGGGGACAGGTGGAGCTAAGCCTGACAGAAGACATTAAAAAAAGGACAGGGAGACTGAGTTGGGGGAGAAGGGAGTTAAGAAGGACACCAAGTAGAATACCTTCAAGAGCCAGCAAAAACCTAAGTTTGACAAACATGGGAGACCCAGATGTTTTATTTTGGTCACTTTGCAGCTGACTGTCCGGAAAGAGCTACCACTGGCAGAGCAAGACTAGAACAGGTCAACTTGGAAGTGCCCCTAACTAGACGAGAAGAAGTGCAGCTAGTGAAGGCCAGGACAGTCCTTGGACAAGTCGATGGGCAGCTCAGAGAGAAGATTTTCCTAGACACAGGAGCTTAAAGGTCGATTGTGAATGCCAACTTAGTCTCAGATGAATCATTGAATGGAGAGGAAATACAAGTAAGAGGCATGAATCAAACTGTTACAGTGTGTCCTCTTGCTAACATAGCAGTAGAAGTTGGAGGAATCCAGCAACAACTCAAGGCAGCTGTTAAAAAGATTTAGACTATAACTTATGCCTAGGATCTGACTTTGATCAGGTCTAAAGTTGGAAAAAGTCTACTCCATGATGAACTTGTATATATAGCCATTACCAGACAGGCTGCAACTAGAGAACATGAATATGAGATGGAAGAGTAGGAGTTGGGAGAAGCACTACCCTGGGAGAATGTACCAGATGAACCTAGTTCGGACATTGTGTCATTTGCAACCTCCAGGGTGCCCTGTTACTATGGTAACTGAGTACAAATATCACCTTGTTTAATTAGCACTTGTACCATATACTGAATATATTTATGTAGTTGAAACTCACTGGAAGGCCAAACTGCTGCTCGGCTTATAAGGAGCAGTAGTAAAGCTTGAAAGACAAAGGTTACTGTACAGTTCATCAAAGTTATTTCAACCAGTGAACTGTAGACATAATTATACTTAACATGGGCCCTCCCATCCCCTTAATCTGTCTGTATGCCTTCCCATTGAATGTAAAGACCTGTTCCAGTACTATTCTCATTGTGGCCACCAGACAGTTCCTTTGCAGCAGGACCCAAGGAGGCCTGTGGTGCCTCAGGTAAAAGTCTGTGACTCAGGCTACACCCTCGAGGAAAAGTATTGTCTTGGTGGCAGCAGATATAACCTACATGACAGCTGGCAGAGGCTAAGCCATCACAACTGGTGGCAGTGGTGAACCGAGGAACTCACAGACACCGCAATCTCTCACAATTTTTCTCCACCTACGTGAGCCACCTTGCTCTAACCGGAAAACCTTCACTTCTCAGATTGTAAGTGTGCGTTCACAGTTAACTGTTGTTTACTTAACCCAGTTAGAATGAGCAATGAAACGGATGTCGAGTCAGGAAGGGAAATATTGCTTTCAGAAACATAGCAGATCTGAAGGCAGATGAACAGGCATTGGTCAACACCAGTGAAGCAGAGCAATGAGCAGGACTGAGGATGAAATGGAAAGTCAGAAGAGGAAGACCTAACTACAGAAACCAGCAATGACCCCACCCATATGATAGCGGTGATGATAAAGCTAATGTGGAAGGAGAGAAAGGAAGAGAAGAAGAGGAGGAGATGGGATGTACTGGTGAGAAGGAGATTCCTGGAGCTGTTATCCAAGGACAGAGACAGGGGCAAGTTGAACAAATACAGTGCTATGGTAGAAGGGGAAGACATTGTATCATATTAGCTGGATTTGAAGAACAAGGACAGTTTTTTAAGGTGGAAGTGGCCCAGGGAATTGTTCCCCCTATTAACCCCAGAAGCCATGAAGGTCCAAGTAGGCATGAACCCTAGTAAGAAGTACGACTATGATGCGGTCAGTAATGCTTTAATGAAGCACTACCACATTACCAGCAGCACTTACAGGCTAAGATTGACAGGCTGAGGAAGAGAGGCCCTGACTCTTGGGTGATTTTTAGACATGAGCTGTAGTATATAAGTGACCAAGGAGGATGTCATGGTTGTAGTGATGCAGAGAGAGACGCTTAAAGGCACTACCTGAAGACATTGCCACTTGGGTCAGAGGACTGAAACCCATCACCCTCAATGAAGCTGCAGAATTGGCTGGTGACAAGATCCACAACCTTAGACTGGCCAGGGACAGGCAAGACAGAAGCCAAGCCCAGTATGGAGCCAAGCCCCACAGAAGAAATGAAAAAAGGTTAGAAAGACTGATTGGGGGAGAAGGGAGTTAAGAAGGATATCAAGTTGGATACCTTCAAGAGCCAGCAAAAACCTAAGTTTGACAAACAGGGGAGACCGAGATGTTTTAATTGTAATAATTTTGGTCACTTTGCAGCTGATTGTCCGGAGAGAGCCACCACTGGCAGAGCAAAACTAGTACAGGTCAACTTGGCAGTGCCCCTAACTGGACGAGAGGAAGTGCAGCTAGTGAAGGCCGGGACAGTTCCTGGACAAGTCGATGGGCAGCTCAGAGAGAAGATTTTCCTAGACACAGGAGCTTAAAGGTCGATTGTGAATGACTACTTAGTCTCAGATGAATGGTTGAATGGAGAGGAAATTCAAGTAAGTGGCATGAATCAAACTGTTACTGTGTGTTCTTTTGCTAACATAGCAGTAGAAGTTGGAGGAATCCCGCAACAACTAAAGGCAGCTGTTAAAGATAATTTAGACTATAACTTATGCCTAGGATTTTTCTTTGATCAGGTCTGGGACGTTGGAAAACATCTACTCCATGATGAACGTGTACAAATGTCTAGGAGCAGACAAGCTGCAACCAGAGAACATGAATATGAGATGGAAGAGGAGGAGTTGGAGGAAGCACTACCCTGGGATAATGTACCAGATGAACCTAGTTCAGACATCGTGTCATTGAGCAACCTCCAGGGTGCCCTGTGACTATGGTAACTGAGTAACTCTTACAAATATCACCTTGTTTAATTAGCACTTGTATTGTGTCAACCACATACTTAATATATTTATGTAGTTGAAACCCACTGGTAGCTGCTCAGCTTATATGGAGCAGTAGTAAAGCATGAAAGACAAAGGTTACTGTACAGTTCATTAAACCAGTGTACAGTAGGCGTATAATTAGCTTGGGCAGTGATCATATCGGGATGGGAGTATGACAGCACAGACACAGATATAGTCTACAGAGAGCTGGCACATGCTAAGGCATCACAACTGTTGGCAGCGGTGAACCGAGGAACTCCCAGACGCCAGATTACAGAAATCTACCTCACAATTTTTCTCAACAACCAGAAAACCCTCACTTCTCAGATTGTAATTGTGTCATCACAGTTAACTGTTGTTATCTTAACCCAGTTAGTATGGCCAAGAAAAAGGAACATCAGCCAGTAGCATAAAGGCTGATTTCAGAAAGATACGAATTCAGAAGGTAGATGAACAGGGGTTGGTCAACACCAGCGAAGCAGAGGAAACATACTCTACAACAGGACCGAGGTTGAAATGGAGAGTCAGAAGATGAAGAGCTAACTACAGAAACCAGCAAAGACCCCACCCATATGATAGTGGAGTGATGAAGCTAATGTGGTATGAGAGATAGCAAGAGAAGAAGAGGAGGAGATGGGATGTACTGGAGAGGAGATTCCTGGAGCTGTTATCCAAGATCAAAGACAGGGGCAAGATGAACAAAATTAATACAGTGCTATGGTAGAAGGGGAATACATAGAATCATACTTAACAAGATTTGAAGACCACATTGGCAGTTTTAAGATGGAAAAAAAAGTGGACCAGGCAATGGCTCCCACTATTAACCCCAGAAGCCAGTAAGATCCAAGTAGGCATCAACTCTAGTCAGAAGGATGACTACGATGCGGTCAGGAATGCTTTAATGAAGCACTACCACATTACCAGCAGCACTTACTGGTAAGATTGATGGGCTGAGGAAGAAAGGCCCTGACTCTTGGGTGATGTTTAGTTGCGAACTACATTATTTAGGTACCCAGTGGATTCAGAAGTCTGTGATCAAGGAGGACATCATGGATCTAGTGATGCAGGAGAGACTGTTAAAGGCACTACCTGAAGACATTGCCACGTGGGTCAGAGAACTGAAGTCCACCACTCTCAATGGAGCTGCAGAACTGGCTGATGACAGGCTCCACCACCTTATACTACGGACAGGCAAGACAGAAGCCAGGCCCAGTATGGATCCAAGCCCCACAGAAGACATGAAAAAAGGACAGGAAGACTGAGTTGGGGGAGAAGTGAGATAAGAAGGACATCAAGTAAGATAGCTTCAAGAGCCAGCAAAATCCTAAGTTTGACAATCGGGGGAGACCCAGATATTTTAACTGTAATAAATTTGGTCACTTTGCAGCTGACTGTCCAGAGAGAGTCACCACTGGCAGAGCAAGACTAGAACAGGTCAACTTGGCAGTGCCCCTAACTAGACAAGAGGAAGTGCAGCTATTGAAGGTCAGCATCGATCGGTTGAAGACAGTTCCTGGACAAGTCGATGGGCAGCTCAGAGAGAAGATTCTCCTAGACACCGGAGCTCGATCGATTGTGAAAGACAATTTAGTCTTAGATGAAGTTGACTGGAGAGGAAATACAAGTAAGAGGCATAAACTGTTACAGTGTGTCCTCTTGCTAACACAGCAGTAGAAGTTGGAGGAATCCAACAGCAACTCAAGGTAGCTGTAAAGATGATTTACACTATGACGTATGCCTAGGATCTAACTTTGATCCGGTCTGGGTAGTTAGAAAACATCTACTCCATGACAAACTTGTACATATGGCCAGGACCAGACAGGCTGCAACCAGAGAACACGACTATGAGATGGAAGAGGAGGAGTCAGGAGAAGCACTACACTGGTAGAATGTACAGATGAACCTAGTTCGGACATCATCTCAATGGGCAACCTCCAGGGTGCACTGTAACTATGGTAAATTAACTGAGAAACTTACAAATATCACCTTGTTTAATTAGCACTTGTATTGTGTCAACCACATACTGAATATGTTTATGTAGTTGAAACTCACTGGAAGGCCAAACTGCTGCTCGGCCTATAAGGAGCAGTAGTAGAGCCTGAAAGGTTACTGTACAGTTCATTAAAGTTATTTCAACTAGTGAACTGTAGACATATACTTATTATGGGCCCTACCATCCCCTTAATCTGTCTGTAAGCTTTATTATTGAATGTAAAGATATTCTGTTCCAGTACTATTATCATTCTGGCTACCAGACACTTCCTTTGCACCAGGACCCAAGGCAGCCTGTGGTACCTCTAGTAAAAGTCTGTGACTCAGGCCACACCCTCGAGGAGAAGTATTGTCTTGGTGGCAGCACAGACACAGATATATCCTACATGACAGCTGACAGAGGCTAAGCAATCACAACTGGTGGCAGTGGTGAACCGAGGAACTCCCAGACGCCAGATTACAGCAATCTCTCACAATTTTTCTCCACCTATGTGAGCCACCTTGCTTTAACCTGAAAACCTTCACTTCACAGATTGTAAGTGTGCGTTCAACAGTTAACTGTTGTTTACTTAACCCAGTTAGAATGAGCAATGAAACGGACGTCGGGTCAGGAGGGGAAATATTGCTTTCAGAAACATAGCAGATCTGAAGGCAGATGAACAGGCATTGGTCAACACCAGTGAAGCAGAGCAATGAACAGGACCGAGGATGAAATGGAAAGTCAGAAGAGGAAGACCTAACTACAGAAACCAGCAATGAACCCACCCATATGATAGCGGTGATGAAGAAGCTAATGTGGAAGGAGAGAAAGCAAGAGAAGAAGAGTAGGAGATGGGATGTACTGGAGAGAAGGAGATTCCTGGAGCTGTTAGGCAAGTTGAACAAATACAGTGCTATGGTAGAAGGGGAAGACATTGTATCATATTGGCTGGATTTGAAGAACAAGGACAGTTTTAAGGTGAAAATAATAAAGTGGCCCAGGGAATTGCTCCCACTATTATAACCCCAGAAGCCAGGAAGGTCCAAGTAGGCATGAACCTCAGTCAGAAGGACGACTACGATGCGGTCAGTAATGCATTAATTAAGTACTACCACATTACCAGCAGCACTTACTGGGCTAACATTGACGGGCTGAGGAAGAGAGGCCATGACTCTTGGGTGATGATTAGTCGTGAGCTGTAGTATTTAAGTGACCAAGGAGGATGTCATGTCATGGATCTAGTGATGCAGGAGAGACTCTTAAAGGCACTACCTGATGACATTGCCACGTGGGTCAGAGAACTGAAGCCCATCACCCTCAATGAAGCTGCAGAATAGTGGCGATAGGCTACTCCACCTTAGACTGGCCAGGGACAAGGGAAGACAGAAGCCAGGCCCAGTATGGAGCCAAGCCCCACAGAAGACATGAAAAAAGGACAGAGAGACTGAGTTTGGGAAAAGGGAGGTAAGAAGGACACCATGTTGGATATGTTCAATAGCCAGCAAAAACCAGAACAGGTGCAACTCAGATGTTTTAATTGTAATAATTTTGGTCACTTTGCAGCTGACTATGTGGAGAGAGCCATCACTGGCAGAGCAAGACTAGAACAGGTCAACTTGGCAGTGCCCCTAACTGGACGAGAGGCGGTGCAGGTAGTGAGGCCAGCATCAATTGGTTGAAGACAGTCTTTGGACAAGTTAATGGGCAGCTCAGAGAGAAGATTCTCCCAGACTCTGCAGCTCAAAGGTCGATTGTGAATGCCAACTTAGTCTTAGACAGTTCACTGGAGAGGAAATACAAGTAAGAGGCATAAATCAAACTGTTACTGTGTGTCCTCCCCCTAACATAGCAGCAGAAGTTGGAGTTATAGCAACTCAAGGCAGCTGTTAAAGAAGATATAGACTATGATTTATGCCTAGGATCTGACTTTGGTCAGGTCTGGGAAGTTGGAAAACGTCCACTCCATGATGAACTTGTACATATGTCCAGGACCAGACAGGCTGCAACCAGATATGAGATGGAGAGGAGGAGTTGGGAGAAGCACTACCCTGGGATAATGCACCATGTGAACCTGGTTCGGATATTGTGTCAATGGGCAACCTCCAGGGTGCCCTGTTACTATTGTAACTAAGCAACTCTTACAAATATCACCTCGTTTAATTAGCACTTGTATTGTGTCTACCACATACTGAATATATTTATGTAGTTGAAACTCGCTGGAAGGCCAAACTGCTACTCGGCTTATAAGGAGCAGTAGTAAAGACTGAAAGACAAAGGTTACTGTACAGTTCATCAAAGTTATTTCAATCAGTGAACTTTAGACATATATTTACCATGGGCCTTCCCATCTCCTTAATCTGTCTGTATGCCTTCCCATTGAATGTAAAGACATTCTGTTCCTGTACTATTCTCATTGTGGCCACCAGACAGTTCCTTGGCTCAGGACCCAAGGGGTCTGTGTGACTCAGGCCACACCCTCGAGGAAAGGTATTGTCTTTGTGGCAACACAGACACAGATATAACCTACATGACAGCTGGCAGAGGCTAAGCCATCACAACTAGTGGCAGTGGTGAACCGAGGAACTCCCAGACACCGCAATCTCTCACAATTTTTCACCACCTACGTGAGCCACCTTGCTCTAACCGGAAAACCTTCACTTCTCAGATTGTAAGTGTGCGTTCACAGTTAACTGTTGTTTACTTAACCCAGTTAGAATGAGCAATGAAACGGATGTCGGGGAAATATTGCTTTCAGAAACATAGCAGATCTGAAGGTAGATGAACAGGCATTGGTCAACACCAGTGCAGCAGAGCAATGAACAGGACCGAGGATGAAATGGAAAGTCAGAAGAGGAAGACCTAACTACAGAAACCAGCAATGACCACACCCATATGATAGCGGTTATGATGAAGCTAATGTGGAAGGAGAGAAAGGAAGAGAAGAAGAGGAGGAGATGGGATGTACTGGTGAGAAGGAGATTCCTGGAGCTGTTATCCAAGGACAGAGACAGGGGCAAGTTGAACAAATACAGTGCTATGGTAGAAGGGGAAGACATTGTATCATATTAGCTGGATTTGAAGAACAAGGACAGTTTTTTAAGGTGGAAAAAATAAAGTGGCCCAGGGAATTGCTCCCACTATTAACCCCAGAAGCCATGTAGGTCCAAGTAGGCATGAACTTCAGTCAGAAGGACGACTACGATGCAGTCAATAATGCATTAATGAAGCACTACCACATTACCAGCAGCACTTACTGGGCTAAGGTTGATGGGCTGAGGAATAGAAGCCCTGACTCTTGGGTGATGTTTAGTCGTGAGCTGTAGTATTTAAAGTAACCAAGGAGGACGTCATGGAACTAGTGATGCAGGAGAGACTCTTAAAGGCACTACCTGAGGACATTGCCACGTCGGTCAGAGGACTGAAGCCCATCACCCTCAATGAAGCCGCAGAATTGGCTGGTGACAGGCTCCACCACCTAAGACTGGCCAGGGCCAGGCAAGACAGAAGCCATGCCCAGTATGGAGCCAAGCTCCACATAAGACATGAAAATAGTACCGGGATACTGAGTTGGGAGAGAAGGGAGTTAAGAAGGACATCAAGTTGGATACCTTCAAGAGCAAAAAAATACCTTAGTTTGACAAACAGGGAAGACCCAGACCTTATACTTGTAATAATTTTGGTCACGTTGCAGCTGACTGTCCGGAGAGAGCCACCACTGGCAGAGCAAGACTAGAGCAGGTCAACTTGTTACTGCCCCTAACTGGACGAGAGGGAGTGCAGCTACAGAAGGCCAGGACAGTCCCTGGATAAGTCGATGGGCAGCACAGAGAGAAGATTTTCCTAGACACAGGAGCTTAAAGTTCGATTGTGAATGCCAACTTATTCTCAGATGAACCGTTGAATGGAGAGGAAATTCAAGTAAGTGGCATGAATCAAACTGTTACTGTGTCCTCTTGCTAACATAGCAGTAAAAGTTGGAGGAATCCCACAACGATTCATGGCAGCTGTTAAAGGTAATTTAGACTATAATTAATGCCCAGGATTTAACTTTGATCAGGTCTGGGAAGTTGGAAAACGTCTACACCATGATGAACTTGTACATATGTCTAGGACCAGACAAGCTGCAACCAGAGAACACGAATATGAGATGGAAATGGAGGAGTTGGAAGAAGCACTACCCTGGGATAATGTACCAGATGAACCTAGTTTGGACATCATGTCATTGGGTAACCTCCAGGGTGCCCTGTGAATATGGTAACTGAGAAACACTTACAAATATCACCTTGTTTAATTAAGCATCCATTTTAGCAAATGTTTCAAGGAGAAGAAGAAGACTCTTGTAAAACTATCATTCCATTACTTTGAAACTTAGTAAACTCAACAATTTAGGAACCTGTTTATTTATTGTAATTTTTATTAATTCTTTGGGGTTTTGGCTTGGTTTTTTGGGGCCAAATATTCGATGAAATACTTCAGTCTTGTGAATAAATATAACTTAACACATTTTTAGGAATAGCAGTGCATTTTTCACAAACATCACTTGAGTAATAATCCCCCAGAATGTTTTTTCCCATTAACCTGAAGCATTTGATTAAAATGTTGGCATAAAAGTTAAAAACAAAATTTACAAATGTCCAATAGCTACACATAAATAAAAAAATATTATGTGAAGTTTATTAACTGATTTGAACACGGACTTAATTTGTGTTTTTTTAATAAAAGGTAGCTATAATTATGAAAATTAAACTTTGCAAACTGTTCATATTTTTATTTTTAGAATGCAAATACAATTAACTGCTCTCTGGTATTAAGTATCAGCTCCATTGAAGCTAGAAAACAAAAGCTACACATACCTACATCACTCTTTGTCTAAAACAAAACTTAAAGCAAACAAATCCATTCATAACTGCCTCCTTTCTCAAAATTTTAGGGAATCAGAGCGGTTCCAGTCAAATATATGTGCTGCATAGCTTTTCTTCAAAGAATGGCTTTTAATAAAGACCAGAAATAAACTATTCATGATAGCAGTTATGACAGGACCAAATCTGATATTACCCACAGACTATTGCCTTACAATGGTTCTTTACAAAAATTCATTTTGCTAATTCCCACTGCTCCCACTGCCAAAATAAATGAATGTAACTATTTTATATCAACAGTGGTCTACTGGACATGAGCAGCTTTTTAAAAAAATCCGATATTTACCGTAAAAGGTTCATTATTTTAGGTCTTCTGTGATTCCGAATAAGAAGAGAGATGATAATTTTATTCTTGAAATATTATACTAGAAAAAAGTAGAGCTCTAAATGTGGTCTAGAAAAAATATACAGAAAGTGCCCTATTGATATAGAGCCTGTTTGGACTAGGTCTTGCTAATGACATAGATTACATGTCTATTCGTACTGCTTTGAATAGGATAAGAACTTTGTAGCAGCTTCAGTACAAGCACAGGAAGGAGATGATTGTTCTGTTACACATAAAACCAAGCTGAAAGGAACTATTCAAAATATCGCACGTTTCCAATACTTATAAAGTCTAAACTCGAGAGGATCATAGGAATGATTTTAATTGCATATTCCAATTTGTTGCATTAGTCAAAGTTCAGTCCTAATTTCATTGTAATAATTTATTCTGCAGGTCACCAATAACATTTTACATAACTTGTCACATGATTTGAGGGAGAGAAAAGGTTTTAAATTGTATGCAAGGGACACTCTATATAAAATGCGAGATGGTATAACTGCAAGCCACTCATTCAAGGCACTCACTGCAGAGTTATATTCCTTGTTGCTGGGTCAAGCACCAGTCATGATGCCTGCACTAATAATATTTACATCTGTGAGGTCACATTTCTTCCCTAGCCATGGACACAACAAGTAACACACATATCAGAGCCATCACCTCCACAGCTCCATGAGCTCATGTCTAACAATGCTGGCCCAAACTTTCTATAACACAGACCAACACAGATTGTATGCCACAATGTTAACCTCATTTAAATTCTGATTTAAATATCATTAAAACAACAAAGTACAAGTGCTGGAATTCTGTATAAAGCAGGGGCGTACCCAGGATTTAGATAGGGGGGGTGCTCTCTCCAAGGCCTTTGTAGTCACCAAATAGAATAGGGTATATAGCTCAATTAAGTGTATTGCTGCATGCGGAAAACCAATTTGTGATCAGAATGGCTGGCACCAATTAAAAAATATATCTTAGAAATATGTCCATATAGCTAACCGATCAAATCACCGGTATTTACATTATATAAAGTACATCATATGACAAAAATAAATGATTAATGGGACTAGTTGAGAGGATTGAGTAGCAGCATTCTCCGTGGCTTAAGTTTTGCAAATCGTTCTATGACGTTATCAAGGTTTATGCTGTCAGAAATGTCTCTATGACAGAAGAGCAGAGCATTAAGTCGGTTCTCTGTCATTCATACCCTCCAACTGTCCCGGAAGCTCCGGGACGGTCCCGGATTTGCACTTGATGAAATGTGTCCCAGGGTGTTTGTCCCGGAAATGCTGGATTAACTAGTGTGAAACTAAAGTCTCCTCCATAGCAGCTGCCAATTTACAACTGGCTACAGCACTGTGAAACTAAAGGCTCCTCCATAGCAGCTGCCAATTTACAACTGGCTACAGCACTGTGAAACTAAAGGCTCCTCCATAGCAGCTGCCAATTTACAACTGGCTACAGCACTGTGAAACTAAAGGCTCCTCCTTAGCAGCTGCTACACCTTGCCCCTACACAAGTCAGCGCTTCACTTCACAACTGATGAGCAGAGGAAAATCCAGCTGCTACCTGACAGTCAGAGTTAATAATAATAATTATTATATGATTTAGCAGCATACCCATTACATGAAAGGATAATTTGAGACAATGAAATTGTCCGAAGGTATACATACCTATAAGAGCTATAGGCAACCACAAAATTATTTAGAGTATTTGGAGGTGTGAGGGATATTCATACATTTGGAAGCAACTGCATGGACAGGAAAAATGAAATGTGCATGGTGAGTCTGATAGAAAGTCAGTGGTAAAGAGTTACCTTGGCCCCTCTCTCTCTCTCTGTTAGGGCTGAGCCTGAGGAATCGGTAACACCTCCACGCAAGAAGCCAAAGAGGCAGTGTCACTTTACCTCTACATGGGTAAAAGAATTTCGGAATAGCTATAGAGGTAATAGCCTGTTAGAACTTATATTGACTGTACTAATGTAGATCAATTATATTTGTTATGACTTTATAGGTGACACATTTGCACACTGCTCCTTGTGCTCTTCCGATTTTAGTGTTTCCCATGGGGGTAGAAATGATGTGACTTCCCATATTACAGGGAAACATCACAAGGAAATGGCAATGGCTGCTACTAGCTACATCCCAATCAGTTTCATCATTTTTTAGACCACAAGCACGAAAGAATGTTACTGAGGCTGAGACGAGGTGGGCAACATATCTTTCCAAACTAGTGATCATGCCACTAAGCTGTTCAAAGTTATGTTTCCGGATTCGGATATTGCCAATTTTTTTGCATATGGGCATACCAAAACAGCAGCCATTGTAACAGAGGCTCTTGCACCTCACTATAAAAAGTCTATAACAGAGAATATGACCAATAAATTGTTTTCCATCAATGAACGAATCAAATGATCACACTGATAAGTCTTGTATCATTCTCATAAGAATCTTTGACACTGAAGAGAAGAACGTGTGTACGAGGTTCCTGGTCAACATTGGTATACTGCAAGAAACATTTTCCAGGCTCTTACAGAATCTTTGAAAAAGAATGGTTTGGATATCAACAAGGCCCTAGCTTTCATGTCTGACACTGCCAATGTCACGAAAGGTGCGAGATCTGGAGTACAAAAGTTCATAAAAAATGAGGTGCCTCATCTCTATGATGTTAGTTGCATTTGCCACTTGGCTGATCTCACCATTACCAGTGAATATAGACCAGCTATTTGTTGATGTTTTTAAAAATTATTTCTATCATAGCAGCAAGAGAGGTCAGCTTTTTGTTGACCATGGTGCTCCCTTTTTGATTCTGCTATCTTAAAGCATTGTCCCACACGATGGCTAAGTCTGCTTCGATGTGTGCATAGATATCTCAATCAGCTTGAAGGTTTGATATCTTACTTCCTATCCTGTGATGAACAGACTGAGAAAGTAATTAGCATCACTCGTAGGCTAAAGAATCCACTCACCAAGCTTATTCTTCAATTCTTAGCTTTCATCTTGTCTTCAATGGATCGTTTTTATAAACAATTCCAGAAGTCAACAGAAAATACTACCTGCGAACTTTATGAAGAGCTAAGTCGACTTGTAAAGCTGTATGCAAAAAATTTGTTGACAGCTGAAACTATTCTTGCTGCTGGTGACAACCTTAGACTTCTCAAGTTTGATGAAGAGTGTCAGGTTTCAGATGAGAGTCCAGGAATAGGTACTGAAACTTGGGGTTGTCTTGCAGCATTTGAAGAAGAGAGAGATCCAAAGCCATTCTTTACAGCAGTACGCAACTTCTACTTGGCAACCATTGCAAAAATGGTAAAGAAGTTTCCTTTTGGGGATCCTCTCCTAAAGAATTTAGGTGTTCTTCAGCCAGACAAAACATCCACTTATTCAACAGCTACTGTCTGGAATTTGGCGAGCCGATTTCCGCAGATTGGTTTATCTGATTCTGAATCACTTGACCGCATTGAAGAGGAATTTAATGACTTTCTTCTTTCCCCAGCTGACATTCCCAAACCAGATACATACCACATCACCAAAACTGTAGAAAAGCCTTGTGCTGGCGGCTCTTTTTGGTGGAAAGTGGGCCAGATCAAAACTTTGGCTGGGGGGTTAAGGTTTAGTTACTTGTTCCGTCTCATGGCTGGTCTGTTGACCACACCCTGCTCCAATGCTGATCAATGCAAAGAGGGGCTTTTCTATAATTAGAAAAGTCCACACGGACCAGAGATCCTGTCTAAACCAGGATACCATTGTTTCCTTAATGTCAATCAAGTTTAACAGCAATTCTCATTCTTGTTGTTTTGATACTAATCTTTCAGATGAATTCCTTACAAAATCAAAAATGTAAACAAGCCACAACCATTTCTATGCAAAAATGATCAAAAATGATACTCTTCATAATTACATTCATGGTGGGTGTGGTCAATGTCCCGGATTTCAATTTTTAAAAGTTGGAGGGTCTGTTTCTGAAGTCAAAAAGTGTAATTCTCTGCTTCTTTTTTGGTGGAATTTCTGCTGAGATGTATATAGTTGGCAGCTCAAATAAAAAATCAACCACACAGTCACTGAGCTAGCTTGAGAACTTCTGTCATGGAACACGACTCGAGGTGGCTCTGCATGCGCGCATGTGGATTACTCTTGGCCACACCTTTTTTCTTCTTTTTCTTTTTTTTCTTCTTTTCTTTTTTATCTTTTTTATTTCCTTTTTTTCTTCCCCCCTTTTTTCCCTTCATTCTGTACTCTAGGGGGGGTGCGCGCGCTCCGAGCGCTCTATGCTGGGTACGTCCCTGTAAAGCAAATGGACTTTAATTACTAAAATCTTGGTCCTCCAGATTCACACTTCCTCTCATCAATGCATCCACAATCCTAACATTTTTAAATTCATTAAAAAAATCTCTGATTTCTATTGTCATTTTCTCATAGAGGAAAGTAAGCGACTTGGCTCCATATTCTTTGATATTCTTTGATAACAGACATGCCAATGTCGCCCTTTACATCTGCTGCTACAGCCCCACATTGAAGACGCTTTTGAGCTTTAGCATAACATAAATGGCACTTTTCCATTAAAAAGTAGGTTTGTTAATACTAACATCCAATGCTTAGAGTGAGTCATTTCACCTAGCAGGAACTATTATGACAAAAATGTTGGGCTCTTCAAAGAACTCATAATAGAGTTAGCTTTTTGACCGCTAAATTTTCCATTATCAGCATTGCTTTTTCGTGCAAAAGCTTCCCATACTCTAGTAATGTATGGGATAAAGATCTTGTTGAGGAATAGTGGTTTCTTTAATTTCCCAATGATTTGGGGAATAAAAGAAGTCAAGGAAAGGAAAATTGGTTGTGATCTGGTGGTCAATTTTTCTTTCGTACAGGATCTGTGTGGGCAGGAAACTACCATCCAAACAAACAACAAATGTGGCTTTGATAATACACACAAAGCCTCTTAGTTTCATCCTTTTTGGGAATCAACCTCAAATCCATTCTCAAACATGTCTCTTCTCTCATCCTTCAAGATTGTCTTTGTTTCCTCTGACTCTCAGTATGGTGGTAAACATATAGGTAGGGAATCTCTTGTTTCAATCCTATGTTGTGACACATTAGTTTTTCCTGGTGTGTTACATAGTACATCAACGAATTTTTCCTGGATCATCTGTAGGTCCTGCATTTGTTCCTTACTGAGCTGTGTGTAATTTTGGAGTTCCTCCTCCAACTTGTTCGAGCTCCAAGTCTGAATGTCTCCTACATTTTCTTGGGCATGTTCCTTCCAGTAGTTAGCAATGCTGATGGTTGTGCCACTCTCTCAAGTTGTTGATATGAATGACTCTCTTTCATTTTTGCCAATTAGTCATGTCGACTTCATACTTCACATTGCTTACTTCCTTGGTGATTTGGTAAGGACCAAGCCATTTTTTGTCTAGACTTGGTATCAATTGTTGTATTGTGATTAGTACCTCATCACCCACAGAAAAGTTCTTGTCTCTGGCTCTAAAGTCATGTCACCTTTTTTGATCTTTTGGGATTTCTTCATATTCTCCTTCAGGATTATGCCCATCATCTTAAAATCTTCCAGGATGATTCTCGTATATGTAACGACATCTTTGGACTCTTCCTCAGGCATCTCCCATAATTGAGCCAGTCTGTCGAGGGGACTCTTCATTCTCCTTCCATACACTAACTCATATGGACTAAATCCCATCGTAGCATGTACTTCTCCCTTGTAAGCCATTAGCAAATAGGGTAGGTTTACATCCCAGTCTATCCTGTTCTTGGCAACCACCTTCCTAAGCATTCTCTTCAGGGTGCCATTGAACCTATCAGTCAGGCCATCAGTCTGAGGGTGATAGATGCCTGTATTGATAGTTGTCACTCCTGTCAATCAATAGAACTCTGTCATAGTTTTTGATACAAAGTTTGACCCTTGGTCTGTTAGGATTTCATTCGATAAACTCACTCTCATGAAGAACTGCAATAGTGCATCCACTACAGCTGCATTGTCCATTACCTTCAATGGGATTGCTTCTGGCCATTTCGATGCATAGACTACTATGGTCAACACATATTTGTGACTATGGGGTGTCCAGGGCACTTCACTGTATAACAAACCTTCCTTCCAGAAGTAGGGTTTCTCTCTATTGTCTGCTTGCTCATACAATCTCGTTAGTGTAAGGTCTGCTCATTGTGACTCTCCTAAGTCCTGTGCCATGTGTAGCTCCTCAGGTTGCACTCTCTCCGCTTCTCTATTTCTTCAATTGATTTCTTCCTCTTTTCAGACTTGGTCTGGCTCTTCCTGTTTCTCTCTGGGAGAAACATTGGTGGAGGTTAAAGAGTTGACCAAATTTTCTTGTGCTTGGTTATCTCCCTCGATAGACTTCTCATCTGACTCTTCTTTCTTACTGATATCACAGTCATTCCTGATCCCAGTCTTAATCTTGGGTTTAGGTTCTGGTGGTAGTCCTCCAGACTATGAAGTGTTGCTCCAGAATCTTTCTGTCGAATCTCCAGCTCTCTTTCCTTGGCTGCTTTTGCCTTGGCATGAGCTAGGGTTATAGTGGGCAATGATACCTTCATGGTATCTTCCACATCATTGTCACTGTCATCTTTAAGGGGATTAAAATCATTGGTTATCAGTCCTCAGATTCCGTTGAAATCCGACCCCAGTAATGCATCATGGTTGATTGCACTTGATATATTGATGCACAAACTCTCTTTGTCTTGCCCTTACAAAATAGCACCTTATTCGCCAAGCCACACATGAATTCCAGTAATGGCATTGTACACTGACCGTGTTTCTTCTGTATAGGCATCCTTTGGAATCCATTTGGGGTGTAGCATACTATCGTAGCTTCGGTGTCCACTACCATGCTTGTTATTGTGTTCCCGCAGATGGCTCCTTCTTACATTTTGGCATCTTTCTTGTCTCCTCTTGTGACTCGATTGGCTATTTACCCTGTGTATGAGCAAGTAGTGGCCATGTGTCCCCAGCCATTGCATTTGAAACATAAGTAACCTCTTTCCTTGTCATTACCCTTCCTCTTCTTCAGGTGGCCATTCAGTCTTCCAGATATCTTCTTTTCGATTGTCGTCATTGTTGGCATCTCACTCATGTTTGAATAGAATTCTTCTGCCCTAGGTTTCGATCTTTCAAACTTCTGTAGGGGCATTGGTTCACAGGTGCGTCCTTATCTGGACAAGCTCATGGATGTGAACATAATAATTGGCTAGTCAAGCAGCATCCTAACTATTCTTAGGGTCTGTTTCCCTGACCCAGGTTTCTACCTCCCTTGGAATCAGCTCACATACACATTCTGTTTCCGGAACTGCTTGTAACTCTTATGGTAGCACAATGTCTTGTCCACTTTCAGAATATGTCGTGTGTCTTTTCCTAGCTGCAGCAAAAAACTCTCCTCTTCTTCCCGAGCACAACTTGAATCTCTTCTTGGAAGTCAGTGGGCATATTCTTCCAATATTGCATCTTTCCCAGGCATCGTAGTCCCTTGCTACTTCAACACTTGCCGCAACATACACCTGATAAGCTTTTCCAGCCAGTAAAGGCTCTAACTGACTTGAACAATCCTGTGGGTAATTGCTCTCAAATCCTAAGAGGTATTGCTCCACATCGAGTCCCTTCCATTCATAGGACTGTCACCAACTGATGATGCTTGATTGGTTGATAAGACTCCTCTAAGTCTTCTTGCCTTCTCTGACTCTCATATTCATCTCTTACACTTTTTCTGTACATCAGCAATCACATCATCTGTTTCAATCATTTATTTACATCTCTTCTTTTCTCAGCATGAGCTCTCTTCGCCTCTTGCCTTTCAAGCTGGATGTTCTGCATTAAAAATTTGGAAGGTTACCTCAAATTATGCTGTTGAATGATGCTTCGCTCTCTTCTTGTGAACTGCAGTATTGGTCACTATTTCTACATTGTCTTGAATTTGTTTGTGAGTGGACTCCTCCACATTTTCAAAGTTGTCATACTCATTGTAGTAGGGTTTGTCCCCTTCTCCTTCTCTTTCTGAGGTAGAGTACCTGCTCTCCTTGTATGATACGGTTCCCTGACGAGCTGCTATCTTCCTATAATTGATAGGTTGAAGCTGTCTATGAGGATTCTCTGATTTCCAATCATGAGAGCTCTTGAGTTCACCCAAATTGTTTGAGTATTTTCGCAGTTCCTAGCTGCCACCAAATGTGATAGTTCTTTCTATGGGAGAAGGGGTATATTTAGAGAACAATAGCCAGGTAACACAGAAGCCAATACTCAGGATAAAGATTAATAATCGATCAATTGTTCACATACAACCGACAACAACTTAGTCGGCAACAAAACAAATTTCTCTCTCTAGCTAGAGCCCACCATCACGTGTTCCAACCCACCACAATAAAAGCCACAGCACATTAATGAGGTCCTAAAGTCCCAGAGACAATTTCTTGTAACAATAGTCTGATAACCTTCTCACATGACATATGCCATGTTGATAGGCTGAGGTGCTTCCATGTCAGGTATGTCCCTGACAAATGTCTTAAATTAAATCCAAGACCATCAACAGCTCATGGGGTTAGTGTCATTAGTAAACTACTTGGCTCTAACATAGTTAGTGTTGTTTGTTCCTAAAATTCCCATGTTGTATAATTTGTGAGCTTTCTTTTGCATATAGAAAGATGCATGCACAGTTATATAACTAAACAGTATGGTTGACAACTCTGTGCAATGCCAAGGGTGGCATCTAGCAGCATGTAAAACCCAATCAGAGGCCCTTACTGGCTGCACTGTCAAATAATTGCCATGTGTAAGTCCTGGACATTTTAGCAGGCCTGACAAAAATGAGAACATGCTGACTACATTTTGAATATGGTTATTTTAATTTTTATGAAATGATGTGGGAGCATCTGAGAGGCATTATTAATTAAATCTGATTTTATAACACTTCTATTTATGCATTTTCTGTAATCTGTAAAATTCCTGTCTTTGTCATATCCTGTCGCAAACAATACCATTTTTATTAAGTATCAAAATGGAATACATACAATATATACTAGTTTAAAGCCAGGTTTGTAAATAATATGTACATCAAATTCAGTATATGCTACACCATTTCAAATTAGCATCTCTAATACTAAAGCAGTCATCAAACATCAGTAACTTTCTATAGATTGTAGCTTATAATTCATGGCAATGGTGATATTAACAATAAATTTACTAAGGTGACACGCAGTTCTATGAGAAGGTAGTTGCAATATCCTATAAGATTAACAGCCATAAGACCTATGAGTGAAAACTTAATTCAACGAAGGAATTATAAAACTATTTTCTTAACTTGTATGTGCCTAGTAGACTGGTTTCTTGGTCACTTGCAAATGAATAAAAAATATAGAATAAGGGTGATGATGTTGTCATAAATGATATCTTGCTGGTCTTTGGCTGCTTCTGGAAACCCTTCTTCTGAGAAAAGCTACACAGGAAAATATAGTTACCAGGAATTTCTCTGAATCTGTTTTCTCTTGAAAAATAATCTATGGCTGTATAACTATCTTTGCTAAAGTTTTGTTATAATGAACAGTGATGTAGGAATGCATATATAGCATTTCTTTCTTATTTCAAAGTATCTTATTCAGCAGCTTATTATATTAACATTTGTATGATATGAACAATGTCGACTGATGACAAGAAGGTTACAGTTCTAAATATAAATAACCACAAATAAGGTCAGTTGTAAGCACAGGTCTAAGTATATCCTGTATCAAATTGTATCCCGCCAGGACATTATGGTTGTATAAATCAATCTGTACCGGCACAATGAGGAAAGAGTTTTATGTGATTATCAGTTGGTATTAGTTGTTGGAAATGATTGATATTAGCCATTTTCAAATATGATAAGCACACAATATCCAGGAAGGAGAGAATGTGATATATCTCTGAGTTCATAATAGAGATATTCCATGTAGGATATTTATAGCTGCCAACCATGGTGAAATGAACAAACTAAAACAATTAACTAACACTAACCATGAGAATATACCTAAATATGTTAACTTATTAGTGTGACATAAAGTCCGTCATGATAATGTGGAATCTTGATTAGAAATAAGACCAAAAAATAACAATGAGAAAGACAACAAGTCATGAAGCTAAGACATCTAACCAAACATTGTTGAGTGAGTAAATTCAAGTTGATTATTGAGAAAGTCATTATTATCACAACTGAGAGTTTGTTTGGAAGCAAAAATGTTTTTTTTTTTTTTAAACAAAAAATTACTGGATTGACAAGTCAACAAGAAATTAAAAAAGAATTGACCAATGGAGGCTGTCAAAACTTACAGGTCCCTTTATCTGAAAAAGAATATTATAATTCTGTTTTTTTAAACATTTATTACATTTGAAGTTTGTTTTATTAATAGATTAGGGGTACTATAAATGTTAGTTGTCTAGTTTGGTAAATTCTTGTTTTGTTTCATTTTTTATTATTATTTGTTTTTCAATAATATATTGTACAGGTTTCTCCACAATTACCATTACAAAAATGCATTAATAATGGTTTGGAAGTAGAATATATGCCAAAGTCAGTAACTCTCTCTCTACGCTGTTTCAAAGCTAACATTAAACTACTCATCAAAACACGCTATAGCTTGTGTACCTGACCACTTTCTGGTGATATTAATATTACTAAGACAAAAGGGACTCCTATTAGAAGGTAGTTGTACTACTGGCTTGATGGGAAATGGAAGAAAATTTAAATTATGACTATTGATCAAACTGCTTTCATTTATGGTGTCTTCTTGGCTTCTATTGCTACTTTGGAAACTCTTCTTTAGAGGAAAGCTGCTCAGGAAATTATGCTTGCAAGGAAATGATCTTGATGTTGAACAATGATCTGTAATTGAATACATTTATTGGCTAAAATGTGTTGTTAGAATTATAGTGACATAGGAATGCAAAATTTGTATAGTCAAGTACAGGGGTGGAAAATGTATTTAAAAAAATTATTTTCCACATGCACGCTTAACTACATACTTATGCTTTAGTGACATTCATTGTATAGAGAAGAGCTTCCTTTAGGAAACTGGTAAAAATTTCAACTGCCTTATACTATCCAATTTGAAGTTAGAATTGCAGAAAACGTGGGCAGGCTGGTTTGAGGACTGCACTGTAACTTACACCTATGTAATGGTTTTTTTAAATTAAAAGAAAATAGACAGAGATATCTACATTTTAAGATATGTTTTAAGGTCATAGAATGAAGAGAAGTTTGTAGTTTGTAGTTCCAAAGTCGTAAGTACTATTTTTTTTTTACACTGTAAAAAATATGAGTAAACACATGTGGTTATAGTGTTGTACTTTTCAAACTAATTTACCACAAAAATGTAATTTCATGCATTGACATCACATAAAGTAATCTAATCAGTCAATTTTTGTTCTTAGTAAACATTTTTATCTCATTTGAAAGTCTTTGCATTGCTCTATTTTTCTATTATCAGCTTTCCAATCCAGATAAGATATAGTTGGTCACCTGACTGCAAAAAATGAAATTGGGTAATGGAAGGCATAAATTATTCTTGTTTTTAACTGATAATAGCCATGTTGTACCTGCAGGTAGTCTGATATTACCATAAATGACAAGTGTTGAAAACCTAAGATTGGGGAGCAAGAGCGTTTATAAGAATTATTAATAACCTTTGCAGTTTATCTATATTTCAGTCAGAGTTTACCTCACCATTAGAAAGCACACAGAAAGGGCTACCTTTTGAGACTAAACTCTTTGAAAATAAATTAAGTACTAAAAAGTTTTAAAAAATGCAAGAAATAGTCTACTCCCCCCCTTCCACTCCCACTTGCCCCCACCCACCCCACACACACATACCACACCCCTCCTCTCCTTAGTGTAGAACTTTAAATTACCCTATAGTGGTAAAGTTTAAGCACATGTAAATTTTGGATTATTTCATCCAGTACCAAACTAGATGAAGGTTTAAACTAGTTACAAACTTGTGCTAATGCTTCTCCTCTTATAAATCTTCCCAATCCACTCTATCTAGTCCCTGTGGTTCTCTAGGTAAAGGTATGGGTCCAGCTAATCAAGGCCATGAATGAAATAATCTACTCCATAGTGTCAAAGCCTTCTAAAACAAGGTGTACCTATTAAGCTGTCGATGCCAAGACTAATGACTAGATAACACAGTATGGTTGTATTCATGGAAACAAGGCAGCTATTAAGCATTTATCTAGTCTGCTATACCATTAAGAAAAGTCTGTGTGTGCATCACCAAGTACAATGCGTGTGCATTAGTCTGCAACAATTGATTCCAGGCTGAAGAAAAACATTCCTAAATTTCATTCTAGGGCTTTCAAACAAATATTTACACAGCAAAAATGTCTTTACTATATATATAACAATAAAGACTCAGATACTAGCACTATACTCACAGGCAGTTTGTAGTTGAATGATTCCAAGATACAATACAAAGTAAATTTAAAAAATACTGTCCATTATAATCAAGAACTGCACTACTTTCTAACAATATTTAATAAGTTTTTAAGGCAAACCAAATATCTTTCTCTTGACAATAAAATTTCTTGCATTGGAGTTAAAAATGGGTAAAAACATGGGTCACTTAAAAGAAATGTAAATTGCCAGACTATTATATCCTACATGTAAGGAAAGAGCAGTAAAGTTCTGATCATCACCAACAATGACAAGAGGATTAGACTATGTAGATATGCCAACAAAGAGTAGGAAACCAGAAAAATTGACCATTAATATCTAGATTGGAATAATTTAACCACATCTATCTGCTGTGTATACAAATTTTCTCTATGTACATAGTTCTTAATGAGGCCATCGTTAATGATCATGAAAGTAACTTAAAACATCCTAGTGTGATGATTACTTACTAGCTTGACAGTTCATTCCAACATCTTCAGAGTGATCACAATTGTGGTACCCAATTCAGTTAGCACTGCAGCTGAAGAGACTGATCTCATTACCAACACAATTGACATTGTCCAACCATATCTCCCCAATGCCATCAGGAACAGCAGAAGTATAAAGTTTGATAGCTCCAGCAGCAGAATACCCTAGTTGTCTGCATGCGACTTGTGCATCCACAGCTTCCCATTCATCATCACACACTGTGCCCCAGAAATTGTCATTGCGAACTTCTACACGTCCACTGGTAGCTGTGCCTCCTTGCAGTCTCATTTCTTGTGATGAGCATGGTGTTCCTCCTTTAATCAAAACATCAATATTTTATATTAAATAATACCTGATATTCCATTTAAAAATTGTGTCTTCATGCACATCTGTTAAGAAAACATTATTAAAAAATGAAACAGAGCATGCATTATGCATCTAGTAGAAATGTCGAGAGAATAAATTTTATGTTGATTATATTGAGAAGTTTAATGCAATCAACTGAGAGGTTTTTTGGAATATAAATTTTGTTCATTCATTGAATAAAATAATAAAAAGGATCTTTATCATGAAGTTCCCCAATTTAGATAAATAAATTCTCTCATGTATATAGCTTACACAATTTGTTCACACAGTACCATTTTAATCTGCTCCACATATATTAACTCTATAAATAACCTGTTTTCAACCTTAATCACATATGTAAAACATCCTACTATGTTTGTTATTACTTTCTATAACTCCAACATCTCCAGAGTGAAAACAATTGTTGTCCCCAATGGGGTTAGCAATACATTTAAAGAGATTGATCTCATTCCCAACACAATTGACTTTATACAACTATATCCTCCTAGTGCCATCAGGAACAGCAGATCCAGTAAGCGCAGTTGCTCCTATAGCAGAATATCCTAGCTGTCAGCATGCAACTTGGGCATTAGAAGCTCCCCATTCATGATCACACACTCTCCCCCAGAGATTGCTGTAGTAAACTTCTATATGTCCGCTGTGACTCCTTGCAATCTGATGATTCCTTGAGAGAAATGTGTTTATCATAATGGAAGTGTCATCAGAATAAAGGGAACGTTCAGCATGACACAGCATGGGTGTCTGACAGCATATTTACACTGGTCATTTATCAGCAGCTTTCTTATAATACCAGCACCAGCTGTCAACTGAGATAACTGCAATATGGTTTTCCAGCAATGGATCCAGTGGCCTCTAAACACACACTTACATATACAAACAGACATAGCTACTATTATAGGTACTGGTTAAAAAATTATTTCAGTGAAGCCATCTCCAAATATCCCGATGTTGGTAAATGGAAAAAAATTAAATGATTGCATCCAGAGGATGAAACTGGCCACCTAGAGTATCAAGTGCACAAGATTGGGAAAAGACAAAATTAGGGTGAGGGTTTAGTGAATAAGATTGAACTGGGGAGATGGAGTCACAAAATGAACAGACAAAAGGACAAACAAATTTCCCCTTATTTATTAAGGTGAGGTACGCCTTGAATGCTTTTAAGCTGGTTGTCTCAAACACAGACATATATATACGGCAGTTCCATTATGAATGCTGACTTTTTGGGGTGCAAAGCCATCCCACAGAATTTTCTGATAATGTCAGGAAAAGAAAAAGGTTTAAAATGTGAAAATGGTATCCCATGATCATACTAGGAACGTTGAAATCAGGATAAATTAAGGAAAAAATTGAATGATCCCACCCAAATGCTGATCTTGTGTATCAAATGTAAGGGGAAAACAAAAGAAAAAGAAAAAATATGAAAAAGTGGGAGGGGGGATGTAGAAAGATACCATCAGGAATCGAACCAGCATCCTCGACAACCAAAGTGAATGGACAAACCCACACAATTATCCCTTAATACAGTAAGATATATAGATAATGTCAAGTAAAAATTAAAATCAATTATTAAGAAAAGCTCAGTTGAAATGAAGTGACTACAAATCCACACCAAAAACTCTTTATTTACTTTTTGTATTCAAAGGTAGTCTAGTTTTTGCAGATCAATATATTCATCTACATTGAAGTTGGCCAATGGTACACTATTTGATGTGCTGTAAGCAAACAAGTTCTCTAGTTCTCCTGCTTCAAATCAAGATAAAAATGTCTGCTACTGTTTCTGCTTCTTCCATAAGTCAATTTCCAATAAAAAGAAATGAGATTGGTGCAAAAACTATAGTTGAGGTAGAGCCTAAAGCATTCACAGTTTTTAACAGTCATCTGTTGTTGAAACTTTCTGAACACACTAGTTTAAATAACTATTTACTGCCTGAACATGATTGTTTTTATTCTAGTGTCAGTTCCTGCTAGCTAGCCTAGCTAAAAGTAATGAACTAGCAATCTATCATTACCCACCAAAGTGGAAGAGAAATATGACAAGTCAGCAGTCAGTTCCACTGCATGATGAAAATCTTTAACTCGTGTGCATACTAATGATGGAGCTCTGAGCTGTACTGCAAAGGTCAGGCATCAATGAACTTGTAAAAAAAATTGATCCCAGAAACTCTACACCGGTGAGGACTTTAGCCTGAGGTATTGATATCAATAATAAATTTTTGGACTAATATTTGACTTCTACTTGGGACTGTCATATATATACATATATATATATACACACACACCATATTTCCTCAAATAGAATGTGCCTTCTAATAGTATGCACCATTGATTAGACTCTGCAGCAGCATGAATATGAAAATTCCAGAGAGAATTCTGTCCGTCATGCGAGATGAAAATTAGACAAACTCTCAACACTGAAGAGCTAATGAAATGCTTTAAAAGTAGTGGTGTTTGAGTCCAGACACATGGGTCACATGACCATAGAGTTCATTGTTTAAATCTTTTACAAGTAGCGCAAAGTGTTGCAGCAAATATCATCAGTTGACAGGATAATGAAACTCCACAGAATAGATGGGAGTAACTCTGACAATGAGCATGTCTTTGTAAGTGATGAATCCAAATACAAAGAAGACAAAACTAGAATACAGGACGATGGCTATAGCTCGAATACTGCTATTATCAATAATTATCATCTTTTTGTGATTGAGTGATCTTGCACAACTAATGCGCTCATGTGTTTTATGTATGTTGAAATTAAGCATGTCCTTCAAGTACGTGTCGCTAGGCACCTCTTGAAATGAATAGAACAGCTCATTCTGTTCAAGGAAATACTATATATGTGGGAAAGTTTTGGAAAACAAGATATATTTTCAATTAAAAAAAAATCCCTTTTCATATAGTTTACATTTAGTGTATAAGATTAGATCCCAAATCATGCTCTTTTAAGATTTGAATTTTTTTAATTCAACATACCTAACTAATACATTGATCTTAAGTTGAAGCCTAGGAAATTATGCCAAACATCACATATAGTTGTTTTCAAGAAAATAAAAAAAAACAATAGTTTGTAAAATGGTCATCCTGTGTTTATATTATATCAATCTAATATCTACAAGTGAGCCTGGAGGGAAAGTCTGAGAAGAGCTTCCAGTAGGTAACAGTATATTAGTTATAACATTCCAATACACTAGTGTACCATACAATTACACCTAAAGCCTTATTGAACTAGTATGTTTTTATCTACTAGCTCTCAAAAGCTAGTTAGCTACTCAAGACCACAGATGACTACTTAAGTAAGGAGTATTTTCAAGCATATGTATAATATATATTACAACTGCATATAAGAGTAAATTTCATTGAGCATATATAGCTATATATTATGACAACCACATATGACAGTTAAGGTATTGATGTGTATAGCTGTGCCAGAGTAAATTTCAATGAGCATATATATAGCATATGACAACCACATAATATGACAGTTAAAGGTATTGATGTGTATAGCTGTGCCACAATAATACTCAAGAGCATTGGTTACTATGCCGTTAATTTTGATAAAGCAAATGTTGATAAGAGTTTTATTGAGGTAATTTCTTTTTAATACAACAAGTTTTTTTAATTATGGCCTGTATCATGATATTACCTGCATGTCAAATCTCTTTTTTTCAGCAGTAGGTTACTAAGGCACCATTGATCGAGTACCTTGTCATCCCTTACTATAAGTTCATCAGATAAATCTGAAATGTTGGTGTCAGAAAGGCCTTCTTACATCTTTACTTGTAACAAGTTAAAAAGTATAGCTTGACAAATGCACAGAAAAAAGCCCACCTAGACTCTTGGAAGCCACCTGTATCCTCAAGAGGCAGTAACTGAACAATTACACTGCCTAGAGAATAAAGACTTTTCAATCACTTTTTAATGCTTACCTTAATCATGTCATTAGATGAGCATTTGAACTGGTATGGATTTAAGGTAAGTTACTTCCTGTTCAATTATCCCCTTAGAACCCTATGCTCCCTAACATGGGCATGCCTCCCACCCTATGGTCCTGGAGGGGAAAAAAGAACAAAAATTTCAAAGTTGATTATATTTATTGATAATGCAAAAAAAAAAAAAAAGGGGGGGGGGGGAAATATATATACGCCTCTACATATCGGCCGGAAAAACTGGCCGCTTGTGAGAAAGGCGAACCCTCTTCCCAATCTAGGAATATTACTTCCTAACAATATAATTCTTCAGAAGAAGTCTCAGCACAACTTCTCTTTCCAGGTTCGCTTTCTTTGACGCCCAGACCTTACTATTGCTTCTCTCTCACAATAGCCTTATCTAGACCAAGTATATAATCAACCAGAGTCTTCTCTCTCTCTCTAGACCTCTGCCCTCCTTTTCTGTATAGGGTAAGTTGATTATAATCAACAATAACAAAATGATGTACACGACCACAACGTCTATCAATACATCATTACTCCTACTGTTTTCTACCGAATTATATATATTTTACACAGAGCCAGGTCAGCTCAGTTCTGAGTCTCTCTTCAGTTCATTGAGGAGTTAGTTTGTTGAGGGGCTTTCCTTCTTTCTCCCAGCTTGTTGATTACTCCTTCTCCTTCTCTCTTTTCTTTCAAAGTCTCTTGTTCTTTTATAGGCAACCGGTTTATCTTGTTTTGTGCCTAGGATCATTCTCCTCAGAGACTGATCTGACCAATCAGGAGTTCCTTTTTCCAACCAATCAGGGGTCTCTGCTGTTGAAGTGGGATGATCCATAGTTGCAGTTTTGGTGCCGAGTTGGTGGGTGTATCCTGCCACTTGTGGGTGTGTAGTGTCTACCTCCCTCTGACGTGTTCCCCTCTAACAGCTTCCTCTCTAACAGCTGTCAGGGCTTTCTCTGACACTCCAACCTCCCTCTGACGTGTTTCCCCTCTAACAGCTTCCTCTCTAACAGCTGTCAGGGCTTTCTCTGACACTCCCCCTTCCTCTAGCCGAGAGTCAAACTCTCGAGATAAGCCATCAGTATTCCCATTCTTCCGCTCAGCAACCTCCAGTTTCTCAGAGATCATCTCATTATTATTTCTCGCTGGCAGCATCATTTCCCTCACATATTTCAACTGCTCCTGAGAAGTGCTCAACTGGGTAGCCATGGTGGAGAGCTTAGTGATATTGTCTTGCCACTTCTGTTTCAAGTCTGCAATCTCTGCCTGGTACTTGGCCATGTCCTCCAATTGCACCACCTTCAAGCAGTCATACTCTTCCCTGCTTCTCTGCAGCCTCTTGTCTTCAATCAGCTTGGCGATCTCTCTCTGTGAATCCTGCTTCAACTCTGTAAACTTGTCTCTCAGAATCCTCATGTGGCTCTTCAAATCGTTCTCATTGGATTGAAATGTCTCGAATCGAGTTCTCATTTCTTCATTGAAGTCTTCCATCGACCTTCGGAAGTTATCGTTTTGCTGTCGTTGATGCATCACATGAGCTTTGTACTTCTCAATGTCGGCCTTCAACTTGTCTATGATGTCCTCCTTCTCTGACAAGTCTTGCATCATCTGATCCTGCACTCGAGGCAGCTGCTCCTTTTGTTCTAGATCCTCGATCCTTTTTGTGTGGGCCCTCGTGGCCACCATGACTTGATTCGTCTCTTCTTGTTGTTGTGTCGAATCTTCCTCGAGTGCTTCGCGTAGTAGTTTTCGAAACCTTGGGACATCCTGCCCCAGAAGCATGTCAGCGTTGATGTTCTTTGACACGCCCACTGCCAACTCGTGAGTCTTCCCATCGATTTGTAGCTCTATTCGAGCTGCCGGAAATCAAGTCTTCCTGGAACTAGCAGTGGTGTACAGAATCTTCCAAGTTAGTCGGTCCTTGACTTGTACGCACCTCGGGTGCACAATTGACTTCGTACAACCTGTGTCAAGAAGTGCTGTCACTGGGTTTCCATTGATTTGTACTGCTTTGGTCCACTTTGGGAGGTCGGTTCGGATATATGTGCTCTGACCAAAGTGGGCATTCTCCATCATGACTCTACAGTCATGTCGCATGTGTCCCCTCTTTCCACAGCGGAAACATTCGATGTCCTTGCCTGGGGGAACCGAGGTTCGTGGGGGTGTTCCCATCTCGAATCGTCTCGGTTCAGGAACTCTCATTCGCCTTGGGGTCTCAGTGGGTGGGGGTCGGAATCGTTCCCTGTTTTCTGGCCTTCTCAGAGGTAAGTCTCCTTCCTTTCATATGGTTGTTTGGTTGGCGAGGTGTCTCACTATTGCCTCAGTGAGTTCCTCGTTAGTTTGGTGGTTCATTTGAACCTCGAGCCAACGAGGTAGTCTTTTCAGAGTTACTTCTAGGAGGAAGGTCATCTCCACATCACCCCGGGATGCTGCTAACCATTGACAAAAACTTTGTCGATGCTGTCCGAGCCATACCCCTGGGTGATGGGAATCGAAGGGGGTTTCGAAGGTTTTTCGTCGGTATGTCTCAGCTGAAATCCGGTATTCGCTCAGGAGAACTGCTTTCACAGCCTAATAGTCTGCCTGCTGGTCGGCCGGCATGGCAGCAACTGCTGTCAGACCGGCCCCAGACAGTGAATTTCTGAGGAACACCGTCCAGTGTTCCTCTGGCCATCGACCTGCATGGGCAGTAACCTCAAAGCTTTCCAGGAAGGCCCCCATATCATTGGTCCCCTCCTGGAATTTTTGTATGGTAAATTTCGGTACCGGAGGTCGTGGAACTGCTAGTGGCTGTGGTTGCACTGCAGCAGTCAACTGAAGGATTCGAGCTTCCCACGCAGCTGTGGCTTGTTGAGATTCCCGTTCTGCTCTTTGCGCACGTAGCTCCTCCCTCAAATCTTTAGCTTCCTCCAACCTCTGCATCTGGAGTATAAATCGTCCCATTAGGTCGGGTTGCGGGTTAGGTTGTGGTGTCGGCAAGTTGGGGTTTCCACGGGTTGGGATCCTTCGTGATTCCATTGCTCGTCTTTCCTCTGACATCCTATCGAAGGCAACACAGACAAGATAATCAACAATCACAACAACTCGAACCAAAAACAAATGATAATAATTCCCAGCAGCTAATTTTCCAAGGTTATTGATTCACAAATCCTCTAGGTGTCACACCTGGACTGTTTCCCCTTGTTAGCTTGCTATAACCTGTTATCTCTTTAGACAACAGCCTGGGTCCGGGATTTCCTATTACAGCGAAATCCCACCGCTGCCACCAATGTGAGAAAGGTGAACCCTCTTCCCACTCTAGGAATATTACTTCCTAACAATATAATTCTTCAGAAGAAGTCTCAGCACAACTTCTCTTTCCAGGTTCACTTTCTTTGACGCCCAGACCTTACTATTGCTTCTCTCTCACAATAGCCTTATCTAGACCAAGTATATAATCAACCAGAGTCTTCTCTCTCTCTCTAGACCTCTGCCCTCCTTTTCTGTATAGGGTAAGTTTATTATAATCAACAATAACAAAATGATGTACACGACTACAACGTCTATCAATACATCATTACTCCTACTGTTTTCTACCGAATTATATATATTTTACACAGAGCCAGGTCAGCTTAGTTCTGAGTCTCTCTTCAGTTCATTGAGGAGTTAGTTTGTTGAGGGGCTTTCCTTCTTTCTCCCAGCTTGTTGATTACTCCTTCTCCTTCTCTCTTTTCTTTCAAAGTCTCTTGTTCTTTTATAGGCAGCCAGTTTATCTTGTTTTGTGCCTAGGATCATTCTCCTCAGAGACTGATCTGACCAATCAGGAGTTCCTTTTTCCAACCAATCTCAGGGGTCTCTGCTGTTGAAGTGGGATGATCCATAGTTGCGGTTTTGGTGCTGAGTTGGTGGGTGTCTCCTGCCACTTGTGGGTGTTTAGTGTCTACCTCCCTCTGACGTGTTTCCCCTCTAACAGCTTCCTCTCTAACAGCTGTCAGGGCTTTCTCTGACACTCCAACCTCCCTCTGACGTGTTTACCCTCTAACAGCTTCCTCTCTAACAGCTGTCAGGGCTTTCTCTGACACCGCTAGGGTTCTAAGAGTTAAAACAACCTAATTTCCCCCCCCCCCCAATATTATGTATAATAGCAAAAGGACAAGGTATAACAAGGGAGAGGTTGAGAAGGTGGTCAAAAACGAATTCTAAAATTAGTATCGATTAATCTTGCCAGGTTGTTCTCATTTTCTTAATGCCTAAAAAAGATTTCTATTTGTTTGGTTTCTTGAATCATGTAGACTTTTACTAAATGTATAGGCATGCTTCACATGTGTAGTCATGAGGCATCAAGTTGGCCAAAGAGGCGTCAGGGGACAGCAAGTCGGCAAAGAGATGTAAGTGCCAATTGAGTATTCACCACTGAGTGAACAATTGCAGATTCAGATCAAGATCTTAAACTCTCATACTCATATGAACCTAAAGTAGAGGAGAGAGGTGCAACGTCACTATCTTCTGCGGAGTATGATGATGATAGTTGCCAACTTTAAATATTGAAGAAAAAGGATAAACCTAGCCTGCTATACATTGTTTCTTGAGAGGAAACTGTTTACAATAATTAAAAAATGTAAAGATTAAAGTACATGGCTCATCAATGGTTTTTACAGCTAAATATTTGTGTGTATATATACAGTGCCTTTTGTCAGTACTCTTTAGCATTAATATATAAATGTGACATTGTTTTCAAAAACAATTGTATTTTATGTTTCTCCCATTTCCTCTTGCCTACATATGCACAAAGCAAGCTGGAAAAGAGCAGACCTCAAATCCATACATTAGATAATTTTTTTAATTCGACCATGTGGTATTGCTATAGAAATTTTTGGGTAAAAACTAGTGTTGCCAATTAGAGTGAAGCAAATGTAAAAAATAGTCTGTAGGGTCATTTCTTTTGACTAGAACTTTTAAAGACACAATCTACAAGTGTGCATAATTATTTTCAGTGGGTTGCTGATGTTCTATTCATTGAGTACACATTGCTTACTTCAAGTTCATCAGATAAATCTCAATCATGGGGAAAGAAAGACTTTCATCCATCTCTAATATATATTATATATTTATAAGCTAAACAATATCTATATGCATAGAATAGCTTGATAAACTCGCCAGATAAAACTTACCTCAATTCTGGGATGTTATGAGTAACTTCAAAGAGAAATAATGCACATGTTAGAACTCAAACAACAAACACTTTTTTGATAATTTCAGCTATGCTTAAATTCTTTCCTTAGTGATGTCATAACATCTAAACTGAGAAAGTTATGAGTTACTGTGGTGCATTTTTATGTACTTCCAATTATTAATATTTCTAATTTTCCAAGGCTTTGTCACAATAATATATCCAAAGACAAGATAATAAAGGGAGTGGATTTTAGGAAGTTGGGTTAACCATAATTTTTTTAAATAGTACAGAGTGATCTTGTTGTGGTCTATAATTCCAGGCTATTCAATTTTTGTGTCATTTTCTTAATGCCTAAAAGATTTCTATTTGGCGATTTACTTTGGTTTCTTGCGCTCTGGTAGACTTTTACTGGTGACATACGCTTCACGAGAGCATTAAAAGTTCGCAAATGAGACGTAAGATAGTCACTATTGAATAAGCTGTAGTTTCTGATCAAGATCTCAGACTGTCATCCTCATATAAACCAAAAGTAGAGGGAAATAATACAGTCACACCATGTTCGTAGAGTCCAAGTATGATGGTGCTTGACAACTTCAAAGGAGGAAAAAAAGCACAGAAGAGCCTACAGAAACTGCTACACCTGAACAAACTCAATTACAGGATAGTGAAGTTTGAACTAACCATAACTGAATTTTGTATGCTAGAACCCCAAATAAGCTATATATCAGATCTGGATGGCTTGTTGAGAGAGGTTAATAACATTTACACTTGTTGATGATGTTGGCTTCCTTATACAAAAATTATACATACACTATACAATCCCATTTTAACAATCCGGTATCAACCAGTGTTCCACCTGAATATACTTTGATGGGTCTAGAGCATTACAGCACTTTAAACAGCTGGGTGTTAGCTCAGTTGTAAGAACTGTGTTTGTAACTTTGCGCACTCTTTGCTTGAAAGAGAATTTTGTTTATCCTCTTCATCCACAGTTATTGTTAATATAAAATTTTGAGGAATAGCGGGAGGGATGCAATCTAAACTAAGTACTTCAAAAATATGTTTTAGACTTTATTTCATTGATGTTATAATGTCGAGTTAACCACACCACTACTAGAAAAAGTGTTGTAAAAATTAAGCTGAAAAATAGCATTTAAAGCTAGAATGCAGTATAATGCAATAATTTCATTCAAGGAATAAAATAAAACTAAAGCTAATTAAATTACTTATGATACAGCACAATAAAATTCCTTACACAAAATATTCACACAGTACCTAGTAATTTGTTGTCTATACCAAAACTATAAATATATACATAGTTCTCGAAACTTTTATCATGAATCACACCTAAAAACATCCCAGTAAGATGACTTTTACTTACTAGCTCAACAGCTCACTCCAACATCTTCAGAGTGATCACAATTGTGGTGTTTAATAGGGTTGGTACTGCAGCTAAAGAGACTGACTTCATTCCCAAAACAATATATATTCTCTAACCATATCTCTCCATTGCCATTACGAACAGCAGATGTAGTAAGTGTAGCTTCAGTAGCAGAATTAACAAGTTGCCTGCATGCAACTTGTGCATCAGGAGCTCCCCATGTATCATCACACACTGGGTCCCAGATATTATTGTTGCAGACTTATACACACCTACTAGTAGCTGTGCCTCCTTGCAGTCTCATTGTTCTTTGTGAGGAGCATGGCGTTCCTACTTTAATCTAAACATCAATATTATAAATCTACAGCAACAAAATAAACCAGAATATCTATAATGATATAAATATTCATGCATATGTGCTAATCAAAGGTTTGAAAACTAGCTATTAAAAATTAAAAATGAGTAGTTTTTTCACAAAGTAAAAAGAAGGAGTGGTAAATGATTTCTATAATATAGTACAGTGTTTAAGGTTATCTCCTTATAGTCAGAGTTTTTTAATAATTTTCTTAACTCCTAAAAAAAGGTTTTTCTTTTGAATTCCATTGATCTCTCTACAGGCCTGTTATAAGGGTGCCACCAGAAGGTGACATTGAGTTGGCTGAAGCAATGTAAGTGCCAATTGAGTAGTCGCTGCTGAGTGAGCAATCTTCTACTTAAGATCAAGATCTCAGACACTCATTCTGAATTGAACCAAAAATAGAAATTAATGATGCTACCTTATCTGAATCTGACTACAAAAATGCTTGACAAACTCAAATAGAGAAGCATAACCATAGCCTACCACATTGTATGACCCCAACCTACAGAAGCGTAGAGGAAGAACTAAGTTTGGTAGCCCACAGTGTTAGTGTCATAATTAGATCAGTTTGGTGGATTTTTAAATCTTGGTGGCTGGAAGATAGAGCTTAGTTATGTTGAAGGCAGTGACTTCTCTATAATCTGATATGCACATTAATATTTTCATTGGTGACAACTATTGTTACAAATTTTTAAACCAAATGTCAAACATTCTATTCTGATTATTATTGCTTACTAGTTTGACAGCTCACTCCAACATCTTCACAGTGTGCACAATTATGGACTCCAATTGGACTAGCAGTAGAGTTAAACAGACTCATCTTATCCCCAACAAAATTGACATCATCCAACCATATCTTCCCAGCACCATCAGCAACAGAAAATAGAGTGTGTTTTAGCTCCAATAGCAGAATGCCCCAGCAGTCTGCATGCAACTTGTGCATCAGCAGCTCCCCATTCATTATCATACACTGTGCCCCAGACATTATCATTGCAGACTTACACACATCCCATAGTAATGTGCCTCCTTGCAGTCTAATGGCTCCTTGTGATGAGTATGTTGAGCACAATAATCCTCCTTTACTTAAAATGTCAATATCATATATTTCACAGCAGGAAACTAGACCTGCTACATCTTTTAACCAATGCATATTCATGCAACTGCGTTAAGCAAACTGTTAGAAAAAATAAAAATAAATTTTAAGTTTCTTTTATGCAATTATGCAATTAAATTCACAAATTTCTATGCTTAATGATATTTCTATGCTTAATGATGCATTAATGATGATATTTTTAATTCCTATTGTTTTGGCACAAGTCTCAGAAAGATAGCTGTAGCTACTATAATATTCTCCTTTTCATCGCCTGTTGGAAGTTTATATTTATATTGGACTTCAGAAATGAGTGATACAATTTATTTTAACAATCCCATAGACACAAAATGTAGGAAATCTAACAGGTTAAATATGATATCATAGGATGCTCTTTGGATAACACAACGAGTTATTCTTTATTCTCATCTAGATTTACCAAACAACAAAATAATTACGGTATTCAAAGTATATGTAACTTTAATTTTTTGCATCAGAGGTACAAAACAACAATATTCTATTTCACTATGGTTCACAGATAAATTAAAATTATTTTGCGATCATGCTTAATAGGAAATTTATTTTTAATATTGAATGCAACTGAAAATATCTATAAATGAAGATGTAAACATCACCTTGTTTTTAAACAAACAGACCCCCAAAAAGATGCATGATAATATATATTTCTTTAATTCCCTTATGTCAAACGGAGGATATCATGGATGCTCTTTATGATATTAAACTGTAAATTAGATTGAATTCTTGATGTAGTGTTACTATAAGTACGTAATAATTAGTATCGATGAAGGCTGGAACATCTAGTTGAAATGTCTAGGGAGTAAAAATTCAAATTGATTGTTAACATGGTTATTGTACTAACTAAGAATAACTTTTCTTGCTTACTTAACTTCCAACATGCAATCTTTAACTGTACAGTGCATGGTTGATAGGAAATAAACACACAGAATAGTGTCATATGCACATGGTGTATTACATCAAATTTCACTGCTTAAATTGGTATAACTGCTGATTGTTCTATTTTATCTTGAGAGCATAATGAGCTAAGGAATCTCATGAGGAAGTAGGTCATTTCATTTATGCAAGTAATGTATATTTATATATTTCACTAAAAGATAATTTTTGACAAGTTTTTTAAATATATCAAATAGAATGTGTTGACCAGGTACATATCTTCAGACAGTTTTACAGGTAGCTATAGATATATGTTCATGTTAAATTATTCATAACCTCTCATCCATTATTATGGTTACTTAAAAAGGAAGAAGGGCTATAAGACTGTAATCCTAACTGACTTGCACTGCATTTCAAACCAACTATTTTTACTTGGCTTTGTTCCATTCATTTTATAGTCAAGCATAACTCTACTGAAAATCATTTGTGGTAGAATTAGCTTATTAAACCTCAACAAAATGAAGTACAAATTTTTCAAAACATTTTAAAAGCTACCACATTATCAACATAATTATAAATTCCCACATGTAGTGTACACAACTTGTTCACACAGTGCTGCTGTTTATACCAATATCTATATAGTCCTTTTTCTCAAACTCTATTGTTAATATCATGAATCACACATGAAAAACATACCAAATGATTTATTACTTACCACTTTGACAGCACACTCCATCTTCGAAGTGTGAACAATTCTTAAGGCCACTCAGGTTAGCAGTACAGTTAAAGAGACTGATCTCATCCCCAACGCAATTGACATTGTCCAACCATATATGCCCAGTAACATAGGAACATCAGACTCCGTAAGAGTAGTAGCTCCACAGGGGGGTATGAACTGGTCCGGCAGACCCGGCAGCTGCCGGACCAAAGTTTCCGACCAAAGTTTCACTACTAACCTCCAGTTATCAAGCAACTTTCTAATCTTTACTGAGAGCACTCTCAGACTCTTCTCCAGCCAGCTCTATTCAGTAATAATTCCACCAAACTACGCCCCTAAATTTTTTTGGCGCATGCTATTTTAGTATTATAGCGAGTGGATCATGGCTGCGAGTAAAATCACAAATGTCTCAGTAAAGGTTACTTTTTGTATTACAGCTTTGCGAGAGAATACTGAAGATTACTGAACAACTTGAGCAAAACTCTGTACAATTGCAGTTTAGGGGCCACAATTGGCGCCACGTGAACCCACAATTGGCACTGCGAAAATTGACGCGCACAACATTTTTACACAATAATAATTATTATGATACAATAATTATGATTAATAAATTAAACTTCTGAAATATGATTAATAATTTGTGCAAATGGAGTCCCTTTCCGCGAAAATTGCCGCGCACAACATTTTTACACAATAATAATTATTATTAAACTTTGTAAACATCTGAAATATGATTAATAATTTGTGCAAATGGAGTCTCTTTGCCATACTTTCTCCTCCACACATATGCTATGAGGTACCCTTCCAAGAGGGGCTTGCTGGTGCCATGAAGCTTCATTTTCCTCTTGGCATTTGTCCATGTACCCTCGATGGATTGGGCCGTCAACAAAATGCTGGGAATGGTTTACCGTAAGGTGTGTATACCCAACTTGATTGAGACTCATATAGGCTCTCCACTCATCTGTATGAATCTCTGTGCCAGGAAGCACATACCTCTGGATTACAGGGATAAGCGTGTTGGCATCACGGCAAGGCACAACAGCAAGAAACACTTTATCGGTGCCATGTTCTACTCCTCCTAGGACCCACTTCCCATTCGTGATTCGACCCCTATTTAATTTCCTTTTGCCAAATTTAGCTCAATTTCAACAACAGTGCCTGGACCTCCAAGCATGTCGGGATGACTGTCAAGATATTGGGCACATACCTGTAAAGAGCGAGGGCAATGAAGTATATTGGATTTAAATATTATTATTATAGCCCTAGCCTAGCCCTACCTTTCGTAGGAAGTGGCACCAGTCAACACCTGTGTGTTCAGCAATCCCAACCCACTTCCTAATCTTAATCTGCTGGATTTCCTCTGCCCACAGATAGGTGAGGATCTTCTCCAGCGATAGGTGACTGCCTTCAAACCATGAAGCATGCCTCTTCTTCCGGCAGTTTCTGTCTGGGCACCTCCACCTGCAGAAAAAGGGTTGGGTTGTATTATTCTCTGTCTCATGTTTATAGCTGCACTGTACCTGTACCCATCTGTTTCTGTTGCATTCTCCCATCGCATAGCTCCTCCACACCCATGACAAGGCATAGAGCGAGCCAGAAGCCCATTGCAACAATTGATGATGGTGTCAGTACCTCTCTCAACAAGCGCTTGTAAGACCAATAAGTCAGTGGCATTCTCCCACTAAAAATGTTGTGCACAGAAATACGTGGCGTTAATTGTGGCCCCTAAACTGCAATGAGTCCTCCTTATCTGCAGCAGAAGCTCAAGTTCTGGCTAAACAGACGGTCCAAACATTACAGAACGTGAGGAGTGATGAGATGTTTGTTCCTTTTTCTAAGCATATTGAGTGTCTTCGTGAACAGACTGATACAAATGAGCCACTATATACTACCTCGGGATCGAAAAGCTCCAAAGCATTTTGAGAGTGGAACAGGAGAATCTTATCAGTACACTGCAGTTGAAGAGTATTATCGTTGCTTTTACTTTGAAGCAATAGACTTGGCCATGTCAGCAATTCAAGATTATTTTGATCAGCCAGGATATGCTGTTTACTAAAATCTTGAAGAATAATGCTTGTAAAAGCTGCCAATAAAAAGGATTATACACTGAGTTAAGTGAAGTTGTTTCCTTTTATGGAGATGACTTCAATAAGAGTGAGCTTTCAACACAACTTCAAGTTTTTAGTTCAAGTTTTAGCTCACGTGAGTCAGATGGAACTGTAACACTGAAAGATATCTTGACTTTTCTTCGCAATCTTTCTGATGGTCAACGTGAAGCAGGTGTGCTGGGTTGCCCGTCTAATCCTTGTGATGCCTGCTACGAATGCTGCTGAAAGATCTTTTTCCTGCATGAAAAGAATAAAAACATACTTACGAAGTACTATAAAACAGGATAGACTTAATCATCTAATGATACTAAACATTTACAAAGAAGCTTTGGATCACCTTGATCTAGTCACAATTGCAAATGAATTAGTGAGAAACATGAGCACAGACTCCGAGTGTTCAGGAACTTGTGAACTTATTTCAGACTAGGTTTATTCCAGGTTATATATTATTTTCAATTACCATGATATTTCTTTTCAATAAGGTGCATGTATCCCCCTCCCCCACGCACACTTTCGCCTGACCAATCCCAAAATGCTTCCTACCCCTCTGCTCCAATACCTAGCTGTCTGCATGCAACTTGTGCATCTGCACGCCCCCAAGAATAATCACACAGTGTGCCCCACACATTGTTGTAATACATCCACTTCTACATGTGCCTCCTTGCAGTCTGATTGTTTCTGGAGAGAAAAGTACTAGCATAATGAAAATATTACTAACATTTAAGAATAAAGGCAAAAAGAGTATACAGTATCAATTATGGTCATTTGACAATAACTCTTTGGAATATACAAGTAGCGGCTGTATAAATGACAATATTAGATTTATATTATTTTGTGAGATGATATTTAGAAAATAAGGAATTTTGTTGTTGTTGATTCCTCTTTTACTCTAATTCACATATGCACAAAGCAAGTTGCAAAAGATTACATAGCAAAATCATGAATCTTTTAAGAAATTGAACATAATTATTGTACATTGATGTTATAATTTATTGTTATGGCTATGACAAAAGTACTGAAGAGCATTGGTGACAAATATTATTATGTTTACAGTAAAAGGAATAAAAGCAATTGGACTCTAATCCAAACTAACTTGCATTGTAATGCAAAACAACTGTTTTTTCTTGGCTTTGTTCTATTACTCTTATAGTCAAGCATAACTGTACTGAAAAACATTTTTGCATTTAACCGTAAATTAGTTTGAATTCTTCCACTAATGTTACTGCAAATCCCACATAATAAATATGATTATTCCTGATGAAGGCTAGAAATTCTACTTGAAATGTTGAGAGAGTAAATTTCAAATCGTTGTTGTCAAGTATTGTTATAAGAAATACTTGTTTTCTTGCTTACTTACTTCACACATACAATCTTCCAGCTTGCAGGGCATGTTTGATTAGACATACACAAATAGAATAGTTTCACATATACAATGTGTATAATTTTATTGGTTGCACTCTAGCCACCATACTTTATAGATATATTTGCTGGAATGTTGGTCTTTTGTCATGAGAACATAACGACCTAAGTAATCTTCGTCAATTAATTAGGAAGTAGGTAATTCCTATAGTTCGATTAGTTAGTAGAGGATGATGTTAGCAAGTAGCTAATGTATATATATTTCTCTAGTACATGATTTTTTAAAGGCTTTTGAAATTATCTTTTGAGTGCAATACAAGTTACATATCTGCAGAGAGTTTCATAGGGATTGATTATTTGCTTTTGTTAAATTAGATATTGTCGGCTTCCTTTTGTGAATGTCTACTTCCACACTCTACCCTACGCTAGCTCAGTCTAGTAAGGACAGCCGTGTCACCCAAGCCCAACTATAATCTTCCTATCACAGTTGACCCTGGAGCCAAAATCAGACACACTCTTATGTCTGTGTTCCCTGATATTGGAACACCATCTAGCCCTTAGCTAGCAACTTATGAGAATAGGTGTAAATAAGGCACAAACTAGGTGTGCCATCCTTTCACAATAATACAACTCAGTAATACTCAAAAGTATATTCTCAATACAGTTCTCGATACATAACTTTAGTTCTAGTATTACCTAGACTAAATCTCTACTCTTTTCACAGTCCACCTCTTTTTTAATTATCCAGCTGATGACATCATCACACATCAGCCACTGGCTGAGCACTCCTGAAATGACCTTGTAATTTCGGGTGGCTTTCTGTCTCCAAGGTTCTGCCAATCAGATCGTTCATTGTTTGCTAATAATAATCAGAATTATCATATGTGGTCACATTAGTAAATTCTCTATAGCTTCTGGTGGTTGACAAACAATTAACCACATCCTCCTTCTTATCATGTGACTACTCTTATTCATTAAGCACTCAGTTGTCACAGCTATGGATGGAGTGTCCTCAGTCAGGGTTAGGGTCCCTGACACCCCCCCAACCTTAGTGAGATAGGATAGGGCATCTGCATTGGCATTCTTCTTGCCACTTCAGTACTCAATCATATAGTGGTTTGGTTGCAATGAGAGGGCCCACCTTGCCAACCTGCCATGACTGTCTTTCAGGTTGCCAATGTGGGTCAGTGGGTTGTGGTCAGTTTGTATTATAAATTTTGACCCTTGTAAATATGTGCGAAAGTGTTTTACTGCTACCACAATAGCTAGGGCCTCTCATTCGATAGCTGAGTAGTTTTTCTCACTTTGCAACAACTTCTTGGAAGCAAAAGCTATGGGATGATCGTCTCCTTTGTGTCTACCTGGCTCAGTACAGATCCTATCCCATATGCAGGGGCATCCGTTTGTAGAACAAAAGGTTTGTCCCAGTCAGGTGTAATTAGCACAGTTGCTTGCGTGAGTTTCTCTTTTAGTGTCACAAAAGCTTGGTCACACTCAGTGGTCCACTTAACCTGTTTAGGCATTTCCTTTTTAATGGGGTCTGACAAGGGAGAGGCCACCGTTGAAAAGTTTGGAATGTATTTGCGGTAGTAACCACACAAGCCTAAAAATGATCTCACATCTTTTTTGTTTTGGGGTTGTTCAAAATTTCTCACTGCAGCCACTTTGCATTCCATAGGTCCGATTTCCTCGTTCCCAACGATGTGGCCCAAGTATACACAGCTTCCACTGCCAAATGTGCATTTCTTTTCCTTCACTTTTAGACCAGCCTCACGTAGTTTTGTAAAAAACAATGCCTAAATGATTTATTCCTCCCATGTTTTGCTATGGATCAGACTGTCGTCTAAATAGGCGACAGTAAACTCATTTAACCCATAGAGTAATTCTTCCATCAGTCTCTGGAAAGTTGAGGGTGCTGAGATCAACCCAAATGGCATCGTGACAAATTCATACTTCCCGTATGGTGTAAGAAATGCTGTCTTCTCGATATGCTGGGGATTTATAGGGACCTGGTAATATCCCTTAGTTAGATCTAAGGTACTTATGAACTTAGAGGTACCAATGTTGGTTATCAGATCATCGATATTGGGTAGGGGGTAATGGGTCATTAATTATCACCTGGTTTAACCTCCGATAATCCATGCACATTCTTTGTGAGCTATCTTTCTTTGTTACTAAAACAATGGGTGCCGCCCATGGGCTCTTTGAAGTACGGATTATCCCCCGATTCAACAGAGTTTCTACCTCATCATGCAACACTTTCTGAGAATGGTGAGATAGTCAGTAAGGGGGCAACCTTATAGGAATAGCATCACCTGTGGGTATGTTGTGTTGGGCTATCTCGGTTCTCCAAGGTACATCCTGTAGTATATCCCTGTACCTTTTCTTAAATTCTTCTATGTCCAGGTTGTGAGAGTTTAGCATGGTGGGAGTGTCCTTTTTTTCTAGGTCTTCTTCATCAACATCTCTAGCCAAAAACACAGCTGACTCAGGTGATGTCCATGACCTCATGCAATTTACATGGTAAATTCGGTATCTCTTTAGTTTGGTACCCACATCTACCTGGTAGGTCACTTCCGTGATTTTCTTCACAATAGGGTAGAGTCCTTGCCACTGGAGATGGAATTTACTACCCTTCCCAGGTCTGTATACCAGCACAAAGTCACCCACGGTAAACACTCTTTCTTTAGCTGTTCGATTGTGATACAGTTTGTGTTTACTTTTCTCTTTAGTCTCCCTTCCATAGGCTAGGTCTCTCACCACCTGCATGTTAGCTTTTAGGGTAGCTACATACTCTGACATGCTACTAATGTCTTCTTCTTCCTTGCCATGCCAATATCTTCCTAATTGGTCGAGGGTCATTTTCATTTCTTTCCCAAAAAGTAGGTGGTACGGAGTAAACTCTGTAGTTTTATGGACTGTTCCTCTGTAAGACCACAGTACATAGGGCAGGCATAGTTTCCATTCAACATCGGGATTCTGAGTAAGCTTACGGAGCAGTTTCTTAGAGTGGCATTGAAATGCTCCACCATACTATCCGTCTGAGGATGGTATGGGGAGGTCCGTATTTGTTTAATGCCTGTCAGTGCACAAAATTGTTTCATCACTTTTGAAACCCCATTGTCTGATAGCAGTTCATTTGGTATGCCAATTCTGGCAGTCACATCCACTAGACAATTAACAATGGTCTCTGTTGTTATATTTCGTAAAGCAAAGGCTTCTGGCCACTTTGTAGCATAGTCCATGAGGACTAAAATGTATTTATTCCCCACTTTAGTACGAGTTAGGGGTCCAAATACATCCTTTGCTATTCTTGAAAATGGATCTTTCATTACGGGCAGAGGGTGTAATGGGGCTTTAGCTATAATAGCAGGCCCAACCTTTTGGCAGATGGGACATGAAGCACAGAGATTTTTAACATCCTTAGGCCAGTCCATGCGTGCTCTGATGGCATGTAGGGTTCTTTCTCTAGCATAGTGTCCGGCAATGGAATTATTGTGGGCCATCTTTAGAATTTTACTTCATGCTATTTGGGGCATAACAATAAGGTCTTTCCCTAAGGTTTGATAGGGCTTTCTCATCAATCAGTACACCCTCCCTCCAACTAACCCCCTAATGTGTCTTAGGCTTTCATCACACATTTGAGCATCTCACAATTTCTTATGCATAATGACTCCCATCAGGGGCTCATCAGTCTCCCCCGCTTCTTTCATGCTTCATGCCCCCAGTATCGCTAGCAGTGTCTCGCTCTGGAGAGGTTGGCTGGTCTGATGATTACACTCTTCTCTGCTTCATTTTGCTCCGCCTCACTTGCATCATCAACCGGGTAGAGAGCAGACACGATGGGCCCGTCTTGTTCCTTTTCCAGGTGCTCTCTCTCCTCGAGGTTGTCTTGCTTCAGTTGTTGAGCTCGGGTGACCACCATGACTGACTCGGTTGTGATACATGTGGGTGGTGTATTTGATTCTTCTTTTTCGGGTTCTTCCTCCAGAACCGCCTTCAGATATCGTCGGAAGTGGGGAATATCCCATCCCATCAGCATGTCCTCTGTGATGTGCTTAGACACTCCAACTGCAATCGAGGTGGTCTTCCCTTCCACCTCTAGAAGAACACTTGCCGCTGGAAAATAAGTTTTTCGTTCAGACGCCGTGCTGTACTGAATTTCCCATCCCAGATAACCCTTCTGGGAAACACAGCGAGGGTGTACAATCGTCTTCGTACAGCTGGTGTCTAGTATTGCCTTTACCTTTGGTCTGTTGATCCTGACTGTCTTGGTCCAGTCTGGCATTTTCATTCGTTTAGCTGGAAGAAAAAAAACTGCACTCTGCTTACTCCATTTTAACTCTACAACCCCTCTGTAGATGACCCTTCTTCACTCATTTGAAACACTCCATTGTTCAAAAGTCTCGGTAGGGAGAAGGTCCATCTCGACTTCTCTGTTGTTGGGGTCCCTCAGTCTTTTTGTAGTGGTCGTCTTTCACAAAATGACTAGGGTGACCTCTGGTGGATTGAGTATTCCTTTTTGAAGGGTTTTTCTGTTCGAGCCCTCTGGTTTCCTATGTGGCGTATGATAGCTTCCGTTAACTCAGGCAGTTAAAATTTCTCATCTGGTTTTATAGCCAGCCAGAAGCTTTGCTAGAGCCAGTTCCATGAGTATTACCTCTCTGGTATGTATGTTTGTTGAATCCAACCACTGATGGAAGGTCTGTCGGTACTCTCTCAACCATTGGTCCGGATTGTTCGAGTTAAAGGACTGGTTGAATACTTTCCTATGGCATGACTCCGTGGAAATTTGGTAAACTGATTCGAGTGTTCGTTTCACCTCTTGGTAGTCAGCTTGCTGGGCCACTGGAAGTGCAGACACGGCCAGCAATCCTGCGCCAGATAGGGATCATCTCAAATGGATGGACCACTGTGTTGTGGGCCATTCGCTCGCTAAGGCAGTTGCTTCAAACGTGACTAGATAAGCAGCCATGTTGTCAGTTTCCTCGTTGAACTTTTGTAGAGTGAGTCATGGAGGTGCTGACATTAGAGGCGGTTGTTCTCTCCTTTCCTCTGTAGGTCTGCGCATCTCTGTCAGTAACCGTGCCCATCGCTCCTCCTGGCGTTCCTGACGTTCGTGCTTTTTGTCTCTTTGTTATGCCTCCCATTGGCGTCTTTCTTCTTCTCTCTGCACTTGATGTTCCTCTGCTTGTATGAATCGTGTCATTAGCATGGTTAGAGACATAGGAGCTTCGGTATTTAGTTCTGTGATCTCCGTATCGTCGATACCCCAGGAGTTTGGAAGACGCTTCCACTTCATAGTTGCCTATCCTCCCCCGAGCATCCTGATCTCTGTGCCATAATCATGAAGCGCTAAATTTTAATTCTAAACATCCTAGGATAGGGTTTGGTTTCACAGGCTCCAAGTAATGATTACCCGACCTGCTAGTACAAAAATTATAACACGAGAGAAGAGGGAGAAAAATAAAACAAAATCAATAACAAAAAAATAAACAAACAAAAAATAAATCAAACAATAAACAACAAAATAGACAACTCCTGTCAAGATAGCTATAATAGAATCTAGCACTGTCTCGGCTAATCCCACCGCTGCCACCAATGTCAGCTTCCTTTTGTGAATGTCTACTTCCACACTCTACCCTACTCTAGATGATTTAGCTCAGTGTAGTAAGGACAGCCACGTCGCCCCAGCCCAACTATAATCTTCATATCACAGTTGACCCTGGAGCCAAAATCAGACACACTCTTATGTCTGTGTTCCCTAGTATTGGACCTAGTTGAACACCGTTGTCGTGCTCTCCCTTGGGCTTCGTGGGTCTAGCTGTCCTAGCTAGGCATAGGCTAAGCTAGATAACGGTGTTATTATATAACTTTATTAAACTCTCTTATCAGAGCACATACAAATTCAAATCAAACTAACTCAACTGAACTTTGACCGGCCACGCCTTCCTTTTATAGGCCAGTGGCAATCAGTCAATACACAACTAATTAACATCCAATCAACACCAATGTACTAGGCTAACATTTAATAAACACACATATTGTTCAAGTTCTAGTCTTGTAACAGTTCAGGACCGAGCTCATCAGGAGTGGGACTTTGATTTCCATTCCTGACAACAGCTAGCAACATATGAGAATAGGTGTAAATAAGGCACAAACTAGGTGTGCCGTCCTTTCACAATAATACAACTCAGTAATACTCAAAAGTATAGTGCTCAATACAGTTCTCAATACATACTTACAACTTCAGTTCTAGTATTACCTAGACTAAATCTCTACTCTTTTCACAGTCCACCTCTTTTTTAATTATCCAGCTGATGACATCATCACACATCAGCCACTGGCTGAGCACTCCTGAAATGACCTTGTAAGGGCATTTCACGTGGCCTTCTGTCTCCAAGGTTCTGCCAATCAGATCGTTCATTGTTTGCTAATAATAATCAGAATTATCATATGTCATTGTGGTCTTATTAGTATATTCTCTATAGCTTCTGGTGGTTGACAAACAATTAACCACATCCTCCTTCTTATCATGTGAGTTCTCACTACACTTATTCATTAAGCACTCAGTTTTCACAGCTATGAATGAAGTGTCCTCAGTCAGGGTTAGGGTCCCTGACAGATATCTTTCATAACCTGATATCATTTATTTTTGTTGTTAATTCCTCTTATCCTCTAGTTCACATATGCAAAAAGCAAGCTGCAAAAGATTACGTAGCAAAATCATGAAGAAATTGAACATAATTATTGTTATACATTATTGCTATGGCTATGGCAAAAGTACTCTAGAGCATTGGTGACAACTATTGTTGCACATTTTGGTAAAGCAAATGTCAAACATCCTATTATGGTTATTATTGCTTACTAGTTTGACAACTCACTCCAACATCTTCACAGTGTGTACAATTATGGACCCCAATTGGACTAGCAATACAGTAAAATAGACTCATCTCATCCCCAACACAATTGACATCGTCCAACCATATCCTCCCAGTTCCATCAGCAACAGCAAATGTAATAAGTGTTGTAGCTCCAACAGCAGAATATCCTAGTTGTCTGCATGCAACTTGTGTTTCAGCATCTTCCCATGCAGGATTGCACACTGTACCCCAGAGATTATTGTTGCAGACTTGCACACATCCCCTAGTAGCTGAGCCTCCTTGCAGTCTAATGGCGCCTTGTGATGAACACGATGAACACAATGTTCCTCCTTTAATTAAAATATCAATATCATATATTTCACAGCAAGAAGCTAGACCTGCTACATATTTTAACAAATGCATATTCATGCACTTATGTTAAGCAAACTTTTGAAAACAAGTTTAAAAGCTTCTAAATTTCCATCTAGCTGTGGAAATATTTTTATTGCGATAGAGTATGTGTTGAACCATTTTTTATCTACAGGTAAAGTGTCTGCAGATGGTTCTGCAGTTGGCTAGATATATGCTTGTGCTAAAATAGATATGTTGTAAATGTTCATCATCCATGATAATGGTTTACTTCTAAAGTTGGGAGGGTGACAATAGAATTGTAATCCAAACTAACCTGCATTGTATTTGGAAACTATTGTTGCATATTTTGGTAAAGCAAATATCAAGCATTCTATTCTGATTATTATTGCCTACTAGTTTGACAGCTCATTCCAACATCTTCATAGTGTACACAATTATGGACTCCCATTGGATTGGCACTATACAGTGAAACAGACTCATCTCATCCCCGACAATAGAATTGTAATCCAAACTAACTTGCATTGTATTTGTAAACTATTGTTGCATATTTTGGTAAAGCAAATATCAAGCATTCTATTCTGATTATTATTGCCTACTAGTTTGACAGCTCATTCCAACATCTTCATAGTGTACACAATTATGGACTCCCATTGGATTGGCACTACAGTGAAACAGACTCATCTCATCCCCGACCCCAACACAATCGACATCATCCAACAATATCCTCCCCATACCATCAACAACATCTAATAGAGTAAGAGTGATAACTCCAATAGCAGAATATCCCAATGCATGCATCTTGTGTTTCAGCAGCTCCCCATTCATCATCGCACACTGTACCACCAGAGATTGTTGTTGCAGACTTCCACATGTCCCCTAGGAGCTGTGCCTCCTTGCAGTCTGATGGCTCCTTGTGTTGAGCAATGTGAGCACGAAGTTCCTCCTTTAATTAAAATGTTAACTTTACAGGAAAAAAAAACGAGACCTGATATCACATTCAACAAAATGCATATTCAAAGATTTTATAACTACAACCCACAGCTGTAGTTGCAGCTGCATTGGTCTTGCCTCGAACCAAAGAAGGAAGTGTGCTAATGAAAAACTAGAGTATATAGAAACTTTTAAAGCGAAGTCCACAGATTTAGCGTTGTCTAGTTATGGAGGTGTAATTATGGAAATAGTTGCCATGCGGATTCTTGCATGCATGTGCTTACTAAAACCATAGCTTCGTGCATTGCTGCAGATTCCAAATGTTTTTAAGCAGAACACTGTTTGATTTGCCAAAATAGATAAAGAAACGAGACTTCAGAAAAGGAGGGAGGGAGAAAATTAAAGCCTGCCTCTGAAAGAGCAGAACAAAAAGAAATGGCATTTGGAAAAAAAGACTGATTGTTATTTTAAAAAACATGGAAGAAGCACCATCCCATGATAGAGAAGCATCCTTAGGCTCTGGTGAAGTTTCATTCTAATTTAGCCACTCTATTCATCAACAAATTCTAGTTATGGACTAAAATGGAAATGATCACCACACTCAATTTTGAGCAGGTATTCCTTGAAAGCTGCAAGTAATTATAGTACCCTTAGCTATTTACGATTCAATCTGATGACATCAATCATTTACAGATCAGTATGTAGTGTTAGACCAGCAGCTAGTGATTTCAAATTGATTTTTTGGTTGAACCTTTCCTCATCACACAAGACCTAGCATTCATTTACTTCCTCCATGCAATCTTTGCAGGGCATGCTTGACAGGACACATGCAAAAAACAGTGTCTAAGTACAATAGGGAATACATCAGATTTCACCTAGTTCCACAATTCTTCAAAGAAATTTATTATATTGCTGATGTATTCTTGGGCTTTCATAATTAGTACATGATTACCTGAGGAAACTCCATCAATTGAGTAGGAGAGGGTAATTTCATTTATTGCTAGATTTTGGATATTAGGAGAGCACGAGGCTTGCAAGTCATAAACAGAAAATTCAAGGACCTGAATTAAAGAGGACTTAAAAAAGTGTCCACCTTCAAGGCTTATACCTTAATCCCTATCCGAGTGATTTTATGCCCAAAAGATCTCTTAGAGCTTTACATAAAAATATTGGGGTTAGGTAGGGTTAGGTAAGGTATTCAGTCAGTAGTAAGCTCAAATAGACCCATTTTTGGGGGTAGGGCTCTTGGCAGCTGTAACTCCATTAGGGAAAGACCAATTTACAGCTAAAGTGGCTGTGGTTGTTCAGTAGGCTTCAATAAAACTTTGAGAATGGGCCAGCTAGGTAGCATTACATTTTTATGAGAGATTGTAGAGTAGTGGTCACATTTTTTCAAGAGGTATATACACCCATTCATTGTATCATAACTTGACCATACATTTGTTCTTTTTCAAAGTTCAAGTTTTATTGAACAGAAGAAAGAGCTTTCACATGATCTAAAAGTTTGAGACAAAACGTAAAAATGACCGAGGTAGGAGCGCCAAGAGAAATAAAAACACAAAAATTAAAAATAAACACGATTCTAAAGTTGAGGTTTGTTTTACAACTTTATTACTGTGTCCACACAAATTCTTGACTGTTCTTTTCCCCCTCTCTCTTTAGGTCCTTGATCTTGCCAAACTGAAAGGAGACAAACAGTGTAACAGAACTATCCTTTATGTATGTAACAGAATTATCCTTTTTCAACATTTCTTTCAACTAGTGTAATGTATGTATGAACAAAACAATGAATTATTGCAAAAAGTATTCACAGGTATAGAGAACTTTCTTTTGTCAACTTTCTTCTTTTTAGGTTCTTGATCTTGCCAACCTGAAAGAGGACTTGATGGTATGGAAAGCGCTAGCTTCCTCGCACTCGCTGTAGACACAGGAATTGGGTTCTCCCAAGGTGAGAGTCCTTCAGGAGTGGGCGCTTGGTCTGGTTTGCTTGCTGTGGTAGTCGGCAACTTTTCTTGATCCCCAATAGTTGGGTTTTTTACATCTAGCTTGCTTGAACTTCCTCTGAGTGCCAGCCGAGATATTTGAGGGGAAAAGGCTGGCGTTCCTGCGTATATACATACAAAGACCTCATGCGTGCTGCACAATGGAAGCCAGGAAATCTGAACAATAAACTTGGCAAACATAGCCAGAACAATGTGCCTCATTTTGAAGGTTGTTTAAAGTCTGAGGGGGGTAGGGGGGGGACAGTCAAGTAGCTATGCCGGCTTGAATTCGATCTTGAAATTGCCTGATCGGGCACTTATCCTTGAGCAATGTTTGACAATAAATGATTGGAGTGGTGTGTATAATGATCATAACTTCATAATAAAACATCCAAATTCTCTAAAACTTTACAACGTGAAAGTTGGTGTTTAACTTAAATTTTTAAAAATGGGAAAAAACAAGCTTTAGGTCAACCTGAATTAAGGAAACTGAATTAGCTAAATTGTAAAAGCTCCTTTTATGCACGATTCCATTTATGCAATGAAATTCACAAAAATCTGTACTTAGACACATTATTGCTGATATTATAATTCCTATTCCATTTTAGCAGAAAATTGCTGTAGAATTGACTTCATAAATAGGTGAAGTTTATTTGTTCAGATTACAATAGTTCCATTAACAAAAATGGTGCAGCTTATAGAGCTAGTTAAAGCGAATCAATATCATTTTTCCTAAGGTGCATAAATGGAGCTATAAAGATTTCAACAGCAAATATCAATATAAATTTTTTATGAACAACAGTGTAACAAGCTACGTTGGCTTAAAAAAAAATCAAATGTCTAACACATGATAACAAATTGCCTATGTTAAAAAAAGAGGATATCATGGACTTTTTTAATAGTCTTGAGGATATAGTAGGGTACATTTGGTTGAAATCATACACAATGATTATGCAAGTCCATTGAAAGAGAAATTCTTGTTTTCTTGCTTATTGACTTTCTTAATGCTATCTTCCAGTTTGTAGGACATGATCGACAGAACTGATGCAACTGAAGAGTGATCGAAATACAATGTGGATTACTTCAAATTTCACCTAGTTCCATTGAAGTTATCATACTTCCAAACTAATTGATATAACTGATAAATTGTTAAGCTACCATCATCAGTGCATGATCACCTGAGTTATCTCCATAAATTGAGTCAGAAGTAGGTGATTTCATTTCCTGCTTTATGTTAATGTCATTTTGTTGTCGGTTAAATCTAGATGTATCCGAAGAAGTACTTCATTCTGCTGTCCGAAGGGACGTCTCTGGTATCGAATTTAGCTAGCTAAATAAGAGACACCAAATAGGATTGTCGTATTCTAAACAGATTATAGCCATAATAAACTCAATCGGTTTGTGAAATCCTTGTATTCCAATACCATGTGAGCTTCCCCGAAAAGAGAGGGAATTTCTGGTAGCTACAATGTTTTTTTATCTTTGTGTCAAAACACAATAGAAATAAATAATATCACAATAATGCATCATAAAGATTCAGCATAAAATAAGTAGTCCCATGCATAAAGCTTTCATTTACAATGTATTAAGTTTTATTGAAGTATTTAGCTCATTTTCAATTTTTTTGCTTGATACTGTTCCTTGAATATATATGCATTTGATAAAAGACATATATAGTCTAGTTTCTTGTTGTCAAACATTATGGTTTAATTAAAGGTCGAGTACCGTGTTCATCCTGCTCTTCACAAGGAGCCATGTGACTGCAAGGAAGCACAACTACTAGTGGATGTCTGGAAGTCTGCAATGGCAATATCTTTGGAATAGTGTGTGATGAATAGGGAGCTGCTGAAGCACAAGTTGCATGCAGACAACTAGGTTATTCTGTTTTTGGAGCTACTACACTTTCTGTATTATGCTATTAGTGATGATATTGGACAGATATGGTTGGATGATGTCAATTGTAATGGGGATCAGATCAGTCTCTTTAACTGTACTGCTAACCACATTGGGGTCCACAATTGTTTTCACTTTGAAGATGTTCGAGTGAGCTATCAAGCTAGTAAATAATAGCTAATAATTGAACTAGGATGTTTGTTATTTGCTTTACCAAACTATTTGTCACAATGGTGTAGACTTTTTGCATAGTATAACAATAACATAATATAATGTCAATAAATAGATCCAATCTTTGGATATAGCTTTGTTCATAACTGAACTAGGAAAAATAAAAGAAAACCCTTATTTTTTGTAACTTTGCTCATATTTTCATATTAGAGTTGATGCTGGTATTTCAAAGAGTAGCTGGCAAATGACCATGGCTTGAACTGCATATAAAATTTTTAGCTGTCAAATATATAATTTGAATATTTTGGCATTTCCCATCTTATAATGGCCTGCAGGGAGGCACAGCCAGAAGTGGACATGTAGAAGTTTACTACAACAATGTGTGGGGCACAGTATGTGATCATGGTTAGGTGACTGCTGATGCACAAGTTGCATGCAGTCAGCTGGGATATTGTGCTATTGGAGCTAATACAATTCCAGATCCTGATGATACTTGCCAGATATGGTTGGATAATTTCAATTGTGTTGGAGATGAGTTCAATCTCTATAATGTAGTGCCAACTCTATTGAAATGCACAATTGTTCGCACTCTGAAGATGTTGGAGTGAGCTGTCAAGCTGGTAAGTAATAATGATCATTAAGATAGTTTTTATGCATGATTTATGATTATTGACTGTAGAGTTTTTCGAACCAGGTATTTATAAACAGCAGATAACATGGCACTGTGTGAACAAGTTGTGTAAACTCTATGGGAAATGTAGTAATGATAATGATAACTAATTTCTTGTTTATTTATTACACAAAATAATTCATTTGTAAATTCTACACAGCAATTTAATGGGGTAAAAAAAAAAAAAATTTCTACAAATTCTTACCTCAAATCTTTACTTGTGGTTACAACTTTAGAGCTCTGTAGATTCTGGAAACTTCATGGTATAGACTTCATATATAGCTCAAAAGATAGGTCTCTCTGTGTGCTCTCTTTTAATACTAAAATATGTTACAATGGTATAACTATAGGCAAATTACTAGACACTAAAGTGGAGGGACCTCAAAAACCTGAATCCCTGCAACCTCAGCCTAAATAACTCCCGGATTGCTAAGTGCTAAAGGTACCAGTGGCTAGGAAGCCCTAGGCTATTCAATGACCTTTTTAATTAGGTGTTAAAATGTAAGTACGTGGTAAGTGTGCGGGTGGAAAATGATTTTGAGCATGGACATTTTACATGACCTGCAGGACAACATGGACATACTATTTGACACATTAGCTGCGGGACAACATGGACATACAATTTGACACATTAGCTGCGGGATAACATGGACATACTATTTGACACATTAGCTGCGGGACAACATGGACATACTATTTGACACATTAGCTGCGGGACAACATGGACATACTATTTGACACATTAGCTGCGGGACAACATGGACATACTATTTGACACATTAGCTGCGGGACAACATGGACATACTATTTGACACATTAGCTGCGGGACAACATGGACATACTATTTGACACATTAGCTGCGGGACAACATGGACATACTATTTCACACATGACCTGCAGGACAACATGGACATACTATTTCACACATTAGCTGCAGGACAGCATGGACATACTATTTGACACATTAGCTGCAGGACAACATGGACACACTATTTGACACATTAGCTGCAGGACAACATGGACATACTATTTGACACATTAGCTGCGGGACAACATGGACACACTATTTCACACATTAGCTGCAGGACAACATGGACATACTATTTGACACATGACCTGCAGGACAACATGGACATACTATTTGACACATGACCTGCAGGACAACATGGACATACTATTTGACACATTAGCTGCGGGACAACATGGACATACTATTTGACACATTAGCTGCGGGACAACATGGACAAACTATTTCACACATGAAGCTACAGGACAACATGGACAGATGTTCTAGCCCACATCAGGCATAATGTTGAAAGTAAATTTTAAGTTTATTATTGAGAAGGTCATTGTAATTTCATTACGACTCAACTTGATATCATCCAGTTGAAAGAGATTGTAAACTCCTAGAGAGAATTGAAGCAATGTCAACTGAGAGTTCATTGAGAGTTTACTGATGCATTGCTTGCCAGTGGTCCATTACAAGCTCAGCTAACATTGGTCGAGAGCTATGTAGCACAATGTACATAACGTACAACTTGATAGAAATATGATAACTGACTCCAGGAGATTTCTAACATCATCAGCTGACATGTGGAGGAAGATGTATTGCTGACATGTGGAGGAAGATGTAGCTGACATGTGGAGGAAGATGTATTGCTGACATGTAGAGGAAGATGTATTGCTGACATGTGGAGGAAGATGTATTGCTGACATGTGGAGGAAGATGTAGCTGACATGTGGAGGAAGATGTATTGCTGACATGTAGAGGAAGATGTATTGCTGACATGTGGAGGAAGATGTATTGCTGGCATGTGGAGGAAGATGTATTGCTGGCATGTGGAGGAAGATGTATTGCTGGCATGTGGAGGAAGATGTATTGCTGACATGTGGAGGAAGATGTATTGTTGGCATGTGGAGGAAGATGTATTGCTGGCATGTGGAGGAAGATGTATTGCTGGCATGTGGAGGAAGATGTATTGTTGGCATGTGGAGGAAGATATATTGTTGGCATGTGGAGGAAGATGTATTGCCGACATGTGGAGGAAGATGTATTGTTGGCATGTGGAGGAAGATGTATTGCTGGCATGTGGAGGAAGATGTATTGCTGGCATGTGGAGGAAGATGTATTGCTGAGGAAGATGTATTGCTGGCATGTGGAGGAAGATGTATTGCTGGTATGTGGGATAAGCAAACTTTTCTCTGCCTTAATTCAGAAAGGAAGATAAGTAACCCATACATGCCTTAAGGGGTCTGAGAAGAAGAATCCTGTGGTAGCAGGGATGAGTGAAGACATCAAGAGAGTCTGCAGGAAGTTCCACATTAGAATCCTTTTCAAATCAGGAAGAACTCTAAAGGCACAATTTAACAGAGTGAAGGATGAACTGCCAACTGGTATATGCTTATGCATTGGGTACCATATCCCTTGCAGTTGTGTGAAATACTACACAGGGGAGACCAACAGAAGACTGGAGACTAGAACGAAAGAACATCAAGATAGTGTACTAAAAGGAAGTTGCATTACTGAACATGCATCGAACAATGGACGTCTGATTTTGTGGGAGGAAGCCACCATCTTAGACTAGGCCAGAAGACAGGAAGAACTGCTAGCTCATGCTCTGTATATAGTAAAATACGATTGACTAGTAAAAAAAGAAGTATTTACCACACATTTACAGGACCACATGAAGACCAAGATTTCTTGTTAATTATACTAGTGGTGTTTGTTGTCTACATTGCATTAATAGGTAAAGGGTCCTTTAAATGTTTGTCGCCTACATTGTTTAAATGTTTGTCGCCTACATTGTATTAATAGGTAAAGGGTCCTGTAAATGTTTGTTGTCTACATTGTATTAATAGGTAAAGGGTCCCCTGTAAATATTTGTCGTAAAGGGTCATGTAAATGTCTGTTGTCTACATTGTTTACATTTTATTAATAGGTACAGGGTCCCTGTAAATGTTGGTTGTCTACATTGTATCGATAGGTAAAGGGTCATTTAAATGTTGGTTTAGGTAAAGGGTCCCCCTGTAAATATTTGTCATCTACATTGCATACATTGTATTAATGTATGCATTGATTAATAGGTCGCCTATAAATATTTTGTATTAATAGGTAAAGGGTCCTGTAAATGTTGGCTGTCTACATTGTATTAATAGGTAAAGGGTCACCTGTAAATATTTGTCGTCTACATTGGTAAATTCTTGTTTCCATTTAATTCTGACTATAATTGTCATCCAATTTAGTTAATTTTTCTATTTCTATTTGTCTTTTAAGCAATCACCTACAATATGTTACTCAGTGTAACACCAGAATCAACCCATCATATTATCAGGCTGCCAACCCAGACTAGTGGAATCTCTGGACACATGACCTAATTTCCCTGGGCAATGGTTCACTTCCCTGGATCCACCCTCCCCCCATTTTTATTAATATATGTCCCTAGTTTAAAATAATTAAGTTGAGATATATATAAGTTCTCTGGTGGGTGAATCTGAATCAGACTGAGACTAGTTACTATCACAGGAAGTTGATTGTAAGTCAGAGGGCAGAGCAGTTGCAAGATCAGAAGTTTTGCACATTTCTACGAGTTGCAGTCTTCACTGATTTGAGAAAATCAGCTGAAGAGGATAGCTATATACATGTATTGTCAAAACAGGTTTTCTATTTTTAATTTGGTGCTTAATAAATCACATATTGTTGTAGGACCTAACCTCATTCTGTGATCAGTTACGATCTTGACAAACATCCTTCCAGGAAATAGCCTTCCAGGAAACAGCCTTCCAGGACAGAATAGGAATGTTAAAGTACCAGTGGCTTTTTAGCAAGCTGTGCAAGCATACCAAACACTTCCTTGATCAGGCACACTCTTTATTTCAGCCATAGCAGCCCAAAAATACTATTTAGGGTCAAGCTTTGGAAGTTGGCTATCAGAGCAAGCTTCAAAATCTTGAAATTCAATTGTGAGCATATCAATTTCATCTGTCGTAAATTAAGCGAGTCACAAAATCAATTATTCTGCTGACAGTTGACATTGTGTGATTTCGAGGGTCTAGTTCTTGATGGTTTTATCTTTAAAAGGAAACTTATTGAGTTGACACTTGTTTCACATACATGAGAATATAACTGACGTTCAACATGTTCCAGCAACTTCATCCTTAAGTTCCATCAAAAGTAGCCTTGCAGATGTGCCAATTCCAAGCTCATCATCTTCAACTTGATTGTTTCACTCACAATAATTAAATCATGAATCTCTTTTATAACTTCAAGTGTGATAAATTGCTGATAAATTCATGAGACCCGAGCCAATATGACTTGCACTTGTCTGCGACTGTAGAAAAATTTGCTGAGACATTTTAAAGCAAATGATACAAATGGTGAAAGAACTTTGTAAGGTGGATCCTCTTAATTATTTGTCAATTCGATAAACACACTCATTAGCATTCGACCTTTCAAGGTCAAAGCAAGTATAAAAAGAGGCCATTTCTCAATAAGCCATTACACGCAACCTTTCCAAACTGAGCCAGAGAGTGGTAGTATGTTTTATATCTTCAAACTCATCTTCCATTTCTGAGTTTACAGTCCATCTTTTTGCTGAATATTTAAATTGATACAAAATATCAATGAGAAGGTTATCAAGTGACACTGGTAGAGCCTTGCAGTAGCACAGCAGGCAGATGTGACAATTTTGCTGTCCATAATGATTTCCTTACATAGTTTTGTAAGTGGTCTGCAGTGGAAAATGCCAGGTTATGCTCAGCCATGAAGGTTGTGAATGCAGCTGAGGTAAGTTGCTTGTTGAGTATGGCTTCTTTTCACTTACTAAAGATGTTGTGGTACTTAGATTAGTGAAAGATTTGGCACGATCCTTGTGGCATTTACTTTCCATGTTGCATTTCACATCGCACAATCCTCCTCTAGCTAGTGAGAAATCAATAACAGCTGCTGCAATCAGCGTAGAACTAGACACCCTGTCACTTGATGACATGTGGTCGCATGACCATTCAGTCTTACCATTTACAAAGTCCTTTTCTTCCTCCATAACTACAAGACTCAAGAGCAGCTAATCCTACAGAGAAAGCATGTGGCCCGACTATAAAGTGGTGACTGGGTCAAATGATCATGATGCAGTGTTTGCGGTTATGTCATATTAACAAAGTAAATCTTGTAGTTTGGCACATTAATGATTAGCACGTGCTTTATACATGCAACAAGTACACAGTGAATTTATGATTATGGCTAAAATCCCTGGACAGAGGAGGTATATATATAGTTAATACCTGGACCCCTGGACAAAATTGTGAAAAGGATAAAATCCCTGGAATGTCCGGGGCATCCGTGGATGGTTGGCAGCTATGTATCAGCTATGTATTATCTACCATATTGATTGCTCTAGTAATCAAACACATGCACTATAAGTAGGTATCTGGTTTTGTTGAAAGCCCGAGCTGTTACTATTGTCGCAGAAGTAAACTTTTGAGCACATCACTTCTTAGTCAGAAAACATGCAACTGCTTGCTGACTCAACAAGGACTCAATATTATATGTGCATAAGCATGACCGTGACATTGAAACCCCTTTACCAAACTTGGGGTGTTTGGCCGAGAAGTTGGGGAAAAAGCAGAAAAGCGTGTAAACCAGCAATATTGCACCAACTGTGACTTCATGAGCCAATTTAGTAATTAGAGTTGGAGACCACACCCACTATAGATAGAACACATGCAGTTCAGTTCTTTTGTGCCAGCATCACTAAACAGAAGCAGCAGCTAATACGCTAAACAAAGCACAATTGCAGACCCCACCTTACAGACTGGTCAAATAATATTGAGTCTCTAGTGCAAACAATTTGTCTATGATACACTGTGGACCTACTTTAAAATGGTAGTAAGGAGAAAGAATTTAGTGACGGGTCTGACGTGTAGCGAACTAGCATCAATTGGAGAAGAGTCTCAAGCCAATAGAACAGGAATTGGATGCTAATAACAGGACAAGCCAAAACTAAGCATGCTTAGGCAATACACTCAAAAACCTGGTAAAGTATTTTCACTTAAATCAATGATGATCTTCACCACATGGCACTTACAGGATGGAAATAAGTGGTAATTAATAGAACAGTTAACACTCAATTGAACAGAGTTTTAAGTTTGTGATATCAAAAGTTGAGCGAATGTCTCTACCTTCTTCTTCCCCGGACTTCTTCCATAAGTAGAGGACACTCAGTCAAATGAAAATCCTCATACAAGTCATGTATCTAAACCACACCGAGTTAATCAATATACCGAGTTAATAAACGTACCAAGTTAATCAACATATCAAGTTAATCAACATACCAAGTTCATAAAGTTAATAAACGTAAATAAATGTAGCCAGTTAATCAACATATATACCAAATTAATCATCGTACCAAGTTAGTTAATAAACATTCAAGTTAATAAACGTACCAAGTTAATAAGAGTAGAAATAAAACCTCAATGAACTCTCAGTTGACACACAATAATGTTCTCAATAATCAACTGAAATTGTATTCTCTCGACATTTTGATGCTCTAGCCTTCACATACCCACACACACACATGCATGTGCACACACACACATGCATGCATATGACATACACGCACACATGCATGTGCACACACACACACACATGCATGTCCATGTTGATGAAAGTGCGTGGCCAGTGCTACGATGGTTGCAGCACAATGCAGGAGCAAGGGGTGTGGTTGCTAAGACTCAGGCACTGGAGCCTAAAGCACTTTTTATCCGCTGTTAAGGGGGGACTGTACCGCAGAAAAACTACAGGTTTATAAATCGCCAAAACTTTTTTCTATACATTCTATGCAGATTTTTAAAAAATGCTTGTTGTTCCTTATGGTTTGTGCTTCCTAATGATACTTTGAATGTCTCTACAGATATATTTTCTTAGAAGATACATCAAGATTCCCCCCAAAAAGTGACCATTATCAGCTCTGCAATCATAACTGCCCCAGTTTTCAAGATGAAAGTCCCACACTTGGGTCAGCTGAAAGCAGAGGAAAAAATCTAAGGTATGTAAGAAACTGATTATCAATAACCATCATGGTTGCTGCTGAGTGGCAAGCATCCCTGAGAAAATCCCAAACCTCACACTTCAAATGACCATAACTTATCAACACTTGTAGTAATTAAACTTCGATTCCTTAGACAATTAGAAGAGCTATTCAGTGATATAAAAAAAAGAAAATTTTCAGTGAAGCGTAGGAAAGTTATGAGCGTTACTGCAAAAAAACACAAGATTTTTTTTTAAATAAGGAAACATTGGTCAAGTTATATAGGGCAATGCAGACATATTTTCTCGTAAGACACATCAAGATCCCTAAAAAGGTTGACCTAACTTGCAGAAAAGTTCATAACTGTCCTAATTATCAAGAACAAAGTCAGAGATTTGGTCAGCTAATAGAGGAGGCCCTAATCTGCAATACATGAACAGATTATCAATAATGCTGTGGTTTTTGAGTGGCAGGCCACAGCTTTGACAACTGGAAAACACCAGGGAAAATCCCAAACCTTACCACTTCAAATCATTATAACTTGCCAATACTTATAGTACTTAAAAATTAGAAGAGCTATCCAGAGATATAAATATTATTATTTTTTAGTGAAGTTTAGGAAAGTTATGAGCTTTACGGCCAAAAAACAAGATTTTTTGGGGGAAAAAAAAAAAAATATAGTCCAAGTTAAGGCAAATATCATGCAATATGTGTTCTCTTTGTAGTTTCTTGATCTGTTACATGGACAATGAAAGAAGAAGGAAAAAAGAAGGGGGGAAAAAACTGTCTAATTTTTGACGTATAGTCCCCCCTTTTAAAGGGCACACACTTAACTTAATGGGTTAATGATGCAACCAAGCAGTCGTCCATCTTGAAATATTGCGTGGATACTTGCTTTGAATTGGAAAGTTCTCTCCAAAATGAGAAGCAATGCTAAACCTTACTAAAGAAGAAACAGGTACTGAGGTAGTGATGCTCTATTAATTCGTATTCTACGTCCCATTAGATGGACAGTACCAGGTGAGCCACTTGCTAGCATTAGATATATCCAACTATGCTGAGTTACAGTTTTGTGGGAGAGAGCACTGCTAAGTACATCAGACACAGATGTGAAAGTTAGAATTCGTGGCTTTGAAAGTCAGATGCATGCAGAAGTTTCAATTCCTATTTGGTTTATTGCCTCTCGGAAATAATTTTGCGACATCTTGCATACCTGAACCATGTTATCTTATACACACACACATTCATTTACAATAGAGTTTGTATGTATCATGTGTAAGCAATTGTTGGTTCTGTACATAAGTACTATTTACTTAAAACAATTTTTTTTTAATTAATATTTTTTAATTTTTTTAAAAAAAGGTCCAGGAGTTCTTTGCTTCCGGTGACGTGTCAGAGGATTCAGAACATACTGCCAGCAACACTTGGTGGCCATTGCATCATCAGTAGCCAGCCTGCACTGCTAGAAAATGGTGGTGCTTCTGATTCTCCTTCATGTAACTTTCTGTGGAATTCTGCTGCTTTCTCTCTTAGCAACAGTCACTGACTGGAGTGTGTTCAAGCAGCTGGTCATATTTAGTAAGGTGTATGTTGAACCCATTCCTGACTATCAAGGGTGCTTGCAAACTCTCGAAGTTTGGCTTCAATCTTCTTGATCTGTTACCTTTGTCTTGCCAGTGCCATGCTCTTGAGTGAGTCCATCTCGAGTGGTTCCTCTGGGTATCTTGCCAAGGATAGCTAATTTCGACTCAATGGATAAAACTATGCTCTTCTTTCAGCAACTTTTACGTGCAAATCTCTAGTCAGCCCCACCCCAACAAAATGTTCCATCGATGAATGATTATCCGATAATCGAGGGTTGGATATGTGAGGGTGTACTGTACTTACATGAAGCCAGACACTACAAGCTCCTAATCTTTCTAGTGTAGAAGGCCTTGAAGTTGCAACGCTAAAACACTACAAACATTGCGCTCCGGCGCCACTTCTGAATTGTTCTCGAACTTTAAGCGTGTAGAATATGAGCTCCAAAGTCACAAAACTATAAAAACTCTCATGTGTAAAAAAAAAAAGAAGTGACAACATCCACAACTTCGAACTCGTGCAACTTTCTTTCCATCTTTTTTTGTCTCTCGGCGGAACTAATTCCATCATTAAAAAAAAACTTTTCCTTTTGGGTCATCTGAACACCCTTTTCTTTGCTCTATGTAATAAACTTTGAAATACGGTAATATACAAGCACTGGAAACAAGATGATTTATCAAAAACAGTCGACACTCTGCCCATCTAAAATGATATAAAATGACCCACCTAAATGACCCACCTAAGAGCACAATTCTGGAGTTCCATTGCATGAGCTGTTAAGAAATGGATGCCAAAAAACTTTGAAGTTCATACATGCAGTTGTGTTGCATTGTCAAAGAGCTCCGCCGAAAGCAAGCGCTATTCTTCCCGAGTCATTGTGTTTATCAACAACATGGACATAACTAGAGCTAGCTGCAGTAGGTTGCCGAGTTCTTCATTGCTATTTTCCACCCTCACAGATATTCCGCAAGCATAAGGATTTCTTTGTGACATTGGCAGCTTGTATGGGAGAGTGCAAGAAATTTACCAGTCGCGTGCTAGTACATTTTGGTAATTACTAATACTATAATCAATTAGAATTGGAAGACTGTATTTCAAGTGCAGTACAGCTTCTATTAGAGTAAATGCGGCGTGTAGGATTGGCACATCAAGAAATAAATGTAGAGCACAGCCAGATAAATGACCCTTTACCATTTAAAAACCATTACCTGATTATTAATGAATGATTTTCAATTTTCATTGGTAAAAGGTCATCCAAGCTGTCGCTTCCATTCCTCTTGACATGTCAATTCAATGCAGATGTTGGTTTTAATCTATCTATCTATCTTACCTATCTACTACCCACCTACCCACCCACCCACCTAACCCACCCACCCACCCACCTAACCCACCTACCTACCTACCCAACCCACCTACCTACCCACCCACCCACCCACCTATCCACCCACCTACCCACCTACCTACCCACCCAACCCACCTACCTATCTACCCACCTACCTACCCACCCACCTACCCACCCACCTACCTACACACCTACCTACCCACCCACCTACCTACACACCTACCTACCTACCCACCTACCTACCTACCTACCCACCCACCTACCCACCCACCCACCTACCCACCCACCCACCTACCAACCCACCTACCCACCCACCTACCTACCCACCCAACCCACCTACCTACCCACCTACCTACCTAACCACCCACCTACCCACCCACCCACCTATCCACCCACTTACCCACCCACCCACCTACCTACCCACCTACCTACCCACCCACCTACCCAACCACCTACCAACCCACCTACCCACCTACCTACCCACCAACCTACCCACCTACCCACCTACCTACCCACCTACCTACCTACCCACCCACCTACCCACCCACATACCCACCCACTCACCTACCACCTACCCACCCACCTACCCACCCACCCACCTACCCACCTACCTACCCACCTACCCACCTACCTACCCACCTACCCACCTACCTACCCACCCACCTATCCACCCACCTACCCACCAACCTACCCACCTACCTACCTACCCACCCACCCACCCACCTACCCACCTACCCACCTACCTACCTACCCACCCACCCACCCACCTACCCACCCACCCACCTACCTACCCACACACCTACCCACCCACCTACCTACCCACCTACCTACCTACCCACCTACCTACCCACCCACCTACCCACCTACCAACCTACTACCCACCTACCTACCCACCCACCCACCTACCCACCCACCTACCTAACTATCTATTCCCTATCTTTTTAACTAATTACTGTATAACTACCTACCTATCTATCTACCTATCTATTCCCTATCTATCTATCTCCCTATCTATCTAGGTATTATCTGCCATCTACCTACCCATTTACTTACTTATCTATCTACCCATTTATCCACCTATCCATCCATCCATCCATCATCCATCTATCAGAGAGTATGCTAGGATACTAACTACTTGTAGAAACATGATCTAGAGTCCACTATATAACAATGCCCTAGCATATTATCAGTAACATAGCAACAACAAACTCCTATCACATCAAATGAACTCTACCTCCTCCAAATACTTGCTCTGGATCTTGAACCTGGAAGCACATATCTTGCAGGTAATGGCACCTGCAACAGTAAGTCAGCCAACACAGGAGGATTGGAGTTCATTATTCAATACAGATCTGTGAATGGGAGGGAGACTCTCACCCTCACAACACCATCAACACCTCCTTATTGTTTCATACATTGGGCAGTGCTGTAGCAATCTGTATGTTTGGTTTGATCACTATTTTTAATTGATGGACAAGTTCATATCTCATATCTCAGCTAATACTCTCTTTGGCAGCTTCAGCAAATTAAACAGCAATTATTGCTATAAACACACTTCAAGTTGGAGGGGGCAGGAGGTGTTACTCTTTTTAAAGGACCTATAATTTGAAACCTTTTTTTTTGTATTTATTACTTCCAGTTCATTCCCGTAGCAAAAACAACAACAAAAAAAAAAGATTAAAATAAACAAATAAATAAATAAACAAATAAATAAATTGCTCCCCTCCCAATAATGATCTATTTTATGAAGGCTAGAAGTCAAGATGCATGCACTCTCTTCAGAACTGTCTGCTGATCTCCTATAAATTAATTCACAGAACGCCTGCAACCATTTCCACACTCACAGGCAGTGCAACGGAACAACAGGAGCACATTGTTAGAGGGAATCTTTTTCTTCTTCTTCAGAATGCCACACAGAAGGAAAATAGGAGTCCAATACATTATAAATAAAAAAAATTATAAAAAAAAATTTTTTTTAAAACTTATAAGACTCAATGTCAAACATTGACGTATAACTTTTCACCGGCAGAAACACACAGAGAACAACATCGTGTCCATGATGTGGCTATGCAGTTCCTTACACAGCTGTGAATGTGGGAGTGGTTACAGGCTCAAAGTGATTTTTAAAGGTGATCAGGACACACTTCTGAAGAGAGCGTATGCATCTTCTCTAAACACTTACTAGCCCTTCACTTCATAAAGTAGATCATTGGAAAGCTCTTGAAAAAAATGCTTATCTTTTTTCTTTTGCTGGTGGTGGAATGAACTGAAAATGAATAAGTTGTGACAGTTACAAATTTTAGGTCTGTTTTTAATTTTTGAGTAGGTTACCTCATTCTTAATCCGCCAAGTGGCAGGAGGGGGGGGAGGAATGGAAAAAAAAGAAGGGGGAAAAAAGGGGGGGGGAAAGGGGGAAAAGGTGGAAAGGGGAAAAGGTGGAAAAAGGGGGAAAAAGATAAAAATGTCGAAGGATCTTGTGCTTCTTCACACACATACTTGCACACAATAGGTCCCCTCGGGATAATTTCACTACCAGAAGACTCCAAATGCATTTGCAGCAACTAATCTGTATCACAATTCAGTAAAAACACCTGAAAATTAGTACAGGATTGTGCATACAATAAAGACACTTATGTGTGTGCAGTGGCGAGCCTAGCTGAGCGAGTCAACAAGCAGCTGCACGCAGTGGCAAGCCTAGCTGAGCCGAGTCAACAAGCAGCTGCATGCAGTGGCAAGCCTAGTTGAGCCAGTCAACAAGCAGTGGCAAGCCTAGCTGGGCCAGTCAACAAGCAGCTGCACGCAAGTGGCAAGCCTAGCTGAGCCAGTCAACAAGCAGCTGCATGCAGTGGCAAGCCTAGCTGAGCCAGTCAACAAGCTGCTGCACGCAGTGGCAAGCCTAGCTGAGCCAGTCAACAAGTAGCTGCACGCAGTGGCAAGCCCAGCTGAGCCAGTCAACAAGCAGCTGCACGCAGTGGCAAGCCTAGCTGAGCCAGTCAACAAGCAGCTGCACGCAGTGGTGAGCCTAGCTGAGCCTAGTCAACAAGCATCTGCATGCAGTGGCAAGCCTAGCTGAGCCAGTCAACAAGCAGCTGCACGCAGTGGCAAGCTTAGCTGAGCCGAGTCAACAAGTAGCAGCACGCAGTGGCAATCCTAGCTGAGCCAGTCAACAAGCAGCTGCAGGCAGTGGCAAGCCTAGCTGAGCCAGTCAACAAGCAGCTGCACGCAGTGGCAAGCTTAGCTGAGCCAGTCAACAAGCAGCTGCACGCAGTGGCAAGCTTAGCTGAGCCAGTCAACAAGCAGCTGCACACAGTGGCAAACCTAGCTGAGCCAGTCAACAAGCAGCTGCAGGCAGTGGAAAGCCTAGCTGAGCCTAGTCAACAAGCAGCTGCATGCAGTGGCAAGCCTAGCTGAGCCAGTCAACAAGCAGCTGCACGCAGTGGCAAGCCTAGCTGAGCCGAGTCAACAAGCAGCTGCATGCAGTGGCAAGCCTATCTGAGCCAGTCAACAAGCAGCTGCAGGCAGTGGCAAGCCTAGCTGAGCCAGTCAACAAGCAGCTGCATGCAGTGGCAAGCCTAGCTGAGCCAGTCAACAAGCAGCTGCAGGCAGTGGCAAGCCTAGCTGAGCCGAGTCAACAAGCAGCTGCACGCAGTGGCAAGCCTAGCTGAGCCGAGTCAACATGCAGCTGCAGGCAGTGGCAAGCCTAGCTGAGCCGAGTCAACAAGCAGCTGCACGCAGTGACAAGCCTAGCTGAGCCAGTCAACAAGCAGCTGCATGCAGTGGCAAGCCTAGCTGAGCCAGTCAACAAGCAGCTGCAGGCAGTGGCAAGCCTAGCTGAGCCAGTCAACAAGCAGCTGCACGCAGTGGCAAGCCTAGCTGAGCCAGTCAACAAGCAGCTGCATGCAGTGGCAAGCCTAGCTGAGCCGAGTCAACAAACAGCTGCATGCAGTGGCAAGCCTAGCTGAGCCAGTCAACAAGCAGCTGCAGGCAGTGGCAAGCCTAGCTGAGCCAGTCAACAAGCAGCTGCACGCAGTGGCAAGCCTAGTTGAGCCGAATCAACAAGCAGCTGCACGCAGTGGCAAGCCTAGCTGAGCCAGTCAACAAGCAGCTGCACGCAGTGGCAAGCCTAGCTGAGCCGAGTCAACAAGCAGCTTCACGCAGTGGTTAGCTTAGCTGAGCCGAGTTAACAAGCAGCTGCACGCAGTGGCAAGCTTAGCTGAGCCGAGTCAACAAGCAGCTGCACGCAGTGGCAAGCCTAGCTGAGCCAGTCAACAAGCAGCTGCAGGCAGTGGCAAGCCTAGCTGAGCCAGTCAACAAGCAGCTGCACGCAAGTGGCAAGCCTAGCTGAGCCAGTCAACAAGCAGCTGCATGCAGTGGCAAGCCTAGCTGAGCCGAATCAACAAGCAGCTGCACGCAGTGGCAATCCTAGCTGAGCCGAGTCAACAAGCAGCTGCATGCAGTGGCAAGCCTAGCTGAGCCGAAGCAACAAGCAGCTGCATGCAGTGGCAAGCCTAGCTGAGCCAGTCAACAAGCAGCTGCACGCAAGTGGCATGCCTAGCTGAGCCAGTCAACAAGCAGCTGCATGCAGTGGCTAGCCTAGCTGAGCCAGTCAACAAGCAGCTGCACGCAGTGGCAAGCTTAGCTGAGCCAGTCAACAAGCAGCTGCAGGCAGTGGCAAGCCTAGCTGAGCCTAGTCAACAAGCAGCTGCATGCAGTGGCAAGCCTAGCTGAGCCAGTCAACAAGCAGCTGCACGCAGTGGCAAGCCTAGCTGAGCCTAGTCAACAAGCAGCTGCATGCAGTGGCAAGCCTAGCTGAGCCAGTCAACAAGCAGCTGCACACAGTGGCAAGCTTAGCTGAGCCAGTCAACAAGCAGCTGCAGGCAGTGGCAAGCCCAGTCAACAAGCAGCTGCATGCAGTGGCAAGCCTAGCTGAGCCGAGTCAACAAATAGCTCACTTTCTCCTCTTATCTGGATAAAATCAGTTAGTTTCCCCAGAGGCTTACTCTTGTGATAGTACTTAACAGCACAGATATTCAATGAAACTAGGTAACTGCTTATGGTTATGTATCTATGTGTACGAGTACATAGGCACGTGGGTATATATTGAAGATCTAGTCGAATCGTTGTGAGAGTAAAATTCAAGTTGGTTATTGAGAAGGTCTTTGTAATTTCGCTATGTCCAACTGAGAGTTCGTTGAGAATAAATGTCTATGATTGGCAGTTTTTGAGTTAAGAAGTTCTATGGATGGCTACTTGACTATAACACATAGAATAAAAACCCAATTATAAATACCAAAAAAAGACAAAAAACTAAAGGCAATATATATATATACATGCATTTAGGATTGACTTGTCAGGAAATAAATGGAGCCTAGATTTACCAACATAGACAGCAAACATTTAGGGTTCACTATTCTAATAGGATAAATGTCCCATTGTTCACTATTCCCCCACTTAATGCCATCTTCCCCATTTAATGTTATTTTCCTAACTTAATGCCATCTTCTCCCACTTACCATCATCTTCCCCATTTAATGTCACCTCCCCTATTTAATGCCAACTAATGTCATCTTCCCCACATAACAACATCTTCCCCACTTAACGCCACCTTCCCCACATATTGACATCTTGCTTCATGTTTAGGGCATGTTGTGAAGCGTTGTTATAGAAACCATGACACACGGTCTGCACACTTAGTCCAATATTGAAAGGTAGAGGCTTGTAATCACTCTGACTCTGCCAACCACTCCATGTTGGTGATCGCAGGGTTTCCTGCTCGTCTCCTCCCCAGCAGCTGCTTAGCCACCATAAGCTGCCATCTCTAAAGCCAATGAAAGCCACACCCACTCTCACAAGCCAGTTCCGTACTATCCAGTAATCACAAATTCTGCACCCTCATCTCAAAAGCAATAAACTCTGCGCACCTGTCTAGAACTTGTGGGATCATTACATTATTACCTCATTATAGCTCTTCCTGTAGTATACTAGACACTTCCTGCAATATACTAGAAAATATACTAGACACTTCCTGTAGCATAGTCGACACATGGATAGCTCCTATAAGTGCTCATCAGGCAATGGTGGAGTACTTTTGGGTGCTACACATATCAGTGTGTAGACCATTACCATTCAGTCTCAGACATGGGCCCACACCTGTGCAGACCATTACCATTCAGTCTCAGACATGGGCCCACACATGAGTAGACCATTACCATTCAGTCTCAGACATGGGCCCACACATGTGCAGACCATTACCATTCAGTCTCAGACATGGGTCCACACATGTGCAGACCATTACCATTCAGTCTCAGACATGGGCCCACACATGTGCAGACCATTACCATTCAGTCTCAGACATGGGTCCACACATGTGCAGACCATTACTATTCAGTCTCAGACATGGGTCCACACCTGTGCAGACCATTACCATTCAGTCTCAGACATGGGCCCACACATGTGCCGACCATTACCATTCAGTCTCAGACATGGGCCCACACATGTGCAGACCATTACCATTCAGTCTCAGACATGGGCCCACACATGTGCAGACCATTACGATTCAGTCCTTGACATGGGCCCACACATGTGCAGACCATTACCATTCAGTATCAGACATGGGTCCACACCTGTGCAGACCATTACCATTCAGTCTCAGACATGGGCCCACACCTGTGCAGACCATTACCATTCAGTCTCAGACATGGGTCCACACATGTGCAGACCATTACCATTCAGTCTCAGACATGGGTCCACACATGTGCCGACCATTACCATTCAGTCTCAGACATGGGTCCACACCTGTACAGACCATTACCATTCAGTCTCAGACATGGGCCCACACATGTGCAGACCATTACCAGTCAGTCTCAGACATGGGCCCACACATGTGCAGACCATTACCATTCAGTCTCAGACAGGGGTCTACACATGTGCCGACCATTACCATTCAGTCTCAGACATGGGTCCACACCTGTGCAGACCATTACCATTCAGTCTCAGACATGGGTCCACACATGTGCCGACCATTACCAATCAGTCTCAGACATGGGTCCACACATGTGCAGACCATTACCAGTCAGTCTCAGACATGGGTCTACACCTGTGCAGACATGGACCCACACATGTGCCGACCATTACCATTCAGTCTCAGACAGGGGTCCACACCTGTGCAGACCATTACCATTCAGTCGCAGACATGGGCCCACACATGTGTAGACCATTACCATTCAGTCTCAGACATGGGCCCACACCTGTGCAGACCATTACCATTCAGTCTCAGACATGGGTCCACACATGTGCAGACCATTACCATTCAGTCTCAGACATGGGTCCACACCTGTGCAGACCATTACTATTCAGTCTCAGACATGGGTCCACACATGTGCAGACCATTACCATTCAGTCTCAGACATGGGTCCACACATGTGCAGACCATTACCATTCAGTCTCAGACATGGGTCCACACATGTGTAGACCATTACCATTCAGTCTCAGACATGGGCCCACACATGTGCAGACCATTACCATTCAATCTCAGACATGGGCCCACACATGTGCAGACCATTACCATTCAGTCTCAGACATGGGTCCACACATGTGCATACCATTACCACTCAGTCTCAGACATGGGCTCACACATATGCCGACCATTACCATTCAGTCTCAGACATGGGCTCACACCTGTGTAGACCATAAACATTCAGTCTCAGACATGGGTCCACACATGTGCAGACCATTACCATTCAGTCTCAGACATGGGTCCACACATGTGCAGACCATTACCATTCAGTCTCAGACATGGGTCCACACATGTGTAGACCATTACCATTCAGTATCAGACATGGGCCCACACATGTGCAGACCATTACCATTCAGTCTCAGACATGGGCCCACACATGTGCAGACCATTACCATTCAGTCTCAGACCCTGGGTCCACACTGGGCATACCATTACCATTCAGTCTCAGACATGGGCTCACACATGTGCCGACCATTACCATTCAGTCTCAGACATGGGCTCACACCTGTGCAGACCATAAACATTCAGTCTCAGACATGGGTCCACACATGTGCAGACCATTACCATTCAGTCTCATACATGGGCTCACACATGTGCCGACCATTACCATTCACTCTCAGACATGGGCCCACACATGTGCAGACCATTACCATTCAGTCTCAGACATGGGCCCACAAATGTGTAGACCTTTACCATTCAGTCTCAGACATGGGTCCACACATGTGCAGACCATTACCATTCAGTCTCAGACATGGGTCCACACCTGTGCAGACCATTACCATTCAGTCTCAGACATGGGCCCACACATGTGTAGACCATTACCATTCAGTCTCAGACATGGGTCCACACATGTGCAGACCATTACCATTCAGTCTCAGACATGGGCCCACACATGTGTAGACCATTACCATTCAGTCTCAGACATGGGTCAACACATGTGCAGACCATTACCATTCAGTCTCAGACATGGGCCCACACCTGTGTAGACCATTACCATTCAGTCTCAGACATGGGTCCACACATGTGCCGACCATTACCATTCAGCCTCAGACATGGGCCCACACATGTGCCGCCCATTACCATTCAGTCTCAGACATGGGCTCACACATGTGCAGACCATTACCATTCAGTCTCAGACATGGGCCCACACATGTGCAGACCATTACCATTCTGTCTCAGACATGGGCCCACACATGTGTAGAACATTACCATTCAGTCTCAGACATGGGCCCACACCGGTGCAGACCATTACCATTCAGTCCCAGACATGGGTCCACACCTGTGCAGACCATTACCATTCAGTCTCAGACATGGGCCCACATATGTGCAGACCATTACCATTCAGTCTCAGACATGGGTCTACACATGTGTAGACCATTACCATTCAGTATCAGACATGGGCCCACACATGTGCAGACCATTACCATTCAGTCTCAGACATGGGACCACACATGTGCAGACCATTACCATTCAGTCTCAGACCCTGGGTCCACACTGGGCATACCATTACCATTCAGTCTCAGACATGGGCTCACACATGTGCCGACCATTACCATTCAGTCTCAGACATGGGCTCACACCTGTGCAGACCATAAACATTCAGTCTCAGACATGGGTCCACACATGTGCAGACCATTACCATTCAGTCTCAGACTTGGGCTCACACATGTGCCGACCATTACCATTCACTCTCAGACATGGGCCCACACATGTACAGACCATTACCATTCAGTCTCAGACATGGGCCCACAAATGTGTAAACCTTTACCATTCAGTCTTAGACATGGGTCCACACATGTGCAGACCATTACCATTCAGTCTCAGACATGGGTCCACACCTGTGCAGACCATTACCATTCAGTCTCAGACATGGGCCCACACATGTGTAGACCATTACCATTCAGTCTCAGACATGGGTCCACACATGTGCAGACCATTACCATTCAGTCTCAGACATGGGCCCACACATGTGTAGACCATTACCATTCAGTCTCAGACATGGGCCAACACATGTGCAGACCATTACCATTCAGTCTCAGACATGGGCCCACACCTGTGTAGACCATTACCATTCAGTCTCAGACATGGGTCCACACATGTGCAGACCATTACCATTCAGTCTCAGACATGGGTCCACATATGTGCCGACCATTACCATTCAGTCTCAGACACGGGCCCACACATGTGCCGACCATTACCATTCAGTCTCAGACATGGGCCCACACATGTGCCGACCATTACCATTCAGTCTCAGACATGGGCTCACACATGTGCAGACCATTACCATTCAGTCTCAGACATGGGCCCACACATGTGCAGACCATCACCATCCAGTCTCAGACATGGGCCCACACATGTGCCGACCATTACCATTCAGTCTCAGACATGGGCCCACACCTGTGCAGACCATTACCATTCAGTCCCAGACATGGGTCCACACCTGTGCAGACCATTACCATTCAGTCTCAGACATGGGCCCACACATGTGCAGACCATTACCATTCAGTCTCAGACATGGGTCCACACCTGTGCAGACCATTACCATTCAGTCCCAGACATGGGCCCACACATGTGCCGACCATTACCATTCAGTCTCAGACATGGGCCCACACATGTGTAGACCATTACCATTCAGTCTCAGACATGGGCCCACACATGTGCAGACCATTACCATTCAGTCTCAGACATGGGTCCACACATGTGCAGACCATTACCATTCAGTTTCAGACATGGGTCCACACATGTGCAGACCATTACCATTCAGTCTCAGACATGGGTCCACACATGTGTAGACCATTACCATTCAGTCTCAGACATGGGCCCACACATGTGCAGACCATTACCATTCAGTCTCGGACATGGGTCCACACATGTGCAGACCATTACCATTCAGTCTCAGACATGGGCCCACACATGTGTATACCATTACCATTCAGTCTCAGACATGGGTCCACACATGTGCAGACCATTACCATTCAGTCTCAGACATGGGCCCACACATGTGTAGACCATTACCATTCAGTCTCAGACATGGGCCCACACATGTGTAGACCATTACCATTCAGTCTCAGACATGGGCCCACACATGTGTAGACCATTACCATTCAGTCTCAGACATGGGTCCACACCTGTGCAGACCATTACCAGTCAGTCTCAGACATGGGCCCACACATGTGTAGACCATTACCATTCAGTCTCAGACATGGGCCCACACATGTGTAGACCATTACCATTCAGTCTAAGACAGGGGCCCACACATGTGTAGACCATTATCATTCAGTCTCAGACATGGGCCCACACATGTGCAGACCATTACCATTCAGTCTCAGACATGGGCCCACACATGTGCAGACCATTACCATTCAGTCTCAGACATGGACTCACACATGTGCAGACCATTACCATTCAGTCTCAGACATGGGCCCACACATGTGCAGACCATTACCATTCAGTCTCAGACATGGGTCCACACATGTGCAGACCATTACCATTCAGTCTCAGACATGGGCCCACACATGTGCAGACCATTACCATTCAGTCTCAGACATGGGCCCACACATGTGCAGACCATTACCATTCAGTCTCAGACATGGGCCAACACCTGTGCAGACCATTACCATTCAGTCTCAGACATGGGCCCACACATGTGCAGACCATTACCATTCAGTCTCAGACATGGGCTCACACATGTGCAGACCATTACCATCTGCAGATTATGTGTTACCTGATTCGTTCTTTTCAGGCCAGAGCAGTTGGTTGATGATGATGTTGTGTACATCAATGTTGAGTTTGGTGAGTTCCTGCACCAGACGTTCGGTCTCAAATAATGACAGGAATTCAGCATTGCACACACAAATGAAGGTGGCCTTATCCTAGAGAAGAAAGAACACAAATAGGTTGAGTGAATCGCACAAGAAGAGATCTGGTGGTTTCCGCCAAAGTTTATAAATATTTATTCAGAGACAGACAACTTCTTCCCCGTCTCTTTCAAGTGATTTTAATACCATAAGTCTCTGTGAGCTTTTAGAGCAGTAGTAAAACATTGGAGGCTAAGTTTGGAGGCATATATAGGGTCAGTAGCAGAGATGGAGGCATATATAGGGTCAGTCAGTCAGTGGCAGAATATAGAGATGTAGGTATATATAGGGTCAGTGGCAGAGATGGAGGTATATATAGGGCCAGTAAGAATATGGAGATGGAGGTATATATAGGGTCAGTCAGTCATTGGCAGAATATAGAGATGGAGGTATATATAGGGTCAGTCAGTCAGTGGCAGAATAAAGAGATGGAGGCATATATAGGGTCACTGGCAGAGATGGAGGTACATATAGGGCCAGTAAGAATATGGAGATGGAGGTATATATAGGGTCAGTCAGTCTGAAGCAGAATATAGAGATGGAGGTACATATAGGGACAGTAAGAATATAGTGATGGAGGTATATATAGGGTCAGTCAGTCAGTGGCAGAATAAAGAGATGGAGGTACATGTATATATAGGGCCAGTGGCAGAATATAGAGATGGAGGTATATATAGGGTCAGTGGCAGAATATAGAGATGGAGGTATATATATAGGGTCAGTGGCAGAATATAGATATGGAGGTACATATAGGGTCAGTGGCAGAATAAAGATATGTCCAGAGGTATATATAGGGCCAGTGGCAGAATATAGAGATGGAGGTATATATAGGGCCAGTGGCAGAATATAGAGATGGAGGTATATATAGGGCCAGTGGCAGAATATAGAGATGGAGGTATATATAGGGCCAGTGGCAGAATATAGAGATGGAGGTATATATAGGGTCAGTGGCAGAATATAGAGATGGAGGTATATACAAAGGGTCAGTGTTAGAATATAGAGATGGAGGTATATAGGGTCAGTGGTAGAATATAGAGATGGAGGTATATACAAGGGTCAGTGGTAGAATATAGTGGATATCCTCTATATCCTTCATTGTAGGAGTCCTGTGTATGTATGTATACTGTTAGACAAGCTACTGTATGGGCTGTAGCATACACACAACATATCTATGTAAAAAAAAAATTTCCTCAAAGCCATGGTGGGTTCATAATGTAAAAAATGACATTATGAATCCACCATGGCTTTGAGGAAATTTTTTTTTTTACATTCCAATTCATCAATTATATAGTACTATGCATTCTCTAACCACACAAGCAATTACAAGCCAATAAAAAAATCTGAGAAGGGTAGGGAGTAGTTCAAAGACTTCTTCAAGGCGCTTGCTTCTTGAAGGTACCTGGCAGGAGGATAAATAGAAAGTGTATGATATACATATCATTTGAAAGTACATGAATAGGGCTATCTTTTGGTAGCAAAATTATGTTCATAGGATTATAAACAAAAACGTTATGATCAGTTGTATTCGAGGTTACATTTGACCTTTAGTCTCCCCTTTTAATCAGTCATTGTCCAAGCCCTAACACTAGTCATGGTCCAGTCATGGTCCAAGCCCTAACTCAAGCCATTGCCCAAGCCCTAACCCTAGTAATTGTCCAAGCCCTAACCCTAGTAATTGTCCAAGCCCTAACCCTAGTAATTGTCCAAGCCCTAACCCTAGTAATTGTCCAAGCCCTAATCCTAGTCATTTTCCAAGCCCTAACACTAGTCGTGGTCCAATCCCTAATAATAAATAATATATTATATATATAACAATAAAAATAAATAATAATAAAACATCAAACATATGATAACAATAAAAGATATTTAAAAATGTTACTATTTTTTTAAATTATTATTATATTATTTATTTTTATTCAACTGTAGGAAGCTACCAACAGCTTTCTCCTTCACTGTACGTGAATTAACTTATAATTATTAGATGATCTACAATTGTAGGAAGCTACCTATAGCTTTCACTGTATAAAAACTAATTATATACTGTCCCTCTGGTTTTATGAAAAATATTTAGCTATGGATGTATCTAGTAGTGCAGCGGCATAGAGTCCAACTCCCCAAACCTATTGTGCATTTTTTTATAAAAGCACCAAAATTGGTACACATGTAGATTAATACCTAATGAATATGGAGGCGCTCACAATTGTACCCACGCTGGCCATAGCAACAGTTTACAAAATGGCCGCCATGCAAACACTTGTTTAGCCTGAATAGTATACAACGAAACAAATAAACCAGCTAATCAAACAATAAACTGAAATTGCAACAGTGGGAATGGCTGGTTCTCTACATAAAGCATCACAAGTTATGCGCACAAGAAAGGCCCACCAAATGACGGCTGTTGCCTTATATATTCTGCCATCGTGCCTATGGCCTTTATAGTCTTACCTGTTCAAAAGACGACCAAACCCTTGTGGAGTTTGAGGCCTGGTGTGATCAGAGAAAACAGAATTGCCCTCAGTTTCATTACTGGGCAACAGCAATGGAACTAGAGGTTTGTATTCTCACTTATGTGCGGTCCTTGTGAGAAGCAAACTTTTCTATGTATCAGATGCCTTAACAGAACTTGTTCCCTGCTTCATGTATTAGATGCCTTAACAGCCAGTTGTTCCCTGCTTTATGTATTAAATGCCTTATCGGAACTTGTTCCCTGCTTCATGTATTGGATGCCTTAACAGCCAGTTGTTCCCTGCTTCATGTATCAGATGCCTTAACAGAACTTGTTCCCTGCTTCATGTATTAGATGCCTTAACAGCCAGTTGTTCCCTGCTTTATGTATTAGATGCCTTATCGGAACTTGTTCCCTGGTTCTGTGCACTAGATCATACAAACTATGCCCGCTGGATACGTGCATCTGAGAGATATGGCTGAACTTCCCAAGAGACACCCAGATATTTTCCAATAGTTCAACACTGGCCACTTCACAGTGCAGACCAAGCGAGTTTTCTCGGCCATCCCCATTGACCATGCACATGAACAAAATAATGCCTGTGTCAAGGGTGATGGAGATGCAGTTGGCCTCACCGACAATCCAAGTGCCCTGCGGCGGTGGATGATTGCTGGGCCAGAGTAATTGGGGAATTTGAAAATTCTGACTTGCCGGAATTAAGAGTGGACACACATCACCATGACCAAACAACAAGTCTACAGACATCTTTTGCAAGAGATGTTTGCTCTCTGGTGACCGTCATTGAAGAGTTGGGAAAGCCATTCGAAGAGGAGAGCCAGGACTTGCTTGTTCTTGATACCAAAGAACTTGCAGACCCTGCTGTAGTGAAGACAGTCTGTCGTGCCAAGTGTATTGGTCAGGATCAGTTTTCACAGATTCACAAAGGAATATCTAATAGACAGGACCAAGTCAATAGATGACACAATCCATTGCAACAAGCTACCATTGTTTGGCACCCAGGCATCCAAAGCATCCAAAGGAATGCAACTGCTGAACTCCCTGAAGTGTGGTGCTGAACTCTTCTCACAATTATATATCGGCTGTCAGACATGTGATGGAAATCTGGAGGAATTTTTCAGACATGAGAATCAAGCGTGACACCAATCACTCTCTGCCGCAGTGAGACTTAATCTAAGAGTGATATGCTAGTGTGTCTGGAGGGTCTTTCTGAAGCACAGTCTGAAGCTCTCAAAGTCACCAATGTAGTTATTGATTGAGCTACTATCATTCAGATGCTGAAGCCAGGAGCTGCAGAGACATTTGAGGAATATACTCATCAGGTCTTCCTCCCTTACATCTCAGGACAGCTTCAACATGTATCATGTCTAGATCTAGTGTGGGACAGCTATATAGTCGACACTCTCAAAGCAACAGCCAGGGCAAAATGTGGAAAAGGGGTACGCCGACGTGTTGTTGATTCTGCACCCATACCGGGAAACTGGCAAAACTTTTTGCATGTAGACCTCAACAAGAAAGAACTCTTCAGTTTCCTAAAGGCAATTGTTGAGTCAATCAAACTGGATAAAAAGGAACTGGTTGTCACAGATGGGGATCAGGTTCTTTGTGTGCCAGCATAGTAGGATATACCCATGCAGTCATGAAGAGGCCGACAGTCGTATGATGCTGCATGTAGCACAAGCTGCACAACATGGCCATCACCAAATACTAATACATACTGTTGACACTGACATTGTGGTGTTGGCTGTGATGGTAGCTGAAACACTACCAGCTGAAGATGAAGTTTGGCTAGTGTTTGCAACAGGAAAAAATTTCCGATACTTGACAGCCCACCAAATAGCAGCTTGTCTTGGATCAGAGAAGTCACTGCCCTTCTTATGTTTCATGCACTAACTGGTTGTGATACTGTGTCAGCATTTGTTGGACATGGCAAGAAAACTGCATGTGCTACATAGAATTCATTCCCAGAGCTTACTAATGCACTGCTGGAACTGGCACATGCGCCTACTGAGATCCCAGAACAAAGTATGCATGTCATTGAGAGGTTTATCATACTTATCTATGACCGAACAAGCAATTGCACTGATGTAAATATGGCCAGGAAGAAGCTCTTTGCAAAGACCTCCTCTGTAGAGAGAATTCCTCCAACACATGCTGCTCTGGAGCAGCATGTCAAGCGAGCTGCCTTCCAAGGTGGTCATGTCTGGGGGCAAGCACTTTCTCCAAACCCTGTGCTTCCTTCTCCAAGTAGTTGGGGTTGGATCAAGACAGATGGTGAATTATATGAACCACATTGGACCACACTTCAAGAAGCTGCTATGAGTTTATCTCTTGAGGCTGCAAGAAGGGGTGTCGTACCCACTGCAAGTGTAAAAAGGCTGGACTCCAATGCACTGCTCTCTGCAAGTGTGAAGGAGAATGTCCAACAAACTGAATATTTTACCACACAAGTGATTTATCGCAACTTTGCACTATATATTCTGATATCAAAATAATCAATTTTTGCTATAGATGTTCATTTTGAGTATTGCCTCATTTTGAGTATTGCCTTAAAATAATTGTTTGCAGTATTCGTTTTTGATAAAGATTTAGTATAGCGAAATACGGCCATTTTGTAAAATGGCAGAGGTGCAAATGTTAGCCATTTTGTACAAAATTGCTGCCATGAACTTCAAATGTGGCAACATTGGAAGCACTGAAATGTGTAATAGTAATTTGAGACCACGTGATTTGAGACCACATTGTTAGAGCTTGCATGGCGGCCAATTTGGAAAACAGCTATCATGGCCGGTGTGGGTATTATTGCGATCACCTTCATATCGAAAAATATTCATAGGGTATTAATCTACATATGTACCAATTTTGGTGTTTAAAAAAAAATGCACGATAGCGGCATGGCGGCCATTTTATAAACTGTTGCTATGGCCAGAGTGGGTACAATTGTGAGCGCCTCCATATCCAAAAATGATCATTAGGTACATGTGTACCAATTTTGGTGCTTTTATCAAAATATGCACAATAGGTTTGGTATACCGTTGCAATAGTAGGTCAGCTTGACAGCTAACAGCAACATCTTCATTGTGCGAACAATTGTGGATTCAAATACGGTTAGTGCCACATATCGAGAGACATATCTCATCCCCAATACAATTGACATCAGCCAACCATATTTGTCCAGTGCCATGAGGAACCTCAGATCCAGCAAGTGTAGTAGCTCCAATAGCACAATATCACAGCTGTCTGCATGCAACTTGTGCATCAGCAGCCCCCCAAGCATGATCTCACACAGTGCCCCACACTTTGTTGTAGTAAACTTCTACAAATCCACTTCTGGCTGTGCCTCCTTGCAGTCTGATTGTTCCTTGAGAGATAAGTTTTGTCATAATAAAAATGGCATCACCTAAAAAAATTAAAAAATTCCAAACTTTAAAGAAATAGCTCTTGACAGCATATTCTTTGCATGTGTTGTGGTTTTTACCCCTTTTCCTCTAATTTCTATGTTCAATAAGCAAGTAACAAATGAATGAGTAACTAATACATTGACAGTTTACATTATTGTTATATCAATAACTCTAGAGCATTGTTAAGTATTATGTTAGCCTATTTTGTGCAAATATGAAACACTCTAGTATGATTACTACTTATTACTTAGCTCAATCGAACATCTTCTAAGTGAATACAATTGTGGTTCCCAAAGGTATTAGCACTACAACTAAAGATACTTCTCTCATCCTCAATACAATTGACATTGTCCAGTCCAGTGCCATCGGGAATAGCATATACAGTAAGTGTATTAGCTCCAAAACCAGAATATCCTAGCTGTCCGCATGCAACTTGTGCATCAGCAGCATCATCACACACTGTAGATTTTGCCATCATGCCTTTAAATGTATACGTAAACATCTTCTTATTTTTAAACAAAAGCTAAACAAAAAATTATAATCTAATTTTAAAACAGAATTTTTAATTTATCTATGACCCATATCTGTGATACAAAAAATTAAAGTTACACATATTTAGAATATCGTCATTATTTTGTTGTTGGGTAAATCTAGATGAGTCTAAAGAATAACTCATTGTGTTACCCAAAGAGTAACGTCCATATTTATTTAATTGTATTTGCTACACCTTGAGCATCTTGAAGGCTTGGTCATGCATCTCACTCCACTTTACTTTTTCTGGATGGACTTTTCCCGTCAAGTCAGAGAGAGGGGCCGCTATGGCTGTGTAGTCCTTTACAAATTTGCGGTAGTATCCCGCCATTGCGTGGAAAGATCTGACATTCTTCTTTCTTCTGGGTACTTTAAATGTTTGGATTGCCTTGATTTTCGCCGTCTGGGGGTGTAGTTCCCTCCCCTATTCGGCGTCCAAGATATTCACATTGTGTCATTGCAAATTGGCACTTCACCATCTTCAGTGTCAGTCCAGCGTCCACCAACTGGATCAATGTCTGGTCGAGCTGAGCGAGATGGTCTTCCCAGGTGGTGGAGTAGATGATTAAATCATCCGTATAGGCCACCCCTCTGACTTGCATGTCTCCGAAAATTGAGTTCATAAGCCTCTGGAAAGTCGCAGGGGCCCCAACCAGACCGAAAGGCATGACATTAAACTCGTACTTCCCAAATTCAGTTACAAATGCTGTCTTGTCTTTCGATGACTCCTCCATCGGGTCCTGGTAGTACCTTTTTGTTAGTTCGATCTTTGTCAGGAATCGAACCGCCGCCATGTCGTCCAGGATATATTCTGTTCTAGGTATCGGAAAGGGATCTGGCTTAGTCACGGCATTGAGTTTTCTATAATCTATGCACATCCTCAGCGAGCCATCTGACTTTGGGATCATCACTACTGGCGCTGCCCATGGGCTGTGGCTGGTCCTGCCTTCAGCATCTCTCTGACTGATTCCTGTCACCACTGTCTTTCTGGCATGAGGAACTCTGTAGGGTGGGGAGCTGACTGGTCTTGCCTCACCTGTGTCGACCTTCATCATTGCCCTGTCAGTCCTCCCTGGCTTGGTAGCAAAAATAGCTCTGTGTCGCTGCAGCAGATGATTTATGTTATCAGCCTGCTCTGTACTCAGTTCTGGGTTGATGTCTGGGACTGCTCTTGGTGAGTCTTGCTCTGACCGTGCCTGCATCCAGTTTTCCTCCTGCTCTGCTTGCTCTTCCTCCTCTAAACCCAGTAAGTAGATGGCAGATGGAGACTCCCATCATGCTAGCATGTTGATGTGGAACGTCCTGTTTCATTTCTGGGAATACGAGATGTGGATATGGGTAGGTGGTTGTTGAGAGCACTGCTTCGTCGGTTTGGGGATGTTACGCCGACATCTTGATTGCAGAAATACCTAGTAACCCATACACTTCTCTCTCATCAGTAGCGAGGTCAAGTTCGATCCTCTGACAGTGATGATCTCCTCCGGCAGTCCCACTCTGGACATGTACTCGACCAGTGCCTCGGCAATGTCTTTGCTTGTTGTGGTCCTCAGAGGTAGTGCGTCCGGGTACCTTGACCCATAGTCAACAATTGTTAAGATATATCTGTGCCCTTCCTCTGTTATTGGCAGTGGACCTATCATGCCCATCGCAATATGCTTGAAGGGCATCTCTATGATGGGAAGTGAGACTAGTGGCACTTTTCTTGTGGTGCCTTTGGCCGTTTTCTGGCATGTCTGGCATCGTCTGCATATTTCAGCAACGTCCTTTCTCAGGCCAGGCCAGAAAAATTGCCTGTGAATTCGATTTGTCATCTTGGTTCTGCCCAGGTGTCCTGCAGCAGTGACAAATGGGCTAGACTCAGGGTGATCTCTCAGTACTGCCTCAGCAGCACCAACTGTTGGAGTTCATTTTCTTGGGTGGGCAGACTCGCTCTTCTGTAGATCACTCCATCCTGTAAAAAGTAGGGGCCTCTTCCACTATCACATGCTTTCCTGATGTCTTTCAAGGAATGATCTGCTTGCTGAGCCTTTTTAAGCTGGTCAATCCCTCCATCCAGCTCAATTGGCGCTCCCCACTTAGTAGCATGCAGGTGTCTTTCCTGCCATCTGGACATCATTTCTCTCTTTCTGGTAGGAGAAAACATGCTGTCTGAGAAGCACGGCAGGTTCGACTGCTGCTTTGCAATCTTCTTCCTCTGTAGAACTCTGTTCTTCCATGTCCATCTGGGACCTCTGGCTCTCTTCTGTGGGTGAGGGTGGGCTGTGATCATTGGAGGATGGTTGACTCATATCCTTGCTTGATGCTGGGCTCATGTTCATGGACGTGCTGCTTCCTGAATGCTTCTCCAATTCGTCTGAGTCTGAGGTGGTTGTGACGAGTCATCTCTGTCGTCTTCTCTTGCTTTTCTTTGTGTCTTTCGACTCTTTGCTTGTAGCCAAGCAGGCCAGTGACAAATCCATGTTTGGCATCATGTCTATGCCAACAATTCCATCCGAGGGCAACCTTGGGTTCACAACGACTCTAGTGCGGGTTGTCTTCCCTTAGATTTCTAAATTGATCAGGGTGGTGTTGAACTTCCTGATATCCCCATGGACGCACTTCATGTTAGCAGGTGCTTCTCTTCTGTAATGGTGGGGCAACCATCTTGGATGGATCTGGATGATTTGGCAGCCAGAGTCCAGGACCAACCCTTTCACTTTCCGACCATTAACTCGGCCCATTATGTGTTTGAGCTTTATCCCCTCGGTCTCTGCCATCAGACAAGTTTTCCTTGGGCACTGTACAGCAATGTGGGCCCTTTGGTTGCGTCAAATGCTGGGTATCTCTGTGGCCTTTCTCCTGAGTTACTGTTCATGCTTGGTCTGGTAGAGGTTGAGATTAGTGAGGATGGGGTCGCTGAGGTGGCTGTACTTTGTGTTCGGTGCTGCTTTGCTGCCCCTGCCCTTCCTCCATGCCATCCTGATGTTCCCAACGACCTGGGACCTTCAGGTCGGCTTCTTCTCCTGTACTCCTCGCGCTTTGGCAGTGAGTGCAGGTATTCATCTGCGAGACATGCTGCTTCCCTTGCGGACTTGGGGTGTTGCTGCCTGACCCATGTCTTTATTCCTGACTCCATCAAATCCACCAACCTCTCCAGCTGCATGAGGTCTGATATATCCTCTTTCATCTTCTGTGCCTTGGTCCAGCTGTTCCACATGCATTGTAGTCTTTGAAGGACTTGTTGGTAAGTTTCATTAGTTTTCAGTCTTAAATCTCGCCACTGTATCCTATAGGTACTGGGGGTGATGCCATGGAAGTCGATTAACCTTGCACATAGCACATCGAAATCTTTCTTTTCCTCAAGCAGTAAGTTGCTTTGAAATTTTAGGGACTTCTCATCCAGTATTGCAATCAGGTTTGCAGCCCAATATCCCTTGTCCACCTCGTACAACGTCATATGGTCACTGAACATTTAAAAAAAAATTTCAATGTCTTGGCCATCTATTAGTCTTGGTAGCTGTGGTGCGTCTTTGGCTGCTCTTCTCTTGTCTCTTTGTTCGTCTCTCAGGCATCTCTCCTCCTCCTCGCCTCTGCATCTCTCCTCCCTGTCGAGGTCCTCCTAACGATGCTTCTCATCATCTCTGCGATGTTGTTCTTCCTCCAGTCGCTTCTTCTCCTCCTTCTCTGCTTTTTTCTCTGCTTTTTCTGCCAAGTGTCTTTTCTCTGCATCTTGTCGTCTGTCCTCTGCTAGTTGGGCACGTTTTTGTCTTCTCTCCTTTCCTCTGCCATGGCCATGGTCATTTGCATCATCACTTTGACCATGTCTTCTACTTGGCTGTTTGGTGGAGCCATAGTCGATGTCGAGGACTCACTGTCGAGTTCTAATGGGCTTGGGTTATCGTTCTTGGATTTCCTGGTGTCATTCACAATCAAATGATCAAAGAGATACAACTATCTAAGACTGCAAGCTGGTTGCTTTCAGCTATCAAACACCAAACAACTACACACAGTATAGTAGCAACACTTTTAGCTAACTAGTTGACTACTGGCTATTCTCTTCTTTTTTCTTTCTTTCAGGTAGCGTTTTTCTTAGCTAGGTTAGTTTCCTTTCGCTGCCACCTGTGTTGTAGATCAACCTCTGTGATCTACAATGTCTCCATACTACGACAACTATAGGATTAAACAAGATCGATAAACTTCATAAAAACTATTTCACAATCCCCAGCCTGACATGAGGTGGGGTGATGGTGCTCTCCTTTTAGACCCCATTCACCCATTTACCTCATGTCACTACTTATGCATACATTACATTCATCACATTATATGAGTTCATTTTCTATCATGTTCAAAGTTTGCCTGTGCAGGCCTCTTATCTATTCTTCATGTCAGGACTTGTAGTTGGGGCTTGCCCAGGGGGGTGATCCGCAACAAGAGGAAAAGATGAAACAACAATAACAAATTCCTTTTTTTCTAAATATTATCTAATACATGTATAATATTGTCATTTGTACATGCACTAGTGGTATATTCCAAAGAGTTGCTGTCAAATGACCATATTGGCACTGTATAGCTATATGTTTTTAGAATTTCTCCCTTAATTCTTAACATGATGATAACATTTTCTTCATCATGATAGCACTTTTCTCTCCAGGAACAATCAGACTGCAAGGAGGCACAGATAGAAGTGGACGTGTGGAGGTTTACTACAACAATGTCTGGGACACGGTGTGTGATCATTCTTGGGGGTCTGCAGATGCACAAGTTGCATGCAGACAGCTAGGATATTGTGCTACTACTCTTATGGAGTCTGATGTTACTGATGGTAATGGGCAGATTTGGTTGGACAATGTCAATTGTGTTGGGGACGAGATCAGTCTCTATAACTGTGGTGCTAACCTGAGTGGCATCAACAATTGTTCACACTTCGAAGATGTTGGAGTGAGCTGTCAAAGTGGTAAGTAATAAATCATTACTGGTATGTTTTTCATATATGTTTCATGATAAATTATTAAGAATAGAGTTTGAGAAAAAGGGTTATTATGTTGATCATTTTGTATATAATAATGTTTATAAATTTTTTAAATATATGTACCTCATTTTGTTGAGATTTAAAACGACTTTTCTACTGGAAATATTTTTCAGTAGAGTTTATGGTTGACAATAAAATGAATGGAACAAAGGCAAGTAAAAACAGTTAGTTTGAAATACAGCCCAAGTAAGTTTTGATTACAGAGTCTTCTTGCCCTTCTTTCTTTTAAAATAGCAATAATAATAATGGATGAGAGGTTATGAAAAATATCTAATTTAACATGAGCATATATCTATACCTGTAAAACTGTCTAAAGACATTCAACACATTCTATTTCTATAGCTATCTATATTTCAAAAGCCTGCCAAAAATTATCTTCTAGCAATATATATGTGATAGGATCTGACAAAAGGGACCTTTCGAAGAAAAAACAGTTTTGTGCTATAACCAAAAATAGTCTAGCAGTCATACTTTGAGAAAATATATATTTTTGTATTACATGTATCTACTATCCTTCCTCTACCTCTGTGTGAAGTTTTGAACCTTCTGCTTGCTTCCTTGTATGCAAGCGTGCTGTTAGAAGATGGCTGGTCAAACGTGGACGGACCTACGTTTGTATGTAACGCGAGGGCAATTGAGAGAATACTGCTTGCGTATACGGAACAATGGGGGAAAAACCTCGTTAGAAAGGGGAAAGTCCCTCGTTAATGCGCGTTAAAAAGAACTGTTTGTGAATAATGGCGACTGGCTGAGTATTAACTAGCTACTTGCTGAGCATTAGCTATAGCTACTGGCTAAGCACTCTAGCTACTGGGTGATCTACTGGCTGAGCATTAGCTATAGCTACTGGCTAAGCACTATAGCTACTGAGTGAGCATTAGCTAGCTACTGGCTAGCTCGGCTACTGGCCGAGCATTCGCTAGCTACAGGCCGAGCAGTCGCTAGTTACTGGCCGAGCATTCGCTAGCTTCTGGTGGAGCATTCGCTAAGTACTGGTTGGGCATTAGCTAGCTACTAGCTGCTAGATAAACATCGTGTGTGTTTTCTCACTCTTTATTATTATTTTGGTTACTCGCACACTAACAATGGTCTTAAAAGTTACCTGTACACATACACAGCGTAGTCCTTGCTCCGTAGACAAGACAAAAAAGCATTTCTTCTTACCTCAGAAATCGAACTAAGCGTGCGCGGAGGTGCACGGAGATTAGTAAGCAAACCCTTTCAAACCGCGTTTTCTCGAAATGAATGCTGTAATCCTCTTACATTCTGAGGTTCATATCTTTGGTTTAGAATGGAATTAAGAGCTAATTTTTGTTCCATTCAATAGGCAATTGTGTGTTATTTGTCCTAACATCAATAACTCAATTTTCAAAATTTCTACGAAAGGTCCCTTTTGTCAGATCCTGTCACATATAAATATATATTACTTGCTAACATACTTGTCTACTAACTGCCCAAACTGTAGGTATAAATGAAATTAGATGTAGATACCCAAGGTCATTATACTCGCATGATGCATCTATATCTTTAAATTATGGTATAAACAGATGTAATCGAGATTGCTTGTCTGACACTATTCTATTTGTACATATCCTATCAAACATGCCCTGCAAACTGGAAGATTGCATGTATGAAGTAAATAAGCAAGAAAACAACTTTTTTTATTCTTAATTATTACAATACCTTGTCAATAATTAATTTGAAATTTACTCTCCTGACATTTCAACTAATGTTCTAGCCTTCATCAGATTTATTATTATGTAACATTAGTGGAAGAATTCAAACTAATTTATGATTTAATATCGTAATGCGAAATGTTTTTTAAGTAGAGTTATGGTTGACTATAACAGGAATGAAACAAAGCTAAGAAAAAAAGAAAGTTAGTTTGGATTACAATCCTCTTGCCTTTATCATTTTTACAGCAAACATAACAATGGATGATAGGGTATGAAAGATATCTATTTCTAGGTAATATAATTTAAGTATATCTGTAAATCTACATGCAATTATTTATCACATAATGCATTCCACAGTCTATTTCTATAGTTATCTATATTTCCAAACCTGTTAAAAATCATCTTGTAGAGAAATATATAGATATTAATTGCTAACATAACACTTTCCTAACAAACTAAATTGTAGCAAATGACCTACCTCCTAAATAAGTGATGCAAGTCATTATGCTCTCATGATGAAAGGCCAACAATCCAGCAATTATATGTAAGCAGTGAAATTTGATGAAATAAACATTGTGCATCTAACACTATTCTATGTGTGTATGTCCTATCACACATGCACTGTAAACTGGAAGATTGCATGCTGGAAGTATGGAAGTAAGTAAGCAAGAAAAGAAGTACTTAATTAGTACAATAACCTTGTCAACAATCAATTTCAAATTTATTCTCTCCACAGTTTAACTAGATGTATTCATCTGGAATAATTATATTTATTATTATGGACTTGTGTAGTAATATTAGTGCTAGAATTCAGACTAATTTACAGTCATAATGAGCATAAAAAATGTCCACGATATCCTCCTTTTGAACATAAGTGAATTTATAGAAATATTTATCCTGTGTTAGGTGGATCTATTTTTGATTTTAAAATTAACTTATTATTTTTGCTTAGCTGGTTGTTTAAAAACAAGGTGATGTTTACAAGTATATTTATATCAGTTGCATTCAATATTACAAATACATTTCCTATTAAGCTTGATGGCAAAATATTTTTATTTTATTTGTGACCCTCGACCCATAGTGAAATAGAATATTGTTGATTTGTATATATCTGTAATGCAAAAAATTAAAGTGGCATGTATTTTTCTAAAGAATGACTAGTTCGATTATCCAAAGAGCATCCTATGATATCATATTTACCCAGTCAGATTTGCTACACACTTTCTGTCTAGAGGATTGTTAAAATCTAATAAATTGTTCCTATACTCATTTCTGAATTCTATACATTCTGATATAACTTCTAACAGGCAATGAAAAGGAGTATATTATAGTAGCTATAGCTAACTTTCTGAGCCTTGTGCCAAAACAGAATAGTAATTAAAAATGACAGCTCATTAAATATGAAGCGTAGAAATTTGTGAATTTCATTGCATTATTGGAATCATGCATAAAAGGAGCTTTTAAACATTATGTTGCTTGTTTTCAAACTGTTTTCTTAATTAAAGTGTCATGAATATGCAAGTATATAGCAGGTCTAATTTGTTGTTGTCAAATATATCATATTGACACTTTAATAAAGGAGGAAGATTGTGCTCACCATGCTTATCACAAGGAGCCACCAGAGTGCTAGGAGGCACGGCTACTAGGGGACGTATAGAAATCTGCAACGACAATACGTGGGGTACAGTGTGCAATGATCGTTGGGGAGCTGCTGAAACACAAGTTGCATGCAGACAGCTGGGACACATTCGAGCTACAACACTTACTACATTTGCTGTTGCTTATGGTACTGGGAGGATATGGTTGGACGATGTCAATTGTGTTGGGGATGAGATGAGTCTGTTTAACTGTAGTGCTAGACCAATTGAGTCCATAATTGTGCACACAGTGAAGATGTTGGAGTGAGCTGTCAAACTAGTAAGCAATAATAATCAGATTGTATTCACTCAACGTTTCAACTGGATGCTTAGCCTAAGGCTAGAGCATCTAGTCGAAATGTCGAGTGAATACAATTTGAAGTTGATTATTGAGAAGTTGATTATAATGTTATTATGTCAACTGAGATGAGAGTTCATTGAAAATAATAATCTGTTAGACATTTGCTTTAAACAATTTGTAACCATAATTGTCACCAATGAATATATTCACAAGTTTGTTGTGCACATATCAGATGGAAGTCACTGCCTTCAACATAACTAAGCTCTCACTTTCACCAGCCACAAAGATTTTAAAAGCTACCAACCTGATCTAATTATGAAACTAACACTCTATGCTTCCAAACTTAGTTCAACCTCTACCCTTCTATAGGTTGCATTTGTACTATATGGTAGGCTAGATATATGCTTTTTGCGTTCTCCATTTGAGTTTGTCAAGCATTATCATCTCAGATTCTAATGAGGTTGCATCATTCTCTTCTACTTTTGGTATATATAATTCAGAATAAGTGTCTGAGATCTTGCTTAAATTAAAGATTGCTCACTCAGCATTGACTACTCAATTGGCACTTACATCGCTTCGGCCAACTCCATGTCACCTTCAGATGGCACACATAAAACAGGCCTGTAGAAGTCTACCAGAGATCATGAAATACAAAATATAAATCTATTTTGAGGAATTTAAAAAATGATAAAAAATTGAATAACTTGACTATAAGGAGATAACTAAAAACACTGTACTATATTATAGAAATTATTTATCCTCTCCTTCTTTTTACCTTGTAACAACTCTACTCATTTGTAATTTTTAATAAAGTTTTAGCTAGTTTTTAAAACCTTGTTTAACACATATACATGAATATGTATGCATATCATAATAGATATTCTGGTCTATTTTCTTGCTGTCAGATTTATAATATTGATGTTTTGATTAAAGGAGGAACACCATGATCCTCACAAGGAGCAATCAGACTGCAAGGAGACACAGCTACTAGTGGGCATGTTGAAGTCTGTAACAGTAATATCTGGGGAACAGTGTGTGATGATGCATGGGGAGCTGCTGATGCACAAGTTGCATGCAGACAACTAGGTTATACTGAAGCTACTACACTTACTACATCTGCTGTTCCTGGTGGCACTGGAGAGATATGGTTAGAGAATGTCCATTGTGTTGGGAATGAGATCAATCTCTTTAGCTGCAGTGCTAACCCAATTGGATATCACAATTGTGACCACTCTGAAGATGTTGGAGTGAGCTGTCGAGCTAGTAAGTAATAGTGATCATACTGGGATGTTTTTTGGTGTGATTCATAAGAAAGCTTTGAGAACTACATTATATATTTATAGTTTTGGTATACACAACAAATTACATGGTACTACGTGAACATATTGTGTAAGGAATTTATTTATTTATTTTGTGCTATCAAAAATAATTTCGTTAGCTTTAGTTTTATTTGATTCCTTGAAACTAAATCTTTTGGGAATTACTGCATTCTAGCTTTTTCCAGCTTGATTTTTTACAAGAGCCTTTCTCTAGTAGTAATGCAGTTAACTTGATGTTATAACATCAATTAAATCAATCAAGTCTAAAGCTTATTTTTGAAGTATTTAGTTTAGATTCTATCCCTCTAGCAATTCCCTAAATTTTTAATCCTAGATGAAGAGGACAAACTAAATTCTCTTTCAGGAAAGAGTGCACAAAGTTACAAACAGAGTTCTTACTACCGAGCTAACACACAGCTGTTCAAAGTGTTGTAATGTTCTAGACCCATCGACATATATTCAGATTTACCCAGTGGTTGATACCAGATTGTCAAAATGGGATTGTATAGTGTATGTATAATTTTTATATTAGGAAACCAACACCATTGACAAGTTGAAATGTCATTAACCTCTCTCAACAAGCCATCCACATCTGGTATATAGCTACTGATATAATTTAGGCTACTTGTATGCAAACTATCCATCTATAATTATGGTTAGTTCAAACTTCACTGTTCTGTAATGGAGTCTGTTCAAGTGTAGCAGTTTCTGTTAGCTCTGCTTATGCTTTTCCTTCACCCTCAAACACCATCATACTCGGACTCTACAGGATGCAGTGAGAATGCATTATTCCCCTCTACTTTAGATTTATATGAGGATGACAGTCTGTGATCTTGATCAGAAACTACAGCTTATTCACTCAGTAGTGACTATCAATTGGCTTCTAATTTGCCAACATTTGTCAATGTTTAATGCTCACATGAAGCCTATGCCACCAGTAAAAGTCTACCGGAGTTCAAGAAACCGCCAAATAGAAATCTTTTAGGGATCAAGAAAATGACACAAAAATTGAATAGCCTGGAATTATATATTTAGACCACAACAAGATCACTCTGTACTATTAAAATAATTACCCCCCTTTCTCAACTCCTCCCCCCTTTATTATATTGTCTTTGGATATATAAATAATATTGTGAGAAAGTGTTGGAAAATAAGAAGTATTAATGATTAGAAGTATCTCAAAAGGCACACCAGTGATTCATAACATTCTCAGTTTAGATGTTATGACTTCACTATTAAAATATTGCTGAAATGATCTAAAAAGGATTTGTGGTTTGAGCTTTTTAACATGTGTATTTGTTGCATTAATGCTCTTTGAAGTTACTCGTGATATCCCAGAATTGAGGTAGGATTTTATCTGGCAAGTTTATGTGAAGTTACTTTACTGCATTTAGATATTATTAACTTAGATATATATTAGAGATATAAGGACACCTTTCTGTCCCCATGATTTGAGATTTATCTGATGCACTTGAAATAAGAAATGGGTAATCAATCAATAGCGCCTCAGCAAACCACTGATGAAAAAATAGGCGCATTTGTAGATTATATCATAATACAGGAATAATCACTTTATAAGTTCTAGTCAAAACAAAGGCCCTACAGACTCTGTTTTCAAAAATAATTTACACAAATTAATTTGCTATAGCAATACCACATGGTTGAATTTAAAAATTATTTTATTTGATGTATGGATTTTGAGGTCTACTCTTTTCCAGCTGGCTTTGTGCATATGTAGACAAGAGGGAACGAGGGAATTTTTTTTTCTTTTTCGAAAACCATGTCACATTTAACATATTTTTCTAAAGAGTTTTGGCAAAAGCCAATAGCTTGCACAATGTATATATATTTAGCTGTAAAAGACCCTTGCTGATTCATGTACTTTATTCTAAGATGATTTATTCATTATTGTAAACAGTTTCCTCTCAAGGAATAATCAGACTGCAAGGAGGCTCCACTACAAGCGGACGTATAGAAATTTACTACAACAATGTCTGGGGCACAATATGTGATGATGCATGGAAAGATGTTAATGCACAAGTGGCATGCAGACAACTAGGATATTCTGCTACTGGAGCTACTACACTTGCTGCATCTTCTGTTTATGGTGGCACTGGGCAGATATGGTTGGACAATGTGAATTGTGTTGGGGATGAGATCAGTATCTTTAACTGTAATGCATACCCCATTGGGGTCCACAATTGTTTGCACTCTGAAGATGTTCGAGTGAGCTGTCAAGCAGGTAGGTACTAGTAATCATCATACTACTATGTTTTTATGTGATACATGATCATTAACAGCAGAGTTTGTGAACTAGTATGTAGAGCAGATTACATGGCACTGTGTAAACAAGTTGTATAAATTACATGAGAGATCTTTATAATGTGGTATATCATAATAATGTTTGTTTTTGTCTTATTTTATTCATGTATGTAATTATTACACAAAACATAAATTTTATACTGCATCCACCCAAGTTTAAATCCTAATTTAAACTTAACATTTTCAGCTCTATGGTTTATTATGATAAGAATGGAATATAGTTATTAAGTACAGTTAGTCATTATTCCAGAATTTTTTAAGTAACCAATATCATTAATGAAGTGGACATTTGTTCTGGTGAAGGATCAAGAAAGATAACCACCCATTTCTCACTAGAAAACTTTCACATGGGTGCTTAAAGTACAGTAATCAGTCATAAGTTAAATACCCAGCTATAATTATTTGAAAGTTTGTGGTATTTCCAGTGGCATACACCAGATTTTGAAAATAAGGTTGTATATTGTGTATATAGTATATCATAAACTCTGATTGTTAAGCCACTCCATGTTTAGAGCACAGAAGTTGTTAATTACCAATTTCATTGTTTTATATATGAGGTATTTCCCTGTGAAATACTTCATTTAAAATGTACGAATTATGCTCATGAATATCAGCTTCATCATCTATGCAATGTATTTCAACCAAACATGTATACAAGAACTTTACTAGCATGAGCATATCTATAATTTCTATAGTTGTTCGTATCATCCCAACAAGCTTCTTGATGATTATTTGCAGGAACTTTTAGCCCTTTTTCCAGTCTTATAGTAGCACAGGTAATTCCTCCATGGTTTATGAATTTCCAAAACACTTTCTGACATACACATCGTTTGTACTTTGGGCTTATGAAGGATTCCAATAGTGAGCCAGTTGCAAAATTTGTTCTCATTGTTTGCTAAAAAGATCTATCTATTCACCATGTAGGATACCCTAATAGTTCATTAGTGAAACCTGTTTCCAACTGAAAAAGTTAAACGCTTAAAATGTAATCACTAATTCCTTCTTAGTTTGCATAAGACACTTGCTCCTTCGTAACCTTTCTCAAGAGAGTCATTCGAGAAATTAGCTCCTTCTCAGTCTAGCTCACAAGATTACTTAGGTTCTCAGTTCTCTGCCCAAAAACCATCCATTTTCTGTTAATGCACGTTATTTATTATCGTGTTTAGTAAGCACCTATTCTCAATTCAGTTTCGTTTTTCTTGCAGTAGTGCACTAAACTATCATATAATATATGGAAGTCACTGGAAGTCATGCCATCAACATAATTAAGCTCTCCCTATAAAGCCATATAGATCTGATAATCTACCTCATATTTTGTTGGTTACTACTGCATGCTACCTTGCTATAGTTCAACCTTCACCTTTGTTAAGGTTAGGCTCATAGAAGTTTGGCAGTTTGTAAAAGCTATGTCTATGTTTTTTCTTCAATATTACTCTGCAGAAGGTAGTAAGATTACACCATTCTCCTTTACATTAGATTCATAGGAATGACAGTTTGAGATCTTGATATGAAACTGCAGATTGGTCACTCAGTATATTGAATACTCAATTGGCCATTATGTTGCTTTGGCCCACTTGATGTCTCCTGACTACTACATCTATTTTCCCCCTTGATCCCTCATGACTACACATGGGAAGATGCCTAAACATTATTTTAGTAAAATCTACATAATTCAAGAAAACCAAACAAATAGAAAATTTGAATGACCTGTCAAGATTAATAATTTTTTTAAATAATTTTGGCCACCTTCTCAACCTTTTCCTTGTTATTACTTTGTCCTTTTGCTATGTACATAATATTGTAACAAGGTTTTGAACGATTAGGTAGTAGTCTTAAATAATTGAAATGGAAGCAACTTACCTGGAAAAAAACACCAGTTCAAATGCTCATAACTTACTCTATTTATATCTTATGCCATCATTAACGTAGTCAAAAAGTCTTTATTCTCTAGCCAGTGTAGTTGTTAAGTTACAAAAAGTCTTTATTCTCTAGCCAGTATAGTTGTTAAATTACAGCCTGTGGAGGATATTGATGACTTCCTAGAGTCTAGGTTGGCTTTTTTCTGCAATTTTGCCAAGCTTTACATGAAATTATTGTTTAGCTATATTTAGTAAAGATGCAAGATGGCCTTTCTGACCCCAACATTTGAGATATATCCAATGAACTTAAAGTAAATGATGACAAAGTACTCGATCATTGGTGCCTTAGCAACCTACTGCTGAAAAAAGAGATTTGACTAGCAGGTAATATCGTGATATGGGCTGTAATAAAAAAACAAGATATTGTATTAAAAATAAATGACTTCAATAAAACTCTGATCAACATTTTCTTTATCAAAATTAACGACGTTTTCAATGCTGTTGAGCAATTGTGGCACAGCTGTACAGAGCAATACTTTAACTGTCATTATGTGGTTGTCATATATATATACATAATATGCTCAATGCAATTTACTTTCATATGCAGTTGTCATATATATATATATATACATATAATTGAAAATACTCCTGACTTAAATAGTTCTGTGGTCTTGCTCAGTGGGGGTAAGAATACACCAATAATAGCTGTAAGATGAAAGCTGCTCTTAGTAACTATGGCTGTTACATGAAAGTTGAGTGCAAGGTTGAACAAGGACTGTACTGACATGTAGCATGGATAACCCAAGTCTCACAAGAATGGCTTTATACAAATTTAGTTGCTAATCGATACATTTTCGTCTGACTTCTTGTTTAGTGGGCATAAGAGTTGCTAGGATTAGACTACTTCTAATAGGACTTGAGTGCAATGTTGTAAGGGCACTATACTGGTAAGTAGGGTGCGTTTTAGTACAGAAACAGAGCTAGGTATTATATATAATTTAAATGGGCACTCTCAAGAGCAGCGAATTAGATTGTAACAGCTATAGGTAACTGTAGCCTTCGATAAATGTGAGCTATGTTGAAAAAGCACTATTGTGGTAAGTAGTATGGCTAACCGAAGTTCTGGTGCTTTAATAAGCTTTGTTTGTTCTTGTTCTAGTATAAGTATCCAGCTACAGGGATATCTAAAAATTGAGTAGCTAACTAGCTTTTGTGATCTAGTAGCTAAAAATGAACTACTTCAATGAAGCTTTAGGTGGAATAGCATGGTACACTAGTGTATTGAGAGTTATACTGGTACTTATAGGAATCTCTTCTCAGTCTTTCCCCTTAGGCTCACTTGTAGATTTTGGTTTGATATCTAATCATATTACACAGAAGTACCATTTTACAAATTATTGCTCTTCTTTATTTTCTATGAAACAACTCCGGTGTTTGGGATAATTTCCTAGGATACAACTTAAGATAAATGTATTTGTTAGGTATGTTGAAGAAAAAAAATTAATATCTTAAAAAAAGCATGATCTGGGATCTAATCTTATACACTACTATGTGAAAAGGTTTCTCAAAATTTCCAAACTTTGTCACATAGTATTTCCTTGAACAGAAGGTGCATGTTCTATTCATTTCAAGAAGTGACTAGCGACATGTACTCTTGGGACATGCTTTATTTCAACATGCCTAAAAGACTTCAGCACATTAGCTGTGTAAGATCATTCAATCACAAAAAGATGGTAATTGTTGATAGTAGCAGTGTTCGAGCTATGGTCATCGTCATCTATTCTAGTTTTGTCTTCTTTGTATTTGGATTCATCACTTGCAAAAATATGCTCATTGTCAGTCACTCCCAACATTTCTGTGTAGTTTCATTATCCTGTCTCACTGATGATATTTGCTGCAGCACTTCTGCTACTTGAATAGGATTTAAACAATGAATTCTATAGTCGTGTGACCCATGCGTCTGGACTCAAATACAGAGGATTTCATTAGCACTTCTGTGTTGAGAGATTGCCAAATTTTCATGTCACATGCCAGACAGAATTGTCTCTTGAATTTTCAAACTTCTTGCTGGTGCATGGTCGAATCGATGGTGCATACTTTTGGAGGGCACATTCTCTTAGAGGAAATATGGTGTGTGTGTATATATATATATATACATATATGACAGTCCCAAATAGAAGTAAAATATTAGTAATAAAAAAAATTAAGATTTTAATACCTCACCCCTGTACAGTTTCAGGGATCATTTTAGTTTATAAGTTCATCGATGACTGACCTTTGCAGCACAGTTCAGGGCAACATCATTAGTATGCATGTAAGTTAAAGATTTTCATCGTGCAACCGAACTGACTACTGACTTGTCACATTTCTCTTCCATTCTACTCTACTTTAGTGGGTAAAGGAATGTATTTGAATGATACATTGCTAGTTCATTACTTTTAGCTTAGTTAACTAGCAAGAATTGACACTAGAATAAAAACACTCCTGCAACTTTCAAAGCATACCCGCAGGTGTATTTCCCAATCTTGTCATGGGGTAAAAACAACAGGTCAACTTGGTACATCTCATTACAATTTCTATATACAATGTGAGATGTGTTATAGGTAGCAGAGTGGGGAGGTAGATCTGCCACAGTGCTTGCCTTTCAGTAGTAACCGTCAGACTGATAATGGTACTCTATACTCAGTAGTGCATACATAGTGCTGTAACATCTCTATATAACATCATGAAAAATATGTGCAACCCATAGCAAGAGGCATTCATTGTGTAGAGTAGGAACAACAAACCTCTGGTTTTCACTCACATATCCTGTATGACATCAGGTCTTATACTACTTCTCAAGCAAGAAAACCTTGGAAAATGACAATGTGAAAATTCTGGGCATTTGGTTAAAGGATAAACAGGAAACTAGTTTCATATCAGAAGTCAACTATGAATTGGCTCAGCCTCACTACCCATGATGGCTACTGTTATATCATGCTGAAATTCCCTTTAGGATAGTTATGTTTGGTACAGATTTGGTAGGCTTAATGATTGGGAACATGTTGATGCTTTTGTAAATGTAAATGGTTGTCTCTTGCCCTGATAACTATTCTAACTGAAGTCAATGCAAGGTTCCCTTCAAAAATATTGCGAGAGAGATTTCATCCCCAGTACTGTTAATAGTCTTAAACCTGAGAATATCATTCAGGGGCTATATATTGTCCATAAACCTAGATGACACAGGTGGATATGCAATTGCCAGAGGCCAAGGAATGCTGGCTAACTCAATAAATGCGATCAACTGTTAAACAAAATCAATAATCGTTAAAATGGTGCCTCTAGTTGAGAAGTAGAAGGATACCTTGCACACTAAAATAACTTCTTGAGGAAACAAGCCCATGAAAGACATAGGAGAGACTACGGTCTCATTGTCAATCTAGAGAGCCTAGGATGTAACGAATTTTTCCATATTAGTTAAATAGAGGTTAGCGGGTTGTTGTTTATCATTACAAATGATCTGCAGCAGTCTATGATATTAAATTTTTTAGACTACGCACAAGTGTATGGATTTCAGCTATGTTTAATTTGTTTAATGGCTAGATCTAGCTCAGCAAACTTCTTTTAGGGACAGTTTTAATTCAGTCAAGCCAACATCTTTTGAAGTGGAGCTCAACCCAGTCAAGAATATCTCGAAGCTGCTTATAAATCTAGTAAATCAACACATTGTCTGGAAGATGTGTTGCTTTTTTTCTGTTTGTGTTGTATTCTTGCTTATGGAGAGGGGTTGAAATGGTAAGGATTGATACTGTTGTTACCTAATTGATCTAGTTTTATATAATTACAATAACCTTCCCAACAATCAACTTGAAATTGTAATCTCGACTTTTTGACCAGCTGTACTAGCTTTCAGCAGGAAATACCAACTTACAGAATCATAATATTAGATTTCAATCATTTCTCTGACTGTATTTAATAGAAAAATAGTCGCCTTAGTACAGCTATCTGATGGACAATTAAAAGAAACAATTATGAGATTCTTCGTCTATGGGCCTAAATGGCATGGGAAGTAGTAATAGTGTTTGTTACCAATATGCAATATATTGGAAAGCCTTTATCTAATCCCCAACCCTCTCCCCTTTTCCAATCAGCAATAAAAAAAATCCATTAGAAAAGGTGTTAGTAATCTCAGAAAATTACACCATTAAATTAACCACTTATAGACTAATTTCAAATATTTTTTCAAAATATATATTTTAAAAGTTTTTGCCAATTTTTAATGTTAATTTATCACTCATTATGTGGTTTTCCCAGGTCTGACTAAATATGATAATATCGTCCATATATGTGCCACTAAAATCTTGCATGTTGTTTAGGACTGTGTCCATCATTCTTTGGAAAGATGCCGGGGCATTCCTCAATCGAAAGGGCATCATAGTAAAGTAGAATTATCCCAATGTCATGCGAAAGGCTGTCTTTTCCTGATCTACTTGGGCCAGGGGAATTTGGTAAAAACCCTTGTTAGATCTAACTTTGACAAATAATGGGCTTTCCTAAGCTGGTGATCATCACGTCTATGTTGGGCATTAAATAGGGTCCTGGTGTTGTGATGTGGTTAACCTTTCTAAAATCAATGCACTGTTGGACGGTGCCATCAGGCTTATGAACTGGTACCATGGGTGAGGACCAACGGCTGGTGGATGGCACCACAGTGCCGGACTCTTGTAACACCGTGACCTCCTCCATGAGCTGCTCCATCTGTGCCGGAGATAAACTATATGGGCATGTCCTGATGGTGTTCTCGTTGCCAGTATCAATTTCATGACATATATCCTTGGCTCTACCAACCTCCTGCCTTACTACATCATTATATTCGGTTAGCAAGGCTCCCAGCAGACCATTCCAACTGCCCGTCATTGGTGAGGTGCCCCATGAAGACAGAACCTTGGTCTGTCAATATTTCCTCTGGAAATCCTGTCCTGGAAAAGATCTCTATCATGACCTCTGCAACCATCTCCACATCTACCCTGCATAATGGAGTTACAAACACCATCACTTCCACATCACCGTACAATGCCATCAAGGTATCACGAGGGTAATGCTTATACTGAGCATCATTCAAATCTTGAGGACTTTTATTGCAAGATAACTAAGACTCAATGAAATCATCAATCACTTTGTGGATAGAGTAGAGAGGTGCTCATCCATCTCTTCAGTCAGTTCAATATAGCAGTAATATAATATGCAGATGAATGCCTCCCTAGGGACTCTAGATCTCTATGGCACTCTTTCTCTAACTATTTAGGTCTTTATGGTAATCATATTGGGTCATATCACATAATGATATTAGGGTGAAACTGCTATGTTACCAGTTTAAAAGTACATTTGTGATCCCATTAAGATGGATATTAAAATATGCAACAACGGTGCATGTGTGGTCTTGTGTTACATGGACATTTCCAGTTCAACTATGGCAGAGGAACTTTTCATCACAGCAGCACCTGCAAGGAACAATTAGAGGACATAACCACAGAGATCATTGCCCTCAATAATACTTATAACAATGGAGATGATCCCTTTGCCAGCATCAGCGAGGGAGAGTTTAAGAACCTACAACTGGATGAAGCTGTTATAGAGGATGATCAACTATTCTAACTGCTTGGCCATGTTATAGTTCGGGTATTTTTGTTGGTACATTGTTTTGCTCCAACATCTGCTAATAAGCTACTCTGCTCAATAGTCTTGTCCAACTGCTTAGTCATGTTATAGTTCGGGTATCTTTGTTCATACATTGTTTTGCTCCAACATCTACTCTGCTCAATGGTCTTGTCAACTGTGGCTGAGGGTGCACCCTCAAGCACACTTTGAGTCAGAACCATTCAGAACAAATACATCCTTGAGGATGTGCATGCCCATTTTCACTAAGCTGGTGCCAATGCTCAATAAAATATCAGTTCGCACCCTCATATAATCCGTGCAGATTCTAGGTGGTTCAAATTAATGGACCATATGCAGTCTATTTGAGTTAATAAGTTATGTACAACATGTGTAAGTAAGGGTGCTTAGTTTAAGTGTACCACAGTTATAGGGATCATTGGGTTCTAAGCTGCTTGGATAAGTTATGTTCCACTATATCAAAAGTACCACAGAACTACCCAATTCACTTACTAAGTGCCCACTGAGCACTTAACCCATGTATGGATGCTTGCTAAGTTGTAAATAAGTAATTAATGTACATCCAGGAATGAAACATTTGAAGATGGTGAGCCAGCCCCAAAAATAGTTGAAGGTCATTAGTGCTAACTGGACAAAACCTTACAGGCCCTGCTGTATGTGGAAGTCATTCTGCTTTGAAATGCTGCACAGGCACTTACATTTATGATGGATCACCCTAAACCCATATGTCTATGAGAAAGATTTTATTCTGAATTAGATACTTTGGTAAAAAATGTAGCACTGCTTAACTTTTATTCGGTTATTTCAATGCAGCTGATTCTCATACCAAATTGCAGCTTATTATATATATATTTACATTTACATTTATAAGTTGTTTCTGAATATAAAAATTACAATAAAAACTCGGTGTCCTTCTTTACTGAATGCTTTTCTAGCCCCAGTAACTTCGTATATTGGTGTATTATCGGCAGCTAGGTGTTGACTTAATGAGAGCTAGTGCCTGGGATTGGTGTATACATGACAAAGACAAGCAAACACTCGTTTATCACATGCCTGGAGCTTGTTTTTGCTATGCTATCTACCTCATATAGTGCCTTTTCCCCACAGCATTTGTAATTCACAGTGAGATAGTTTCATCTTCCATAAAAAAGGAGGCTCTTAGTAAGATGGTCATAAGTATGTCCGATCCAGTCATTCTTTGCTCTATAATCAAAGTGAATATGATTTCAAATGTGTTTTGAAGGATATATGCGTATATGTTTTCTTGGAATTATGGTAGATTCTCTGGCACTAATAGGTTCATGTCCAGGCTCTTGTTTCTACTCAGGTTCCTTCCTGTCATTTTCACATAGTTACTGAAACAATGTATGTAAGTAAGATATATATTGTATATATATGCTCATTTACATTTAAGGATGGTCATCACATGATGGTAACCCAGTGGAGCATTGCATTCCACTTGCATTGCACTGCATTGTACTGCATGCTGGTTCGCTATATCATTGCATAAGTCAGGATTGTACAAAAGTATACAAGGCATTCCTTCCCTTGATTTAGCCAGAGCTATAGCTATGGCAGTATTACCTGATATGCAAATAGCTACCAGGCATTATTCTTTGGCTCATATATTCCTGCAAATTTTTAAATGCTTGCCACAAACAAGAGAAGCTTCTCGACAATTCAATCAGCTTTTCTTCATCAATCATTATCTCATAGCTAAACTGCTGACAGTGCAGTTGTCCCATTAGCATTTTGATTGGTACAACTCTGCATTGCTAATGCTGTCATATATACATGCTTGAGGGGATGCCCTGTATAAACAAGTCCGTTGAAATTTACTTGCCTACTAAGCGTGGCATGTGGCTTATGAATATTCATAGTTTCTTGGATTTTTTGGAGGCATATGCAGTTGGAGTACACGGCATCAGGTAACAGTATTTTATGCATGGTGAGTACTATAGCACTGTTGTGGCCAAGTTAAGCAGTTGAACCTTCAAATATTGACAACATATTACTGTATGCAGAACCTTTTATGCTAGGGATACTTAAGATTTCTCACACAACAGAAAAAACAATTAGCTGTTTTTGTAAAATATATTCCTAACAATTACAAGGGGGATCAAGAAGCTGCTGCCTAGCCTTAACTCTATCATTGCTCTGACCTTAACTGAGGGCCTGACTCAGTGCTGCTTTTTACAACATTGATTTCATGATATTGATAACAGACTGGGATTGTTACATGAAGAACCAAACAAACAATAATGGCATTCATTCCTGTCAGAAAATCTACATGTTATGTGTATATAACAGAATATGCTCAAAACTATAGTGGGGAAGATCGTAACTATTAGGAAGACAACTGGTCAAGCCATACATCTAACATGACAGCTGAATACATCATCATAAATGTGAGAGAGTTCTTCAAGGAAGTTAGAGTCATTCATAGGACAGAGAGAACGAAAGATTGGTGAAGTCAAACAGGATTATATAAGAACAAGGTTGATCTCACCTTACACCTTTCTGATGACAATAAATAATTGAAAGACTCATTTGACAAAGGACCTGATCTGTGCACTTCCTTTTGGGTCCAAAGACCATTACTCTTATTGTTGTTATACATATTTACATATGGTAATGGGATAGCTTAAGTTGCCTTCTAGGTCTTGTTAGCTACACTCAATGTATCAAGCAAGTTCCTCACTACCTCAATCATTATTATTGATTTGCACACTGTAGTGATGAATAGCTTTTGTTTGGTTGTTTTAAGACACTGATCTTTACCAAACTGCACCAATTGTTTTTTCTTTAAATGTTTATTGCTTAAAAAATAGACTATAATTAAAAACTCAGAATGACCTTTACTTTAATGGTAAAGGCATGCATTGTTTTATATTAGACACTTGTATGCATCAATTTGTGAAATGACATTAGCTAGCCTAGAGGCAGCTATCGAGCCTTTGTGATTTGGTTTTTCTATCCGAGATCATTTACAGCTTAGTGTGTGTGCTATGTGAAGAGATGATATTGTGGTGGTATGTGTGTATATATGACAGGGACCAACAAACCATTCACTTACTACATGCTTGGGTACTTGGCTTTGTTTTCTTATGGTACCTAACAGGTAGTGTTCCCTTTTTCAATACAATGTTGGAAATCATAGCTGGAAGTTTGATCTTCGTAAAGGTAATTCCTAAGATTGTTTTGGTAATGAGTCTTACCCAGGTATTCATTGTTCTATGATCTAAGACTAAGTGAATTAGTTTTCAAGCTGTGTTTTGAAGTAATAGCTGTGCACTTCATTTCTTGGAATTGGGGTAAGCATTGAGTTGTTGTAAAGCTTTAGTTGTTGTAAGGCTACAGTTGTGATATAGGGCATTGACACCTTACTTTGTCACTGCAGATGCTCTCCAAATTTTTCAGGTATATACAGAATTACATTTTTGATAAACCTTGAAAAATCAGCAGTCCTATTCATGATGGAAACCCTGTGAATATATGATGATCAGTTCACACAGACTTCCTAAAGTCTATCTTTCTATACAAATAGAGAGATAGTTTAGTGAATTTTGATTAGGTCATATGCAGGCTGTCTACAGCTGATGCTACTCTCGTGTTATAGATTATAGTGATGAAATCTTTTTGGTTTCATTTCTATGCTGAAAGGCTCATAATACTTCAAAGCAAAGATAACTGGAGAAGCTGAGAGTAGTTGCCTGAGTTAACCAACTTCCGCTATCCAGTATGCAAGGTAGTAGGCTAGCTACTCCAATAAAGCTACCTCCTGTTCAGGTCACTGACTTAGTATCTCAGTTGATGCTTCAGACAAGCTTTCTTGCAGCACAGCAATTCAAAGATCCACAAATCTCTGGAAGTTTAAAAGAAATGTTAAGGGGGTGCTAGGGGTTGGATTTAAATTTAATTTTTTTAATTTATTACTATTTTTTTATCTCACCCAACTATGCTTCAACATACTGGAAAGGTGGATTCCAAGTTACAGAAGATTTGGATGCTCTATTCTGGACTTACAGTGGCTTTTGCACACACCATCCCCCCATGAAGGCGATCAAGAAGCCTACCTGAATTCAGTGGGGACAATGGCATTTCCCCCCTTTTTTTCTTTTTTTCTTATGGTTACCACTTTAGAGCTCCATAGATTCTGTAAACTTCATGGTATGGACTTCATATATAGCTCAAAAGATAGGTCTCTCTGTGTGCTCTCTTTTGATACTAAAATATGTTTCATAGGTATAACTATAGGCAAGTTACTAGTCTCTAAAGCGGAGCGACCTCAAAAGCTAGAATGCCTCGACCTCTGCCAAGATAACTCCAGATTGCTAAGTGCCAAAAAAATAAAAATGGTACGAGTGGCTAGAGGAAGCCCGCCTCTATGCAATCACCTTTTTGATTAGGCGTTAAAAATTTATTACCTGGTCAAGCGCGCCGGGTAGAAAATTGAAGGCGTTGTAAAAGCAACACCTTCAATTTTCCACCCACACGCTTGACCAGGTAATAAATTTTTAACGCCTAATCAAAAAGGTGTTTGCATAGAGGCGGGCTTCCTCTAGCCACTCGAACCAATTTCAATTTTTTTTGCACTTAGCAATCTGGAGTTATTCTGGATGGGGACTTTGGGATGCAGGTTTTTGAGGTCCCTCCTCTTTAGGCTCTAGTAACTTGCCTATAGTTATCCTAGGAAACATATTTAGTATCAAAAGAGAGCACACAGAGAGACCTATCTTTTGAGCTTTATATCAAGTCCATACAATGAAGTTTGCAGAATCTACGGAGCTCTAAAGTTGTAAACACAAGTTAAAAAGGGGGGGGAGAATGCAGCTGTCTCCCCTGTCAGTGCAACTGTCAGTGCAAACCCAAACTTCATAACTTTTTTGGTCAAAAATGTTGACTCCTTGCCTCCCGCCCACAATAACTCATTCGAATAAATTTTTTAAGTCTAACATTTTATACCATTATGTAGCTCTGTCTTTACTCTACAAATTGAATGGTTTCAAAAAAAATTCATTGCCTCTTTTGTGAAGTTATTGATGATCTAATGATGATCTAAGGTAAAATTTTACATTTGTACGCGCCATAACTAGTGGATTTTTTTAAAAAAGATTCTAAACCATTCAATTTGTAGCACTATGCATGCTCTAGCCACTGAAGCAATTACAAGCCAATACAAAATACTAGTAAGGGTGGGGAGTGGGCGGCATCTTCTTCAATGGTGCTTGCTTCTTTGAGTTACCTTGAAGGAGGACCAATAGAAAGTATATGATTATGCATATCATTTGAAAGCATGACAAGTGGGCTATCTTTTGATAGCAAAATTATGTTCATAGGAGTAGAAATAAAAAAGTTATGATCAGTTGTATTTGAGGTTAACTTTTTTTTAAAGTACCCCTAGCCCCCCCTTGGCTAGCTGGTCTTTGTTACCATTAGTATGCTTATAGGTGTAGTAAAAACTAAAACAACTAATTATCAGCCATTTTTATCCTATATAGAGTGAGAACGAGATACATATGAATAGTCTTAGACAGGTTTTGTTGTTATAGTAAAGTCACTGTCCAAATGATGAAAGGAAACGCTATGGCATGTTCTTCAAAAAAGTTTTAGCTCTGGCCAAATAATCGACAGCATATTTTTGTGACCCTCTAAACTGTTAGGAAATACTTGCGCCATTATATCTAGAGGTCATTTGCAGAGCAGCATGGAAGGGGATTGTGAAGTGGTACTGGTTGGCCTATGATGGTCTCTCTGTGTTCCATGTGTCTAGGCAGCCCCGCTAATAGCAGCAGACACTGGCAGATATGACTTCGTGGACCAATTTTTCCACCCACACCATTCATTGCACATGCTCATTGAATATACGCATTCGTGAATTGAGTATATACTTCTCATGCCTAAATTTACGGTTGGTTCATGAGCTAACTAGATTTTGCATTAGCTAATGCTTTGCTGGCCTCTAGGTTTACAGTTAGGTACTACCTATATATGTCCATGCATGTTTGTGGTTTAAGGCATGTTAAATGCTAATTTAGGACAACAATGCTCCATGATAGAAAAATCTGTTTAATGTTGCCTAAAGACTGGAAGACTGAGCATAAAATATACTTTGAATGATATTGTTGAAGATTTGCTGACATTAAAAAATAACATACTACCGATTGTCACAATAATAAATAGCTAATAAATAACAAAATTGACTATACAAAACAAGCTAATTCAACAAAGAACTAGAAGCAAATTTATTTCACCAACTCTCAACCTTAAATAAGGATGGTGTATGTGAGAAACATTATATAGCCACAGCAAATTCCAGGTCTGACCACTATATATATGCTAGCTTCCTCATTCATTCTTTATACTCTAACATTACAAAGGTTGCATAATCTATATAAATATACTGGTGGCTAAACTCTTATTTATTCTTGAAACACTCTCTCCAATTACTATTCCAGTCCTCTACCCATGTAGCTACTAGCTATACCTCGGCTGGAAGAAAGTGGAGCACATGGCTTATATTTCACTGGCAATTTTTCTTCTCTCCTACTTAGGTAAGTTAGAATAATCCATGTAACCTAGCTAATTATTACACTTAATATATTGACTATATTGTGGTTATTTATTTTCGTATAGCTAGATAAACCAACTTAGCCAACTACCGTATAGCTACTAGATAGAAATATTGATGGTTCATGATTTTGGCAGTTTCTGAATATTGACAATTTTGGAATTTGTGCATAGATGATGGTAAATTCAGTGTGGCAAATCTACTCGTGGCGAGATCCATCAGTTTAAATTTATGGAGAGCCTTGAATTTGCTTGTTGTATGAGATGTCACCATATATAGCATGCAACATGAACCCATACTTTGGGAAAAGGGTTGAACTTCAAGTATTAGCCTGGCTACTGTACAGATCTTTATACTATTGGTTACACTAACAATTTTTTGAATGGCTGGTCAGTTGCAGCTGCTCAACTTTCTCCTCTACTAGCTTTAGGTGGTGGATAATACCATTTTCTCCCAAGTGTTATATAAAAACCAGTGGTTCCGACTTTCGTGCTCCATATATTCTGCACATCTTCACACTATGAACTTGATATATTTCTCAAACAATAGCACCCTCTGTGGTGTGTTCTCCTTTAAAACTAAAACTGTTGGATAAGTATAACTATCCCAAGTTACAGGTTGTCAAAGTTGGAGGCCACAAAACCTGAAATTACTACAAGTGACTAGAGGAACCCCAATTCTAAAAAATGAGTGTTTTCATTAGGCGCTAAAATGTTAGTTCATGGTGAATTGCAGAGATTGATTTTGGAAATTGATTTTGACCAATGCGCAATACCAGATATTATTGTTTTAGCGCATGAAAATACTCGTGTTGTAGAGTAGGACCTCTTCTAGCCACTGGTCCTAATTTCAATGGTTTAGCACTTTTCAATTAGGAGCTAGAACTTTGAGAATTCGGGCATGCAGGTTTTGTAGACTCCAAATTTGATTGCCTGTAAATTGGGAATAGTTATACCTATGCAACAATTTGTAGTCTTAATAGAGGGAGCAGAGAGAGAGAGAGTTATTTTGTGCTATACATTAAGTTCATAGAGTGAAGTATTCAGAATATAAGGAGCTGCAATGTTGAAAAAACAAGTTTTTATTTACAATTTGCAAAGAATGGTATCATTCCACCTTGATTTCTTGTCACAGAATTTCCTGTGATCACCTTTATTTGTAGACCTGCTCTATTTTATCCTGCTTTGGCCAAAAAAATGGTGTAAAGTTGACTTGGTTGTGGGCAGCATGTGTAATGTCATTCATTGGGTTTGTTTTTATTGGTGGTAATTTTATTTGGCCTTCCATCGCAAAATTATCAAATTTCATTCTTAATCAATATTTCCTACTGTAGGATTTTTATCTTTTCTAATTTCTTTAACTAAATGTCACTAAAACTATAGAGTTAATATAAGCAACTAAACCTCATATAAAACGACTATCATCTGTATTACTTTGGGAGTAACAGTGATTGTCATCATCATTCTGTTACTGTGGCAGTTGGTTACAATCTGAAAATTGTCCATCTGCAAATCCTATGCATAATTTTTTGGTTTTTGGTTTTTGCTTATCAGAATTTTTCCATTTTAGCTTGAGGACAAACATGCAAATAATATGTGTATGTTGGTTTAAGGCAGACAATATCAAAAACATCTATGGTAGAAATATTGGCAGAAAAAGGGGCTTCAATGTGGTGAGGAAATGTTCACACCATTTTATCACATGTACAAGCAAACACCATGATCCCATTCCTGTCTAAAATTTGAGACCTGATCTCACTTAGGTTAGGCTGTGTACATATACCACAGAAAGTCCTCATTGAGTGGCAGTTTGCATCCACCTCCAAGGAGTGAGGCTGACTTTCTTACTTGGCAATTAAAGTTCCATCTTTATTTTGTAGCTTGTACATGACATACAAGAGCACACTAAAAAAATACAAGGCTACTCCTCCAAGTCTTCCACCATCTGAGTGCACTTTCGGTGGCAATAGTCTGGTAAAAGGTCTTGATAAACAAGTAACTTGAATTCAATATAATTCACTTTGTGCAAATTGGAGATACTTTATGTTAGTAAAATGCTGCAAAGAATTTCAAAATTTTGTTCTGTTGCTACTATGTGTATAGAAACAAACATCATACAATTTATGGCTCTGTCATTAGTTAATATCATTGACACTGATGAAATTTGAGGTAATTTCAATATTATTTGTCCTTTCTTGGTTGACTCTTGGTGGTTCTCAGATAGAATTTCAGTTAGAGGGTTAGGTGCGGTTTTGTGAGCGAGCACCTTCAGTTAGATTTTACTGTCCATGTCTAGCAAAGCTTTTTTGTAATGGTCATGAAGTTGCATTGTTTATGTTATCTTTTTAATTGCATTCTAATAATGTTAACAATTTTAAGAGATTATTCCTGAAAAAAGTTATACCGAATTAAAATAAATATTCAGTTTCACCTACTGTATTGTGAGTAAAAGAATACTTGGTAGTTCTATGCACTAAGTATTAGCTTGTGAAAGAATATTAGATAGCCTAGATGCAGCTAATTCAGCCCTAGTAATCTGGTATACAGTCCAAGATCATCTGTAGCTATTTAGTGACCAAATGCAGTAATTTTCTAACAGGTGGTGCATGTATGATAAAGACAAACAAACCCTCCACCGATCATTGACTTTAAGATGTGAAATAGAGGTTTGACAGAATTGTGGTAGGTTCAATGGTTTGTAGCTAGGTTTTTGTTTCTGTTAAGATTCCTTCCTCTGGTGTTCACATATTGTTATTGAATTCATGCAAGTATTAGATGACAGAGGTGTACTACCTAAGAAATTTGTCTTGGTTTCTAGATACCATTGAAACCTCTCGGGGAGATTGCCCTGGTTAGTCACATTTTGGGATTGTAATCTTGGACAATGGTCTAGCTGTAGCTAAAATAGTAGCAGTGGTAGCAAGCAGATGGAGAAAAAGGAAGCAGTGTTTGACCTTCACACCTATTATTTTTTAACATTAATGCAGTTTCAATGTGGATAACTTGGCTAAGTGGTAGGTACAATAACTGGGCTTGATAAAGAACTAACTGACATTGACCATGAAGTTGTTGAGTTTGTGCAAGCTTTATCAATTTTAATGGCAGTGAAATGATGTGAACAATTACAAAGTTGCCGTTTTGTTGTGTTATTATACTGATACAGTCTATGCCAGGAGATAGTGTGTGTTAAAATAATTGTAAGGAAATATCTATGGACCTTGTTAGCTACATTCCATGTATCACAGAGTTTCTCACTGCAGCAATGAATCATTCATTTTTTCTTTCACTGAAACAATTTGATTCTAAAACACACAAAAAAGCACACCATCCTACATGTCATAAACAAAGTTAGATTTCATTCAATGATGCAATTCCATATTATTATGAAAGTGCTACAATGTAAATTTTAACTGAAAATATGAAGGAGATTTGAGGGGTACTTCTAATGCAGAACTGATGTGGGAACTCATTTGACCACTGCACTGTAACTAACAGGAAACTTTAAAAAGAATTTCTACTTTTTTCTCACCAATTCAAATTAATTAAAGGTGCAAACACACGCATCACCCTTGTGTATTTGATTATTTCTAGTTCTTGAAGTACTGGACAAAACTTGCAGCATGATTTAAAGGGATGTGTCCATGTAATGTCTATAGCTATATACAGTTAGATTATAAATTCTAGCCCCTAATATTCAAGTAAGTCTCCGTGGCATGTGAAATTATTTTTCTAGCATTTCACATTGACATTACATTGGATGGATTTTTATGTGCATTGTATTATCTGGTAAAGTCCAGCCATGCATCGACAGTGTGGTATAGCTTTGCTCTGTTAGCAAAATGTCAGATCAAAGTTTTCAATTTAAAAAAAGAATATAAAGAAAGAAAATTGCTAGGGTCATTATTGCATTCCTGATTCAATATTATATCAGGTTTTATCTTCAGATTGAGCAGGTCTAATATAATTAGCTAGCTTAAGGGGAGCTGATACCAAGTGTAATATATACTTGTTTGTTCAAACTTTGAATCTCTCTTCAACCTGCATACTTCTCTAAATGAATATGACATAAAACTCATGAGATAGCTCTCTCTGTGTACTTTCCTTTGGCATTAAAATGGGTTGTGTAGGTCAAACTATACTCCAGTTACAGGCAGTCAAACTTGATGACCTCAAAACCTGGCATGCCCAAATTTTTGCAGTAGCTCTCAATTGGAAATCCTATAGATAGTTGAAATTATTACCCTTGGCTAGAGCATTCCCTCCTACAATGAGTTATTTTAAATTAAGAGCTAAAATGTTAGTACGTGTTCATGCGAGTAGGTTGAAAATTAAAATTAATTTCCCACCTGCGTGCTTGACCACATTCTAATGTTTTAGTGCCCAATGAAAACACTCATTTTATAGAGTGGGGCTTCCTCTGGCCACGGGTACTAATTTCAACTGTCTAGCACTTTCCAATTAGGGGCTAGAACTGCAGAAATTTTTGGGAGGGGGGTGTTTGCAGATTTTGAGGTAACAAAGTTTGACTGCCTGTAACTTGGGTATTGTTCTACTTTATGTAAATATCAAAGGGGTGCATAGAGAGAGAGTTATCTTTTTTAAGTTTTATATCAAGTTCATAAAGTGAAGTATGCAGAATATATGGAGTTCTAAAGTTGGAACCATTATTACACTTTAAAAATAAAGTTATCATCCACCTTAACTTAATTAAAGGTAATTACCAAGCCCATTTCCGTTTCAAGCTTATTATAAGTTGAAAGTCACTCTAGATAGTTTAGAAAGATTGCATTACCAGTTAACCTCAAGAATAGAGCCTTCATCTTAAATAACTCCACTCCACTCCATTGAACCCCCCCTCTAACCACCATAACCAGGCACTGACTCTACCAACAACATCTTAGAACAGTAACTTTGCTATATAGAACTTTTCAAGCCAAATCAAATTTGGCCTCAAATCATTGGTACACCTACTATTTGCTTTTACAAGTGTGTATAAATAAAATTGCTTAGTTTAAGCAGTGGCAGTATACCACACACAGAGGCATCAACTAGTTCAAGAAAAGGTAGGTTGCACTTTGGTATATTGAACAAATGCATGCCAATTGTTAAGTGCCCAGTGGCTACTTGATCCATGTGTGGGAGCTTGCTAAGTTAAAAATAACTAATTACTCCAATTGATGTACACTTCCAGGAATGTCCCATTTGAGGGCAGGAAGCAAGCCCAAAAAGTACCTGTTGATCGTTGCTGTTAACATGGATAAAATCTTTCAGGACTTTAGTGCTGTTTCTGGGTGTCATTCTGCTATGTAACACTACACAGGCACTTATACTTACTGTCTGTCACTCAGAATCCATATGCTTTTGAGAGATTTGGAAGTACTTTAGAAAAATGCAGCAATAGCTATTAGCTTTTTTTCCTTTTTTTTTATGGAGCTGATTCTCACACCAAACTGAAGTTCTCAATGAACTGACAGTTGACATAATAACATTATAATCACCTTCTCAATAAATTGGATTCAATCAAATTTTCGACTAGCCTTCAGTCGAGTGAATACAATTTAAGTTTCGACTAGATGCTCTAGCCTTCAGTCGAGTGAATACAATCGAAGTTTCGACTAGATGCTCTAGGCTTCAGTCGATTGAGTACAATTTGAAGTTAGAAGGTGCTAATAATATAATATTTCAGAAAATAGCTATATCCTTACAAAATAAATATAAAATATAACCTCGGCATCACCTTCTTGACATGAGGTTAAGAGTGTGCATGGTTATTTCTCTATACTTGGCAGTAGTAAGCACTAAACTCGTGAAACAATATTAGCCAGCATAAAGGCAGCTAATATGCCCTAGTAACTCGGTATATCAGTCCAAGATCTACTGCTGCTTGGTATTGATTAAATAGAGTAATATTCTATTTCTAAAGCTGGTGTTTATGATTTGTGTATCTATGGTAAAGACTGGAAAATACTTTGTTCCTGGTGAGTTGATCCTTATAAGAAAGTCCTGAGGCTAAGAGTGTGCACGGTTACTTCTCTATACTTGGCAGTATTAAGCACTAAACTTGTGAAACAATATTAGCCAACATAAAGGCAGCTAATCAACAGCCCTAGTAACTCGGTATATCAGTCCAAGATCTACTGCTGCTAGACATTGATAAAATGTTTTCTAAAGCTGGTGTTTTTGATTGGTGTATCTATGGCAGAAAATCCATTGTTCCTGGTGAGTTGATCCTTATAAGAAAGTCCTGCCCTGCTATTCATTGCTCTATGACATAAGTGAGTATGACTTCAAATATGTTTTGCAGGATAGAAGTGCATATGTTGTTTTTTCCAGAATTGTGGAAAGTGCCCAGTCAATGATAGGTTCATTGCTAGGCTCGTATTTGTGCTGAGGTTACTTCATGTAATGTTTGCTAAATCCAATGACAGACCCACACTACGAATAATGCTTTCTCTAAGTGAAATTTAAGTTACTCTCCTATGCCATACTCGTGTATGTCTTAGAGCCACCAAGACATCAAATGCTTGATAATTGCTTATACACATAGCTTAAGAGATGTTTGAAGGTTTCTTTTAGTAGTCAATGAAATTTGTCTGTTTCTCAAAAAGCATTCAAATCACTAAGGGAAAATAGCCCTGGTTAGTCATGTAGTTGGGAGAATGATCTTGGACAGTGCATAGTAGTAACCAAAGGTTTAGATATAGCCAATAGAGTAGCAGTGGCAGTAAATACTGGGAAATAAAGAACAAGTTATTGACTATTCACACTAATTAGTCTTATAGAGGAGTGCAGTTTCCATTAGGATTCACTTGTCTTATTGCTGGCTATTATAACTGGACAGGACAAAGAAGTTACTGACATTGACTGCAGAGTTATAGATTTCGAGCAAGTTTTATCAATTTTGATGACAGTGGAATGTCGTAAACAAATATAAAGTTGCTGTTTTGTTGTGTTATTATACTGATACAGTCTATGCCAGGAGATAATGTGTAAAAATAATTGTTTCTAGAACTTGTTAGCTACATTCCATGTATCACAGAGTTTCTCACTGCATTAATCAATTTTTCTTTCACTGAAACAATTTGATTCTAAGGCACACAAAAAGCACACCAACAGGAGTCATCCTACGGGTCATAAACAAAGTTAGAATTCATTCAATGATGCAATTCCATATTAACAAAGTTCTACATCGTAAATTGTAGCACAATAATATGCACGAGATTTGAGGGGCACTTCTAATGGAGAACTGATGTGGGAACTCATTTGACCACTGCACTTCTACTTTTTTCTCGCCAATTCAAATTAATTAAAAGTGGAAACATGCACATCACCATTGTGTATTTGATTATTTCAAGCCTGCCCAGATAGGTCATCTGTATTGCCATTAGTGGAGCCAGTGTGATGTTCGTAGTGTATTGCTAGGGTTGGAGGTGAAGGATACATCGAGTGAGCATCCTCCCACATCCTTCATTCTGTCAAGATACTGTAGGCAGTTATGATCCATGATGATGTAAAACTCTCCTCCTGTCGCATATATGTTAAAAGTCTTGATGCCCTCCATGATCACAATGCATTTGTTCTTGAGTGCCGTGTAGTTGTTCTCCAGAAGCAGCTACCGAGAGAATAATGCTAAGGGATTATCTCCTTCAACCTCGTCGATCTGGCTCAGGACAGTTCCAATGCTTTATTATGAATTCTTATAAATAGTCTTGGCTCTGGAGATTTGGTTGACCTCAAGCACTGACTCGAGGTGATCAAAGGCTGCAAGGTGGGTGTTGTCCAACTTGAAGCACTAAGGCAGATCTTTTTGGGTGAGGATGGTAAGTGCTGTAGCTGTTGTGGTGAAATCTGGAATAAAACATCTATATTAGCTAGCTAAACCTTGAATGCACCGGATGTCCTTCTTGATCTTGGGGGTGATGAAGGTCTGTACAGCGGCCACCTTCGGATAATGCAATATCTGAAGTGGGTGGTGGAGAATTTGAGCCTGGGATAGGGCCATTGTCCTCTGGCATGGGCATGGGCACCGGGAGTTGGTTAGTCACATCTGTAGAAAAATCTAACTCGATATTGGTGTGGATATCTGTCTCTATGCCAGTTAATGGACCTGTTTCAGACTTTGAGGAGGAGGGAGTGTGTGGATACCTGGTTGGTATCGTGTGCCAGAGCTTTGATGTTGCGCACATCAAAACCAAGATGGTAACTGGTTGTTGACAGCCATCCACATGGATGAGGTCACTCCCTTGACTTAGAGTGTCACCGTAGTAGTGGGGTAGCTCTCTATATGACTGTGGGTGCAGCAGATGTGGGTCATTCCTTCATTGACAACGTTTTTGGTATCTACTTTGGGTGTACCTGTGACATGTTGTCTGTGATGAGAGTGTCTGCTCATAGTCCACCCACCCTGCACAAAGAGTGAGACTATTAGTATGAGTAACATTACTTAACACGGCAATCTTCTTTGGGCAATTGGCCGATATGTGACCAAATTCCTGCCAGTTGAAGCAGCATGGGTCCAGCGAAGGTTTGTAGTTGGCAGAAGTTTCTTCTTTCTGTCCATGGATGGGGGAGTTACAGTAGCTCTGTTCACTGTTCGCACACCCTGGTTAGATCTGAGTCAGTAACGATCTCCACTCACTGTCGCACTTACGTTTCTACTGCTATGCCTTCTGGATTAAAAAAGTTGCAGGAAGAGGCACAAGCGAGTGTATCAATATTATGTAGAGTGTACTAACTGAAAAAAATATGTAAAAGTAGAGCGAAATATTTTCTTGTGCATGTGCAATTAGACTGGAATTCTACATTTACGGAATCTGGCATTTATCCACTGCATTTCCAACTAAGCATGTGTGAGGGAGGGGCTAATATCCCAACGCTGAAACCACATGACAAATACCCTATTCTTTTCCCATCCAGACTATGGTATGGTAGTAGGGTCTATGACAGTGAAGTTTGTTAGCAGATTCAATTGGGGGCACTTCAGGTTTTACAAATGACCAAGCAGAAACAACCTTCTTGCTGAAGGTGTTATATCACATTATTGCAAGGGAATCTATGCACTTGACACCAAAGAGGACAGCTATTGCTTGGCACCAAAGGTCATTGATCACTTCTGGGGTCTAGTTGGGATGGTAAATGCATTGGCTCAAGACCTAAGGACAGTTTTTTCTTTTACAAGCTTCTGGAAAGCAATCTTTTTGCTAATACCAAAAATATGAGAGGTCATGACAGAATCAGTCATGGCATGGATAAATATAAACTGATAACACATGTCATGCCTAAGTATTTCTTTTAGATGGTAGATGTCACACACTTTAAAACTGCCATCAGATTTGCACTTGTCTGATCTGAAATATTTCTTTGTGCATAGTAAAGGATCAAGACAAGGAGACTATTATATTCTCCAATCAGCATAGTGGTGTGTAAGATATGCATCCACTGCAGCCTTTACTATGTCTAAGTCAGCATCCCCAGGTGTAGTGACCACTGTGGCCCTTTCTCTCAGTTTATATCTAATCATCTGGATCAGTCTCTGTTTATTGACATCTCTTGAAACTCACTCCTCCTTCTTTCCTGAGAATTCTGTTTTGGAAGTAAGCTTACAATGGGGTAAATATTGTGTCCTCTTCTCTGATGCATATTGTTTTTGATGGGTGGCCCTTCCTCATAGCCTTCAAAGACAATAGTCACAGCTGAACCATAATGCCAGATGTTGAAGTCAGCATATAACTGTGCGGCTATTCCACCAGCTTTTCTGCACTTCCATGGTATTTGGTGAAAGAACGAACCTCCATCAAGGACGTGGCACTCTGTTTCTGGTGCAGAATCTAGGATGTCACCACTTGCATGATCACAGACTATCTGTTGTAGATGTGGTTTATCAGCCTTTCTGAAGATGTTTGTGGCTTCAAGGAGGGCATGACGGAAAGGACTGATCTTGTAACTCGTAACTTCCCCCACTGTTCGGTCTTAGAAACTACCATGAAATGTTGAAAAAGAAGTGTAGAATCAATAGTTCGATCCAGAGTGACCTTGATAGCTGATGTTTTGTCCAAGGGTTCTGGCTTATCCTTTCTACTGAACAAGAATGTGAATGCAGACTGTCCAATCAATTTGTGCATGATGTTACATACTCATATTTGTGGGTTCATATCCTTTCCTGAGCTGGAACACCAGTGACAACATTCCTTGATGAAGGGTCTGGCAATAAAAGTGAGCCTCCGACATGATCTACTCTAGGTCATCATCATTCCTTTTCATTCTATCCTCCATTAAATCCTTGTGCTGTTCAGATTTGTGTATGACAGGGTTTTGAACACTCAAGTATTGTATTCAACCATGATTGTTAATTGTGCTGTCTCTGGCATACCTTTTAGGTTAAATTTTGTCACAGTTAACTATCATACCATTACTGCTGCCATCTTCTGGAAACAAAAATAATTTGCATGATGGCAAATGATAGTGCCAAATTTGCAGCGATTGTAAGAGTCCGAATGTATGTATACTGAACTATTGAATGGTGAGATGCCCTTGGTCGAATAAAGTAAGCGCTGGAGACAAACTTGGTGCTAGGTCCGAGACAAGTCAGTTGTTGCTGAATTACGAAAGCATGGTAAAACTTGCTAGGCCACTAATAAAGGCAGATTGAACAGGTTCTTGACGATGCACTTAAGTGCCATTTCTGATATTCCGATATTCGCTACAGCTGGGCATTACATCTACTTGAAATAAGCATACTTCTACATCCGAGAGGTGGGTCAGCTTTACATCAACCACCCAGATGTATTGAGAAAATTCGAAAAGGATTTTCATGTTATCCATCGCAGCGGTTATTTATTGGCATCTTGATGTTCTTTAACTCTGGTCTCTTTCTACTGTTGGTCTCTCCTAGTACTTCCCATAGCAACAAGGGATGCGATACACAATGCATGAGTGCATTCTAGCTGGTAAAACATCCTTCACTCTGCTTAGTTGTGTCCTCAGAGTTCTTCCTGATCTGAAAACGACTTTGATGTTGCAGACTCCCATGATGTCTTCACTCATCCATATATACTACATAAGGAATCACTACAATAGAATTCTTCTTTTTAAACCCCAGATTCCCTGTATAAATGTACTATCTTCCTTTCTGCATTTAGATTTACAAAGGTTGTTGAAGGCTTTCAGATTACCATTCTCTATAAAGACTCTATCCAAATAATGTTTTTCTTTCCAAAGGTCCTTCTTCTCAGTCATTACTCTCCTGGCTCTGTCATACAAGCTTTTTACCCCTCCTTTTCTGACATGGATAGGATGATGTGAACTATAATCAAGGTACCTGTTGGTGTTGCATGGGTTTTCTGTAAACTGTTGCAGTTAGTCCTTCCTCTTCTTTCCTATTCCAGAAAGGGCAACGATCCATCCATTTCAAGATCCATGGTAAATTTTATGGATGGCCAATATTTTTCGGATGATCCAGCAGCTACTGCTTCTATCATCCTTGTATATATCTCTTCCAAAATATTGGCACTTCAGTGGGGCACTTGTGTGTGGCTATTCCTCAAGGAATTCCATATAAAGATTGGCTACCACTAAGAATGCATTGATGGAATCTTTGAGGATGCATTCCTATGCTGAAAGGCTCACTAATACTTCAAATCAAAGATAACTAAACTGATAAAAGCATTCATTGCATATGCTCAATGAATAATTGCAATCATGAATCAAGTATATATATTCTCCCAATTAGTTCTCGTGCCTAAATTTACGGTGGTTCATGAGATTAAAGTGCATGCTAACTTAATCTTTCATTGGCAAGTGCATTGTTGGTTGTTACTAACTGTACACTTAGGTACAGTGCGGTCACGTAGTCTCATATTATTATTATCTTTGCTCGCATTCACTCTAGTTTCCCAATTTATATATCAAAATATAGCTTGCTGTGCTTTCTAATGGTAATTATTTTATTTTATTTCGCCCTACTTTTTTTCTTCCTTATTATATATAGGTTCTTCGAGTGCAGCACGTAGGCCATTTAGTAAACCACATTTCAGCAAGACAGCAACGACCTTTGCAATGCTCTTATTGGGTTTTTAGTCGATCATAACGAGTACTACAAATAGGGCTCGATGAATTATGCTAATTTTTCCACCTATAATTCTATTCTAAAATTCTCATGCACAGTGCCTTGAAATCTACCTATTATTCTAATGATCTAACCTATTATCCAATTCACAAAATTCATTTTCTATAATTGTACTGGTGCATAATATGTAGTCTTCCATAGAAGATGTTTGTAGATCAGTAAAAGTACTGGATAAAAGTAAAAAAACATGCTCTGCTGCTGCTGATAAGGGCTGTACAAGCAAAACTGTTTTCATGCTCTTGACCACCATGGAAGTTCACTTTCATGGTTCTTCCACCAATCCAATTTGTTCATGTCTGGAGAAACTCCATTTGATTTAACTATATAAATAGGCAGTTCACACTTTAACTCATCCAGCTGATTATCAGAACTAAGGAAAGGAAATACTTTTAACTGGTCGATGTCATTGCAGGATGGTTTTAACTCACAAATCTTTGCCGGGTCAAACAATCTAGCATACTTAAAAGCTTCAGCAGTCTGCTTGAGGTCATCTCCAAATTTTTCATTGAAGTATCTGTATGCAGGTTCAACCTATGGCCACACTAATGAAATTTCCTGTTGACATTACAAATTTCTAAGTAAATTATGCTGTGGCCATGGGCATGCCAGTTTTGACAGCTGTACTTTGGGGTGGCTAGTTAGGGTAATAATAGTGTGCTAATAGAAAAGCTAGGAATAAGTGGTCGACATCCTTACAGGGTCCAATTTACATCGAAACTACTTTACCTCTGTAGCTGTAGGCTATAGGCTGTCACAGGATATAAATCACCTAAAATTCTAAAAATGCTACCTATAATGCTAGCATTATTCTCTAATGCTTGGCCATACCTAAAATTCTTTAAAAAAATGCTAGCATAATTTATCTAGCCGTAACTACAAACTGACCTTTTTGAAATTTTGTGGGAAAAGTTATTTTGTTGGAAGGAACACTGCTTTATGGCATAACATTAATTTTTATCTACACGCCTTTTTTAATCTCTCTCAACGGTGTCTGTGTGTAACTGCCTAAACACTTGTGCAAAAGACCTCACCTTTAGTGCAGGCTCAACTTAAAATGCCTGTAGGTGACAATACTCATGTTAGGGATGTTCTGCAGTTGATAAAAAAAAAATGCTTCCACATCACAAATCATCCCATCTAGGTTGTCCTCGTTATTTGTAATTGCTACCCCATAGTAGGTTTGCGTTTCAATTATAGACAGGCGACTAATCTCCCTAGCGCCACCCAAAGGTACATGCTTGCCATCATCATCAACAGCGCCTTTTAATGCATATCTCAAAATGCTTTAAAAAATGCTTACTAACGTGATTTATACATTCTACCATCTCTAGTTCAACACTAGGACCATTGGCTTGACAACCATTTATATCCCCATCACTGATTATGTGTACCAAAAAGCTTCAGTCTCTCCACTGAATGCCCAAACGTTTTTGTATTCCTACAACTTCCATGGAACCAGAACATCCTTCAAAAATGGCTTCACAACTTACCTTGTGACCCTCAAACCATTCTTTGTAACTTGCCTCTTTCTCATCTTCAGGTATTCGCGTGCAAGCTTGACAGAACTTAGACATAAGACCTAAAACTTCTCCAGTGTCCCAAGACATCACAACCATAATTTGATTTGTGGCCCTGTCTATGACATGTGCCATAACACTAACATCAATGTCTTCATGCCCTACCCCATAAAAATCATGTAACCTATGAGTGCCATCCAACATAATAATTTGTGTGACTGCATTTCGGTCACTACCTATTGTCATAGTATATTCCCAAATATATGGCAGTGATGCCATCCAGACCAGAATGACTAATTCCAGCAATGCAAGCACCCAGTACAGACTGGATGTTCAAAGGATGGGCTTCTACAGATATAGGGTTGGAGATGTATGTAGCTAGAATTTATTCAAGGTTGCAATTCCATATTCATATTATCACAAAAATGTAATCACTAATTGGAACAGCATATTACAGAGTTGAGATATGCTTCTAATGAGCAATTGGTTAGGATACTGCTATATATGATTGCTGCACTATAATTAATTAACAGGACACTCTTAAAAGCATTAGCATTTCTACTTTTTCACCAATTTAAAGTGGTGCACATGCAAACATCATCCTCGTGTATTAGATTCTAGTCCATGCAGTATGGCAAGAAATGTAGTAACATGATTTAAAGGGGCACTCCCATAGCTTACACATGATGTTCATTTGCATTTTGAATTCTAGGCCAGGGTAGACTTAGTATCTGCGAAAAAATTTCTCCCGCATTCCACATTGACATCACATTTGATAGGTATATGTGTTGTAAGTATGCACTGTAGTATCCAGTAAAGGATAGTCTTTATCCACTCTGTGGCATCAGGGCATTGCCCTGCTCTGTTGGCAGAATGTCTGTCAAGAATATTCTAGAGAGCTATGCATAAAAACAAAGAATTGCCAAAAATAAATTCTAGGGTGAATAGTCTATTCACGATTCCATTCATTTATCTTGTTTTACGGTTATATTTAATGGCTTTAAAGGCACTTAATCATGCCCATTGGATTTGTATTATCTCTCAATCAGTTTGCTCCCTCAAATAATCTATGCACGTTCTAGGTGGCCTAAATGAATATAATAATAATAGTAATAGTAGTAATAATAATAGTAGTAATAATAATAGTAGTAATAATAATAGTAGTAATAATAATAGTAGTAATAATAATAGTAGTAATAATAATAGTAGTAATAATAATGACAGTAATAATAATGACAGTAATAATAATAACAGTATTAATAATAACAGTATTAATAATAACAGTAATAATAATAACAGTAATAATAATAACAGTAATAATAACAACAGTAATAATAACAACAGTAATAATAACAACAGTAATAATAACAACAGTAATAATAACAACATTAGTAATAACAACAGTAGTAATAATAACAGTAGTAATAATAACAGTAGTAATAATAACATTAGTAATAATAACAGTAGTAATAATAACAGTAGTAATAATAACAGTAGTAATAATAACAGTAGTAATAATAACAGTAGTAATAATAACAGTAATAATAAAACAGTAATAATAATAACAATAATAATAATAATAATAATAATAATAGTAATAATAATAATAGTAATAATAATAATAGTAATAATAATAGTAATAATAATAATAGTAATAATAATAGTAGTAGTAATAATAATAATAGTAATAATAATAGTAATAATAAGAAGAAGAATAAGAATAATAAGAATCAGAATAATAAGAATCAGAATAATAAGAATCAGAATAATAAGAATCAGAATAATAAGAATCAGAATAATAAGAATCAGAATAATAATAATAAGAATCAGAATAATAAGAATCAGAATAATAATAATAATAATAATAAGAAGAAGAAGAATAAGAATAATAAGAATAAGAAGAATAAGAATAAGAATAAGAAGAATAATAATAATAAGAAGAAGAAGAAGAAGAAGAAGAATAAGAAGAAGAATAAGAATAAGAATAAGAATAAGAATAAGAATAAGAATAATAAGAATAAGAATAATAAGAATAAGAATAAGAATAAGAATAATAATAATAATAATAATAATAATAATAATAATAATAATAATAATAATAATAATAATAATAATAATAATAATAATAATAATATTAATAATAATAATAATATTAATAATAATAATAATAATAATAATAATAATAATAATAATAATAGAAGTAACAACAACAATAACAACAACAATAACAACAACAATAATATAAATAATAAACAAACAAATAAACAAACAAAAATATAACTGACAAATAATACATAAATAAAAAGACATGCTTGATATAAAAATTTTAAAAAACACCAACAAAGAATGATAATTAACCGAAGACAGATAAGTTTGGATTCCTGAGAGTGGCCATCTAGCAGCCAGGCAAGTGCATTCCATAATCTCTATTGAATCTCTCACACTTTGGTGCTAGGCTGATGTAATATTCTAAGATAGAAGCTGGGATTAGTCCAACCAAGAGAAAGACAACCAAACCTTCCACTGATCAAATACACTTGGTGTTGCTATGCTAACTAATGTGAATAGAATTTTTTTTTAATACAGCATTTAGAATTTATAGGCAGTTAGCTTAAACTTCCACTTCCACTTCCATAGGTTACTAGTAAGGTCTTTATGATAAGTAAGTCCTGCCCAGCTTTTCTAATATAAATCAATGTGACTTCAAAAAGTGAAGTATATGTTTTCTCAGAATTGTGATAAGTACTTTGGCAGTGATAGGTTTGTGGCTATACTCTTGTTTCTGCTAAGGTTCTTGCTGTGATGTTCAAACATGGTTACTGAATCCAGGAGATGTACATAATCACAGTAATTATGAAATTTGTCAGGTTTCTAAAAACCAATGAAACCACTCCATAAAATATCAATGGTTTGTCATGCTGGTGGGAGTGTGATCTTGGACAATAAGTAAATATTGCCCAGCTATTCTAATCTGAGTGAATGTGACTTCAAGATGTGAAATAGATGTTTTCTCGGAATTATGATAGGTGCCATGGTAATGATGGGTTAAAATGGCTAGGCTCTTTGTCTGCTAAGGTTCATTCCTCTGATGTTCATATATGGTTTCTGAATCAATGCTATATAGTAGGAGATGACATAGCCACACCTATATTGAAATTTTTCAGGTTTTTAGAAACCATTGAAACTGCTTGGGGAAATGGCCCAGAGTACAATCTTGGAGAATGGCCTATGATCGAGATTCACAACAAACTCTCAGTTGACATAATGAAATCACAATGATATTTTCAATAATCAATTTACCCTCATGCCATTTCTACTAGATGCTCTAGCCTTCACCAAAAAAAGAGTAGCTAAAATAGTACCAGTGGCAGCAAGCAGTTTGAGAATAAGGTAGACACTTCACAACTTTGAGAGTATTGCAGTTTCCATTTGTTGTAGTTGTAGCTATGATAACTGGGATTGACAAAGAAGTAACAGACATTGACTATGTAGCTGTTCAGTTTGTGAAAGCTTTATCAATTATAATGGCAGTAGCATGCCTTAAACAGTTACAAATTGTTGTGTTTTTCTGTTTTTATACTGACACAGGCTATGCGAGGAGAGTGTATAAAATAATTGTAAGGCAATATCTGTAGGACTTGTGAGCTACATTCCATAGCAGTGTTCCTCATTGCACAATCAATCATCCTTCACTCAAACAATTTGTTGTTAAAAACAAACAAAGTATATCAACATGTGTCTACCCACATGTCATAAACAAAGCTAAAACTTATTCAACGATGCATTCACATTATCATGTAAATTTTGCATCAATAATTGGAACAGCATATTACAGACTTGAGACATACATCTAATGGGGAACTGGTATGGGAACTGCTATGACTGCTGCATAATAATTGCATAGAGACTTAAAAAATAATTTCTACTTTTTCACTGTTTAAATGGATAAACATGCACACATCCTCGTGTATATGAATTCTATAATCTGATAAAAATGGAGTAACATGATTTAAGGGGCACTTACACAGCTTCCATGTAATCTCTATTTGCATTTTGAATTCTAGGCATTTATATTCAGGCTAGTCTTTGTGTATGTGAAATTAGTTCTTCAGCATTCTACATTGACGTCACATTTTATAAGTGTGTGTTTTAAGTCTATCCGGTAAAGAGTATAATGCAGCTACTCTGTGGCATTGTTCTGCTTTATTGGCAGAACATTTGTCAAGAATTTGATAGAATTATGCATAAAAACAAAGAATTGCATTAATAAAAAAAGAAAAAGAAATGCTAGGATCTACACGATTCTATTTATTTATCTTCATAGTATCTTATTTCACTCTCAGATTTAGATTGATTATCGAACTTAAAAGCAGCTAACCAAGCCCAGTTGATTTGTTTTATCTGTTGATCAGTTCAAGCCCTCATATAATCTGCCAGGTTCTAGGTGGCACACACCATACCCAGACTTTTCGAGTAAATAAGAATGTACAACAAGTGTAAGTAAGGTTGCTTAGTTTAAGCTGTGCAATGTTACCGAGTTACAGGAATCTCCTGTTTCCAAGCTGCTTGGATAAGGTATTGTGTGATGAGTGAAGGTGCAATATTAAAAAACCCATTTATATCACATTGCTAAAGTATTGTCCTACTCCAAACATAGCTGCAGGACTAGCACTATACACTGATCTGTAAATTTTCTACATCAGGAATATGGAGAAGTAGCTAAGAGTAATCACAATTTTTAGACTACCAGAACAATATCCGTAACGATTACTTCAATTTTAGAAACAAAAATGCTTGGACCGTGACAATCACTTCCACATTATAACTTTGATCATTTCCATTTTAGCAAATGTGGTCATAGCAAGAATGTGTTGATGAATCAAGGGGCTAAGTCGAAATGAAACATCACCAGAGCCTAAAGATGTATCTCCGTTGTGGGATTCTGTGCTTCTCCCACAATCTTTTCTAATACTCATGTGTTTTTTTCTTTCCAATCTCAGTTTGCTGTTTCAGTAATATGCATTGACTTCTCCTTTTCTGCTATCTAGTTTCTTAATCCAGCCTGTAAGATCAAACAGCTAGCTGTTCTGCTGGAATCTGCAGATGTGCAATGCTGCTATGCATATAGCTATTGTTTAGTATGCACATGCACCATTAAAATCTGCATGACCAAATAAATCATGCCTCCATAGCTAGGCAATGCTAAATCTGTGGGCACCTGAGAGTTGTTCTAGCAGCAGTGGCGTAGCTTCAGCAGGGCCAGTAGGGCACATGCCCTACCAATTAGTGCCCCTAGTAGAGATACTATAAATCACACTGGTCAACAATTTGTCTAGGAGTGCATTATCTAGAGTCTACTGCTCTGCTACAAGGCCACCAACTTTGCATACCAACTGGAGGACCTCAGACTAATGAAAATCTAGCTGTATTCAAAAGCATAACTATGTCACCGTCTAGATCAATAGTGGGAGTATTACTGTCATATCAACTCCGATAATGCACCTGGCCAAGAACTTTGTACCAATTCTGTGGCACTGAGAGCAAGCACTTCTGTTCAGGAAGTATCAGGTGTCAGCACATATAATTTACCATCAGATATTGCCTCAAGCCCATGTCAAAAACTAGCCCGGCCTTCCGACTTAATTAAGACAAGAACAAGTCGGCGTATACAGGTGGTCAGGTTCCATATCTTTGCTTCCATTCAAACTAATGTCCTGATTTATATATATAGCTAGTGCCATGTGCTTTCTAATGGTAATTAATTCTCTTTTATGATTTTGTTTTGCCCTACTTTTCTTCTTCGTGATTATAGTCTCTGCGGATGCGGACCGTGATGATAAGTAAACCACATTCCAGCAACGACCGGGTAATACAAATGGACGTTTTTGAAATTTTGAAAAAGTTTCTTTACGTAGGATGTTACATTTTCATCTATAAGTCTCTCAAACAAAATCTCAATGTCAAGTTGTCTATAAAATTAGTTTTCAAATGATATTTAAAAAATTGAAAGATTATAAAATATTGAAGTTATCATCTGAACCATCCTTGAAAAATCAATTCCAAGATATCCAGCTTTCATTTCCAAGCAGTTTCTAACCATGTTCCAGTTGCCAAAAACACACCCTGCATCAATAAAATGACAAAAGATTATATTTGGCATGAACTGATGGTGGAACCTGCAGGATAATCGGTTAGTCACACCAAGAATGAATGCTGTTGCAAAGTGTGTCTCGAAGGTCATCCGTTGTAACTGCTCCATTGCCAGAAGGACACACCTCTGCTGCTGTTATAGAAGATATGGACTACGTTCTACTGCTGCCTGTGGACCATGCTAACCTGACAATCCAGATAACCAGAAGAGTCAGAGGATGGTGATGGACAACATTGATTATTTTGATTACTGTTGAATACAAAACTTACTTAAGGCCATCTGAGTGAGATTGGTGGTGGTATTGGGAAACCATCTTGGATTTGTCAATAATAATTAACTGATGGTAGTTTCACTGATTCAATCGGTTTCCTTGATCCCTAAAACCTATGGTTAGACACCCAAACCACCTTTTATGTTGAGCAGTAATTGGGATGTAGCCATTTCATGGTGAATTTCTTTAGAAGGTTTTTTTTCCTCCACACCCTGACAATAAATTTACCTCATAGTTATATGCTGGTACATAGAGGGATTCCCCATTGGATTTAATTAGCATTGGCCCTGGATTACAGCAAGCACAAAGAATCACCAGTAAGGCTGGGTGAATTCACCAGTAGTCAGAGACTTAGATTCAGCAGAACTAGGGGCAAGGAGACTAGTTGGACCTTTGGAGGAGTCAATTAGTCATCTTGTCCATGTTAGCCAAATCAGCTTAATCACAAAATCCTACTAAGCTAAGAGGTGGTGCATGATAGTTTACTTTTTTTCCTACTGGGCTATATATATTATGAACAATGCAATCTCATGAGCACTGTTACCTTAGTGTGGATGATGCAGTTGAAGGCACAACTAATATAGGCATTGCAACAAAGCTGGCAAACAGTGATCTTGAAATGCATGGCACATTTGAGCTGAGATGGCAGGAGGGATGATATAGACTCTCCAGTCTCTTATAAGATCATGGTGCTCCAAGAAAGCATATCCAATGAAGGATCATTTCTGGGAAAACTGGTTCATGCACCTTAGATTATACTCCCAGGCCGCACTTTTCTACTTCAGCTCTTCAACAGGCTATGCCTGGTTAGAGCACCCAAGCACAACATATGACTCAATGCAGATACTTAGCTTGATGGAAGTTCTTCCTTCAGGGTGGAATAGTCATCCAATTTTTAACCTCGAAATCCATCAGTCCATGTTATTCTGATGGTCCAAGTAGCATTAGGTGCAGTGCCTTAGTAGTTGGACTAGGTCAGTTCCAAGTCTAATGCCAATCAGCTAGGAAGGTTAAGAGATCACTGCTAAGCATTTGGTACATGTAGTGACAGCAGCTGCAATATGGGGTTTGATTGGTCAGGTAAACATATTTGTTTTCATAAATAGCGTACAGCTAGGACACCACTATCAATGCAATGTTTCTTCTTCTATATAATTGGGGATCAACAACTTCGACTCAACTTTTCTTGCTCACCAACTGAGGTGTCTACAATTCACGCTAAACTCATATGACTCAGCAAGAGCCATTACCTCTCTTTTTGTAGAAGGTATAGCTGGATACCTTTATCGGTGAGCAAATCAACCATGTGTAGCATATCTATTTCTCTCCTCACATACCTACAAGATCAAATTAAGTACCATGCATCACCTGCAGATCAATAATGGCATAGCAGATCTTTTTAAGTCTCCTTTCCTAATTAGGATTATGGACTGAAAGGATATGTAGTGAGGTAGCACTAAAAGCTAAACTAGCTGCCTGCCTATTAACAGCTGCTGTGCAAGGAAAAGGAGCAACCGGATTTTGACGTGGTCATGTTCGAACAGCTTTTTATATTGACATTTTCCCCCGTGTGGGCATGGGAGTTGACCTGCCCTTTACATATCGCTTTTACATATTCCATGTTTAGTACAGTGGAGACGTTCAGTCCACCTGAAACAAAGCAAAACAATCAATTTGGTACAGGTGTAGTGATACATCTAGCACCACACAGAGCATTCTCTGCCCTACTACTGCAATGATTGGATACATGGCCACTCATCCAATATAATAGGGAACTGTTCATATTGAGTTATGCGTTTATCCTTTCTAGATCCTGATTAGTTCAGTCACCTTACCAGGCACTGCTAATTGTTTGAGTGGGTCACACCAGTGCAGCTGCAAGGCCGCTAAAGTGAGCTCAATAGACTCATTGATAAAGATCACATGAAGCTTTCTCTCCAGACATACTCACACTAGAAGATGTGGCGGTGAACTCACAAGTCTTCCTGACAAAACTTACAATTTCCCTAAAACGGTATAAAAATGACCTATTTGGGGGAAACAACTACGTACTTAGAGCTATAGTGGTCCCACTGCTAAACTGGGATATGGCTAAGACTATTGCAGTCATCCCACTGCTGAACTGAACCCAGCCAGTGGAAAGGAGAAGTCAGGCTACAACGATACATGGACAGATAATTGCCTTTAAGCTATTTGACAGAAAAAACTTGGCACTGCTGAGATGGAACTCTAGAGTGCAATGGGTGACAGCCACCACAACAGATATTCACTATAATGATGAAGCAGGTCCATGAACTGAAGAAGTAGGTTGACTAGGAAGAAGAACTTACGATGTTTTGATACTTTTCCAATTGGCAAGGCTTTTAAGTTAGATGATACCATCATCACTGGTCAGTGTTGTGTGTACTAACAGGCTTTTGATGAAGATATTGTAATTGGAACTTGAAATAACTGTGTCCAGTGCATCTGCACACAATGGTGATTGCATACTCGATTGCTTCATTGATGAGAATGACAAAGAAAAGTTATATCCTAACTGTATTTAAAAACATTTCTTTTAATGATCCTTGATATAATGGGGGGGGGGGGGGGGAAGAGATTATTTTATAAATATTATTGCAATGAATCATGACCTTTTGATCTATAAGACATGCTCCTATCCTGACTGAGTTGAATGGCAAAGTTAAAAAAAGGGTCGATAATTCTTATTAAAATTTCAATGTGTGGTGGATGACTTATATAGCTGGTTGGTTCATGAAGCATACCTTCTTTATTCTCCAGCATATCATTAATAAGTTTGGTGTGTACTAACATGGAATTAGAACAGTTAAATGAGCATTCAATCTATAATGGTCCTATGCAATAAATGGCCCTCTGAAGCCAATTAACATTGCTTAGTTGGAAATGCAATGGATAAATGGCGGCTTACGGTAAATGTAGAATTCCAGTCTAATTGCACATACACAACAAAATATTTCCCTCTACTTTTACATATTTTTCCAGTTAGTACACTCTACATAATATGCCTATTCCTACCACTTTTTTCCAGAATACATAACAGTGTGAAATCTAAGTGCTAATGTGTCCTAAGCATTCTCAGCTGAGCCAGAGGACAGGTTTTCAGCACAAAACTATTAAAAAAATTAAATATGTGCCTCTGCACAAAAAGTACTGATTATTGAACATGACTATCATCATACAGACATCAATTTCAAAGACAAAGTCTTCTGTCAACTAGATAAGCAAACAAGCAAGTTATTCAAGCATGTTATTCACCAAACCCCCATATACATACATCTATGAATTTATATATATATCCTGTACAGTTATCCTTGATAGACATGCATGAACTTCCTGCAGCCATCTACCATCACCTTCACAGGTTCCATATGCATGCAATACCTCGACATTATATTGTTGTCCTAAAATAATGGTGTATATAGTACCTTAGGATCCTATAATGAATTCCAAGGCCATATATTTATGGGAGCCCCCTTATGTGTATTGGGCCCTTTGTCTCATGTGATGAATGCAAAGTATTGTGTGACGAATGAAATGATGGAGCAATAGACAATTATTTTAGCATGATTCCCATTACAAGGTGTCTTTAATTCCTAGATTGTTGCCCTAATACTCGGCCTGGTTCACATTGCTCTAGATATTATCCTATGCCAAGTATAGTAGCAGGCCTAATACAATAAAATGATAAGTAAAATTATTGATGTCATGCGATTGTATTGCTTGGATTGTTGTGAAAGTACCATATTAATACTCTTTACAGATTGCAAACTGGTAGGCTCCTGTAACAAAAACATTCTCAATATTGAGTGTGACGATCATTTCCAACTTAGCAAGGCCTTATCTGCGATGATTATTTCCAGTTTAGCAAACCTGCTCATAGCTAAATTGTCAGAGTGAAACTGCAACATATATTATTACATGGAGTGTAGAAGTTTTTCCTGAGTCTACAGAAGCTTCTCCATCATGGGCTCTGCTTCTCCCATGTCATTTTCTATCTCACGCTTTGACATTTCTCTCTCTCTCTCTCCTTCCATGAAGTCTATTTTCTTTATACATTCTGGCAAAAAGAGAGCTAACTGTTCTACTGGAATCTTGAGCTATGCAAGTAGCAATGGTTTGCATGCACATGTGCGCAAGAATCAACTCATATACATGACTATAGAATCAAGAGCTGTTTTGAAAACCACAACAGAGTAATTTGCATAGCTCAAGCTAACCTATGCTGTGGAGCTTGATGATTTCTTTTTTTGGATAATTCCTAGTACAATGTAGCTATAGCTTCCTCACAGCTATCTCAAGGTGCTCAGTCATATATTCATCATGTTTATTGTCCGTTTGAAGCTTCTTGACCTCAAACACAATCTTCAAAGTATACTTTGGTGGTGTTCCTTCTCTTGTAGAAACATGGAGAAATGGAGTGTATAATCTTTACCTGAGCAAAAGGAAGTTTATCGATGTTGGATGATGCCAAGTCCTAGCAGTGAAGGCATTAATAAATCAACTACAGTTATGATTGTTTTTGAAGGATTTTTGTAATCTGTAAGAAAGGAGAAAGCATTTCTGCTATCTTTTGTTCTTGTGCCAACATAGAATAGAAATTTAAAATGTTAGCAATAATGCATCAATAAAGATTAAGCATACGAATTTAAATGCATCACTGGGATATGCATAAAAAGAGCTTTTACAATTTATAAAGATTAAAAGTGTTTAGCTCATTTTCAAACAGCTTGCCTTATAAATGTAAAAGAATATATATTTGTTAAAGCACTTTCAGTTCTTGGGACTTACTTTTAAATATTTATGATATTGTTATTTTAATCAAAGGAGGAATATCATGCTCATCATGCTCACCACAAGGAGAGATCAGACTGAAAGGAGGAGCAGATACTACTGGACTTGTAGAAGTCTGCAATGAAAATGTTTGGGGCACAGTGTGTGATGATGAGTGGGGAGCTGCTGATGCACAAGTTGCATGCAGACAGCTAGGATATTCTGCTATTGGAGCTACTACTCTTAATAGATCTGCTATTCCTGATGGCACTGGACAGATATAGTTGGACAATGTCAATTGTATTGAGGATGAGAGCAGTCTCTTTAGTTGTAGTGCTAATACCCTTGGGGACCACGACTGTATTCACTCAGAAGATGTTCGATTGAGCTGCCAAGCTAGTAAGTAATAAGTAGTAGTCATACTAGAGTGTTTCATAATTGCATTACCAAAATAGACTAATATAGTATGGAACAATACTCAAAAGTTATTGTGCAATAGCTATAGCAAAATATAAACTGTGAATGTATTGGTTGCTCATTCATTTGCTACTTGCTTATTGAACATAGGAATTCTAGGAAAATGCACTGAATATAAATATTTAGCTGTCAAGAGCTCTTTCTATAAAGTTTGGAATTTTTGCATCCTTTTTTACATGATGCCATTTTTATCATGACAAAACTTATCTCTCAAGGAACAATTAGACTGCAAGGAGGCACAGCCAGAAGTGGACGTGTAGGAATTTACTACAACAATGTCTGGGGCACAGTGTGTGATCATGCTTGGGGGCCTGCAGATGCACAAGTTGCATGCAGACAGCTAGGATATTGTGCTATTGGAGCTACTACACTTTCTGGATCTGCTGTTCCTGACGGCACTGGACAGATATGGTTGGCTGATTTCAATTGTGTTGGGGATGAGATAAGTCTCTCTATATGTGCTACTAACCTTATTGGAGTCCACAATTGTTCGCACTTTGAAAACGTTGGTGTTAGCTGTCAAGCTGGTAAGTCATCATAATCGTACTAAAATGTTTACATGTGTGATACATGATCAAAGTTTCGAGAACTGGGTATAATTTTTATTACCATTATATAAAGTAAATTACATGGCACTGTGCGAACAAGTTGTGTAAGTATATGAGAAATTCATTTATTTATAATAAAGTGCATCATAAGTGCATCATAATTAATAACAAATTGCTTTGGCTTTTATTTAATTTAATATCATAGATGGAAAAAAGAAAAAAATTAACCATTATTGGACCATAGTTTAAAATCATGCTTCTTTCTACCGCACTTTTACAGCAGTATGAATGTGACTGGCTTAACAATATAACATCAATGTAACATGAATGTGACATAGCTAAGTTTAAACTGAAGTTTTAAAATACACTGCAAGTTAGATTGGATTAGAGTCACATTAGCTTTTATAGAAACCATTATCATGGATAAAGATCTCTCTTTTAATTATTTTATCAAAAGCATATATCTTCCTGCATAACCATCTCAGATATGTAAACTGAGTAAACATCCCTTTGAAGTATCATTGCTTCAATTGAACTGGGCAAAAACAGAAAAATCCACGTTGTTTTTATTACTGTTTGTTTGAATGTCAAGCGTGCCCTGCAAACTGGAAGACTGGGTACAATAAATGAATAAGCTAGAAACAAATACTCGTATTCAGGTGAACTTGCAAAAACCACTGTGTGTGAACTTGACCTAATTAACATTTTGATATTTTTAACACTGTAAAATAAACAAAAAAAGTCCATGAAATTTTCATTTTTGACATGTACAAATTGTTATAATCTTTTAGATGTGTCTATAACTGTTTGGAAAACTGATTTGTTTATTATTTTTGTTCCTGTTGTGTATAAATAAGTTGATATGTTTACATATTAATCATAGTTATATTCGTAGTGCAGTCAATGCAGCTCCATTTATGCATCACAGAAAACTGGTATTTATTCATCTATAACTCATAGATATTGTCCAAATTAAGATAACGCACATTTTGACTGTCATTTTGTTGTCGGGTAAATCTAGATGCACCCAAAGAAGTACTTCATTCTGATGTCCAAAGGGACTCCTCCAGTGTAGAATTTAGCTAGCTAAATAAGAGGCCCATTCCTTTAAGTAGGATTGTCGTATACTGAACAGGTTGTAGAAATACTAATAAACTTCATCAGTTTGTGAAATCTTTGCCATGTGAGCTTCAAAGATTTAATCAAAAAGAGAGGAAATTTCTGGTAGATACAATATTTTTATCCTTGTGCCAAAACACAATAAGAAATTAAAAAAATGTCAACAAATAATGCAACATAAAACATTAAACTATGCAATGGTCTCATGTATAAAACTATCATTATGAATTAAGTTTTATTAAAGAATTTAGCACATTTTCAAAACGTTTGATTGATACAGGGCCATGAATATGCATTTAATAAAATATGTATCTTGTCTATGTTTCATTTTGTCAAATATATAATATTGATGGTTACTTAAAGGTGGAATATCGTGTCCATCCTGCTCATCACAAGGAGCCATCAGACTGCAAGGAGGAACAACTACTAGTGGACGTCTGGAAGTCTGCAATGGCAATGTCTGGGGCACAGTGTGTGATGATGAATGGGGAGCTGCTGAAGCACAAGTTGCATGCAGACAACTAGGTCATTCTGCTTTTGGAGCTATAACACTTGCTGGATATGCTATTCCTGATGACACTGGACAGATCTGGTTGGACAATGTCCATTGTAAAGGGGATGAGATCAGTCTCTTTAACTGTAGTGCTAACCCCATTGGGGACCACAATTGTTTTCACTTTGAAGATGTTCTAGTGAGCTGTCAATCTAGTAAGTAATAATTAATCATTGAAATAGGATGTTTGATGTTTGCTTTACCAAACTAGTCATCACGGAGTTTTTGTCTATAGTTATAGCAATAATGTATAATTTCAATAAAGAGGTAAGATTTGTGCTTTTGATTTAGCTTTGTGCATAACTGAACTAAGAAAAACAAAAGAAATTCCTTATTGTTCAAAACGTTGCTCATATTTTCATATTAGAGCTGCAGCTGGTATTCCAAAGAGTTGCTGGCGAATTACCTTGGCTTAACTAAATATTTATCTGTCAACTGCTCTAGCTATATAATTTGAAATTTTTGCTTGATAATGATGATATTTTCATTATGACAACACTTTTCTCTCAAGGAATCATTAGACTGCAGGGAGGCACAGCCAGAAGTGGACGTATAGAAGTTTACTACAACAATGTCTGGGGTACAGTGTGTGATCATGGTTGGGGGACTATTAATGCACAAGTTGCATGCAGACAGCTGGGACATTGTGCTATTGGAGCTACTGCACTTGCTGGATCTGCTGTTCGTGATGGTACAGGACAGATATGGTTGGACGATGTCAATTGTGTTGGGGACGAGATCAATCTCTATATATGTAGTGCTAACACTATTGGAATCCACAATTGTTCGCACTTTGAAGATGTTGGAGTGAGCTGTCAAGCTGGTAAGAAATAATAATTACTAGTATAGTTATTGATTACAGAATTTTTAGCACTAGGTATTTATAAACATCAACAAGTTCTGTGAACTCTATGGGAAATGTAGCATATTATAATGATAACTAATTTCTTTTACTTTTGTGTAATAACCAGTAACCTGTTTCCTATTTCTTTAGCCTTGGGAAACTCTTTGACTGTTTAGTTAACTAACAACGCCATTGTTGCTTCTTCACAATGTTATGATATTTGTATCCAAGAAAAAACCACATAATTATACTGCGCATGCTCACATATGACAGATGGTTACATAACACAAATATGTAATGATCCACAAAATTCTCCCCCATTGACCAGCACTGGTCAACCTGTGCATTGTCAGATAATAATAATGATAAAAGTTACATGATAAATACACCTGTACAGTTCATTATCAGTTAGGAATCCTCTGCCAGACCCTAATAATCTCCTTTGCATTCTGAGCTGTAGTTCTCTTTGGTCTGGATGATGGCTGTCTGCTCTCCACGTCAGCCTCAGGAGTAACAGTGATATCAGGCACCTGTTCATTTGGGACAGTAGTGTCAGATAACCCATGATCATCGGAATCTCTCCAACTATGCACTTCCAATGGATACAACAGTTGGACTGGTCGTTGCAGATAAGTGGGTAGATTCCCAACTGTCTGAGTCCGGATGTGAGCACCTCTGACTTGCCCATCAGAACCTGTGATGAGGTCTTCTATCTTGGCCAATCTCCAAAATCCCCTCGGCTGGTCGGCTTCTTGTATGATTACGATGTCGCCAATGTTAATTGGATCAGCAGGGTGCTTGTTGAGTGAATGTCGTTGTGAATTTCTGAGCCCCAATAGAGAGTCCTTCTTCCATCTTCCCCAGAAATGGTCCAAAAACACAGCTGAGTTAGACCATCCATTTTGTGAGGGTATTCTGATTCACTTCAATGGTATCGTCGATATCTCTATTGTAGGGCCCATCTTGCAAGCTCATAAGATGTTGGCCTGTAATAAGATATGATGGAGTGAGTAGCTCTTCTATATCCTCGGTTGAGAGATAAGACAAGGGTCGGGAGTTAACTCTCACTTCAATTTCAGTGGTGGCTGTCACGAGTTCATCTATGGTAAGTTTTCCTCTTCCAATTGTCTTCCGCAGACATCGCTTCACAGATTTAATCATGCATTCGAATATCCCACCCCACCATGGTGCCTTCTCCAAGTTAAAACTCCACTGAATATGGATTCCTGCGAAGTATCCTTGCACTTCAGGATGTTTGAGTATCTTCACTAGGAATTTGGCTGCAGACTTAAAGGTTCTGCCATTATCCGAAATGATTCGAATAGGGACACCTCTTCGAGCAGTAAAACGCTTAAAGCATCTGATAATGGACTGAGTTGTCATATCTGGGACAACTTCCAGGTGTATTGCTCGTACAGAGGTCCCCAGTGTAGGTGAATACTGGAGCTTCTCTCACCCTGAAACTGGGTAGGGGTGGTGGAGGTGGTGGATAATGTGCTCGTCCTTCAAAGCATCTACAAATGACACATCATCGCAAAATCATCTTCACGAGGCTTCTCCCACATACAATCCAATACCCGACCTGAGTTCTGCCAAGGTCTCACCGACACCATTGTGCTTCACTACGGTATGAGCATCAAGAACAATCAATCCAGTCAATGGATGTTGAGAATCTAATAGTATTGGATGCTGAGTCATGAATGGGAGGTTTGCCATAACGCCAGACTCCAGTGTTATCACTAAATAACCAAATTGCTGCTGCCATGCCACAAACTTGGGATTCCACACTAGGGAGATTTGCATCTCCTTAATCCAGTTGGTTTCATCTTCCTGCAGGTCTTGAGAGGTGATACGCTGGGTAAATTCAGAGTCACTGCTCCTGATCTTATGCATCCAAATCGTGAAACATTTCAGTACCTGTGCTGTCACTCGCAACAGCCAAGTCTTGGAGCTAAAGTCCTCGCACATCATCAAATTCCTGATTTTGACTCACTTGTCATCACTAGCAGGTGCTAGATGAGTATGTGAGTATTTGACTTTCTTCTGTTCCAGTTCACAATCCTCAGGCATGGTCGTCAGCTCGTCACAATTGGGGAAACCACTACCATCACACAACCACGGTGGGCCATGTAGCCAGAGTGAGCAGGATGACAGCTGACTAGGATCCATCCCTCGGGAAGGAATATCTGTTGGGTTCTCGATACCTGCACAAAGTTGCCACTGATCAACCGCAGTCAGACTGCATATCTGGTTGACCCGGTTCTGCACAAATGGCTGCCATTCCTTTCTCCATCCCTTGATCCAGTAGAGTGTCACCTTTGAGTCAGTGAAATAGCTTGGTTGACCTAGTGGGAGTTCAGGGTTCAGAGCTTGTGAGATATTGGCCATCAGCTTACTTAGAAGCACTGCAGATAACAACTCCAACCGTGGGATTGTCTGTTCTTTGAGAGGTGCCACTCGGTTGTTTTGCAAGCAATGAATCTTGTGACGTGGCTGTCTCTCACATCCATCACGAGATATGCTACAGCTGCATATGCTCATTTTGAAGCATCACAACATCTCTGCAGACAATAGGAAGACACCATCATTGAAAGTCCATCAAAGTAACATCTGGGAATACCGATGGGCTGGCACTTCTGCAGACTGGATAACAGAGATTTCCATTTATACTGCAATTCAGGGGGAATTACATCATCCCAATCAAGCTTGGCTTCACACAACTCCTGGAACAGGACCTCGAAGCGCATAGTAACAGGTGAAACAAACCCAAGAGGATCATAGAATCGGCTTGCAGTTCCCACAACATGCCTCTTAGTGGGTTCCAGATTGAACACCTGTGATACCACATCTCTGAAGTCAAATATGAATCTGTACGTTGATGGGTTCCATCTAACGCCTAGAATCTTTGTCTCTCCAGTATGTACCTTCTGCGTGGTTCCAAGTATGAGCTTAGCATACGACTCCTCATCATTCAGGGTGCGGTCAGTTGGAGGCAGCTGCATCAAGCGTTCATTCTCAACTATCTTCTTCTGAAGATCACTGGAGTTGGTCACAAATTTCCTCAGGTTGAAGCCTCCTTCCTTGAACATCATCTTGGAGTCAGAATACAGCCTGTAGGCATGATCATCAGTGTCAGCTCCAGATATAATATCATCTACATATATTGAGCGAGGGATCTTTTCCACTACCTCTGGGTAGCTGGAAGAATACTTCTGGATGTGATGTAGTACTGTGGCATTTAGGAGGAATGGGCTTGAAGATACACCGAATACCACACGTGTGAAGCAGAGAGTGATAACTCTGGGCTCCTCCTCGGTGACATCATCAACCCATAGAAATCTCAACACATCTCTATCAGTTTCATATACTGAAATCATTAGAAAATCTTTTTCAATATCTGCTGCCAGTGCTATGTTGTGAACTCGAAACCGCAGGACTATGTCCATGATATTCTGTCCAAACTTCGGACCAGTGCACAAACAATCATTCAACGATGGACCACCAGCTCTGGCTGCACGATGCATAGCTTGCTCGTTTCTTTGTCTTGCCTGATAACAGCATGGTGCGGTATATAATGAGACATACTGGCAGGTTGGCCATCACCATTATCTTCTACTACTACAATACCTCGACTCAGCCGATCCCTGATTATGGTGTCATATTCTTTGAGAATCGACAGATTCTGTTTCAGCCTATGGAGCAGACTGAAAAGTCACTTCTTACTGAGGTGGTAATTGTCTGGAAGAGCATCATGTGACTCCTTCCAAGGAAGTCCCACTTGGTATTGACCATCCTTGAACATGATCTCCCTGTCAAAATCCTCCTGCACAGATGAGTGATTGTTATTGATGCCAAGAGACTCCAATTCCCAAAACATCCTCAGTGTGGAGTCCATCGGTTCTCCAACATTCGACTGGAAATCACATCTCAAAATGTGGCTTGTGATGACATTGACTGAGGAGGTACATTGATCAGGTATCCAGATAGCACCCAACCGAGTCTAGTATAGACAGCAGTGGTCCTTTCCTTCCTTGTACCACTTCACTTGTGACTATCTGCCAGTAATAATCCAAGCCAATGAGGATATCAATTGGCATATCTCCTGAACCACAGGAGTCAGTGAGGGTCAAGTGGGTCAGGTGGTCATACTCAGCCTTGCAAAAGTTGATGAGCTGATTGTTCAGCGGCTCACAGATCAGAGGAATGGTAAAAAGCAGTAGTTCTAGGAAAGCTCTATCAATAGTCTTCATGATGACCTTCACGACCTCACAGTCTCATTGTTCTTCCTTCTCTGATCCAAAGGTTTCCTTTGGCATTGAGGGAAAGGACATCTTTGGCTTGGCGAGTTATATAAGACTTCTGACTTCCACTGTCGAATATCACCCTGACCTCTAGAGGCGATTGTAATCCATTGGGGTTGCAAATCAGCATCTTCGCAGTCTGAAGCAGCACTCCAGAATTGGTGCTAGCATACATGGAACTGGTTGTGGTGGATGAGAACGTGTTTGTTTGTGGGTTGAGTGACTTGGTTGGATTGGCTCCTTGTGAAATAGTACTAGGCTGAGTGGCAGGCTTGATTGTCTTAGCCAAATTCTTCATACAAATGCTTGTATGATGTCTGCCTCCACAATTCCAGCACCTGATAGCTGAATGACACTCCTTGCTATTTCTTCAAACAGATGAAGCACCTGCCTGATCTCATCAAAATATTTTTCCTCTCTCCAATATCTAAAACAGTCTTGCATCCACTGGATGGATGGGAGTGATGACAGAAACAACATGAAGGGGTGTTGGTCGGTGCTAGCAGTGTAGCAGCAGTACTTGTAGAGTCGTTTCTTGGTCCAGTCTTCTTTGCAGTTGAGGGCTGACTAGATGGTGGTATTGCACACTCATGAGCCTTGATATCTTCTTCAAGTTGTCTGAGCAATGAGTCCAAGTTCCAATCATCCTCACGAATTTCCCGGCTCAAGATGAGACGCAAACCTGGAGGCAGCTTCTGGAGCAGTACTGATAACAAGAGACTGCCGTAAGAGGTCGACCCAACACCAAGTAACTTCAACCCTGACCTGTAACTCAACCAGGTCATATAGGTGTCTCAGGCCCTTTAGATTGTGTTGCGAAGATACAGCCTCCACATTCAAGAGGATATCCATATGTTTGGCAAATTATCTGCTGCTTGTTGCCAAATCTTTTCAAATTGCCTCCTTATAGTTATCAGCTGTAGGAGTCAATCCGGATATGGTATCAGCAGCAGACTTCTCCAATAATGACTTCAAATAGTTAAATTTGTCAATTTCTGACAATCCAGGGTTTCGGTCAATAGTTGATTCAAACGAATCCCAAAATGTAGTCCAGCAAGTAATATCCACACTAAAGTTATGAATTACCAACTTTGGCAACTTCACCTGTGCACCATGTGCGTGAGTTCGGCTTGACTTGGTTCCAGTAACATCAGTAGGTGTGTTTAATTTGCAAGCATACTCACAGCACTTGTCAATGTCAATAACTTTCTTGATAATCAACCTAAAATTACGTTTTTGTATAGTTCTTGCTGTTACAAATCCAAAGGAAACTTTAGCTGATCCTCTACAAAAATATTTGCTGTTTCATTAGTTGAGTTCTCCTGTGCCATGAAGGCTTGCATTATGTGGACAGGTCAACAATAGCAACAAATATGGTATGAGCTGATATTTGTGTAGTCAATGGTTGCTGCATATATTCTCTCCTTGAATTCATCAGCTTGTTCTATTTCCCAAGTAATATCTGTTTCATCCTCAATAAAATCCAGAATCTCCTCGTCCAGAATTCCCAATTTCTCCCCAAGACTTAATTTCAGATGCAACAGTCGCTTGGTATCAATCTCAACTGAAGATTCACTCTCCCAAGCTGCTATAACATCATTAACTTGTTATATTATTCATGTAGCTGATGCCTTATGACCACCACGTATTCTCTTTCCCCCCGCTAACTGTTCAGACATAGTTGCAGTTCACTGACTCTTGAATTCTGCGTTATTTATTCCCATAGACTATCCAGCTCGAAGGACCATGTAATAAAGAGTAACCTGTTTCCTATTTCTTTAGCCTTGGGAACCTCTTTGACTGTTTAGTTAACTAACAACGCTACTGTTGCTTCTTCACAATGTTATGATATTCGTATCCAAGCAAAACCCACATAATTATGCTGCGCATGCTCACATATGACATAACTCAAATATGTAATGATCCACAACATTATGTTTATTTTATGAAATTATTACACAAAATAATAAATTCCATACTAAATTTTAATGGGGTATAAAACTTTTTTTCTCTCCTTAATTCTTACCTCACATTTTCTCCAGTTGGAATGTGGGTGACTTCATTATGGATCAAAGTCAAGTCCAAACTGCAGTTTTGAAATACAGTGCAAGTTAGTTTGGATTACAGTTCTCTTGCCATTCTTCCAACTTTTAGATAGGAAGGATATAAAAGATTTATTTAACCTAGAGTATATCTACCTGCAGAACCATCTACAGATATGCAACCTATAGTATAACAAACTGGTCAACACTTACTCTACTACTAAAGCCTTCTATTATCTCCAAAACTAGACTAAAATCTTCTGCTAGTAGATATGCATAACTTACTAACATCATGCTCTCAAACTAACAAAACTTAGTAATAATAAACTGAACTACTTCCCTTTCAACTCATGGAAATTTCTCAGTTAATCACGCACTCATAACAATAGGAGAACAATCCTCTTTAAATTTTGGCATTTCAAATGAACTATGTGAAATTTGATGGAATCACAATGTACTTGTGTTACTTTTCTTTTTCTGTGTTATTAAACAATCCCTGCAAACTATAAGATCGCATGCAAGAAATGAATAAGCAAGAAACCAAGTGTATTTATTCAGTTGAACTTGCAGCAGCCATTGTTTATTGTTTGAAGTTCTCAAGACTATAAAAAAGTCCATGACATATTTTAACATAAAGCAGGACATACTAATAAATGAAATTAACTCAATTGCTGGAGATCACTCAGGTGATCATGCACTAATGATGCTAGCTTAACAATACATCAGTTATATCAATTTTTTTGAAGTATGATCACTTCAATGGAATTAGGTGAAATTTTAAGTAATCAACTTGTATCACTTTCTTTTGCATGAGTTCTGTCAAGCACATCTGCAAACTGGAAGGTAGCATTGATTAAGTCAATAAGCAAGAAAACAAGTATTATTCATTCAAGTGGCCTTGCATAACCATTGTGCATGATTTCAAACAAATTTATCATTGGATATCCTCAAGACTCTAAAAAAATACCATGATATCCTCCTTTTTAACACGGCTATAGCACTAGTCATAGAATAGTCCTGGATTCATTGAATACTCTTGCCCTGGGTCCATAAAATAGCCCTGTCCACCATCCCTAGTTAGATGAGCGCAGAACCTGAGCTCTAGCCCTATTTCAGCATAGACCGACATGGGAAAACACGAAGCAATTTTTAGAAATTGCTATCATGTGTTAGACATTTTGATTTTTGTTTTTTTAAGCCAACTTAGTTTGTTACACTGTTGTTTATAAAAATATGATATTATATTTGCAGTTGCAATCTTTAAAGCTCCATTTATGCACCTTAGGAAAAATGATATTGATTCATTGGTGACCTATAGCTAAATAGAGTATTGTTGTATTACATGTGAAGCAAGGAATAAAAGTCACACATATTTTGAATATCATAAACCTAAGAGTCTGAATAATTACTTCAATATAATCCAAAGAGAATCCTCTAATATCAAATTTAACTAGATCTATAAGCCACATCAATCTTGTTAATGGAACTATTGCAATCAAAAAAATATACTTCACCTATTTATGGAGTCAATTCATTGCAGTATACATACAAAGTTTATGTAAGCTATTTTTCTGATTGTTGGCCTAAAATGGAATAGGAATTATAATATCAGCAGTAATGTGACTGTTATGGTTAGCCCAGTACTGTATAGCTAACACACAACCTCTGCCTGTCTATCTGATATCTGGTCTGAACTCAGTCCCTGTGCTAATTCTATAACTGCTGATAAAGTAATTAGAGAATGTATCTTGACTCACAATATCATACAATACAGACAGAGGGGACTCTCCTAGCTGAGCAGACTGTTCCTTTTATAGGTTATCTACTCAGCTCTGACAGGTCCCTATAGCGAATGACATTACAGCCAATCAGATGACTACACCTGTTAGGTGACTACAACCAATCAAATGACTACACCTCTTAGGTAACTGTTTTATATACTGTCTGTGCATTGCATGACTATATATGTCAACAATAGTTCAACTGTTAGTTAGGGAGTTAGGACAGGCTGACACTCCCTAACACTGTCTAAGTACAGAAATTTGTGAATTTCATTGCATAAATGGAATCGTGCATAAAAGGAGCTTTTACATATTTTTCAAACAATTAAGGTCATTGAATTGTCTGCAAATTTATTTATAGATATACATAATTTGCAAGCCGCATGCTGTCCTAATATTATCTAGCATTAAATGAAATTACATTCTCCTACTCAATTGATGAAGTTTCCTCAGGTATTATGCACTAATCATGGAAGCCCAACAATACATCAGCCATATATCTTTTAAAATGGACATTTCAATTGAACTATATAGGTGAAATCTGATGTATTCCATATTGTACTTTGACAACTGTTTTTTTGCATGTGTCCTGTCAAGTATGCCCTGCGAATATTGCATGGAGGAAGTAAATATCTGCAAAGCATTGTATAGTGAGCAAAGGTTCAATAATTTGAAATGCCTAGCTGCTGGCCTAACACTATACACTGATCTGTACATTATTGATGACATCAGATTAAATTGTAATATTGAGAAGTAGCTAAGAATATTATATTACTCACAGTTTTCAAGGAGTAACCAGCTCAATATTGACCATAATGATAGTTCCCATTTTATACCTTTGTCTGTGATGATCATTTTCAGTTTATCAAATTGTGTTCATAACCAGAATTTGATGAATAGAGTGGCTAAGTTAGAATGAAACTTCACATACCCCTAAGGAAGCTTCTCCATCATGGGATGCTGTGCTTCTCACATGATCTTTTTATAACAATTGCACATTTTTTCAAATCTCATTTCTCTTTGTTCTGCTGTTTCAGAAGCAGGCTTTTTTCTCTCTCTCTCTCTCCTTTTCTGAAGTCTATTTTCTTTAATCCATTCTTTCAAATCAAACAGTGTCCTGCTAAAAAATATTTGGAGTCTGGAGCTATGCATGTAGCTATGGTTCATGTTCACAAGAATCCGCACGACAACTATTTCCAAATTATTAATTATTCACACCTCCATAACTAGACAACACCAAATCTGTGGACTTAGTGAGTACTGTAGAAGTTTGCATTGTAGTTTTTCATTAGTACACTTCCTTCTTTGGTTCTAGCCCAGACCAGTGCAGATGCTAATAGAGTTGTGGTTTGTAGCTATAAGATCTTTGAATATGCATTTGTTAAAAGTCATATCAGATCTCGTTTTTTTGGTTGTAAAATTGATGATATTGACATTTTAATTAAAGGAGGAACTTCATGCTCACAGTGCTCATCACAAGGAGCCATAAGATTGCAAGGAGGCACTGCTACTGAGGGACGTGTGGAAGTCTGCAATGACAATATGTGGGGTACAGTGTGCAATGATCGTTGGGGAGCTGCTGAAGCACAAGTTGCATGCAGACAGCAGGGACATTCTGCTATTGGCGCTACAACACTTACTACATTTGCTGTTCCATATGGTACTGGGAAGATATGGTTGGACGATGTCAATTGTGTTGGGGATGAGATGAGTCTGTTTAACTGTAGTGCTAGACCAATTGGAGTCCATAATTGTGCACACAGTGAAGATGTTTGAGTGAGCTGTCAAACTAGTAAGCTATAATAATCAGAATAGAATTCTTGACATTTGCTTTACCAAAATATGCAACAATAGTTGTCACCAATGCTCTAGAGTACTTTTATCATAGACATAGCAATAATGTGTAATAATTAGGTTCAATTTCTTAAAAGATTCATGATTTTGCTAGTTAATCTTTTTCAACTTGCTTTATGCATAATATGTGAACTAGAGGAACAGAGGAACAACAACAAAATTCTTAAATATTGTCTCACATATATATATATATAATTATTATATTGTCATTTGTACACCAGCTACTGGTATACTCCAAAGAGTTGTTGTCAAATTACCATAGTTTGCATTGAATATTTGGCTGTAAAAGGGTCTTTTTAAAATTATTTCCTTTGTTCTTAATTGATAACATTTTCATTATGAAAATAATTATCTCTCCAGTAACAATCAGACTGCAAGGAGGCACAGGTAGAAGTGGACGTGTGGAGGTTTACTACAACAATGTCTGGGGCACGGTGTGTGATCATTCTTGGATGGTTAATGATGCACAAGTTGCATGCAGACAACTAGGATATTGTGCTATTGGAGCTTCTACTCTTACCAAGTCTGCAGTTCTTGATGGCACTGGGCCCATATGGTTGGACAATGTCAATTGTGTTGGGGACGAGATCAGTCTCTTTAACTGTAGTGCTAACCTGAGTGGTATCAACAATTGTTCACACTTCGAAGATGTTGGAGTGACCTGTCAAAGTGGTAAGTAATAAATCATTACTGGTAAGTTTGTCATGTCTGATTCATGATATTAACAATAGAGTTTGAGAAAAAGGACTATATAGATATTGGTTTAAATAGCAGATTACATGGCACTGTGTGTACAGAATGTGTGCACTATGTGATGAAATTTATCTGTATATATTGTGGCATATAATATTTTCTTTTTCCTTTAATAAATTTTGTAATGCATTTTACTGGTGTTAAATAATTCTTTTATGTTCAGTTAAGTTATTGTTAACACTAAGAGGAATAGAACAAAGCTGAACCAAAACTGTTGGTTTAAATTACAATGCGAGTTAATTTGGATTACAGTTCTTTTGACATACTTCCTTAAAAAGTAACCATAATAATGGATGAGTGTGTATAAAAGTTATCTAATATAAGACATGTATGTACCAGTAAAACTGTCTGCAGGTATGTAACTGGTAATGCACTCAACACAGTCTATTTCTATAGCTATCTATATTTCCAAAGCTGGTCAAAAATATCTGCTAGAGAAATATATAAATATAGTTTATTTGCTAACATCATCATCTCCTAACTAACCAAATTCTAATCATAAATGAAATACCTTACTTTCTAATGAGATTACTTAGGTCATTATGATGCTCTCATGATTAAAGCCTAACAAATCAGCAGCTATATCTTTAAAGTATGGTCACTTCATTGCAATAGTGAAATTTGCTGTAATCCACATGGTGCATGTGTCAATATTCTATTTGTGTATTTCCTATCGAACATGCCCTGCAAACTTGAAGATTGTATGTAGGAAGTAAGTAAGCAAGAAAAGAAGTATTTTAATTCTAATAACCTTATCAACAATCAATTTGAAATTTACTTTCTCGATGTTTCGATTAGATGCTCTAGCCTTCATCAGGAAAAATGATGTTTATTATTATGAACTTACAGTTATAATAGTGGAAGAATTTAACCTGATTTATAGCTCAATATCACATGATGTCCTTGTTTTTAACATGGGTTAATTTATAGAAATAGTTATCATGTATTAGATATTTCTATTTTGGGTTAGAATGATTCTTTTTGTTTGCATTTTGTTTAAAAAAGGGTGATGTTTACGTTATACATTAATTTTATTGAAATTTACAGGTGTATTTAATATTACAAATTAATTTCCAATCATGCACTATAATAATCATTTACTTGTGCCCTAAAACGAACAGAATATTTTTTCTTGGAGACTGTTGCAATCTGAATAAGTTGGAGTTATATAATTCACTCATTTGTGAGGTCCATACATTCCGATAACATGAGCTTCTATTAGGTAATGAAAAGTAGGATTTTGTAGTAGCTACAGTTATCTTTCTCAGCCATGTGCCAAAACAGAACAGAAAAAAAATATATCAGCAATAATGGCTCATTAAATATGGAACATAGAAATTTGTCAAATTTCATTGCATAATTGGAATCATGTATAAAAGGAGCTTTTAACATTTATTTTTCTTGTTTTTAAACTGTTTGCTTAATGCAGGTGCATGAATATGCATTAGTTAAAATATGTATCATTATCTATTTTCTTATTGTGAAATATATGATATTGACATTTTTATTAAAGGAGAAACATTCTGCTCGCCATGCTTATCACAAGGAGCCATCAGACTGCAAGGAGGCACAGCTACGAGGGGACGTGTGGAAGTCTGCAATGACAATGTCTGGGGCACGGTGTGTGGTTATTCATGGGGAGCAGCTGAAACACAAGTTGCATGCAGACAGCTAGGCTATTCTGCTATTGGAGCTACAACACTTACTCGATTTGAGGTTCCTGGCGGTACTGGGCAGATATGGTTGAACAATGTCCATTGTGTTGGGGATGAGATCAGTTTGTTTAACTGTAGTGCTAGAGTCCTGTATTGTAGTCACTTTGAAGATGTTGGAGTGAGCTGTCAAACTAGTAAGCAGTAATCTCCATAATAAGATGTTTGACATTTGCTTTACCAAAATGTTCAACAACAGTTGTCACCAATGCTCTAGAATACTTTTGTTATAGCCATAGCAGTAATGTACAACATCAATGTACTCTTCAATTTCTTAAAAGATTCATGATTTTGCTACATAATCTTTTGCAGCTTGCTTTGTGCATATATTAAGTAGAGGAAAAAAGGCAAAATTTCTAAATATTGTCTCAATATTATGTCATTTGTTCGTGCTACTGGTATATTCCTAAGAGTTGCTGTCAAATGACCATTTTGGCACTGTATATATAAATATATAGCTCTTTGGGGGGAAAAATTAATTCTTAATTGATGGTAACATTTTCATCATGTTAACACTTTCTCTCCAGGTACAATCAGACTGCTAGGAGGCACAGATAGAAGTGGGCGTGTGGAGGTTTACTACAACAATGTCTGGGGCACAGTATGTGATCATTCTTGGACGGTTAATGATACACAAGTTGTATGCAGACAACTAGGATATTGTGCTGTTGGAGCTACTACTCTTACAGAGTCTGATGTTCCTGATGGTATTGGGCATATATGGTTGCACAATGTCAATTGTGTTGGGGACGAGATCAGTCTCTTTAACTGTATAGCTAAACTGAGTGGCATCAACAATTGTTCGCACTTTGAAGATGTTGGTGTGAGCTGTCAAAGTGGTAAGTTTTAAATCATTACTGGTATGTTTTTCATCTGTGATTCATGATATTAACAATAGAGTTTGAGAAAAGAGGTTATTATAGATACTGGTATAGACTACAGACAGCAAATTACATGGCCCTGTGAATAACTTGTGTAAACTCTATGAGTGAATTTATATGTTGATATTGTGGTAGATAATATTTTCTTTTTACTTTAATAAATATTCCAGTAGAGTTGTCGTTCACTATACAGGAATGGAACGAAGCCAAACCAAAATTGTTGGTTAAAATTACAATGCGAGTTAATTTGGATTACAGTCCTCTTGCTATTCTTCCTTTTAAAGTAACCATAATAATGGATGAGTGGGTATGAAATATATCTAATTTAACACAAGCATATATCTATACCCATAAAACTGTCTGCAGATATGTAACTTGTAAGCATCTATTTCTATAGCTATCTGTATTTCCAAAGCTGGTAAAAAATCATCTGCCAGAGAAATATATAAATATAGTTTATTTGCTAACATCATCATCTCCTAACTAACTAAATTGTATATAGGCATAAATGAAATACCTTACTTCCTAATGAGAATACTTAGGTCATTATGCTCTCATGATTAAAGCCCTACAATGCAGCAGCTATATCTTTAAAGTATGGTCACTTCATTGCAACGAGAGAAATTTGATGTAATCCACATTGTGCATCTGTAATTTTTTTATTTGTGTATTTTCTATCAAACATTCCTTGCAAACTTGAAGATTGTATGTAGGAAGTAAGTAAGCAAGTAAAGAAGTATTTTTGTTCTTACTTAGTATAATGATGAGCCATTCGCAGTTTAACAGTACAGAATCATTTATACTAGGACATGCATGGCTTAGTCTTTGAGACAAGCATATGACTACTGGCAGGATAAACCAGGTAACCACCGGGGTCGGACGCGAGACGACATTGTCAACAAGCAATTTGAAATTTACTTTCTCGATGTTTCAATTAGATGCTCTAGTCTTCATTGTTTATTATTATGAACATACAGTTATAATAGTGGAAGAATTCAAACCAATTTCTGCTCAGTATCATCAAAATGTCCATGATGTCCTTGTTTTCAACATGAGGGAATTTATAGTCATATGTTAGATTTAGGGCATTTATATTTTGGGTTTGAAAATTTGTTTATTATTTTTGTTTGCATTTTGTTTAAAAATAGGATGAGGTTTACATACACATTTATTGAAATTTTCAATATTACAAATTAATTCCAATTAGGCATTATGACTAAATAATTTTATTTCATCTGTGCCCTAAAGCTATTTAGAATATTGTTCTCAGTGAACTCTTAGTTGACATAATAATATTACAATAACCTTCTCGATAATCAACTTTGACATTGTACTCTTTCGATATTTCGACTAGTTGCTCTAGCCTTCAACAAGAATAATTCCTTTTGAAAGCTAGAGCTGAAAAATCGAGCGAGTACAATTTCAAGTTAATTATTCATACGGTTATTGTAATAGAATTTTATCTCTGATGCAAAAACTTAAAGTTACTCATATTTTGAATCTCATCATTATTTTGTTGTTGGGTAAATCTTAATCACTCATTGTGCTAAGAGCATCCTCTGGTTACAGCTACATTAACTGCTGTCTGGGGGATTGTTGCAATTTGAACAAGTTAAAGTATATAATGCACTCATTTGTGAAGTCCATACATCCTGATATAAACATAAGCTTCTTAGCAGGTGATAAAAATGAGGATTGTTTGGTAGCTACAGCTATCTTTCTTAGCCTTCCGCCAAAAGAGGATAGATATAAAAGCTATAATGCATTATTAAATATATAGCTTAGAGATTTGTGAATTTAATTGCATATTGGAATCATGCATAAATGGAGGATTTAAAATTTATTTTACTACTTTTCAAACATAGTTGCATGAATGTGTATTTGTCTAAAGATATAACGTGTCTAGTTTTTTCCTGTCAAATATATGATATTATTTAAGGAGGAAAATCATGCTCACCATGCCTAACACAAGGAGCAATCAGACTTCAAGGAGGCACAGCTACTTGGGGACGTGTGGAAGTCTGCAACGACAATCTCTGGGGTACAGTATGCGATCATGCATGGGGAGATTCTGAAACACAAGTTGCATGCAGACAGCTGGGATATTCAGTTATTGGAGCTACTACAATTCCTGGATATGCTATTCCTGATGGCACTGGGCAGATATGGTTGGAAATTCTAAATTGTGTTGGGGATGAGATGAGTCTGTTTAACTGTACTGCTAATCTAATTGGAACCAACGATTGTTCACACAATGAAGATGTTGGAGTGAGCTGTCCAACTAGTAAGCAATATGAACATAATAGGATGTTTGACATTTCCTTTACCAAAATGTCCAACAATAGTTGTCACCAATGCTCGCTCTACAGTACTTTAGTCATAGCAATTGCAATAATTTATAACATCTAATTATGTTCAATTTCTTTAAAAATTCATGATTTTGCTACGTAATCTTTGCAGCTTGCTTTGTGCATATGTGAACTAGAGGAAAAGAGGAAACAACATCCAAATATTATCTCACACACACACATATATATAATTATTATATTGTCATTAATTTTGTTCCAGCTATATATATTCAAAACAGTTTCTGTCAAATGGCACTGTATATATGCTCTTTTTAGAATTTCTCCCTTTATTCTTAACATGATGATAACATTTTCTTCATCATGATAACACCTTTCTCTCCAGGAACAATTAGACTGCAAGGAGGCACAGATAGAAGTGGACGTTTGGAGGTTTACTACAACAATGTCTGGGGCACAGTGTGTAATCATTCTTGGTGGTCTGCAGATGCACAAGTTGCATGCAGACAGCTAGGATATTGTGCTATTGGAGCTACTACTCTTATGGAGTCTGATGTTCCTGATGGTAAAGGGCGGATTTGGTTGGACAATGTCAATTGTGTTGGGGACGAGATCAGTCTCTTTAACTGTAGTGCTAACCTGAGTGGCATCAACAATTGTTCACACTTCGAAGATGTTGGAGTGAGCTGTCAAAGTGGTAAGTAATAAATCATTACTGGTATGTTTTTCATGTGTGTTTCATGATATTAAGAATAGAGTTTGAGAAAAAGGGCTATTTAGATATTGGTATAATTTATATGTTGACATTTTGTATATAATAAATTTTTGAAATATTTGTACCTTATTTTGTTGAGATTTAAAACGACTTTTCTACTGGAAATATTTTTCAGTAGAGTTATGATTGACTATAAAATGAATGGAACAAAGGCAAGACAAAAACAGTTAGTTTGAAATACAGCGCAAGTAAGTTTTGATTGCAGTCTTCTTGCCCTTCTTTCTTTTAAAGTAACCATAATAATGGATGAGATGTTATGAAAAATATCTAATTTAACATGAGCATTATATCTATACCTGTAAAATTGTCTAAAGATATTCAACACATTCTATTTCTATAGCTATCTATCAAAAGCCTGCCAAAAATCATCTACTAGCAAAATATATAAAATTTATATATATTACTTGCTAACATACTCATCTACTCACTGACCAATCTTTAGGCTTAAATGAAATTAATGGAGATACCCATCTATCATCATACTCGCATGATGATAGACAATCCAGCATCTATATATTTAAATTATGGTATAAACAGATGTAATCCAGATTGCTTGTCTGACACTATTCTATTTGTATATACATGTCCTATCAAACATGCCCTGCAAACTGGAAGATTGCGTTGTATGAAGTAAGTAAGCAAGAAAACAACATTTTTTATTCTTAATTATTACAATACCTTGTCAACAACCAATTTGAAATTTACTCTCCTGACATTTCAACTAATGTTCTAGCCTTCATCAGATTTATTATTATGGATTTGCAGTAACATTAGTGGAAGAATTCAAACTAATTTATGATTTAAATCGTAATGCGAAATGTTTTTTAAGTAGAGTTATGGTTGACTATAACAGGAATGGAACAAAGCCAAGAAAAAACAGTTGGTTTGAATTAGAATGCAAGTTAGTTTCGATTACAATCCTCTCGCCTTTATAATTTTTACAGTAAACATAACAATGGATGATAGATATCTATTTCTATGTAATATAATGTAAGAATAATATATCTATATCTGTAAATCTATATGCAATTATTTATCACATAATGCACTCCACAGTCTATTTCTATACCTATCTATATTTCCAAACCTGTTAAAAATCATCTTGTAGAGAAATATATAGCTAACATAACGCTTTCCTAACAAACTAAATTGTAGCAAATGACCTAACTCCTAAATAAGTGATGCAAGTCATTATGCTCTCATGATGAAAGGCCAACAATCCAGCAGTTATATGTAAGCAGTGAAATTTGATGAAATAAACATGGTGCATCTAACACTATTCTATGTGTATGTCCTATCACACATGCACTGTAAACTGGAAGATTGCATGCTGGAAATATGGAGTAAGTAAGCAAGAAAAGAAGTACTTAATTAGTACAATAACCTTGTCAACAATCAATTTCAAATTTATTCTCTCCACAGTTTAACTAGATGTATTCATCTGGAATAATTATATTTATTATTATGGACTTGTGTAGTAATATTAGTGCTAGAATTCAGACTAATTTACAGTCATAATGAGCATAAAAAATGTCCACGATATCCTCCTTTTTAACATAAGTGAATTTATAGAAATATTTATCCTGTGTTAGGTGCATCTATTTTTGGTTTTAAAATTAACTTATTATTTTAGCTTAGCTGGTTGTTTAAAAACAAGGTGATGTTTACAAGTAGTTGCATTCAATATTACAAATACATTTCCTATTAAGCTTGATGGCAAAATATTTTTAATTTATTTGTGACCCTCGACCCATAGTGAAATAGAATATTGTTGATTTGTATATATCTGTAATGCAAAAAATTAAAGTGGCATGTATTTTTATTTTGTTGTTGGTTAAGTCTAAGGAATGACTAGTTGGGTTATCCAAAGAGCATCCTATGATATCATATTTACCCAGTCAGATTTACTACACTCTTTCTGTCTAGAGGATTGTTAAAATCTAATAAATTGTACTTATATTATACTTGACTCATTTCTGAATTCTATACATTCTGATATAACTTCTAACAGGCAATGAAAAGGAGTATATTATAGTAGCTATAGCTAACTTTCTGAGCCTTGTGCCAAAACAGAATAGTAATTAAAAATGACAGCAATAATGGATCATTAAATATGAAGCATAGAAATTTGTGAATTTCATTGCATAATTTAATTCATGCATAAAAGGATTCCTTAAAATATATTTTGCTTGTTTTCAAACAGTTTGCTTAACACAGATGCATGAATATGCAATGGTTAAAATATGTAGCAGGTCTAGATTCTTGCTGTCAAATATGTGATATTGATATTATAATTCAAGGAGGAACATCTTGTTTAATGTGCTCACCACAAGGAGCCATCAGACTTCAAAGAGGCACAGCTACTAGGGGACGTGTTGAAGTCTGCAACGACAATCTCTGGGGTACAGTGTGCGATGATACATGGGGACCTGCTGAAACACAGGTTGCATGCAGACAGCTGGGACATTCTGCTATTGGAGCTACAACACTTACTACATTTGCTGTTGCTGATGGTACTGGGAGGATATGGTTGGACGATGTCAATTGTATTGGGGATGAGATGAGTCTGTTTAACTGTAGTACTAGACCAATTGGAGTCCATAATTGTTCACACCGTAAAGATGTTGGAGTGAGCTGTCAAACTAGTAAGCAATAATAATCAGATTGTATTCACTCAACGTTTCAACTTGATGCATAGCCTAAGGCTAGAGCATCTAGTCGAAACGTCGAGTGAATACAATTTGAAGTTGATTAATGAGAAGTTGATTATTATGTCAACTGAGAGTTCATTGAAAATAATAATCTGTTTGACATTTTCTTTAAAAAATTTGTAACCATAATTGTCACCAATGAATATATTCACAAGTTTGTTGTGTGCATATCAGATGTATTATATACATATAACCGGAAGTCACTGCCTTCAACATAACTAACCAGCCACCAAGATTTTAAAAGTTACCAACCTGATCTAATTATGAAACTAACACTCTATGCTTCCAAACTTAGTTCAACCTCTACCCTTCTATAGGTTGCGTTTGTACTATATGGTAGGCTAGATATATGCTTTTTGCGTTCTCCATTTGAGTTTGTCAAGCATTATCATCTCAGATTCTAATGAGGTTGCATCATTCTCTTCTACTTTTGGCATATATAATTCAGAATAAGTGTCTGAGATCTTGATCTTAAATTAAAGATTGCTCACTCAGCATTGACTACTCAATTGGCACTTACATTGCTTCGGCCAACTCGATGTCACCTTCAGATGGCATGCATAAAACAGGCCGGTAGAAGTCTACCAGAGATCAATCAAATACTTTTTTGAGGAATTAAGAAAATGATAAAAAATGGAATAACTTGACTATAAGGAGATAACTATAAACACTGTACTATATTATAGAAATTATTTACCCTCTCCTTCTTTTTACCTTGTAACAACTCTACTCATTTTTAAAGTTTTACCTAGTTTTTAAAACCTTGTTTAACACATATACATGAATATGTATGCATATCATAATAGATATTCTGGTCTATTTTCTTGCTGTCAGATTTATAATATTGATGTTTTGATTAAAGAAGGAACACCATGCTCCTCACAAGGAGCAATCAGACTACAAGGAGGCACAGCTACTAGTGGGCGTGTTGAAGTCTGCAACAGTAATATCTGGGGAACAGTGTGTGATGATGCATGGGGAGCTGCTGATGCACGAGTTGCATGCAGACAACTAGGTTATTCTGCTACTGAAGCGACTACACTTAATACATCCGCTGTTCCTGGTGGCACTGGAGAGATATGGTTAGAGAATGTCCATTGTGTTGGGAACGAGATCAGTCTCTTTAGCTGCAGTGCTACCCCTATTGGGTATCACAATTGTGATCACTCTGAAGATGTTGGAGTGAGCTGTCGAGCTAGTAAGTAATAGTCATCATACTGGGATGTTTTTAGATGTGATTCATGAGAGAGTTTTGAATATATATTTATAGTTTTGGTATACACAACAAATTATATGTTACTGTGTGAATACATTGTGTAAGGAATTTATTGATTTATATTGTGCTGTATCTTAAGTAATTTTATTAGCTTTAGTTTTATTTCATTCCTTGAAACTAAATCTTTTGGGAATATTTTATACTGCATTCTAGCTTTAAATGTTATTTTCCAGCTTGATTTTTACAAGAGCCTTTCTCTAGTAGTAATGCGGTTAACTTTACATTATAACATCAATTAAATAACCGTCAAGTTTAAAACTTATTTTTGAAGTATTTAGTTTAGATTCCATCCCTCTAGCAATTCCCAGATTAACAATAATCCTAGATGAAGAGCACAAACTAAATGATCTTTCAGGCAAGAGTGCACAAAGTTACAAACATAGGTCTTACTACAGAGCTAACACACAGCTGTTTAAAGTGCTGTAATTTTCTAGACCCATCGAGGTATATTCAGATTTACCCAGTGGTTGATACCACATTGTCAAAATGGTGTATGTATAATATTTATATTAGGAAACCAACACCAACAAGTTGAAATGTCATTAACCTCTCTCAACAAGCCATCCACATCTGGTATATAGCTACTGATCTAATTTGGGCTACTAGCATGCAAACTATCCATCTATAATTATGGTTAGTTCAAATTTTACTCTCCTGTAATGGAGTTTGTTCAAGTGTAGCAGTTTCTGTTAACTCTGCTATGCTTTTCCTTCACCCTTTGAAGTTGTCAAACACGGACTCTACAGGATGCAGTGAGAATGCATTATTCCCCTCTACTTTAGATTTATATGAGGATGACCGTCTGAGATCTTGATCAGAAACTACAGCTTATTCACTCAGTAGTGACTATCAATTGTCACTTACATCTAATTTGTCAACATGTGTCAATGTTGAATGCTCACATGAAGCCTATGCCACCAGTAGAAGTCTATCGGAGTTCAAGAAACCAAAGAAAATGGCCAAATAGAGGGATCATGAAAATGACACAAAAATTTAATAGCCTGGAAATTATATATTTAGACCACAACAAGATCGCTCTGTACTATTAAAAAAATTATTGTTAACCCCTCTTTCTCAACTCCTCCCCCCTATATTATATTGTCTTTGGATATATACATATATCTAAATAATATTGTGAGAAAGTCTTGGAAAATAAGAAATATTAATAATTAGAAGTATCTCAAAAGACACACCAGTAATTCATAACATTCTCAGTTTAGATGTTATGACTTCACTATTAAAATATTGCTGAAATTATTTTTAAAGGATTTGTGATTTGAGCTTTTTAACATGTGTATTTGTTGCGTTAATGCTATTTGAAGTTACTCGTGATATCCCAGAATTGAGGTAGGCTTTTATCTGGCAAGTTTATGTGAAGTTACTTTACTGCATATAGACTTAGAAATATATATATATATATATTAGAGATATAAGGACACCTTTCTGTCCCCATGATTTGAGATTTATCTGATGAACTTGATGTAAGGAATGTTTGTTTTTGTCTCATGTATATAATTATTACACAAAACATAAATTTTATACTGCATTCCACCCAAGTTTAAATCCTTAATTTATTTTCAGCTGTATACTTTATTATAATATGAATGGAATGTAGTTTTGAAGTACTGTGCAAGTTGTTTACATTATAGCCCTATTGCCATTCTTCGAGAATTTTTTTTAGTAACCTATATCATGAATGAGTGCAAAATATCTTGTTCTCAAGAAAGATATCGCCCAGTTCTCACTACAAAACTTTCACATGGGTGTTTAAGGCCAGTATTGCCCATAAAAACATATTTATGTAAACGTGCATAAGTTTGCTGTCCTTTATCCTCTACAGCTCATTTTGTTACCAGAATACAGCAAGAGCTTTCTAATTATATACTTTATTAGAAGTTTCAGTAAAGTATAGAGGTTTGGAATTTTTTTGACTGAGTCACAACAAGAATTCCCTCTCCTAAGATATGCACTATACACACTTCCCTTTTATGAATGTAGTAGAGGAACCTCTAAAGCACAATTTAGGTTGAAAAATTTGACCTCAAAACTAAGGAGTTTTCATGACAAGGTCAACCAATATATGAACACGACTATAAAATTGGACTAGTACTTCCAAATTGAAAAACTTCCAACTTAAAAGGTAGAGCAAAGATAGAGCTACAAAATGATATATAATGGAGCAGGTATACATAAATTTTTCCTTGAGATATCTTTCTTTTCCTTAAAAAAACATGTTTCTGGGAGTTCGCTGTTGAAGTTGGGCTACTATTATATTGGGCCACCACTAGACTACTTTCACCATAAGTCTATGTTTTTGCACCTTTGTACTTGTCTATTCTTCTGAGTAAGTATTTACCACTATGCTCAATGATTCTACGTGCAAAGAGCTGCATTCTAATACTTGAATAAAGTCTCCAGGGTAAGCGGTCGCAAAGATATGAGCGATCAAACTTTACTGAAGCTGAACTAACCTCTTTCTTCAATTTTCAAGGTGAATATAAGTGAGAGCCTGGATAAAATCCACCATAACTAGAGACTTGTGCATCCAAATGTTTTCAAATTTGAAAGACAGTTTATACAGATGTTGTTTAGAAAGGATATAAGCCACACAAAAAAATATTGTCAAAAAAAATTTTTTAATGGGCAATACTGGCCTTAAAGTACAGTAATCAGTCATAAGTTAAATACCCATTAAGCTATATTTGAAAGTTTGTAGTATTTCCAGTACCATACACCAGATTTTGAAAAGAAGGTTGTATATTGTGTATATAGTAGTATATCATAAACTCGGATTGTTAAGCCGCTCCATGTTTAGAGCACAGAAGTTGTTAATAATCAGTTTGATGATACGAACAACTATAGACATGCTCATGCTAGTAAAATTCTTGTATACATGTTTTGTTAAATACATTGCATAGATGAAGCTGATATTCATGAGCATAATTCGTACATTTTTAAATGAAATAGAAATCAGTATTTCACCGGGAAATACCTTAAGAACATCATATATAAAACAATGACCAACAAGCTTCTTGATGATTATTTGCAGGAACTGTAAAAAGAGATTTGACATGCATGATATGGGCCGTAATAAAAAAAAAGATATTGTATTAACCTCAATAAAACTCTGATCAACATTTGCTTTATCAAAATTAATGACATTGTCAATGCTGTTGAGTAATTGTGGCACAGGTATACAGAGCAATACTTTAACTGTCATTATGTGGTTGTCATATATATACTCAATGCAATTTACTTTCATATGAGTTGTCATATATATATATATATATACAAATGCTCCTTACTTAAATAGTTACTAATCATCTGTGGTCTTGCTCAGTGGGGGTAAGAATACACCAATAATAGCTGTAATACTCTTAGTAACTATGGCTGTTACATGAAAGTTGAGTGCAAGGTTGAACAAGGACTGTACTGACATGTAGCATGGATAACCAAAGTCTCACAAGAATGGCTTTATACAAATTTAGTTGCTAATCGATGAATTTTCATCTGACTTCTTGTTTAGTGGGCATAAGAGTTGCTAGGATTAGACTACTTCTAATAGGACTTGAGTGCAATGTTGTAAGGGCACTATACTGTTAAGTAGGGTGCATTTTAGTACAGAAACAGAGCTAGGTATATATATATAATTTATATGGGAACTCTCAAGAGCAGAGAATTAGATTGTAACAGCTATAGGTAACTGTAGCCTTCGAAAAATGTGAGCTATGTTGAAAAAGCACTATTGTGGTAAGTAGTATGGCTAACCGAAGTTCTGGTGCTTTAATAAGCTTTGTTTGTTCTTGTTCTAGTATAGGTATCCAGCTACAGGGATATCTAAAAATTGAGTAGCTAACTAGCTTTTGTGATCTAGTACTACTTCAATGAGGCTTTAGGTGGAATAGCATGGTACACTAGTGTATTGAAAGTTATACTGGTACTTACAGGAAGCTCTTCTCAGACTTTCCCCTTAGGCTCACTTGTAGATTTTGGTTTGATATCTAATCATATTACACAGAATGACCATTTTACAAATTATTGCTCTTCTTTATTTTCTTCGAACCAACTCCGGTGTTTGGGATAATTTCCTAGTCTAAAAGTTAAGATCAATGCATTTGTTAGGTATGTTGAATAAAAAAATTCATATCTTAAAAAAGCATGATTTGGGATCTAATCTTATACACTATATGTAAACTATGTGTGATAAGGTTGTTTTTTTTATTTGAAAAAATCTCATAATTTCCAAACTTTGTCACATAGATTTCCTTGAACAGAAGGTGCATGTTCTATTCATTTCAAAAAGTGACTAGCGACACGTATTCTTAGGACATGCTTTATTTCAACATGCCTAAAAGACTTGAGCACATTAGCTGTGTAAGATCATTCAATCACAAAAAGATGGTAATTGTTGAATGTTGCAGTGTTCGAGCTATGGTCATCATCCTCTATTCTAGTTTTGTCTTCATTGTATTTGGATTCATCCATCACTTGCAAAAAGATGCTTATTGTCAGTCACTCCCAACATTTCTGTGGAGTTTCATTATCCTGTCTCACTGATGATATTTTCTGCAGCACTTTCTGCTACTTGAATAGGATCTATAGTCATGTGACCCATGCATCTGGACTCAAATACAGCTACTTTTAAAGGATTTCATTAGCACTTCTGTGTTGAGAGATTTCATGTCACATGCAAGACAGAATTGTCTCTTGAATTTTCAAACTTCTTGAGTCGAATCGATGGTGCATACTTTTGGAGGGCACATTCTGTTAGAGGAAATATGGTGTGTGTGTATATATATGACAGTCACAAATAGAAATCAAATATTAGTCCAAAAATTGATGATTTTAATACCTCAGGCAATAGTCGTCACCCCTGTACAGTTTCAGGGATCATTTTGGTTTATAAGTTCATTGATGATGACCTTTGCTGCACAGTTCAGGGCAACATCATTAGTAAGCATGTGAGTTAGAGATTTTCATTGTGCAACAGAGCTGATTACTGACTTGTCACATTTCTCTTCCATTCTACTCTACTTTGGTAGGTAAAGGAATGTATTTGAATGATACATTGCTATGCTAGTTCATTACTTTTAGCTTAGTTAACTAGCAATAATTGACACTAGAATAAAAACACTCGTGTTCTGTACTTAAACTTGTGTGTTCAGCAAGTTTCAACAGCAGGTGATTGTTAAAAACTGTGGAAGTTTTACGTTCTGTCAACTATAGCTTTTGCATTGAACTTATATCTTTTTATTGGAAATTGACTCATGATCGATTCAGAAACATTGGCAGACATTTTGAGCTTGATTTTAAGCAGCTCTTGGACTAGAGCACTTGTTTGCTTATAGCACATCGAAATAGTGTACCCATGGCAATTTTGAATGTAGATGATTATTGATCTGGAAACACTAGACTACCTTTGAATCCATAAAGTAAATAAAGAGTTTTCTGTGGATTTGTAGTCACTTTATTTCAACTGAGCTTTCTCAATAATTGATTTTTATTTTTATTTGGAACTTACATTATATATATATATATATATATATATATCTTACTGCATTAAAGGATAATTCTGAGGGTTTGTCCAATCACTTGGTAGTCAAGGATGGCGGTTCGATTCCTGATCGTATCTTTGTACACTTTTTTACTACTTTTTCATTTCTTTTTCTATTCCTTTTGTTTTCCCCTTTACTTGATACACAAAATCAGCATTTCAATAGTGGGTGGGATCATTCAATTTTTTTCCTGATTTCAACATTCCCAGTTTGATAATGGGGAAACCATACACTTTTTAAACTTTTTCTTATCCTGACATTATCAGAAAATTCTGTGGGATGCCTTCGTATCTAAAAAAAAACAGCATTCATAATGGATCTGCCTGTATATGCTGCATATGTATGTCTGTGTTTGAGACAACCAGCTTGAAAGCATTCATGGAGTACCTCACCTTAATAAATAAAGGGGAAATTTGTTTATCCTTTTGTCAGTTCACTTTGGGAGTAGTCCATTTCCCAGTTCAATTCCAAATGGAATCATTCACTAAACTGTCACCCTATTTTGGTATTTTCCCCAACTTGTTCACTTGATAGTCTAGGTGGCCAGTTTCATCCTCTGGATGCAATCATTTAATTTTTTTCCATTTACCCACATCATTATATTTGGAAATGGTTTCAACCAAATAATTTTTAACCATGACCTATAATAGTAGCTATGTCTGTTTGTATATGTAAGTGTGTGTTTAGAGGCCACTGGATACATAGCTGGAAAATATTATTGCCGCTGACTGCAGTTATCACAGTTGACAGCTGGTGCTGGTTTTACAAGAAAGCTGCTGATAAATGACCATAGCTTACACCTTAAATATGAATAGCTGTCATGTCAGATACCCATGCTGTGTCATGTGGAATGTTCCCTTTATTCTAATGACACTTTCATTATTATAAACACTTTTCTCTCAAGGAACCATCAGATTGGAAGGAGGCACAGCTACAAGTGGACGTATAGAAGTTTACTACAACAATCTCTGGGGCACAGTGTGTGATCATGAATGGGGAGCTGCTAATGCACAAGTTGCATGCAGACAGCTAGGATATTCTGCTACTGGAGCAACTACACTTACTGGATATTATGTTCCTGATGGCATTGGGAGGATATGGTTGTATAATATCAATTGTGTTGGGAATGAGATCAGTCTCTTTAAATGTATTGCTAACCCCATTGGGAACCACAATTGTTTTCACTCTGGAGATGTTGGAGTGAGCTGTCAAGCAAGTAAGTAATAACCACCATACTAGGGTGTTTTTCATTTATGATTGATAAGGTATGAAACCAGGTTATTTACAGAGTTGATATAATATGTGGAGCAGATTAAAATGGCACCATGTGAACTAATTGTGTAAGCTATATACACGAGAATCATTATAAATAACTATGATCTTTCTTTTTATTATTTTATTCAATGAATGAACAAAATGAATGAACAAAATTTAATGTCAGTTTATTACAATAACCTTCTCAATATAATTAACATGAAATTTACACTCTCGAGATTTCAACTAGATGCATAGATTATACTTTGTTTCACATTTTAATAATGTTTTTAAACAGCTTCTTAACAGATGTGCATGAAGACACAATTGTTAGATGGCATATCAGGTATAGTTTCTTGTTGTCAAGTATAAAATATTGATGTTTCGATTAAAGGAGGACCACCATGCTCATCGCATGGAGCAATCAGACTTCAAGGAGACACAGCTACTAGTGGACGTGTAGAAATCTGCAATGACAATTTCTGGGGCACAGTGTGTGATGATGAATGGGAAGCTGTGGCTTTCTACTATTTGTTGGCATATCTACAGTCTCACCCCCTTGTCATTGTTGGTGATGATCAGAACTTTACTGCTCTTTCCTTACATGTAGGATATAATGGTCTGGCAATTTGCATTTTTTCCCAGTGCCCTATATGTTTTACCCATTCCTAACTCCAATGCAAGAAATTTTAGTACTTCATTCATTTTCACTCTGGCTGAAATGTGTGAAAAACCACAAAGGTCATTAAAAATTCTATAAATGCCCCAATCTTAGGTTTTCAACATTTTTCATTTATAGTGATAAAAATTTAATGTAGATTAGAAAAAAACAATATTGTTTTTCAGATAAATGGTTCTATACGTTTTGGCTGTCTCCATTTTTTTGGCCTAGTCAATCCAGTATATTTTTTGTTAAAAAAAAACAAAAAAAACATTTTTTGGCTTCCCAATAAACTCTCAGTTGTGATAGTGAAATAATAATGACTTTCTAAAAAATCAACTTGAATTTACACACTCAATGTTCTGGTTAGATACTTTAGCTAGTCATGACTTGTTGTCATTCTCATTCTAATTTGTGTCTTATTTATAGTCAAGCACCCTGGCTACTCAATAATTATAACACCAGAACTGGCTTTCCAATGATTATTACTAAAAATTAAATGAGCCTATGTATTCAATGAGTACACATAGACACATGCATTACAAGTAGTTACCTGATTTTGTTGAAGGTTTGTGCTGCTAACAATTGTCACAGGAGTAAACTTCTGAGGAAACCAATTGACCACTTCTTGGAGGAAAATGTGCAGCTGTTGGTGACTGAACTCAGTTGTTGGTGTTAACTATTGACCACAACTATATGCATCTGGAGAAACTGACTGATTCACATGCATTATAAATACATAGTCACCTGGTTTTGTTGAAGGTCTGTGCTGAGTAAAATTTTGAGGAAATCAACTGTTCACTTCATGAAACAAAATGTGCAACTGCTTGCTGATGCAACTCAGTTAGACTTGATATTCCATGCACCAGCAGGTTTACGACTTAATTTAACTTCCCTTCTGATCTTCAGATGTTTGGCTGAAAAGAAAAACAGATTAATGTTGAAACTGGTTGGTTTTTGCAATGCATTGGAGTGTTTGGAGTCTGATAAATTTATGATTAATGAACATATTCGATGAAGTAAGGTTTTGTAAAAAGTTGAAATATACATAGATGAATTGTGAAACATATTAGTCATTGCAATCTCTTAGTAAAATTATAACAAACAAACAAATATGCTATACCCGTGTTATGTGTAAGAAGATTATGTAGATAGAAAATCTTGAAGACCAAATTTCACTGTTTTGGTAGCTGCCAGTTTATCTCTTTTTGCAAAGGATTCAAGGCAAGCTCAAATTGTTTCTGGGGTCAAAATCAGTTGAAGACACCATTTATTATATTAAGATGGGACTAAAGTGAGATTCAACTTAGTTCTAAACTTCTTTTTTTTGCCGCCATTTTAAAATAGGGATCAAACCAATATAAGGGAATGTTAATTCAATATAAACTCTTTTGACACTTTAGAAAGTGTACGGTTGACACATGTTGATGCATATGTAATTGTTTCTAACAATGCTATCATTTTAAGAAAAGTTGTCATTAAAATTTAGATCTTCAATTACTACAATTACTATAAACTCATTATAATGCCTCTCAGATCATATGGCATAATAATAATAATAATAATAATAATAATAATAATAATAATAATAATAATAATAATAATAATAATAATAGTAATAATAATAATAATAATAATAATAATAATAATAATAATAATAATAATAATAATAATAATAATAATAATAATAATAATAATAATAATAATAATAATAATAATAATAATAATAATAATAATAATAATAATAATAATAATAATAATAATAATAATAATAATAATAATAATAATAATAATAATAATAATAATAATAATAATAATAATAATAATAATAATAATAATAATAATAATAATAATAATAATAATAATAATAATAATAATAATAATAATAATAATAATAATAATAATAATAATAATAATAATAATAATAATAATAATAATAATAATAATAATAATAATAATAATAATAATAATAATAATAATAATAATAATAATAATAATAATAGTAGTAGTAATAATAATAATAATAATAATAATAATAATAATAATAATAATAATAATAATAATAATAATAATAATAATAATAATAATAATAATAATAATAATAATAATAATAATAATAATAATAATAATAATAATAATAATAATAATAATAATAATAATAATAATAATAATAATAATAATAATAATAATAATAATAATAATAATAATAATAATAATAATAATAATAATAATAATAATAATAATAATAATAATAATAATAATAATAATAATAATATCACAAGTAAAAGTAATTTTCTAATTAATGTGGAGATAATATAGTGTACAGTAATATTGTAGCCAACAAAAATTATCATTAATATTGTTACTCTCTATTTCCAGTATTTGAGATGTCCCAGGTTGAAGTGATGTGCTTTAATAATACAAGGTGTAAAGGTTATTATGAAATGAGGACGATAGATGACTGCTGTGATGCTGGTCTTGAACCATCTGGACTGTCGTATAGCAATTCCACAGCCATGGAATGCCATGATTGCATAAAGGGTAAGTTGACTCGGTGGTGTGGGTGAAGTGCACAAGCGTGTGGATGTATCAGTATCTTCTCTGATGACATCTAGATGGTTATTTATTTATTTATGTAGCAGAATAAATATTATGTGCTTTAATTGTTTATGTTGCTTAGTAAGTAATAATATGTTTTCTGTGTGTAACAGCTAGCTGCTTAAACCTGCAGAATTGATAGAACTAGCATACTTCCAAACTACAATTCAAGTGGCATGGGCAAATGCTTGGGCTTAATAGAGGATTATAGGACTTTAAACTCTCTGTTTCTCACATGGATTTCATTTTGGCCACACAAAAGATGGAGCACAAATTATAAAGAGATTAATAGAGAGATTTAAGCTTGGGGTAGGTAGTCCTCACAGAGTGAGGGGATCTCTAGCTAATCCACATATAAATCCTAGTCTTCCTTATACATCACTAGTGGAGCTTGAAATTGATAAGCACATTACTAGAACACTTTTGTATTGTGTATTGGTAGACAGAGAACCAATGAAAAATGTGCCATAGCTTGGCTTGCCTAGCTATATAGCATGGGCCCATTATTATGACAGACTTTATGTCGCACTAATGAGTTAACATATTAGGTCTATTCTCATGGTTAGTATTAATTAGTGATGACGACAATCGAAAAGATGACATCTGGAAGACTGAATGGCCACCTGAATAAGAGGAAGTGTAATGACAAGTAAAGAGGTTACTTATGTTTCAAATGCAATGGCTGGGGACACATGGCCACTACTTGCTCATACACAGGGTAATTAGCACAAGAGGAGACAAGAAAGATGCCAAATGTAGGAAGGAGCCATCTGCAGGAACACAATAACAAGCATGATAGTGGACACCGAAGAGTATGCTACACCCCAAATGGGTTCCAAAGGATGCCTACACAGGAGAAACACGGTCAGTATACAATGCCATTACTGGAATTCAAGCGTGGCCTGGCGAATAAGGTGCTATTTTGTAAGGGCAAGACAAAGAGAGTTTGTGCATCAATATCAAGCGCAATCAACCATGATGCATTACTTGGGATGGATCTCAACGGAATCTAAGGACTGATAACCAATGATTTTAATCCCCTTAAAGATGACAGTGACAATGATGTGGAAGATATCATTGCCCACTATTACCCTAGCTCTTGCCAAGGCAAAGGCAGCCAAGGAAAGAGAGCTGGAGATTCGACAGAAAGATTCTGGAGCAACACTTCATAGTCTGGAGGACTATATGTAGCAGCCACCAGAACCTAAACCCAAGATTAAGACTGGGATCAGGAATGACTGTGATGTCAGTAAGGAAGAAGACTCATATGAGAAGTCTATCGAGGGAGATAACCAAGCACAAGAAAATTTGGTCAACTCTTTAACCTCCACCAATGTTTCTCCCAGAGAGAAACAGGAAGAGCCAGACCAAGTCTGAAAAGAGGAAGAAATCAATTGAAGAAATAGAGAAGCGGAGAGAGTGCAACCTGAGGAGCTACATGGCACAGGACTTAGGAGAGTCAAAATGAGCAGACCCTACACTAACGAGATTGTGTGAGCAAGCAGACAATAGAGAGAAACCCTACTTCTGGAAGGAAGGTTTGTTATACAGTAAAGTGCCCAACGATGAGTCCAGAGACACATGCCCACAGATTGTGATGAGATAGAGGTGTCAAACTGCTGCTGAGGATGGCTCATGCAGCTCCACTATAAGACACTTTGGCAGAAGGAAGACCAAATCCTGACTTCAACAAGTATTCTATTGGCCTGGAGTTACCAAGGATGTGAAGGATACCTGCAAGAGGTTCCTGCATGATAAACGGCTGCAATGACTACCAAGCACAGGAACTACTTGTCCCTTTGCCTATCATTGATACCCCATACAGCTGAGTAGGAATAGATATGGCTGGTCCACCCGATGGTCACAAATATGTGTTGATCATAGTAGTCTATGCATCGAAATGGCCAGAAGCAATCCCATTGAAGGTAATGGACAATGCAACTATAATGGATGCACTATTGCAGTTCTTCATGAGAGTGTGTTTATCCTAACAGACCAAGGGTCAAACTTTGAATCAAAAACTATGACAGAGTTATATTGATTGACAGGAGTGACACCTATCAATACAGGCATCTATCACCCTCAGACTGATGGCCTGGCTGAGAGGTTCAATGGCACCCTGAAGAGAATGCTCAGGAAGGTGGTTGCCAAGAACAGGATAGACTGGGATGTACACCTATCCTATTTGCTAATGGCTTACCAGGGAGAAGTACATGCTTCGATGGGATTTAGTCCATACGAGTTAGTGTATGGAAGGAGAATGAAGAGTCCCCTTGACTGACTGGCTCAATTATGGGAGATGCCTGAGGAAGAGTCCAAAGATGTCGTTACATATACGAGAGTCATCCGGAAGATTTTAAGATGATGGGCATAATCCTGAAGGAGAATATGAAGAAATCCCAAAAGATCAAAAAAGGTGGCATGACTTTACAGCCAGAGACAAGAACTTTTCTGTGGGTGATGAGGTACTAATCACAATACAACAATTGATACCAAGTCTAGACAAAAAATGGCTTGGGCTATACCAAATCACCAAGGAAGTAAGCAATGTGAAGTATGAAGTCGACATGACTAATTGGCAAAAATGAAAGAGAGTCATTCATATCAACAACTTGAGAGAGTGGCACACACCATCAGCATTGCTACTACTGGAGACATTCAGACTTGGAGCTCAAAGAAGTTGGAGGAGGAACTCCAAAATGACACACAGCTCAGTAAGGAACAAACACAGGACCCACAGATGATCCAGGAAGAATTCATTGATGTATGTAACACACCAGGAAAAACGAATGTGGCACAACATAGGATTGAAACAAGAGATGCCCTACCTATATGTTTACCACCATACCGAGAGTCAGAGGAAACAAAGACAATCTTGAAGGATGAGAGAAGAGACATGTTTGAGAATGGATTTGAGGTTCATTCCCAAAAAGGATGAAACTAAGAGGCTTTGTGTGTATTATCAAAGGATCAACAAGGTTACAGCCTCTGACAACTATCCACTACCTCGCATCAACGAGTTGATAGATCATTTTAGGAAGGACCAATACATAACAACAATGGATTTGATGAAGGAATATTGGCAGGTGCCTGTCACCCCTGAATACCTATTGAAGACAACATTCATCACAAATTTCGAAAAATAAGGATTCACGATGATGCAATTTGGATTGAAGGTGTACCTTCCACCTTTCAATGCTTGATGGATGACTTATTGAGGGATTTGCATCCATTCGCATCTGCATACATGAATGATGTGGTTATCTTCAGTGCCACCTGGCATGAACAAATACAACACATCCGAATAGTTCTCCTACGATTGCGAGAAGCAGGGCTTACTGCCAAAAGGAGCAAGTACCAGTTTGGCAAGATGGAATGCATGTACTTGGGATATCTTGTGGGACAAGGTCATGTTAGACCAGAGGAATGGAAAACTGCAGCAGTGAAGCAGTATCCTAGGCCACGTACAAGGAAGGATGTGAGGTCAGTATATTCCTCCAGGCTTTTGACATGGAGGTAAAGTATTGTTCGGGTAGCAAGAATGGCAATGCTGATGGGGTATCTCCGGACCTGCATCGGAATATGAATACAGTCTACCTGGAAGGGAGAAGATGTCAGTGACACACCTGACATGGAAGCACCTCTGATTATCAACATGGCATATATCATTTGAGAACCAACACAACTATCACACTATTATACTTATTATACACACATAATTGTCTGTTAGACTTTAGGACGTCATTAATATGTTATGGCTTGTGTTGTGGCGTGTATTCTGGTGGGTTAGATCATCTGATGGGGGAGGCGCTAGCTAGGAATTGGTTTTGTTGCTGACTATGTTGTTGTCTGTTGAATGTGACTATTATTAATCTTTATCCTGAGTATTGGCTTATGTGGTACACCTGTAAAATAGCTTAGCTCCCTAAATATACCCCTTTCCCGATACAAAGAACCCTCACAACATTGCTGCTATAAATGAAAATTCTTCTCTTAGGTTTCTTAACGTGAGCATAGAGAACAGAATTAGAGTGAAGTGAGTAGCATTTCATGGTAGCTTGAAAAAAATGGGATGCAGCATAGCCAAGTGGGCTAATTTTTCTAACAGAGTTGATACAATATGCATGAGTCGTTTAAATGTGTGACCTAGACTTTGCCAGTTTTTATTAATTTCAGACGCATTTCTATTTTCCTACTCCTATTCTCCATCTATGACCAAAAAGACTCCCAGTGGGCCTCTTTTTCTAATAATTTCCAAAGAAGAACTGATCTTCACAAAAGTGTGGACATAATAGGGTGCATACACAATAATAATACTATTGGCAGTACCAAAGTCTATCATTAATTATGCTTCTCTCTATGTTCAGTTATTGAGAAATCCCAGGATGAAGTGATGTGCTACAATGCTACAAGTTGTGGAGGTCGTTTTGAATTGAGCACGATGGAAGATTGTTGTGACAATGGCATTTCTCCATCTGGACTGTCATATAGTAATCCCAAAACTATGGAATGCAATAATTGCCCATGAGGTAAGTCGAGCTGGTGGAGTCAGTGAAAGGACAAGAGTGTGAACTATCTGTGCCTTCTCTGTCCACATCTAGATGGTTATGTAAAGTAATTTAGTCAAAGTAATGAGTGCTAATTATTAATCTTGTTTAATAAGTAGTTATTTGATAAAGTACTAATCGTTTGATAAGGGGAGAAGTGCTGTGTTAAACAACCTTTCATTATTCTCAAGCAAATATTTACACATTTTAATGCAGACTAATAATAAACACACCATATGTCCTTGAGTTGTTACCAAATTGGTCAAGGACTTGAACATAACTGGAGGGTATATATGATCAACCTGTCTTAGACTGTGCATGCAGTTGTTCCTTTAGCATCCATTCTATCCTTCCATTGTTTGACTCTATGCAAGCACGAAAGAGGCTATGTAAGAACAAATGTATAAACAAAACAGGCAAGTCCAATTTACTACTATTTTTGGGTTCCTTGGTCTTATTGGTTGTCACTTGGTTGAGGTCACAGAAAGGGTCTATGTAGCATTGAAAATTCTGGAAGGGTTGTTATGGAAGCTAACAAATCAGCGGTAAAAGTACTTGAGTTATCTTTGAGAACTAGTATTAGGACTGAACTTAAGATGAGAAAGCAAGTATTCGATAAATTTCACTACTGAAAGTCATATTGGCAATATGCTGCCGAGAATGAGAATTCAGCTGATTGCAAGATATTCAAGGCTCTCTATGGATAGGGGAGAGAATAGTGAGGCCTTTCTAGAGCAAATACTTTGAACAGCTGAAGAAAAAAGAAAAAGTAGGTATATACTGAGTTTGCGGGGTTGATGTCTTTGCTATCAAAGAAGCATGGTTGTTCTGGGGAAAGCACATCTTGCATGTGGACTAGCACCAGCATTGGTACAAATGTTGTGATGGCTGCAGCTTCAGGAATTGTCATGGCTTATGACAGGATTCTCTTCACAAGTATTGTAAATGCTTTTTAATCAAAAAGAAATGGGCAGCATCACTTCTTAACAGGATGGTTATGTGTGGAATAAAGCTCATACCAAATTAAAGCAACCAAGGAATGTCGGAGAAGCAATTTAAGCACTTGAAATTGGGATTTTTGGGGCCAAGTATCCAGGATGGCTGTCTCAATAGACATTCCTGATGGCTTAATCATCAACTTGGACTGGATTGGTTTTAGATTAGTATCTTCCTGAGATTTAAAAATGGCAAAAAAGTAGCAGAAGAGTGGAAGCAGTTAGTCTCGGTAATAAAGACATTTAACAGCAACATTTGCTGTTTGGGGTTTCCTGCCCACACAGATCCTGTACCAAGAAAAACAGACCAGATCACAACCAAATTTGCCTATCCAATGGCCAAATCTTTGGAAAATGAATGAAACCTGCCTAGTATTCCTCAAAAGACCTTTATCCCGTGCACTACTAGAGTATGGGAAGCTTTGCAGGAAATAACAGAAAGCAATGCTGAAAATGAAAAAATTAGTGGTCAAAAAACTAACTCTACTATGAGTGCTTTGAAGAGCACAATATTTTTTCATAACAGATCCTGCTAGGTGAAATGACTATGGATGTTAGCATTAACAAACCTACTTTTTGATGGGAAAGTTCCATTTATGGTATGCTGAAGCTCAAAAGCATCTTCAACATGGAGCGGTAGCAGCAGATGTAAAGGTCATAATGGGCATGTCTGTTATCAAAGAACATGGAGCCAAGTGGCTTACTTTCCTCTATGAAAAAATGAAGAATGAAATCAGAGATTTTTTAAATGATGTTAGGATTGTGGATGAAATGAAGAAAGCAAGTGTGGCCCCTATGAGTCTGGAAGACCAAGATGTTAGTAATTCTGATCCATTTGCTGATTTGTGAGACAATTGCTGTATATAGTATCTAGCAGCATTCCAGCACTTGTATTTTGATGTTTTAATGATATTTAAATCAAAGTTTAAATGAGGTTAACTTTGTGGGGTACAATCTGTGTTGCTGTGTGTTATAGAATGTTTGGGCCAAATGTCGTTAGACATGAGCTCATGTGTGTTTATTGGGAGTTGTGGTGGTGATGGCTGTTCATGCTCTGATATATGTGTTAGTTGTTGTGCCCACTGCTTGGGAAGAGCTGTGACTTCACAGATATGAATATTATTATGCGTAAGGTTGGAGTTGGCTACAGGCATCTTGACTGGCACTTGACCCAGCTACAAGGTCTGAACTTTGTCAAATGCAAAAAAATTGGAATATGCGATTAAAATCCCTTCTATGGTCCTCTCGAGTTTGGACATTATAAGTATTGGGAACATGTGATATTTTGAATAGTTCCTTTCAGCTTGGCTTTATGTTTAACTAGAACAATCATCTCTATCCTGTGCTTATATTGAAGCTACTACAAAGTTCGTCTCCCATTGAGAGCAGTACCAACAGACAAATAAATAATATGTTATTAGCAAGACCCAGTCCAAATGAATGGGTCACTTTCTAGACCACAATTACTGCTCTACTTTTTCCTAAGTATAATATTTCATGTAAACAAAAGAATAAAATTATCATCTCTTTTTTTTATATGAAGCACAGAAGAACTAAAAAATAATGAACCATATACGGTACATCGGATTTTTTAAAAGCTGCACATATCCAGTTGACTAGTTAGATACATTTATTTTGGTAGTGGGAATGAGCAAAATGAACTTTTTAAAAGTACCATTGTAACTGCAATCAGGAATGGTTTATTTGTGGTCTTTATTGAAAGCCATTCTTTTAAAGGGAGGCTTGCAGGAAAAAATATATTTATTTGTTGTTGCTGTTATCTGCTCAATAGGATGTGCTGGGTATGTATAAAAAAATTTATCTTCTAAAAACAAACCCTTGTTGAGCTAGAGAGCCTTCTTTGGCCTCATTTTGACAGTCAACAGGTCACTTCCTGTTTGGGAGCGTGACCACGCGATGATGTCACCAGGAGACTGGTTTCAATGGCTGAAACAGAAGGACTCTGTCTCTGTAACTAGCTCTAGCAGCCTGCACCTCTCCTTTTCTTCTTCAGCAATTGAAAGTTCATCTGAAATATCAGATACAGACCTAGCTGAAGAGCAGCAATCAAGTGGAACAGTAGAGCCTTATCTCTATGAACCTTCAGAAGATGAGGATAGTAGTGTAGGCACTGTTGAAAGTGATGATTCAGTGCAACACAGACTAGAGAACACTGACTGGTAAGGATTAATTGGCTAGCTCTAGCTAGATTTACTGAATTTACTCCACAGATGAAACAGTGGTCATTGCCCGGTGATGCCTACTGGTCTTGAGTGTATTTGCTGCCATGTAATTGACAAGACAATGTCCAAGATGCAGGAGGGTGAAAATGTAGTCAGCTGTATCATAGATCATGAGGGATTTGGTCCAGTGTGCCTCAATACATGGGTCCTTCAAGCAGCCTATCTATCAAATTTCCTGGAATTGATTCCCAGGCAGTAGAGACCCAATCAATGGCTTGTTATCTTGCTGAGGGTTGCTTGAGATTGCCATGGGATGTTCTACTGTTGCAAGTCCTACGCCATTCCATCCACAACTCTTTCATTTTCTCTTATTTATGGACACATGCATAGGCTGTGCTAGCTGAAAATCACAATAAATAAACAGGTTCCTAAATTGTAGTTTACTAGGTTTCACCAAAAAAACTACAAACACGATGCAGCCAGAGTTTCCCCGTTAACATTATATTCTGCTAAGTCTGATGCTGTGCAAGGGAGATCAAGTTGTGGACATATAAGAAGGTGTTGCATAATTTGGGGTTCTGTTCCACATTCGCACAAGACATGACACTGCATCCTCTTCAATGTATCCCCATTTGACAATGGTGGCTTTCGCAAGTCCAACCCGGTTCTTAATCGGTTTAAAGACTTCCACTCATGGCTTGAATTGGCACCAGGAGGCAGTTCAGCTTCATTGATGTAGTTGGTGGAAACTTGCTTAACCTTTCTTCCAACACAGTTTATCTTTCACTTCTTATATTCTTGACTTCATAAGGGGTAAATCACTTTAAGAAGCTGTTTTTGGATTTCAAGCAGCATTCAGCTGGAACATATCCATACAGGGGATGCCTTCATCTGTGGTCTGTCTTTGATTTTCTTTTCTGCTAGCTGCACTCCATTGTATAACCAGTGGTGCTCTGCTTGCCAGAAAGTACAAACTGTCAGTAGGTGCTAGTCTTAGGCAACCTGTAATAAGGCAGCAGCTAGTGTTAAGTGCTGGATCTAAATTCTTGACGTGTTGATTTTTCCCACAAAGAAGATGTATACTCTGCAGTAGAGTAGCAGAGAGATAGTGCTCTGGTCTCTATAGTTTCTGGGTTAGCAACCCATGTACTACCAGTGAGCTTGTTGATGATGTTGTACTTTGCATTCACTTTATACTTGGTCTTTTCAGTATGGTTCTTAAATGAGTGACATCTGCCTAGGGCTATCCATAGGTTGACTGGATACTCACAGTATTCAAGAGGAGTTCCTGACCAGTTGACTTTCAGTTGGAACTTTGCTTCACGATTTCTTAGATTGAATGTACACAACACCTGTGTTTTAGATGGATTGGCATGAAGCTGGTTTGTTCATAATATGGTGTTAGCTCATCCAGGGCCATGGAAAGTCTCTCTTCAAACACGGTAAAATTATCCATCTTGTGTACTTATACCAAGGTCGTCTCCATAGATTAAGCAATGGTTGTCATCATTTCTTGGTTGGTCATTAGCATAGATGTTAAATAATAGTGTCACAAGCATACTTCCCTGTGCGAAGCCATTCTTAAGTCTTCTCCAGCTGCTATTCTTATCAACAAACAAGCATCAGTTCTCAAGCATACTTTCAATCAGCTCTGTGAGGCAGATATCTTTGGTTAGTTCAAGCATCTTATTGAGGAGTTATCTGTGGTTTACTGTATCATAAGCAGCTATGAACACTGCACCAATAATCATCCCTTGCTCGTAACCATCTTTGATCTATGTGTGAGATTGTTTACTTGGATAATCATTGACTTTCTGGGAATAAACCTGCCTGCTCAGGAAAGAATAGTACATCAACAGCATGATCAATTCTGTTGTGAATGAGGCAATCAAATAACTTGTAGAGGTGACTAAGAAGTGAGATGGGGCAGTATTTCTTGGATATTTTCCTGGCTTCAGTAGTGCTATAACATGAGATTTTTGCAGATCTTAAGGGAGCTTTTGCATATAAGACTTTCATTGTAAAGCTGCATAAGCCATTTCTTTGATTCAGAACCGAAGTATTTGATCTGCTCATTGAGATCTTGTATAAGCCAATAGCCTTTCTTGGTTTGAGGGCAGAAATATCTGTTTCTAATTCTTCCATGGTAAATGTTTTTGTATAGCCAGTGTCTCCATTGAGCTTCTTGAAGTTTAGCTTGGTTTTTTCTTTCTTTTTCTTTCCACTCTTGCCATTCTTAAGCAATTGGTTGGCAAATTGATCTGCAGTGACTTTAGGATGCTCGGGGGCCTGCTTTTGGATTATACCGTAGCTTGAGGTTTAATTCCTATGCTTTCTTGTAATTTTAGACATGTCAGCATTCTCTATAAGGGAGTTCCAGGTATTACGGTGCTCTTTGGTTTGTAGACAGATGTAACTACTACACTGTTAATTTAACCAATAGGACTTCAAAGCACAAATCTTCTGACATAATTGAAGTTTCTATAACTAGGCCTACTTTCACAAATATATCACTTCCATACTGCTGATGAGGTTGTTAAATGGCCAGGACCATTCCAGGTGTGTATGAGCACTTCATTGTCAATATACCTATGAGAATCCTTGCTAGCAAAGAACATAACATTATTGGTTGTTGCACACTCCATCTAAGATGTTACATTAATTTTACCAGTTGAGAACCCTTCGATGTTCTTAGATAACAATGTCAATTACTGGTCCTGAAACGGAGCCTAGTTTCAGACATCGTCTATATCCAGGCATTCTTTTCTTAGCTTAAAACGTTTTTAGTTGTGAGCTTGTAGCATGTGGTGGTGATGGGATCTGCAGTATCTTCAATTTCTTGTAGAATACTCTCAGGGCCATGAATGTGGATGCTCCTATTCTATTACATCACCTACAATTGTTGTGCTAGGCTTGGCAAACTAAATCAGGCGAGGGTGAAAATGGGTATTGGTGGTTTAACTATTATATGTCGATGGAGCTTCCTAGTAGGTGATATCTGAGAGTAGGCAGCAAATTATGTTTATTTCAAATGAACATTTTTTTCCACTCAATTTAATTTGTAAGGCAAATCTTTTGGCTCCTTTTCTACATGCCTGTAAATAAATTTCCAGATTACATTGTAATTCCTGCTATTTTTCTCTTGTGTTTGGATTCTTTGATACAACATACACTGGCAAGGAATGTGGAGAAACTCATTCTGTACTTGCTGGAACTATTTCTGGACCTACTCCAAGATCTCTTAATGTAACTGTGACACTGAATAGGATCACAGCTGGTGGGACAATAATTAGCATAAAATTACTTGATTACATAATATAATTGTACAATGATATGATGACAAAGCCAATTACAATGGCATTGGTGATGTGTAAGATTAATTCAGTATCTCTTACCTCTTGTTAATTCACTATTGTCCTGAAGAAAACTAAGCATTAAATTTTGACTGAAATGGGTTTTTTTAGTTGCAAGAATGAGGAGATATGACAGTTTGATGGTAATTTTTTTTAATTTGTGCATAACTTTATAATTGTTCAGTTTCATTTTTTATAGGTGTGGGTGATATGGATCTCTCTACAACTAATTAGACTTTCTCTGTAGGTCGAGATCCACTGCCTGTATCATTCATGTTTATAAATGACTCAATATCACAAGAAGTAGATGAGATATTCACTCTTAGTCTTTCACTTGCTGAAGACATCGAAGGATATGAGCTCCACCTTGTTTTAAATGGAACAATATTGGATAATGACAGTAAGTTAACAAACATATTTTCTCTATAAAAATTGCTCGATTAAGACTTGATCAACATGACACCAAATAGCTTAGAAAATATTATACTTGAAGGGATTTAAAAAACAACAAATTAATCAGGCTTGAAAAGGGTGAACATATTAGCTAAGAAGCGATGGTTGAGTGCCACTACACATAACTAGAAGCAGGAGAAATTGTCATCTTTGGTAAGTCTTTATGCACAAGTTCTAGCACACTTTTACAATGTAAAATATCCATTTTGGCGATGTAATTTGGTAGTAGCAGAGATAAATAAACTGTAAGTTTAGTCATGCCACAGTAATAAAAAGATCAATTTTCTCCATCACCCTCAGAACCACTTTGGTTCAGTCCAATAACATCTGGGAGGTTAGAGGTGCATAATACATGTCCACCATTCTGGTCATATGCGCATGGAAGCAAATAAGAGTAAGATTAGTTCATCTATAATGATGGGTAATGCAGTCCAATCAAACGTACCAAACTTGAAAATAGTAAGGCTATAACCATAGAATGTTACAGAACATAAACACATTCTAGGACTAATATCTATACCAAAAACAGAATAATATATAAGAAAGGGGAATTTACTGCTGTTCTTGAAATAGTTGTACTCTAGAGCAAGTAACTCTAGAATACCATTATCTAGGATATTGGCAGTGTACCTAATTGTAGCTCTGCTAATTATTAATTGTTTCCCACTTCATTTTTAGATACTTATAATTAGGTGATCACTACCAGAGGTCACTTGGCTTAATGTATTCCTCAGAAGTAATTTGAGCTAAATGCTCTCCACCTCTTGTATGGATGTTTTTATTGTGGCAGATTAGCTGATCAGTGGAACCTCTTATACGGTGAACCCTAAGCAGTCTCCAGGAACATTGAATAAATGTAGGCTGGATTTGTCAATTAAAACATGCTTGCGAAATGAATTTGTTTGAGCATATAATGCATTTTATATATGTATACAAGGTATTGAAGTGATATTGCAAATTATAAGTGGTGGTAACTACTTAATCATTCTGATTGCAGATCCAAACTGCCTTGATAAGGAATAGAGGAGGCTCCACTCTATTCCCACACATATATATACATACATATATAGGTACATTAGCTACATGCAGAAGTCAAATCTTTCTATCTTTTTGTTATTATGTGATGAATAGAGCCAAAATAGTTGGATTACATGTGTCTTTTCCTGAGGCAAGTAAAGCTATTTCAAAGTTTAAAGGGTAAAATAATGTTACGGAGTCTGTGACTTTTCCCGGTGCAATTAAAGCTAGTTGAAAACTGAAAACCATTGTAATGTTTGAGAATCTGTGATTGCTCTATTGGTTTTGGTCTGTAGCTGAAATATTGGAAACCAATTGGTTCATTTTGATAAGTGTTTGGAATGGCAAAGCAAAATTCATAGTCACAAGGTTAACAAAACTATATCACAGAATGCTGCACCAGTCCCAGAGAATACGTACACCATTATTCCAGTTGCTACAATGGATGCTTAATTAAACCAGATCCACGATGATTAAACTGACAAAACAATGAGGCAATCAAACACATTCTTTAGTCACTGACAAGTGGGTAATATTGAATTCAATCTTCGCCATCACATCACCACTCAATCTCAAACCAGGATATAATGAGAGACACACACTAAAATAAAATAGTTAGGTCTTTGTAAAAAAATATCTGGCAGTTCCATTTTTAAGCAAAGCAATTTTTGCTCACATTTAATTGACTGCTGACTTTGGCATGAAGTTCCATATTCATATTTAGGACAGATTGTTGGTATTATTTATGACATATGATCGACATAATATCAGTATCATAGAGTATATACAAAATGTGTACAGAACCAAATCCACCATTCTCATCTCTGCTTATTTAGCTCCAGCAAGGTTTAAGATAGGCCCTTATGGTGTATTTGCAGCAGAAAATCATTTTTTCTTCAGAATTTTTAATTATGCGAAGTTGAGAAGGCAAATTGAGACCAAAATCACTGTTACATTACGTGAATGTTGTATTTTCTCATTTCTTGCATGTTTTGATGGACCTGTTGGAGGTGTGATAATTCAACTGATGAATTATTCACAAAACTCTTCATTTTTGCTAATTAGGGGCAACTAAGAGTGAATTAACCTTGTTTGCTTTGTTTTGATCACTGTTTTAGCAGAGTATATCACCCTAAAACAGCTGTGTTCTCCATGTAAGGTACTATTACCACCTTGACTGTTTTTAGATCACCACTATTGGCACTATATAACTGGTTTTTAATATGTGGAAAATTAACAAGTTTACAAATATAGAAAGAAAACTATTTATATCTTGATAACTTTACATGCTTCAGTGTAAACTTAAAAAAATATTCAAAAAACAACAAAAACCCGGGAAAAAATTTGATTGTCTACTTTCTTTATACATAAAGCTAAATTCATAAAGTTTGATGCACCGGATTTCGGAAACATAAATATCCAACTTTGTGAGGTCACCTACTGTCAGACAAACATTGCACTGTTTAAGAGTATATGGAGCACTAGTAAAAAAACATCCAGATTTGGCATCTGTTGCACAGGGAACATTCACAAGAACAACCTCATAAAGAAACTGCTGATCAATGGGGACACTGCACCGCACCCAAACTTTTCAGTTCAAGTTTATCTTGTAAGGATTTGCACATGACATTATAATGTAGCATATTACATAGTGGCAGCACTAGAGATGACATAGTGCCGGAGTCAAGAGTAGAGCCTGAATCCTTTAGCTTTGTCTAGCTTGTTATCACTGCTTGCCCTTTTTATCACTACTACTCCGATTTTTAGGATCATTGTTTGTTATAAGAAGTAAATATGTTTTACTCATTCATGTGATGTTCTATTGTACAGCCAGTATCTGCTCTATATAGGCTTGTTTCATGTCCAGTACCCAGTGTGTGACCTCTGATTAGAAGCTTGGCCTTCATTTTTATATGGAGTGAAACATTTCTTTAATTTAGAAGCTCTATCTAAGCTTCTATATAGGATGCTTACATTCAAAACTAAGCTTTAGCTAAACACTCAACAAACCCACACTGAATCTCTCCTAACACTGCTTACACACCTATTGATAAAGTTTGTATATATAACAAATTTGGCTAACAGTGAGTTGTAGCAATTTTAGTCTTTGCAAAGCAGTTACTTAGGTTTAGACTATAGTCTTCCCAGTCCAGTGATAATATATATTGTTGTGTTTTTGTTTGTTAAACTAGAAATTTTCCTGACTTGCATTTTATGCAATATAACTAGCATGCTAATATTATTTGTTTAGAGTAATAATAAAAATAAATGGCAAAAGCATGAATAAAAAATGAACAGCAGAAGAAGTAGCATACTTTTGATGTAGGCTATATTGACAATGCTCAAAAAGGCCAAAGTCAATGACTGCCTTGAAGTGCCATCTAGAACATTCTTGCTTATGAAAAATCAATATACCATTCTGTCTGTAACTGTATAACCAATATCCTATTGTAACCATTAGGTACAACACTTCCAATAATTGATTTTCAAACTACAATAATTTACAAATTTTGCTGCTAAATCTAAGAATTTGCCCCATAACATTATCCAGCCACAACACAAGAAAAACATTAGCATAGTCTTCAATAGATTTTGAAAAAGCCAAGTTCTTAAGCATTAGTCCAAAAAAGCTAAAATTTTTAAAGCATTATCACAAGCTAAGCTTTCAAATCTTATATAGCATAAGTTGAGCTTGCCCTTAGCACAAGCTATAGCTACAGCCTTCCTCAAGCCTAGTCTTCAACCTTAATTTAAGCTAAATGTAACCATCATGCTTTAGTGGAAGCTAAACTTTCAAGTCTTATATAGCATAATTTAAGCTAATCCTTCAAGCACTTTTCATAAGCTAAGCAATCAAGCTATAGCCTTTCCCCAAGCTAAGTTTTCTAACTTAATTTAAGATAAAATTAGCCATATGCAAGCTAAGATTTCAACCTTAATCTAAGCCTTCATCTAATTGTAGTAAATATTTAATCCACTGCCTCCTTCCCTTAGTTGCTTACTGCTTATGAGATTACACATTCTCTTCATTGTAGGAGGAAAGTGGAGAAAATAAAAATAAACTTGTCTTCACTGACATACAAAATAGAGGCTAGCATTAGATGAAGAAGTAAGATACTAAATGGTGTGCACCTGTGTAAAAAAAAAATTATACCCCAATATTTGTACAATTTGTTTATAGCAGTTCTATTGCATTTAAGGAATGCAAATGTTTCTGAATTGGACGATTTTGATTATTCCTGATGAGGCTAGAGCATCTAGCCAAAATATCAAGATAGGTTGATAGTCGTTATATTCTACAATATTAACTTAATATTTTTTTGATGTGTAGTTATGTAAGCACTTTTGAACTTTTGACTTTGACTCTACCTTCAATGTACTGCAGCTTAATCTAAAGTACAGTGGAGGTTCCGGATGCAATGTTATTCTGATATACCTATCAACTAGCTACACTAACAACGTACCTAAAATACTACTAAACAAACAATATTACATGTTAATAACACAATGAAATGAGCTAGGACAACTATTAAACTATGTTATAGCTACAATGATCTTGGATTGAGTATTAGACAAATAATTGTTTAATGTTAAAAAAAAATTAAATCCAAGATTAAAAAAGGGAGCCACTGTAAAACACCATTTGGTCCCTTACCTCTGTAATTTTGCAAACATCAAAGCTTGAGAAATTCAATTAGCCATACCTGGTTACTTAGCTACTAAGTGTGCTCCAAAAGGTTATTAGTTTTAGCTTGCGATGTTTAGTTTAGATAGTAGTTGCTAGAGTTATAAGAAAGAAAACTAGAAGGTATATTTTAACAGATTTGACCAGATTACCACCTATTTACTAGTGTTATCATTAAATCAAATGTTCCTAAATGCTTTAACAGATGCCTGCCTCAAGTATGGTAAGCCATTCAAACTTTGGTGGCTTCAATGGGGGTGGGGATTGTGGGTGTGTGGAGTAGGTAAGAGCTCCCATCAGGGAGTACACTTGCCACCATGACCCCATGGGAGCACATCATCAGGGAAGAAGAGGGGAGTCACAGGTATAATTCGATATAATATATATTATACTTTCCTATGCACCTGATGATGTATAGAGAACTTATTATTGCTTGTTCTATAGTAAATGTATGTAGCAGCCAGTAACATCTACAGCATCTAGGGACACTATATTGGGGCTTTATCTTGGGAAGTTTACATCAACACTTCCATATCGATGAAGAAGCATGTAGGTTGATGAATTTCTTGGCAGTCAGGAATCTGAATAATGGTGAAATCAGATATACAAAGTCAAATAACTATATAAAAATAAACTGCAGGAAGTTTTTCTAAAACTACTATATGGAGTGTTATTTTAACTATAAACACAAAGAATTGATTGGAAGTGGACGAATGTCCAGAACAGGAATTGTTGACATGAAATACACTGTGTAGTTTAGTGGAGTAGGTACTTGAAAAACATCTCCAGAGCTTTGCCACTGATATTTGGAACTTAAAATTATAGGTTAACATTGATTTCTTCCTCTTTGTTCTCTAATGAAACAGCTGCAGTATTCAAATTGTCTGAGATGGAGTACAGAGAAGTTGAGAAGGAAAATGCAGAGATGGCAGTAAAAATCACAAAAGATCAGAATGTCAGGTTGGCTAATCCAGTCTCCTTCAAGATAACTCCACTAACTATTGATGATGCAATGAATAAATCACTCAATGTTCCTGTTGAAAGATATGAACAAGATATCAATATTGATTCTCCAGTTCAAGCAAGTACGATAACAGTATATTTGTTAAATTAAGATTAGGGGTTTATGGGTCTAATTATATTCTATAATTTCTTAATGTGGTGTACTATAACATTATAATAAATGCCTCATCTTCAATAAGCAATACTATACCGAAATGGTTGTACACATATGTTGACAGGTCATCAATATTGATGATGATTAGATCTTATTTCCCTTCAGTTTCAAATGTATGATGGGTAATTTCAGATGCAGAGGACTTCAACGCTACATCTTTTACTGTGAGCTTTCCAGCAGATGAAGGTTTAAGTATATTCACAGATGTTGATGCTTTCATTTCTATTGAGGATGATGAAATTAATGAGAATGGAGAACAGTTGTTCATTGTTCTCTTGGAAGTAGTTAATGCTATTGAGATTTCCCTAGTAGATAACACACAACATAACCTCTCCATCTGCAGAATCATTGATAATGACCGTAAGCATATGTATCACTTTCTTTATCCATGTCCTCTTTGTGTATAATTCATGTTTTTGATCAGCGTTTAGAGGTGTTATATAGAAATGGTCAGCTTTACATTTCTATTTTGGAAATTTCACATACATTTTTTTATGATAATCTATTCATGTACAAAAGTTTTGACAATGCAGAGATTTCTAAATTGGCCTATGTTACAGCTGGGGGTTGTGTACAATTGAACTCAATTACCAGTTTGGTCCCCTCAATTACATTCTAATATTTCAGATAATAAGTATATATTGTTTCCGTCACTCAGCAACTAATAAAATGTGTAGCAATCATTGGCATGTAGTCTTTACCAACAGAAAGTGAAGCGATAACATGTGACAGTACCATGTGAAATTCAAATATAATTATACTGATAAAGACCGTTGAGCATAAAGAGAGGCCACAGGGTTTCTTAGTGTACTTTTCATGAATACATAAGATAAGACCTTAGCAACAGATATTAATGCTATTGAGCATGTGTATTCAATTAGCTGAGTCAGCTATTTAGGTAAGGTTTGTCTTTATGAGTATACATTTATAGAATCCTTATATTTTATGGCCATTTGAATCAGGTGATATCTTTATCATATATATTAAAATGGCCATTCACAGCCATGCATCGTGTTATCTCTCAATTCTCCACTTCAAATTTACAAAAGTATATTTATATCTCAGCTTTCTCCATTATAGCCAAGAATGTAGGCCTATGGGTGTGAAAATACAGCATGAGATTAAAATGAGGGTGACAAATTCTTTATTCTATACTTGATATACTCATATGTTGTAAACAATTGCTTACCTCCTTCTTTATCCAAAAGAACTGCTTCTACTGTCTTAGAACACGTTTCTATAATGGAAAAAACTGTGCAATCACACTAGAACATTAATTATATAACCAGAGATGAATATTGGAAACTCCACACATATAATGGAGGGCAAGTATATTTAAGTATATGTAGAGACACCTATCTTTTAACTCATTTGCATTATGTGAACATAGGGAATTAATTATAGGTTGTTCCCAACTACAATTTGCCAAAGAACCTTAGTACCCTCTGAAGTAGTGCTAGAGCTGGTCTTAAAGTTGTTCATAATATGCTCACATTCATGCCATCCAAGCAATGGGAATTCTGAATTAGCTATATCATAGTCAATAATATGTGTATTTTATTAAAAGATGCACTCTTTTTATTGCAGCTATTGTTATTGGCTTTGAAAATTTGGCTTACTATTTTACTGAGCCAGATGAGCTCAGATTTGTAAAACTGTCTTTGGTGAAGGAAGGTAAATCTGAGCAAACATTTCGAGTTGCAGTTACTATTTTAACTGAGCAGCCAATACAAAGTGACCTTTTTGGAGAGAATCCAGGACGTTATGCCACATTTCCAGATGATTTTGAGGCTTCAAATCTCTCAATTTTATTTCCCCCAACATCAAAAAGGACGCAGTACACTTTTTTCCTGCAAGTGGATCAAATTACTGAAGGATTTGAATTTTTTACTGCAATGTCATCACCAAGTGAGAGCTCCGTTACTTACAGGCCACCGGATCAGACATCTACAGTTTACCAATTCACATATATTGTCATAGAAGACAACGACTGTAAGAAATTTTGTTGACAGGGTTTATTTATCAATGTCATATATTTTTAGCAGATGTTCACACTATAATAGAATAAGTACCAGAATTACTCTGATATATTATAGATAGATTCATCACCCTATCCATTCCACAGATGGTGATGTTGAAGTAGGATTTGAGAAGACATGCTATTCTGTAAATGAGTCTGCAATGTCTATGGAAGTATGTGTAACACTAAACCATTCAGTGATCAACATTCAAACTGCATCTCTGATTTTATCTATAATAACGTCAACAGAAAGTGCAGGTAAACTTATCTAATTAGCATAGTCAATAGGATTGCTGTACACATCACTGCACTGTAAATTTCACCTCACTAAATGTCTGCTAAAATATTATTGTTTACTCTTTAGGGCTGAGAGAAGAAATATTCATGCATGCACTTCATGTTCCCAATGATAGAGATATATCGTGGTAAGGAACACAATTTGGTATCCAATATCAAAAGCTGCACTAGAACTTCATGGTTAAATCTACCTCAAGCAAAGCAGTGTAGATGCTGAAATGATGATTATCATCGTAATCATTGGCTATGATAAAAATTCAAACAACAAAAAATGAGAAGCCATATAGCTAGCTAGCCATAGCTGAGGCTAGCAACGAATGATTCCAATACAAAATTGAATACCTCTGAGACATTGTTTGTCTCCTATGCTAGAATTGAGAAGATAGAGGTATCGCTATAAATTATACTAAAATAACTGCTATGGTGTTTGGCCAAAATGCTAGCGAACAAGAACAAAAAGTTATTCCAGGTGCTTTGTTTATATTGTGAACTAGCTAGCATAGCAACAGTTGCATGATAGAGCCTCAAGCAATGAAAAAAATTGACATTATTTTTTCACTAAATATCATTTGAGGATTACGTTATTTTAATTTTGGTCCTTAAAGATTTAAGGCATACTATTATGTATAGAAATGAATCATTGTTGATATTTTATGCATGGATAGAGTAATTACAATAACTTTCTCAATATAATCAACTTCAAATTGTACTCTCACGATGTTTCGACCAGTGCTCTAGCCTTCATCAGGAATAATGACTAGATGCTCTAGCCTTCATCAGGAATAATGACTAGATGCTCTAGCCTTCATCAGGAATAATGACTAGATGCTCTAGCCTTCATCAGGAATAATGACTAGATGCTCTAGCCTGCATCAGGAATAATGACTAGATGCTCTAGCCTTCATCAGAAACAATGACTAGATGCTCTAGCCTTCATCAGGAATAATGACTAGATGCTCTAGCCTTCATCAGGAATAATGACTAGATACTCTAGCCTTCATCAGGAATAATGACTAGATGCTCTAGCCTTCATCAGGAATAATGACTAGATGCTCTATCCTTCATCAGGAATAATGACTAGATGCTCTAGCCTTCATCACGAATAATGACTAGATGCTCTAGCCTTCTTCAGGAATAAACTGATTTAGGCTAGAGCATCTAGTCAAAATGACAAGTGAGTCCAATTTCAAGTTGATTCAGAAGGTTATTGTAATAATATTATTCAAATTGAGAGTTTGTTGAGAGTGGATAGAGTATGTAAGTGTACCACATAATCATATTGTGTTACTAATTTAAACTTCAGATGTGGATGACTTCTACAATGGCTTAAATTTTCAACTCAGACCTTTTATTAGAGGAGATATTGAAGAGGCTGATGGAATACGGTGTTTTAATATAACCATAATTGATAATGATATTCTTGAAGACAAGAAAATTGTTACTTGCAGCTTATCTATCATATCTCAAATGGGAATAGGATCTGTTATTATTTCTCCAAACACTACCAACATTGACATTCTGGATGATGATGGTATGAAACTATTGTGCTTACAATAATATTATACTACAAACATTCTCACTAGCATCTCTTAAATTGTGTCAATAGAAAGTAAATTGGATGAAAATGTTAACACAGTGAGGTGTACCTCATCACTGCTATCAGCCATAAGGCCTGTACACACTGCACAAAAGAAAAAAATCAGAATGCTACGAATGTGATCTGATTATAATCCATACATTATAATTTATTGAGCATAATGGATAGTAACGACTAAACATTTGTGATTTTCTAGCTAAAGCTTAGTGAACAGGTATTCAGCCTAACTATTCCTCAATGTGCACAAGAATTTTGGTGGATCTATAGGTTTTGATCTTTCATGAAAACTACTGGATCTGAGGCTATATAATGATTATTTAGTGGTGTGGACAAATGTTTCTAGCAAACGGAGCTTTAATTATTGTGGATAGGCATCTCGAGGTTACCCAATATGTGTATATTCTTGCAATAAGCAAAATACAGCTCTCCATATTATTGTTTGTGTTGGTATTATGATAATTGGTCACCCATTAATGTAATAACTATAAATCCACATTGATCCCTGCCTAAATTACCATGACCTTCCTGTCTTCTAGCTTGCCCTCTTTTACTATATAGCTGGCAATACTTGGTTGCCTTCTTCTCTTTGCTTCAAAAATCCTTCAGCATAATCCTAGGTCCACTCTTATGAAATTCGATGCTAAAATTTCATAGATTGTCCAAATTAATGTAAAAGTAACCAGAAAAATTTGGCAGTTTCAGTGCACCAAAAATCTAATCAAATGAAGCAGTTAATTAGCTGTAGCACTACACTGGATTATGATAGTTTAAAAAGCAGGTTCTCTGGCAGGAAAAGAAACCACTCAGGTTTAACATAAATCCCAATAATAATAATAGCAATAATAATATTACCGCAATAAAACAGCTGCTCGGGTTCAAAGAGTTTTAACTTGAAGTGAGTGCAATTGATGAATTATAATATTTTATATGTACATACATATATATATATATATAGGTGCTGCAATTGGTTTCATTGATGCACCGTATTACTTTGGTGAGGTTGATTCAAAAGGTTCTTTTCAATTTGGAGTGCTGTCTGGTGGCTTGCAGATAAATGTTTGTGTTCAATTTAACATATCACAAGGATCAGCATCACGTAAGGAACAAATCATTGGTGTTACAAATGTTTATTTAGTGGCAGTGCTCCAGTTCATATAGTCAGTGTTTCCCAATTTGATCACCAAGTCACATTTATGCTCACATATGGAAATTCTAATTAATGATAATCTTCTTTTTGATTTTTCACAAGCACAGTTTATCCAGTGTAATGAACTTTCTAATGTTTGTATGAAATAATCTCAATCAGCTTTTTTTTTCTTTTTTTTTTGCAATACCAAAAAAAAAAGGGCTTGATATTAAAATGTCGGCTTTCCAGGGTCACATAAAATGTACACTACCATAAATCATTGATGTTGTATAGCAGGCTCTACAGCTGTGGGAATGTGTACATTAGGGAAACAAGGAAGACATTTGGGACCCAAATAAAGGATTTTAAAAATGTATGCAGAAATGGAGAACTTGAGAAATCTTCTATTGAAGAGTATGCAGTAGTAATGGGTATTTGTTTATGTACTTTGAACATACCTATGACCAGGTTGCAATCAGATGTGGGCAAGTGGTAACAACAGTTCATCCAGTCTGCAAACACTTTGGGACTGAAGTTTTTAGAAAACTGACCATGAAACCAACACAACAAATCTTATGGGAAAATACCTCTGAGAATGATATAGAGCTAGCCAAATAAGTGAGTTCTCATGAAACTAGTGCGCATATGCACGTAAAAACTAGGAATAGTGATATGTAGTATTGGAACTACCTAATTGCTTGATCTCAACTCTCAATACTATACTCGTGAACTCCGTGCAATTTAGTCTGTCTGATGTTTTGCTCTCATGTATTTGTGTCAAATGCATTGCATGTGATTGTGAATGTGTTGCATTCTTAATTTGCATTGATGAAGACCGAAATATTTTAGTTGAAATGTTGTCACTGAAAACAAAATAACTGATTCAAAAAGAATCCCCAAGTTAAAAACAATTCTAATCCTTTACTTTAATTGCCTCATATTTGGAAAACCACTGGCAGAAATTTAGGTTTGAAACATGTTATTATAACCGTAAAAAAATATATGCGTTTCCACCTTTATTTTTTTAAGTATATTTATTGACATTAGATTTACAGATAATTTTCTGGTGAAAGTATAGTTACAATGATGCTATTTATAGATGCACCAAAGTAATGCATAATTTTCATACTAGTTCATTTATATTTATATGGCCACATAGATGAATACATTTTAAGAGAGATACATTCGTTGTTTCACCATAAAATGTTTTTTTTAACAGATTCTCTATCTTTCCTCTCCCCTCTTACTCACCCCCTCCCAATAAAAAATATTCTATGATAACCAGGTTAATTTATATCATAGTTGCCCTCATTTTTACTTTCATTTGAGTAGATTAAATCTACTATCTCCATCAATCTATGACAAACATTTTTTTCCCAGTTTTGATGATGCCTGTTATCCAAATTTACCTATGGAAAGTGAAACTAGCTTGCCAATAAGGCTGACATAGAATCATATCAACTATCATTTCATTAGATTTTGCTCTAGTCTTGAGGTTGAGTATATCAATTATGCATCTAGAATGCAAGACTACCTTAACTGAAATCCTGAAGTTAATCTTGGCTACCTTTAAATAAGTGTGGTCATAATGGAAAAAGTGGACCATCCAATAATTGATTGGCCATACAACTATGTGTTTAGACACTGCCACTCAAGGCCACTTAGAAAACAAATAAGTAATGGATAAGTTTCTCATTTACTTATCTGTGGATGTTGGTGACCAACCTAAACCAGTACTGCTGCTAAAGTTATTGCTGAGATTTGTAGCTATCTCTCTATTGGAATTGAATAATGTAGTTATATAGACAAAGCTTATTTAGAAACTTAGTACCTACAATTTTTATTTGTGGGTTAATTTGGTTCAACCTAACCTAGACATGTAGCTAGCAACTATAGCTACAGTTGTGGATCATAACTACAGTTTTCTCAAGAAACTCGAACTCTGTCTTGAAAAACCAATTATGTAGGGGTTTTCCAGTAAGTACACTTTCTTTAGATGCTTGTAGCCTATCATGTGAGTTTTATTCTGTGAGCCTGTTTTGCTGGTCCTGGCCATCAGCTGCTTGTATACTGCAGCTATCTTAATGATTACAACTTGCATGGCACCAGAACACAGTATTGAAAAATCACTATAATATGATTACGTAATTTGTGTTAAATTATTGTTTATATATTTAACAGAAGCCAGATTTACAATTAAATGTACATGAATATAGTTAGTTAGCTACAGCTTCATGAACTCTCTGTATTATAGTTCTAAATAACTTCAGGGTTTTCACTTATAGCACTTTTACATCATGGATAGATAAGTAATGAAAATTACCTCACAAATACCTTCCATGCTGTAAATGTATTTGAATTTTTTGATATTGAAAGACTGCTTCAGCCATATGGGAATAGAACATCTGCATTCAAAGAGTTTCCTATAAGCCACTAAGTCTAAATGTCAGTCTAGTATATGATGATATAGCCATTGCCAATGTAGTGGAGAGTATTGTACAAGGATCACACATTGTTAAGTCTGCATGGACCATACCAAAGCTAAGAATACTCACTCTTAACCAGAAAGAGATATGGCTATTTCATAGTCTTAAGTCTCTACAAGTGCAGCATTAGACTTCATTCACTTAAAAAGAACTGTTACAAGGCAAGCAATAGATTTTTTTCTGTCCATTGCTGTAGAAACCTTTATCAAAAGGAAATTCTCAGAAAACCTGTTTTCCGTTTGAAAGACTGAGAGCACAAAATAAAAAAGCAAGATGAAAAATGACTAGCAATCGCAATCGCAGACATTGACCATTTTCTTCTAGGCCTTGATTGCTGATTCTGTAAGGTATTTTGCTGAGAAAACCTCTAGAGTTATCCTTTCTTATCTGGAACCACGTGAATCCATTTACTATGGAAATCCTGGGTGGATAGCTTTTTATAAGTTTTGTTGTAGATATAGAGCAGTGCAGCAATATTTAGATTTTATTTGCTTACTACTTTAAAGGGATTTGTTAGTATTGTATATGAAAATAATTGGCAAATATTTCCCCCTCATATGTTATTTACAAGTTCACAAAATAGAATTTAACTTTAGAGATGTTTAAAAACACATGATTTTCTCCAACAGTATAAATATTAAATTTAGAAATAAAATACATATTTTGAGTGAGTAAGTTTATGGTAACAATAAGTAATTTGGTGTTAGCTTAACAGACACTTATCTCAGCATCAAGTTTTTGCCTACAATATACCATAACCATATAAGAAGAAATATTCGAATATTTATTGAGTCCAGTATAAAAGAATCTTTCTTGGAAAGCTAGCCATTGGCCAGTTATGGAGAATGTAGGAGTTTGATCATGCTTGACTTTCATCACTGTCAAGTATTATTGCCTTATTTTCTGGATTTCATGGCTACATAATAAAGTATTTCTATGCCATTCTCAAGTGAGGGTACATAATACAGTTTTTCTATGCCATTCTCAAGTGAGGGGACAACAACTTGCAGATACTAATATTTGGTTATTGTCATTTTCCATGATCCATTTATTATCTCTGTTATTATACTTTAAAAACATAATAAGACAGTCATTTCTTGCTCTTTAATGTTTCCAAAATGTATCTCTGAATGTTCATATACAACAGTAGCCCATAACTTGATTCTGATAGCAAACTGCAGCTTATTGTAATTCTACTCTAACGGTATTAGATTATACATGGATAGCCATGAGGCTGACTGCATACATTTTGGAGGAATATTTAGTATCCCAGGATAGTTGGGAAAATCCCATAAAACTCCAACAACATGTTAATCATGGCTAATGGGACAGTTATTATCCTGGGAAACAAATTATTTTAAGACCCATTCTATGAGATTAGTCGCCCTTAATAGACATCCCAGGATTATGCCCAAAGTATAAATAACCCAGTTTCAAGATCAATGTGTATTAGTCTTCTTGCTCATCCAAATAGATGGTGGAGCTGTGATCATGGCAATCTATGCAGCACATGTCTTTTGGGCATTAGTTAGGCCTAGCTGGTGGAATCTAGATCTGAGTTGAACATTTTGCAGAGAAATATCTATGTGGCATTTTGGGTATAGAAGAAAACTAGATCCTGGGCAGATACTCAATCTGCCAGGCCCCCTCCATCTTGTAACTTGCTTGCACTGCTTGCTCAGTTGTTTATTTGTTTTTGCATGGGAAAGCATCTCTTGGCAACACTGAATAAATCCCATAAGTATAGACCATTTTTCCCAAACTTAGCCAACCTAGTGCTTATAAACCAGCATAATTGTTGGGAGTAAGAGTTGTTCTTACAGTTGCTATGGGGGAGGTAAAAATTGAAAACTCACATTTCAATTTTAATCCAAGTAGGAGTAATAATTGAAGAAATTCCACTATATTGTCAGTTTTCACAAATCAGGCCACTTTATAGATGTAGCATGGAGATATTCTATATAAATACAAATAAGATCAAAGGTGTGAAATATCTAAAGCAAAATATCTCTAGTTAATGTAAGCTATTGCATGATAATTTCATCAGCCAGAAAGTAGATCTTGCTGACCTCAGGCTTAGTGTGCTTCCCATTTTCCATTTACAGGAACCTGCTTCCTAGTACTTTTATATTACCCTCTTCTTTCAACCATATTATTTCACATTCATATATTTAATGTTTGTTTCACAACATGTGTGCCCATTGAGTTGCAGTAACCTATATAAGTTGGTCATCTGTAAAGAATAAACATCCACACTTATCGTATACAAATAAAAAGGCAGGTAACAAATAGTTAAATAGTTTGAAAGGCCTAGAGCATCATATAAAATAATATGGTCGGAAGCACAATGCTTGGCATAGTGTTTCAGTTGGTAACCCAATGCATTGCACTCATTTCTAGTTCACACAAATTTTTTAGAGCCATCATAGATATCTATTCATAAATGCAGTTTTCTATGTTGCTAATGATAGCAGACATCCACTCACAAGAGTGCATCCTTAGGACCACTTTGTGAATTGCACACAAGATAATTGCTAGAGAGGCTGCATCTAACCATACTCCATTGGAAAATACCACTAACTGACTGAAATGATGGTTTACTGATGGCTGTGTTAACCTCAATCACTTTAAAATAATATATAAAAGTTACATACTGCCATAATAATAGCATCAACTGGAAATATATTTCATTGTCTCCCATATGCAGCATTGATGACTGATGTTATAGTTAGCTGTAAGCAAATACGATCAGTATAGGATTTGGTCCTAAAACAACATGTTTGTGAAATAAATTTACTCCAAAGTGTTTTGTTTAATTATATCGGAATTAAATTGATTTAGCTCTCGTATCTTGCTCTTTCTTCATTTCATGATAAATTAATTAATTAACGAACTCGGTGATCAAAAATATTTAAATATTGGGCTAAAAATTATTAAGGAAGGATTTAACTTTTGGATAGATACCATCAAAAAGAAAGAGGGGGAAAAAAGGGCAGCAATACTAGGAAAATCAATGATTTTGAAATGAACAAATCAGATTTAATTAACATACCCAACCAAGTAATAGTGAAACAGTAATATTTTTTAATTAACTGAATACTTGTCACTCTATTTCAATGATTTTTAAAGCTGGAGGGTTTCAGAGATATTTTTATCATAATATGCCATAGTTTATTCTAAACAGTAGAACACAAAAGTATAAGACATAATGTTGTATATAGATATGAGCTAGTGCACACCTTCAGCAATATTCAGACTTTTTCTAGGAAAATTGCAAAATGAAAGTATTACTATATTAACAAAGATCACCATTGCTTTAAATATAATTTGATGTCCCACTGTCTTAACCTTTGTAATATAAGATGTCACATAGTATTTCCTTTTTCTTTTCCTAGATTATCACCACTCTTCAATCAATCAGGTACAAATAGGTAGATTATGATATAAAAAATAATTATGTAAATTTTCCCTATATTTAGATGAGGCAGCAGAATTAAGGTCACATACAGTGCAAAGTTCATTTAAGCTGAACATTTCTAAGCATCTTGTGATTAACTCCTGCAACATGAAGATAAATGAAACTGTGGGTCAAGGTAAGTTCTGTCTTTGTATAAATATTGTACCTTAATAATGTCCTACAGGTTCTCAATAAATTGTCAGTTGATATATATAGTAGATATACAAAGATGTTCTCGATAATCAATTTAATTTACTCCATCGAGGCCTAGACACTCCAGCATTCATCAGTGTACCTTATGAAAGCTAGAGCATCTAGCTAGAACATCTAGTGTGTAAATTTAAGTTTATTATCCAGAAAATTGTTATTTCCTACAGGTTGCTTCTTGAATACTTAATAACTAAAGTGCTAGGTGACTTTCCAGTATGTGTGGTTCATAGTATAGCAACCAATCTTTACTAAATGTATTTGTCAATGCAAGGCATATCTACAGTTCAAGCTCTCTTAATGGACCACCCTAGAAGCAGACAACCTGTGAAAAATAGACAATTAAGAAGAAATTGATTTAGCATGCATCTTATAATCTACAAACTTCCAAGAGGAGACAACACCTGTTGGACACCGGATAGTACTTGAAATCCAAAACAAACAATATAGCAATTCAAAATTACCTTAATCATAGCAGACAATACAAAGCCATGCCCATATCATAATGTATTAACCACACCCATAATTTAATGAATACAATGTAATAATATGCTTTTAGTAGCCAACTAGTTATAGAAGTTCAGCAGAAATTAAGGAGTCCACAAGTTCTGACATCCTATCTATATAAGAATTTGCTCCATAAATACAATATTTACATGAAACCTAACGTCGATTTTCTCTCTAGATATTTCCAAAAGTCCAGTTTAGTTCAAACCACAAAAATTGGCATGGTGTCAAATTATAGGAGGCATTACCTATGATAAAAACTTCTTTACATATCACTTGACATCTCTGCTCTTGGTTCACACTGCTTCACCAATGGTGATTTTTGTTGAACTGGAGTCCAGACATGCATAAAGGGTTGCTACCGTCGATCTCCATAACTTGCCGTTCTGCACTTCCACTGTTCACAATTGGCTGGCTATCTTCAAGATTTGCTACAGGATTAAAGTTGTGCAAGATGTACCCATGAGTCCAAAATGTGACTTGCCAGCATAACTTATAGTGCTACATTATGGCTGCACCTACTGCTGGTGCTACTAAGAAGAGAATTCAAATGTCTTTGAAGAAAAAGGTAGAACTGATAAAGCATGGTCAGAAGAACCCAGGAATAAGTTTCAGAGCATTGGGAGAATTGTAAAAGCAAAAGTTGGTCAGACATTGAAGTGCATGGAGACGTTGTTGTTGATATATGATTTCAGGCAGTGAATCCAAATAAGAGCACCTCATCCATTAGATATAGTGATGTAAGCAAAATACTGTATGAGTGGTTAGTCATTGCTTCCTCTAAGAATATCTTACATGGGACCAATAGTAGACGGAAAAAGATAAAGAAATAGCCGAGTGTCTTGGAAAGTCTGGCTTCAAGGGTTTGAGGGAGTGGGTAGAAAAGTGGAAGATGACGATGTGAAGCACTTGAAAGTATGTGGTAACTCAGGTGATGTGCAGGGAGGGACACAGTAGATTCTTAGAAGTAGAGGCCTCCTAAAATTGGCTGTTGCTATTCCAAAGGAATATGGATGAGTCAGGGCTTTTTTGGCATGCTCTGCCCGATAGTAAATTTGGTTAAAATGGGAAACAATGTAAAGCATGGAGGAAGAGCCAGAAAAGATTTGTTTCTGCTGCTGGTACAAAGAAAAACCCAACGTAATATGGAAGTCGTAAAATCCTAGATTTTTTAAGAATTTCAATAGGACAGATTTGCCTGCAGACTACTTCTGTCAGAAAAAGGCTTGGATGAGAGGGGTGATCATGGAAGCCATACTTACAAAGTTAAATTTTCAGCTGTTACGTAACAATCGGCATGTTCTCTTGTTCATGGAAAATGCTGGCCCTCACTCAGAAGATTTAGGAACAACATTTAGGATTGTTTTTTTTTACTTCCCTCGAAACTCCAGCCTCTATATCTTGTCCTTATCCAAAATTTCAAGTAAATTATCATCATAATTATGTTGCTGAGATATGTTCTGACTAATATAGATGAGTATCAAACAACAATTGATTTAGTGAAGTCTGTTGACATTGTCATAGCAATAAGGTAAAGACACACTACTCCAAATGTTTTCAGAAGGCCATCATCCTCAATCATTGATTATGTGTGGTATTTTTTCCACTTGACCCTTTCTTGGAGGCAGAAGCAAATATGGAGATACAAAGCCTCATAAAAAATACTCCTGGTGCTGAGATATTCACAGTCAATGGGTAGCTCATATGTGATGATGACATCCCAGATGTGGTCAGTGTGAGCTGGGATGCAAATTTCATAGCCAAACTTGAGGAGTAGGATGAGGAAGTGTGCAATGGTGGGAGATGATGGACTCCCACATCAGCTGAAAGTGCAGCCTTTTAGGAAGTCATTGTCTCCCTTGAAAATGTACAGTAATTTCTGAAAATCTGGTGATATATACAAGAGACACTGAGAATTGAGTTTGGCTGTTGCTGGGATAAGATTACAGTCTTCAACACAGACCTCACTCTGGAAGTAAATTATGCATAATGATCTCCTTAAGAACAATTACTATTACTCTGTTACTAATTCCACCTCAAATAGCTACATTAATCACTGTTATCTAAAGTGATGTATTAGGCTGAAACAGTACAACCAAAATTTGACCTATCAGATGAGGGCAACCTCCAAGATAAGGATGTAGAACATTTCCCCAAAGTATCTTATACACACATATATAGATAGGGCATTTTAAGTCAAACCTTTTAGTGTTTTCACAGCTACTATTTCAGAGAACCCCTTGGTGAATCCTTTAGATAGGCGCCCTCTGTAAACAATTCCATACTGACCTGAACAGAGTAAATAAATTTAAATATGAAGTGAATATAACTCTCACACAGATAACCATATGCATATGAAATTTACTTCAATATTGTGTTGAAGTTGTCCTTGCTGAACTTAACATTATTTCCAAACTAGGTTTTCTTGATAAAACACTGGTGAGAGGTCTTTTAGAAGAATGTTCTAGAATGTCTACATTTGACCACCGTAATGTTCTCACTCTCATTGGAGTCTGCATGGATGGAGGTCCTACTCCCTACATTGTCATGCCCTTCATGCTCAATGGCAGCCTTGTTTCTTATCTGACAAAAATGAGGAACAAATTCTATTTTTCAATCAACTCAGAGATGGATGTAAAAATTGTAAGTGATGATGAAGTATATCATTCTTTCATAATATATTGACTTCTGAAATTTCCTCCTATAATAATAGGGGCATGCTTCCTGTAAGCTTATGGATTTCTGTCTTCAAATAGCTAATGGGATGGAGTATTTGACAAATAAAATGATCATTCACAGAGACTTGGCTGCTAGAAACTGCATGTGAGTTGCAAGCTCTCGAGGTTTTACTGTTTGTTCATAATATAGGGACTGAAATTTTCCTGTAGAATCAACAAAGACTGGTTAGAGTACTTTTTTTAATTTTCCTGTCAAAATAAGCATCTTTATGATAATGTCAAACATCTAATGACTCCCTAACCTGACTGATCTTTTTGACACTCTGTTAAGGGTCTTATCCCAGTTACTCTTTTGCCCAATGCCCGGCGATAGTAAGTAATACAATATACTCAATTACAGCACACTCAATAAGTGCCCAAAACACGAAAGATCTCGTGACTGTCAGTGTGCGTGGCTTATATAGCCAAGCAATATCTGTACTAAAAATAGTACAGACTAATAATAGACTAATTACTGCACACCAAGTTAATCAACAGTCAAGATGCTATACTACTTAGTTGAACTAATAAGGACATGACTGTCTCTGTTTGTTGTGCATGACCTTGTTCTTGAATAACCCTCATCTTGGTCTTCAGTTAGGGGGTTGGGATCCCTTATATCCCTCCCTCCTTTGTTTGGGCTTCTGGTCCATTCTATTCAAGCTTGTCGGCTAAGAGAGTGTCTGCATTGACATTCTCTTTGCCAGGTTGGTGTCTAACTTCGTAGTCATAGGGCCATAATATTAAAGCCGATCTCATCAGTCGGCTTAATTTTTCTCAAAGTTTGTGGAGGTATTCCAGACACTTGTGACCTGTGACCACCACAAATCCCAAATGGCACCATGTGAAGTACACTCGGAAGTCTTGTATGTCTTTCACTATTGTGAGACACTCAAGTTCTACTACGGAATATGCCCTCTCCCTCGGCAGTTGTTTTCATGAATAGCATGTCACAATGTCTTCTTCATCATGTTGGCTGAGAATGGCTCCAATTCTGATCCCTAATTTATCTGCCTCTAACGTGAACTAATCAGTTTTGAGGCTTGTCAACAACATGGTGGTGCTGGTGAGCTTCGACTTCAGCTCGTCAAAAGCATGTTGCATCTTCCTTGACCATTTCACTTTCTCTGCAGCCTCCTTTCTGAATGGGATGGCTATATCAGCAAAACGAGGTAACCCCGCCAGACCAAAAAATGCTTTCACAACCTTCTTTGTTTTTGGTTATCTGAATTGGTGAACTGCCATAACCTTTGCATAATCCATTTCCCATCATGTCATTATGAACCTTGCTACTCCAAGACCATCCAACAGTTCCTCAATCTGTGGCATCAGGTAGGGATCAGGCATCTGTACGTGACACATAACCACCAGACACCATCTTTCTTTGACACCAACACCAATAGTGCTGCCCATGGACACTCTGACTTCTCAATGATGTCTGCCTGGAGAAGCTGCCGGATTTCTTAAGGTACTACATCAATCCTTGCTGCTGATAAGTGATATGGAAGAAAATGAACAGGCTTAGCATCTCCTGTATCGATTGTTATCAGGCTGCAATGGTTCGTCCTGGTCTATAACTGAAGACGTCATCATACTTGGTCAGAATCGCTTTCACACCATCTTGTTGATAAGCTTCCAGCTTCTGATTTATACCCGAGGTATGCGTCTGTTCAGGGGTTAGTCAGGTCACCAACCCATTGGTCTCCTGTGTTTCTTCTGATGCTGTCTCTGCTAAAAGGCATGCTGCTGTTGGGCTCTCCTACTTGGCGAGCATTTTGATGTGGAATACATGTCTCTGCTTTCTTTTGTCCTGAATGAGGTTACATCTGTCAATTTCCTTCTATCAGCATATGGTCCCATCCATTTTCCTAGAAGCTTGATGGTTTGAGATGGTACGAGGACAACCACTTGATCTCCAGGCTCCAAACTTGTTGAGCATGATATCCTATCGAACAACTCCTTGACTTTTATCTTTGAACTGCATTCTACAGCTCCTGCTAATTCTGCACTCTCTCAAGATTCTCGCATAGGCCCTGCATGTATACAAGCACATACATCTGACTCTCCTTGCATCCTTGCCATTCATCTTTAAGAATGTCAAGTGGTCTCCTCACTGGCCATCTGTACAAGATTTTCAAATGTGGCAAACTTGTGGTTTCATTACTGGGAGGTCTGTAATGAAACCACAAGTTTGCCACATTTGAAAATCTTGTACAGAAAGACATCAGATTGTTCATGGGGGTAGTGGCCAGTTCGTGCTCGACTTATTGGCAAAACCTTTATTGGACCTCACCTATTAAAGTAAAACCAGACAAGCTCAGATGGGAGCCAGTAAACCAGTAAGCTTTGTACACACTAAAGGAGGCCCTCTCATCAAATCCTGTCCTCCAGGATCAAGACTATGACAAAGAAGTTCATCTTGCACAACGACACCTCTGACATCAAGATTGGGGCGCATTACTTAGCCAGCATTCTGATGCTCATGGTGATTGCCTCAATGGTCTACTCCTGGAAGCTATTCCACCATGAGCGGGACTATGCGGTTGTGGAGTGTGAATATCTGGCTATCGTGGAAGGCATCTGCCATTTTGAGGTGTACCTGATGGGAGTGGATTTTGATAAAGTGATGACACAGCTGCCTTTTATACCTCCACAACATGAAGGACATGGGAGGCAGACTACTGAGAAGATTCACCATCACACACCAACCAGGAACACCAAATGGAAATGCTGACAGACTGTCACAACTGGCCTGGGAAGAGGAGATAGTCATCAAACACCAGCCTCAGAGCTCATTACAGCAAGGGGAGTGTAGGAGTGTTGAGGTTCCCCTGATGCTAGGGGAACCCCAGAGGACTGCATCAAAATAAAGAGAGAATTATGATTCTATTAGAATAAGAGCTGCTAATTACTTACCTGTAAGGACTATATAAGGTCAAGACCATAGAGCTAACACATAAAATGCATTCCAATTTGTCACAGAATGTAATCACCTACATGATCTGTCTCATCACTGCACTTAGACATTACCATATAATCTCATTACTAGGCAGATTACTAGGAGCCAAATTTAAAGAATGAAGCTCTGAAGCCACGGCAGATCACCACACAGTTCAGCACCAAGTACCTTCACCTCAATATTTTAACGATATTCTATTACTTTATCTTGATATTGGGTAGAACCTCTAGGACAGATCCCTAACAGAGACTAACATGCTAAACACTGTGAAGTTAATCATGCCACAGCAATAAGTAGGTATTTTAGTTATGCCATAACACTTGACACTTTAATATATTTTTGGATATGTCTTTTATGTTTCCTTGTTTTCCATGCACTCAAAAATACCAGTAATACCTTCCATGATGGTATATATTATGTGATCTGTATCAGCATAAATGGGACATGATTTTAAGTACTTTTGGGGGGGGGGGGGGAAAGTGACTCCTAACCCCTGGAAACTATCATTAGCAAGATGGCATGGCACTAACAATCATTGGCAATTTTGTGAAAGGAAATATCATTGCAAATGCTTTTACAATTACAATGATAGCTCACAATTTACACAACATGGCAGCATTACCAGTGAACTACACTAGCTAAGTTTAGATCACACATTACGCAAGTATCTTTGTTATAAATTAGTAAAATGGAAAAAATACAGAGGACTGCGTTATCATCGATGGTAGCAATAACACGAGGCTGCCTCTACCTCTTACTTCATCTTTAGATTGGTAGTTTTTTGTCATCAGAAATACATCAATTATAAAAGTAGGCATGGATCAAGGACTCTTGCAAATATATGCTCCTTACTGCACTTATAGTGGATGTCCCCACACTAGTTAATACTAAATGATAGCTTCTAAATTCTCAACTAGCTCTCAGTTGATATTGTAGCTTTCTCAACAATCAACTTAAATTTGCTTCTTATTAAACGCTCACCTAGATGCTATTGATTTCATCAGGAATAATGAGATGCAAAGACTCATGAGGGGTTGATATGTAGCTAACTATCCACCCTGTGATGCCTGGCTGGTGCTGTGTATTTTGCATGACAGGATGTGTTAGAATGATGGGAATGGAACATATAAATAAATAAATATAAATAAATAAGTAATAAATACGGAAAATATTATAATAACCTTCTCAATAAATTGTATTCTCTCGATGTTTCAACTAGACGCTATAATTATTCCTGATGAAAGCTAGAGCATCTAGTCAAAATAAATATTAGTAAATAAATAATAGAGAAAGTGATAAAAAATAAATAGTTTATAAAAGTTTAGAGCAATCCAAAATCTGCATAAGTTCATTTTACAATATGTAATGGACAGCTCGCATATGATGCTGGTTAATGTATGTATAATGCCACTTTCACTATCAGTTTCTTTTTTCACTATGACTGATATTATATGAGTAATCCTCCACAAGGTAGGATGTCTATTGTCCTATGCATTATTTCTGATGAATGTTAGAGCTTCTAGCTTAAATATTGAAATGAAAATTTTATAAAAAGGTTGATGATATGGAAAAATTCAATCTTGATAGCTTTTAAATCGAAATAATTTGTAAAACCTTTATATGTGCTCTGTTATTAAGCTTATATTAATGACAGTGAGGAAGATTGGATGGGAAGAAGATGTGGCATATCCTTTCACCAAACTCCAGGTTTCCACCTTCCACGATTTTTTGTTATAAATTATAGAAATTTAATTGACAATTTTCAAACCAAAATTTAAAGGGAAATTATCTTTAACAAACAAAAAATTACTTGGGAAAGTATCCTAGAAACTAGCTCTATTCCATCCTTCTTCTCAGTATATTGGATGCTCCAAACAAACACAGGTTTTTAATCCAGCCCCCCCCCCCCCAAAAAAAAAATATATGCATGGCACTTGTAACACAATCTTTCTAACTGTATTTTGTGCTGATAAGAGATATATCCATGTATGCAATCTTCATGTTTCCGTGCAAGTTTACACATTTGCTCAAAGAACACGACTTATTTGGTAGTATTAGAAAGTGCTATCGATAAATAAAAATGAAGGCTGGCTGCATCTGTCTATATTCTAGTAGAATAACATAGCAGTTCCAAAAAAATGAAAGAACTCTCAGTTAACACAATGAAATTTCAATAATATACTTGAATTTTACACTCTCGACATTTCGACTAGATGCTCTAGCCTTTATCAGCTGAACTGACAAGAACTTGTTAAAGGAATAGTTTTCACTCCTGTGTCTCTAGTGTCCCATTCATTAATATATCATCTTTAGTTAACCTTCCTATATATGCCATTTCTCTCTGTCCATAGAGAAACGCAGCACATGTATTAACCTTATGACATTTGATATGGGTTTCTGTATCACAAAAAATGGTGGATAAACCTTCAAGCTAGAGTATGCCAATGTTAGTAGCTAAGTCAGAATGATATTCCATTATCCCTTCTTGTCCATTCTTAAACCACGTAGCACATTCTAGTTTAGATGTATGAATCCAGTTTTCACTTCGAATCAGCTGGATTTTTGTTCTTTCCAGTTTAAGTAAGTTCAAGCTCAGCCAAGTCCTCAAACACTTTTCCAAAAGTGTCACCAAAACTGGTACTGATCAATTGTTTGCAATTGCATTAGAGACTTTATTAGGGTCTCAAATCAGGTATTTGTTTAAATTTTTACATAATAGAGTTTCTTGTGTATTGTGCTCCTACTAAAGCTTCATCTATAACCACGTAATAAATATCTCACAATGCTTGGACATTGCAGGATCTTCCTCGGAGAAGGATAGCGTAAGCAATATAGGGCATAGCAGTTGTGTTGTCAGTGTTGTAACACAAAATCGAATGTATTCCTTAGTAATCCTGCTTATATTACTGCATCTAACTAGGTCTGATCCCAAACCATTCGTTTCCTTTTATTGAGTATTAAGGAATACTATTTTGACTTGTTATCTCTTGAATGGGTCATATTCTAGGGTTGACTTCCACCTTGTGGTTAAAGTCTCTGATTTTGGTCTTTCTGAATCAATCCACCCATCTAAAGACTACTTCCGACAGCTGGAAAAAGGTGTAAAGCTACCTTTTAAGTGGATGGCTCCAGAGAGTTTAGGATATGGGATATTCTCTGAGAAAACTGATGTGGTACGTCTGTAAAAGAGATTAATAGTATTTATTCTTACATCTGAGGTACTTGCACTAGGGTCAATACAATTATGCTATTATCAAACAGCATATTATAATAATGGCACTGGGCTGTGATGTATTATATTTATGTCATAATATAGTGGTCTTACGGTGTGACCTGCTGGGAGTTGTTCAGTGCTGGAAAGCGCCCCTATGATGGAATCAATGCAACAGATCTCTGTCCTATGCTGGAGACTGGATATAGAATGGATAAACCTGGTAACGTGGCATGCTCTGAAAAAATGTGAGAAAGTAAATTTTGTATCATAAGTAGTATAATTGTTTGAAACTACAGGTGCTCTTTTGCTCACATGTGCAACATATTGCCAATGTGTATTTGTTTCTTCAAATGCCCTGTTGAAGACTTGAAGAGTTCAATTAAAAATGTTGGAACATGTTTGATTAGAAAAAATATCCTTTCATGATTTCCATCTCTCACCTTGTTGTCGATATTCAGGTGCACCGCTCTCTCAATTTTTCCCAATGAAACTATAGATGATTCTATTCACCTCCACCTTATGAGACATTTTGACACTTGATATATAGCACTTGTTACTTCAAAAGTCACATTTTTGTAAATGGTTATAGAGCTTTGTCACTATTAGTATAGCAGTGAAAAGGTGTTACAATGTTTGACATGCTCTAATTTGTCACTAATAAGCATAAGCCTTCCACATTGATAAATTAATCATGTTATTATTTTTGTCGAGAAATGAAACCATTTCTAAAATATCAAACATGTGATAGCATGGTTTTTGTAAGTTATGCTCAACTTGGCCTTGTGCAATTTTGCACATTGGTCATGTTATTTAGACTATTTCAATACAAAGCATTCCATATCATACCTCTAGCAATTTAATTAGGATACATCATTACAAAAGAATATAAATTCATCGTTATCAGGATGATTATTTTTTTGATGCATCACTACATTATTTTACAATAAAACCAACAAACTTCCATTGATTTCAGATTTAAAGAAGTTATACTGAAGTGTTGGGAGCTGAAACCAGAGAACAGGCCTAATTTCAAGGATTTGGTTGCTCTTGTTTCATTGCTCCTGGAAATCAATGCTGAATACACAAGTTTCAGTGAATGCACTATTCCAAAGCAGTTTATTGCATCTGGTGATGCCGAAACCATTGAGATGACTGCCATAGACTGCGGAGACATTGGTACCATGGAGTTGATGGGAAATACAGCTATTGACAAGGATACTGGACACATGACTGCTAAATGCTCGTCAGTATAGAGCCAGTTCTATTCTGATTTTTCTTACAATAATGTTTGGACTATTATACACAATACAAAAAGAGCTAGTCTTTTTCTTAGTTTAGTTATAGCACAATATATCTGTCCATTTTGTATAAATATGCTATGATGGTCTTGTATAAAATATTGATATTTTCAATATAAATTCATGTTGTTAACATGATATAATAATATATATATAATATATATATTTATCTTTCTTTGAATTATGAATGCTATTCATAATTTCGATCAACAGAGAGCAGATAAAGCAGTTCAACTGCCAAAACTGATGGTGTGTTATGTTAGTTAGGAGGGTCTGACCCTTTCTGGACACTTCTTATTATCTCATATAGCTTAGCAGTATTTACTTAGCATAAGAATAGTGCTTTCATCATAATATTATAATTATTGGTGTTTTAAGTCTAGCAAGTCCAATCTGTTCTGGATGGGTATGAAACAAGTCTGCTGCAAATTAAAGGCTACACATTATCTCAAGATCTGGCAAAATGGAACTTGTGCTGATGAATGGCAATAAGTAAGATCAGAGTCATTTACACATGCTTGCTTTGGCACTGAATCTTATTCCATCCTAGAATGTATTATTGTGTTATGATAATACAATAAGGAAGCAATGGATCAGTAATAGAGAGAATCAAAGCTGAGTCTTGACATGTCCATCTATGCAAATATTAGTTGAGCAGGCATTAAATTCTTACCTGATGGACAATTAATTTTGCTTTGTAAAAAGAATTGAGAGGTTTGGAGGGAGATACTTCCCTGGAGTTTTTGCATTTTACAATACTTGTCTTTTACCACAAAACAGTTGAATTTTAGTTAGTACTAGAAGATGGGAAGGATTATATTAGCAACTAGATGTTGATGGTATAGATATACGGCAGTTAACACCTTCATCTAGCATCATATAACTTCAGTTAGAACTACAATTTCGTGGGGCATACATGTGTATAAACATCATTTACAGTCCATATTTAACACACCAGCTGAAGCTGCGAGTAAAAAAAAAAGTTGCATAAAGGCATCCTGCTAATTGTTTTAATAGTAAATATTCTGGAAATAGATAAATTAATCATTGATTGAACATGATTTAACTGATAATGGTAATGCAAACATAGTCAAACCTGAATGCTTATACTTACCCTAGCCCTAGACCTAGACCTAGCCCTAGCCTATTAAAAGACCATCCTTCTCTCAGTAAATGACTGGCCATTCAATTTTTCGCTGCGAACAACTGCTGTTATATGGCTTGGCGAACTTTTTTTCTGGTTAAGCACAGACTACAATTGGATTCTTTTGTGCTGTCTCATTGCCATTTAGTGAGTGCTTTGGTATTATAATATCAAATCGTAAATGGTATAATAGTATTGTATGGTTTACATGGTTATGTCAATTATTGTTTTCATACTCTCTTTTTTCAACTGAAATATACCATATAGCCGGAGCAGTCGATGACCAATCCTAAGTTCATCACATGCCCCCCTGAACTAGTCTTGAATAGCCTGGCCCTTTGCCAAATGTTATACTAGTAAAGTGTGAAGACAACTGACCACCAAGGTTGGTTTTTCTTCCACATACTCAAAACATAATGCTTTTGAAATTCATGATACCATAGTTCTTTTTAAAGACTAACTTTGGTGATGTTAGATTAAACAGTTCAAACAAAATGAAGACAGCAATTTTGCTGCTTGGTACTAAAATAAATAATGTTTTGCAAAAGAAATATATCCTGTTTTCCAGAGGTGATTTATCCCCCATATCACCATCATAGAAATATGAGCTTAGTATCAGTGATGATGAATCCAGTTCCTCTGGGTCTAGAGATTCAACTCCTGATTCTAATGATCGACTTGCAAATTTATTATAAGAATAGCTAGCTATATAGTAGCTAGCTAGAGCAATATCCTTTAACACGGCAAACTTTTTTAGGTGCACGTGTGGCCACTGAGTACCAGTAAAGAATGTGTTTGCTGCACCAAAGGCTCCGGTAATGATGAATGAACCAGACAATTTAAGTGTGACTTGCATTACAGACCATACAGGTTTCAAGTCTGTGTGCTCTCAATATATGGGTCCATCAATCAACAATATGGGGTTGGATCACAGCAATCAACAATGCAAGAGTAAGGCAGATGTGATATAATTGTTATACATCCTTTTAACGTTCTGTTTTTTCTTTGTGTAAGAACTACAGGTACTCTGCTTATTGCTAGTTGACAAAATGGTACTGGGGGCTGGTTGGGACAAGAAATGCGAGTTGTACTTCCATGTTGTGATGTAAAGAAAATCAGAGACACATTTCCCTTCCAAACATAGACTTGATTATATATCCCACTTTATCAAGAGAATAGAGTACCCTAATTGTCAGAATTTTGCTAATAAGTTCTACTGCTGCCTTTTTCTTGTATGCTTGTTCAAGAATGCTACTCAGTGGAGGTGGAGATGGAATACAAGATGTTGGCATATAACGTTAGTCTTCCATTGTCATCCAGAGTTCAGCAAAGAGATCATGCACATAACCTAAAGTCCTAGAAGTGATGGTCCCTTATCTTCTGTCACCACTAATGTCAGATGATCAAAATTTTGCTGACCTTAACAGGTATTCCCCCTTGACTGTCATGAGTGCACCAATAACTTCTTAGCAATAAAGTGGAATTCTTGACCTGCTAAATGGAAACATTTTTTCCCTAGTGCACTCTGATATAACAGAGACAGCAGCTCCCACATCCACTTCCATAACTAGTGGCTTTTCATTACTAACAGGGTGACACAGATTGGCTTAGAGGGGAGCTTATTTATGGTGAAGACAGACATGTCATTTTCACTTGAGTCCTTCTCTAGCAATTGCTCTGATGTGACCCAATAAAAAAAATTATGATTCTCCCACCAAAAAGAATTCCTTTTGAGCAGAAATTCTTGAACTGGCTGTTTAGACTGACAGGCAGGTGCAATATGCTGTGTCCAAAAGCTGTTGCCATTGTGAGATTGTCCTATGAAAGCAGTTTCTCCTATATTTTATCGCTTTTCACACCACATATGAGGCAATCACTTAATGTAGTACTTGCTTTGCTTCATCCTAAAATTTAAACAACACTTAATAATTGCCAAAATGCTAACTAATGCTTCTGCTTTCACTCTCCATAGTGTTGGACAATTTGACTATTATTATCAGGAGCAATCTCTTTCTTCAATGTTTGAAAGATGCCTGTGCTGTCTTTGCAGCATGTAAGCCTATTAAATCTTCATGCACAACTAAATCTTTGCCACCTACCTCAAAACAATAAAAACTTGCTCAATGTGGCAACAGCATTTGTTTGATCTACCCAAAGGAGTGAAAAATTTAACACCCCAAATCGCACTTAAGATTGGCTGCAACACTCAAAGGGCCATTAGCTCAATCAATTCATTTTGAATCTTTGGAGACAGAAAAATGTTCATTCTCTTCTCCATCCATTGAGCTTCTCTTTCTTCATCAATACTATGCAGTTAAAGTATCTGTGTGAAGTTGTCTTCTCAAACTGAACCTTGAAATGGTAGGTCCTGATATCCAAGAAAACTAATGATTTTCAACGCATGGCATGGTTGTTAAATGGAACAATAATAACATAACTCATAATTCAAAGATTATGTGGAATAAATTGGTCATACCTTCTGATGACACATAGAAATGATCATAGTACAGAGTTTATTAGTATAAATGACACAAAGTACACCAAACTGAAGTTTTCATGGCTAAGAACTAGGGCAATGACGTTCCAGGCAAGTGGCACAAAGAGCACTTTCGCTTAGATGTAGTGGTGTATGAGATACCTACTTGAACTGATGTATTTCTTGATGCAGGTGGGTTAGGTTTCACTGTACTACCTTTAGAACAACTTGGAAGTGGACAGGTTAAGTCAGCAAAAAGATTTGATTTGCATAGTGATCTGATCTGCTCAAACAAATACCATTATCGTTGTGGATCCATGTGGATCCAATCCTTTTTTTGATCATTGTAGCACAAGGCAGTGAGAATGAATAGCTTGATGATCCACCTTGAGAATGTTTATCTCTACCTCCTCAGAATCAGAAAACTCTTTCACAACAACAATTCCAGGTTCAACATGAAAGCTATGATACTTTAAGATGTGGGGGTCTGCTCGAAAAATTGCTGAAGGAAACGAGTCCAGTTATAAAACTCAACTTCTTTTTTGCCGTAAATATTTCGAATAAGCTGTGCTTTATTTTTCCCAGTGATAGTTGATTCTTCCATTACTTTCACTAATTCAAATATTATGGTATTAAGTGATAATCTCCTAAATCGATTCTTAAACAAGCCAAAGAAAGGATCTGGGGTGAATTTGGTACATAAACGATAGTGTAGCAGCTTTATGTTCGCCAGTCATAGTTCGCCACAACAAGTAATGCATGGTTGCATTATTTTTATTTTGCCCTGTACAGTTATCAGCATGGAAGAGGACCTTTTCATCTCTACACCAATAGTTTTCTAAGAAATGGTGGCTAGGCTGATAGCACAGTCAGCACCCTTGCCAGGATTTTCTTACTCATCTATAAGGTAGTTCATCTGCTCAGATTTTCTCCTGGCTATTTTGAAGTAAGCAGGTCCTGTCTGCTGACAGTCAAATGGAAAATGCACCTGTTGTGCCAAATCATACGAGTAGTGCATAGTATCAACACACTCACCAGATTCAATAGACCTGCATCATGCAGCTTCAGCTTCTTCACATTGTGAACGATAGAATCAGCGTTCCTTTTGTGCTTGCTCTAGGTGGCTTGCAGCAGTTTCAAGCCTCTGTTTACGAATAGATTCAGGCATATGTTTTGACTTCCTATTTACTGGTTATTCTTTTGACAAGTGAAATAAGATCACTTGATGGTTTCATTACAGCTATATGAGGTGTCAACTGATCCATAATTTCATAAACTTAACTGTTACAGCCTCAGAATCCTTGTAATTCCTATACACAAACATTTTAGATACGTCTGATGGCAAGAGCATAGCTTTGTCACGTGTGTTTGGTAGACAGGAATAGGTAATGCATGTGCTCTAGCATAATTGACAATGAAGGTCTTTACTTTCTCAACTTGATCAAAAGGAATTGTATTTTTAGGAAGCTTGCCAGAATTGGCATGTAAACTTGTTATCAGTCCATCAGCATTGTAGAGGGATACAATTTGAAGGTACCAGTTGCACGAGATAGCATGACAAAACAGAAAAGTAGCCTGACAAATTTTACACCATGCAAATATGAAGAGAAAGGTCGAAATGTTGCTGTAGATGAAGTGGATGGTTCGGTTTTAACAGTTCTGAGGTAGTGCACCTGTGACATTATGACCAAGTCCAATTCATTATGAGATAGTTGAGCACTTCCATCCAGAGAACTGGTTATTGTTTCCATTGACAAGGAAAGCCAACAGGCCTTATCTCCAGGGACTATCTTGCATTTGCATGTTTCTGTGAGGAACTTTTCAACAGCATCCTTTTCATTGATATCCGGCAGTGTTTCTTCACAGTCAACACATTCATAAGCAGGAGGGCTAACTTGTTCTAGAGGTTCTTCATCTTCCTTGTTAAAATGGTCCTCATGCTCTTCACAAATACTCACTTCAGCAGTAATTCCATATTCTGCATCTGTTTCAGCTAGCTCAGCCACTAGGATGTGTTGAGCAACATTGAACTGTAATGTTTCACTTTGCACAGAAGAGTCCATAATATAAAGGGAATAACTTCTCAACAAAACGAGCTAAACTTTCTTCTTATAAAAGAGCACCTCCTGCTTATCACCACATATTATTTGGCTAAAATCACACAAATATTTAGCCTGGAAATGATGTAGCATCTTCTTTTTTTTCCCCCTCAAAATGGATTTTTTAAGTGAAGTACCAAAATCCCATGGAATGTCACAAATATTATTGATCTGGATAACTGACCAGCCTCACTTGTGGTTAAACCTATGGTAATGGCTTTAGAATGTGACAATCCTTATGACAGGTATAGCAGAGCTTACTCTACTCTAGATAGATTCTGTACTGCTACATTTTTAACCACTCCTGCTTGCTTCATCGGCAGAATAGTTTGAAGCTCAATGTCAAAACTCGCTGTAGCAGCTGCTACCAGGGGAGGAACCCAGTCATGCATACTGTCCCGGAGGAAGGACTTCAAGTTACCTCACTGGTATTCTGAAATCGATTTCATATTCTCCCCAGGGGTAGCCAGAACCTGATGCCATATTAAACCTACTGTTCACATTAACCTCTCTCTGATTTAGCTAAAATGATAAATTCTTGTACTTAAACTCATGATATGTTTATTGAATAAAGTACGAAACATACAAGATTGAAAGCTAGTCTCAATATCTGTAAAAAATAAAAACATGTCACAAAAATGTTAATTGTATTAAAACCACTCATCAACTAGTTCAAAATGCATGACATATTACATACAAATATATTATCTAAAAAGATCCAACCTAATTGGAGAAATCTAGAAGAAAAAATTACATTGTGAATATTCATTTGGGATACACTAAATTTAGAATAAAAAAATACAATCCACTATTAAAAATGACTATATTAAAAAATTAAAAAATTGCAGGCTCAAAATGGTGTGACAAATTGCTGATAATAATAACTTCACCAGCATGAATGTTATTCATATCTGTCTTGAGTGGTTTGTACTCTAGCCATTTATTGCCTTTTCCACATTTCTAAATCAAACTGTTAAGTATTGTTCCCATAACAAAAATCTCAACCTAAATGACTCAGGTTCCAAGGTGGGCCCTTAATTGTGTTTATATGCTCTGTAAAACTAGAACAGACACTCTGAAATTAACTGACATTACCCATAATGAATGAGACAATAATTTCTGCAATGGATTTTGATTACATGGAATTTGAGTCAGAATCTGGTGGAAATAGCTGAACAGACAGTTGCCATCGAGTTTTATTCTGTAGTTCGTGAATGGCTGATTAATTGGCATTTTACATGCACATGATCCATGTTTCATTCTGATGGAATGTAAACAAGTTAAGTTCATTTGACTTGAACACAATTTCTGCCAAACATGTGACACTGTAGTGGAGTAGGTAGACATGGATTATGTGATTTCTGGTGAATTATCAACAACAAGTTTGATGAGTTCTTTTCAAGAAATCTGGTCCATTTGGTATATAGCTGGCCCACCCTGAGTTTCTTCACTGGTTTTGTGTTTTTTTTATTAGGTGAGGATGATTATTCAATATATCAAGTGATGTTGGTGGTTCTTTTTAGCACTTTATTTTGATCTGAAAGTCAGTAGGTGTTTTTGCCACAAACTTCTGCCACAGTCTAAGTACCTGTATGGCACCCCATAAAACACCCTCCCTTTCTCTCCTCTCATACAAGATTTTAGATTCTAGAACTTCATCACCAGCACTAAATGTAGTTCATATTGAATGGACTGTGCTCTTCCAATATTGGTAGAAAATTTAGTAATCATGCTGTCCCTAATAGCTGTCATGATGTCAATTTTTTTGCATATGGATTGATCAATGTCAAAACAATCCTGATCCTTGGAAGTGGTGTTATGCTGCATTTCAACTGGATGTACAGCTTGTCTCTTGTACACATTATCAAATGGATTTATTTTGGTGGAAGAATGTTTGGATATTCGATATGCAAACAGAACTGCTCTTAAACATTCAAACCAGTTGAAATGCTCCTCAAGAGATTTTATGAATGAATCCTAACAGCAACAACAATACAACAATAACTCTCCTCTGTTTTAGGCAGATTGGTGATATCAAATCAATTAGGACCCCCAATTAACTTGGTACTGGAAGAGATGAAGTTCACCAACATCAATCTTGCAAACAGGATTAATTTATTCACAACAATCACATGCCAAAATAAACTCTCTGATGTCCCTGCCCACATTTTTTCAATAAAATTTCTCTCAAATTTTGGCCCTGGTTCTGTCAATGACAAGAATCTGATGATTTCCCAACAATAGACAGTATCATTTTCTCCAGCGCCGAAGTGTACTCTTTTGATATTATATCCCAATCACGAATTACCAACACTTCTCTGTTCTCATTTCCAGAATTTCCAAGTCGCTCTATGGTAGTAGTAGAGTTGTGCAAAATAATGTTTGGAGAGCCTTCGTAGGTTTGCTTTATCATATTTTGACATTCCAGAGGCATATTTGTTTTAATAACATAATCAAAGAGCAAATCAATGTTGTCAGCTTTGTCTTGTGTGAGTGTACTACACTTGCTTTCTTCAGCAATTGTAAAGATTTCTAGGTCAGCTATTAAAATAGGGCATGGATAAAAAGCAAACCTTTACTACTGAGTGGTAATCTAGTGGTACAGCACACCTACAATCACTGTGTACACCACTTAACATAACTCCAGCAGGCTGCCACAAATATATCTCACAAAAACTTGCATTTGTTGAAGATATATAATGTATTAACAGAGATAATTATAACATTAATAAAAATAATGCTACAGCACATGTTGTTTACAATAGTTGATATATACATTGATTGTAAGCATTGACCACTGAACCAGTCAAATGATATGCGCATCAACTATTTGATGATAGTCAATTCACGTGAATATAAATATTTAAGGCCAATAAGTGTCCCTAAAAATAATACAGGTATTTGCCATAACATTTGGTTTATGTGCAAGATTTGCATTTTTCATATGTAAAAGATGCCATGTTGCACATCATGTACTCTGGTGGTAATGACAGTTTAATGATAAATATTGGCAGTTATTATTATAATTAGTTCTGTTCTTTCAGTTTATTTGTATTAATACATGAAATAACTATCATTTTAAATAAATAAATGTTTTAAGTGATTAATAATATGAAATAGTAGGGGGGAACTTGAAATTGATTTCATCAAACTCTGGTAATCTGAACAGGATTTCAAGTCAGTGTTGGGTAAGATGAAGCAGGGGTAATATGAAATTGCTACACTGGAAAGTACAGGTCAGTGCTAGATTTACTCTGGATGTCCTGGTTACCAATTAATTTTTGTAGAAAAATGCTTAGGATTTATTTGTTTTGCCATTGTAGTCATCTGTCAAGATAAAAGCAATCTAAATGTCCAAGTCTGTTTGTTTACAATGATGCAATCGTCAATTAAGTCTAATTGACGAGTGAAGTGAGCCATTACAGGGAAGTTGAATGGAAAACTTTGTATTGCTGTGTATTGCATATGTATCTACTACATGTATTGTATGTTCACCGTAAAAATTATAAACAGGAGACCCATCTTAAGGGAAAAGGCCTTTGTAGTCAAGAGAAAATGAAGAGAATAAACAACATCAGATTTGTAGCCTAAAAGGGAAGAATACTTTCTGCATGGGAAATGGAATGTCCCTGCCTAGGCAGGAAAGAGAACTATGCTTAGAAGAATAGGCAGTGTGTTTGGTCTGGAAGACTCGGGTATGAGTATTGCTCAGCATAAACCAGGCAAATGTTATTGTTACAGCTGTAGTTTGGAGCTATAAAACTCTCCTGGCATTCAAATATTGAAAACACAATATTGAAAATTATGTAGCTAGATGAGGTATGTGCTTTTAGAACTTAGTAGCAATCAAGTCAATTTTCATTTGTTGAATTTTTAGGCTGGTACCAAATCAGACCAATTCAGCTATAGATGTAATTTCTAGCTGTCTCGTGGCTCTCGAGACTCTTTATTTTCTTCATGCCATGATGAAAATTTTATATCAAGTAAGTTAGTAGCTTTAGGTAATATAACCTATGCAGAAACTTAAGTAGCTTATGTGAGGGTGTTCTCAGACATTTGTTTTGACACAAGTTGTAAATGTTGCCAATGCATAAAACCATACAGTTTGCTTATATTTTTTATATCAAAAAGAGCTTCAGTGTGTGGAAGATTTACCAGGATTGCTACTTCCAATTAAAAAAATAAAACAAGGAAATATATACCATGATGTTATTATGTGTACATGTGGCCCCAAGTTTCCTCAACAGTGACAGTTATGCATGACTACATGCTTTGTATCTTAGTTTTGAAATTTGGAAAACTCAGCCTGTTTTTAATTTTTAAAGTGAACTTATGATGATTACATACATAGATAAAAAATAAGATAAATATGCCTTGTATAGCATTACCATATTTTCCACTGTGATGGCTCACTAATTAATATTATAATTATTAATATCTATCATTCATTACTACTACTAAAATTAAACCTGTACAATAAATAGAAATGGGACACTCGTTTTAGTTAATATACCCTTACTAAATCACAACTGGGCATCATAATCAAGAGAGAAAACAATGGGTGAGTACTGGCATCACAGACAAGTGAAAAGGATGCTGCTTAAATCAGAAAAGAAACTTTGCTCATGAACAAGCTAACTTGGTTTAATATGAATGCTTTACCCCTGAAGCTACAGCTAAGAATATGCATTTGTACTGATATCTGAAAATAGTTTTTTGAAGTCTGAACAGAAATACCTACTTATAGTTAAGATTATATATATATATATATATATATAATAAAATTTGGTAAATTTTCATTTCACAGGAAATTTCTCCTAAAATAACAAGTGTTCCTCTGTACACACTGTACTGACCCAATAATTAGTTAGGAATGCTCAGTTTGCTTATAATCACCTTGGAAATGATAATGACCACATCCTGCACTGGAAGAAAAGTGTGTGTTCTGTATGTGTAATTTGCCATGAATACTCAGTTTAAGTTTATCATGATAATGACTGCATCCTGCATGGGCAGTAGAGGAGAAGTATGTGTGCATCTGGGTGCGAGCAAAAAATGTTTAAAAATGGTACCTTTAAGTCCTAATTATAATACTTGTGAGGCAACAAGGTAAGCAGATGCTCGAGGACTTGGACACACAAGGAAGATAACTTATTTTGTAATTTGTCATGAAAGCTGATAATACAGGGGAATTTATATGACATGTTTTTGCCATTAGCTATTTGCTAGTTACAATGTTTTTCATACTCTAGATTTATTTTAGCTTAATTATATATATAATTATCAACCACACAGAAAATATAAATTAGTATTAGCTTCAACTCAAATTAGCAGACAAAACTTGGCTATTTCTGACTAATTTCTGAGACAGTTTAATAAATCCCTTACTACCACATATTAGTTCTATCACCAAGATAAGCTAGCTAGTTACACATTAGTAATAATTATTCCTGTTCAATACAGTTGTGAATTTCACACCACGTTGCTAGAGCTTGGTACCATCCATAATCAAGAAGTTTCCTTTGACTCGGGTAAAGGTTTACATTCCAGATCTCCATGTGTCTATAAGTGTTAATAGCTAACAGGATTGAATTGCTATGTTTTATTCTGACTTTACCAATCTATTCAACACACTCTTGCTATGGACACATTTGCTAAACTAGACATGTTTGTCACTGAAAATTCCCCTTGCTAAATTGGAAATGGTCATCACTCTCTATATTAAGTATATCTGAGATGGTACTCATCTTACCAGTTTGCGAACTCTAATGAATATATTTCTTAGCCACCACTTCATATCACAATCCAAGGTATGCAATTTCATAACAATCAATAATTTACTGATCAGTATTTAGTATTTGGCCTGTAGCTATGCTTGTGGCAGGAGAGACTAGGATCACAAGCAAAATTCATTATACCTTTCCATTGCACCTTAGCTTACAACTCAATGGCTTCATTGATTACTAGTTACTAATATTATTAGCAAGTGAAGCCTCAGAGGGCAGTCAGATGGAAAACTTGGTATGGCCTTGCATGGCATCGCTATCTATCTATATATTCACCATACGTTCTACCACAAACAATAGGAACGGAATAACCATCATAAATAATAAAGGCTTATTAAATCATGAGCAAAAGGACTGAGTGAAAAAACAGTTGTTTATAGACTTGAGAAAGAAAACTTGCTCGCAGTCAAGGGAGAATTGCACTTTTTATGCAGTAAAATAACTACACTATTAATCTTATTTTAATACAAATACCATTTACTCTGGAAGCCACATTATTAGATTTCCTCATGCAGTCATTTTGAGGTAAACAATGACTGCATGAGGAAATCTAATAACTATCTTCAGTACAAATGCACATACCTGTGGCATCCACAGTAAACTCACTGCATATTGAACCACCTTAAACAAAACATTTTTTATAAACTAAGATTGTCAATAAAAATTAAAAATTAAGCAAATAAATCATGTACAGCAATGATAAACTGCATTTTACTACATATAAGTTGTTGTCTGTATTGCATTTCCATTTATATAGTTTTTATGGAAGGTTAAATCAGTATTATTGTTATGTAGTATTATATATATATATGCATTTGATAGGTGGTGATTCAACATGGATTTGTAGTTACTGGCTCAAGTAATCACAGCTCCAAGGTAGATTCATGGTGTATCTGCCCATATGCAAGTTTGCTATGGAAGAGGTAGAGGTACTACTGGTGGAGAATTTGGAAAGACTGCACCAGATGCAAAGAAAGGCTGCATGCCTGTGGTTGACCTCAAGTGAGTGAAGGAGTGCATAATGAGATAAATGAATATCCACTAGCAACAGAATGACCTATAATTGAGAACAAGCTGTCAGATTATCAGAGGGGTAAGACAACACATCCTCAAGCTCAGCAAGCTGTGCATACAACAGCATGTGCATGATAAAAATTCCAAGCCTGTAGTTCGACCAATGGTAGGATATCCTCCTTTTCTGAGTGCAACATTGTCAAGTGTCCTATATAAACATAACTATGTGAGATAAATGGGGTCTCCTATGGCTCTGTGCTGCATACTGCCCTCAAGCTCCCCGGAGCATAAAGGAATTGTACCAAAACACACAAAATTCTCCACACACAATTTTCTAGGAAGCTGACCTGATAAGCAGCCTTTGCAGTTTTAGATCCACACACCAATTTGGTACAGCCATGATAGCTATTCCAAATGTGGCTAATTAAAGGGGAGACAATGGCATTTTTGGGGGGAGAGTGAAACACATGTATTTTGTTGTTGTGGTTACCAATTTATATCTGCATAGATTCCGTAAACTTCATGGTATGGACTTGATATATAGCTTAAAAGATAGGTCTCTCTTTGTGCTCTCTGTTGATATGAAATTTTTTATTTATGAGTACTGTATAACTATAGCCAAGTTACGGGAGCTACAAGTGGAGGTAACCTCATGCCTGAATTGGCCGCATAAATATCTCCAGATTGCCCAGTGCTAGCACCAGTGGCTAGAGGAAGCGCAATGAGTGTTTTCATTAGGCGTCAAAATGTAAGTATGTGGTCAAGCGCGTGGGTGGAAAATGAATTTCGTTAATAATCCATAAAACTCATTTTCCACCCACGCGCTCGACCTCGTTCTTACGTTTTAGCACCTAATGAAAACACTGTTCCTAGCCACTGGTGCTAATTTCAGCACTTTGCAATCTGGAGATATTTATGCGGGCATTCAAGTTTGGAAGTTCCCTCCACTTTAGATCTAGTAACTTGGCTATAGTTATACCTATGAAAAATAATTTAGTATTAAAAGAGAGCACACAGAGATACCTATCTTTTGAGCTATACATCAAGTCCATACCATGAAGTTTACAGAATCTACGGACTATAAAGTTGTAACCACAAGTTTGTTTGTTTTAATTTAAAAAATGCCATTGTCTACCCCTTTGCAATAAACAAATACTTCACTGTGGCATAGAGGTTTTCTTAAGCAAAATGGCGAGAAAGATTTTATCTAGTACTGTCAATAGTGTTAAACTCTGGAATATTAGTCAGGAGCTACATTGTCCATCAACCTAGATGCACACAGGTGGATATGCAATTGCCAGAGGCCAAGGAATGCTAGGCACAACTCAATAAATGCGATCAACAGTTAAACAAAATCGATACAAGTAAAAGGATACCTTGCACAGAGAAATGACCTCTTGGAACAAGCCCATGCAAGACATGGTAGAAACAATGGTCTCTTCGATCAATCTAGAGAGCCTAGGATCTAACGAATTTTTCAATATTAGGTAAATGGAAGTTGGTGGGTTGTTGTTCATCATTACAAATGATGTGTAACAGTCTATGATATTTTAGACTATGCTCAAGTGTATGGATTTCAGCCATGTTTAATTTGTTGAATGGCTAGATCCAATTCAGCAAACTTATTTGGGGAAAAGTTTTAATCCAGTCAAGCAAACATCTTTTGAAGTGGGGCTCAACCCAGTCGAGAATATTTCGCAGCTGCATATAAATCTACTAAACCAGTACATTGTCAGGAGGATGTGTTGCTTTGTTTCCTGTCGTATTCTTGCAAATGTAGATTGGTAAGGATTGATCCTGTTGTTGCCTCACTGATCTAGTTTTATATAATTACAATAACTTTCCCAACAATCAACTTGAAATTTTATTCTCTCCACTTTTGGACCAGATGGTCTAGCATTTACCAGGAAATAGCAATTTACAGAATGAAAATAATAGATTTAAAAAAATCAATTATTTCTCTTACTGTATTTAATAGAATAATAGTCATTTTGGTAGAGCTATCTGATGGTCAATTTTAAAAAAACCATTATGAGATTCTTCTATTATATGCCTAAATGGAGTGGGAAGTAGTTATAGTGTTTGTTACCAAATATGCATGTAAAGTCTTTATCTAACCTACAACTCACTCCCCTTTTCCAATCAGCAATTTAAAAAATCCAATAGTTAAAGTGTTAGTAATCTCAGAAACTGACACCATTAAATTAACCACTGATAGACTAACTTCTAATATTTATTTCAAAATATATGTTTTAACATTTTTGACAAATTTTGAATTATTATTGTATTAGGAAAGCTGTTGGGATTTTCTTTCGTGAGGAGAAGACTACTTTTTAGATTTCATTATTTAAATTTTTATTTTGTTTAGTTATTTTTTTAATATCCGATGGATGTGCTAGGCTTGTATACTGGCATGTAGTGGATAGCTAGCCACTGGTATATAGCAGGCGCATGTGAACCTTAGCAACTCATTATTCCTGATGAAAGTTAGAGTGTTTAGTCGAAACGTCCAGTGAATACAATTTGAAGTCGATTACTGAGAAGGTGATTATAATGTTTTTCCCCTCTCTATTGTACTTTCACTTGCAACCAAAACTTGGTATTATTTGTTTGTGAGCTTGTCATGAATGCTCAGTTTGGCTTATGAAATGATGACTGCATCCTGCACTGTCAGAACAGTTAAGTGTATGTGTGCAATCCTCTTTTCTTGCTATAATGCCAATAAGGTTTAATGGATGTGGTATTCTAAACTAATCATGGGAAATTAATTATGTACCAATCACGGCAGAATTGTGGGAATCTTTGACCATAAAGAATTTTTGGTTTTTTAATTGAAATTGGATCTTTAACTTGATACAAGTAGCCTTTTGGCAACAAATAGACACAGAATACTCTGAAAGGATTATTTGTGAACTTCCTGACTCATACACTTCTGCAGATTCTAATGAAGGTTGAGAATTTAATTATGTCTGATCAGAATTAGAGAGTCGGTGAGCTTACAGTGTATAGTGCATGCCTCTCAGTTTCTATTCTCATTCTCTTCATTTATGGAACAAATTCAATTAAGATCTTTGACTCTCATTGCTCGGAAATCACTTTGAAGACTTGTTATGATTTATCAAGCATTCACTTGTGATTGACGCTCAACATATAGGGTTGGATGTGCCAGAACCATTGTGTCACATTGCAACCATCGCAATGTGAAGGTATTGCATCTTATGTCACAGATTGATAAAGTTGTCTCATAAAGATTATAGTGGTTTCCCAATCTGGTCACATTGATTTTGCTTTCTGCTCTTTTGTACAATAAAGCTAGTTTTCTCAGTAGATGTCAGGGGCATTAAACCTCCACCGCTACTACTCTATCCCTCCTTCAGAGCTGCTTGCCAAGTTTAGAATGAAATGAGATGTCCCATATATATGCAGTGGATTATTAGCTAACATGGTTAATATTTCATTTGTGGACTTCCTTGTTTGGATCAAGACATGATGCAGTAACTATAGCTAGGGTTGGAAGTTGTAGCTAGGGCTTTCTCACATACCTGAAGCACTCAACTGAAAATCACAATATAGCTAGTATATTGCATTAGTAGCCTAAGCTGTGTACCTTAGAAATAAATTTCCATCTCTGTGGAATTCCTTTTTAAATCAAATCTAGAACAATCGAGGAGCTATATATACAGCAGAGGTTTGTAGCTATCTCACAGATCTCTTGTGCTATTTTGAGTTTCTCAGTGCTGCTTTGAACATTTTATTTCAAGTAGATAGCTTTAAGAAATATAAGCTCTGTAGAAACTTTAAGTAGCTTATCATGGAGGTGCTACTTAGACTTCTGAGATCACCCAAGTTAAAAATCTTGGATGTATAACAATTGCATAAAACCAAGGAATTACCTGCCTTTTGAGAAGTAAAATGCAGTAAACTAAACAAGTTCCATTTTTAGATTTTTATGCTATAGCTTCAGTGTGCAGGATATATATTTTTGAAATTTAAATATAAAAATCAACTCCAATTCATAGGGAGATTTAACATGGTGCTTTGAATAAAATATGGACTTATCTACACCAAATTTGGGTGGCAAGGTTTTGGATCAAAATGATAATATATTTTTGCAATGGAGAAAGTGGCTCATTTTAGGAGACTTGCAATTGTTGGCTGTTTTATTTAGGGATATGCCTCCATTCAAAAAAGCAAACGAAACTTTTTTCTTCCTTAAAATCTTCCTTGGAATGGTCCATGGGTTGCACAAGCTTGATCTTGATCAGTTCACCATTCCTGAGTTATATACACGCATACATAAAAAAGCTGCAAAAAGGACAAAACAATCTTTCTTTCAAGAAGGCTGTGTCATCCAGCACCTTGCAAACACACACATAAACAAACATTTACTCAAAGAGAGAGTAGTAAATCACTAATGTAGACCAGCTTCACTTCTCTTTTTGGTCCAGGTAATGCTGGGTATCCTCACTAATATGATATACTGCGGTGTTCAATGGCTAAACAAAAGCAGCATAGATTATGCAACTGCTTATTAAGCTATGGCCTGGATAGTGCATATAATTGTGTTACCATGAGGTAAATTAGAAATATCATCAACTAAGTGCTTCTTATTGAAATACAACACTATTTACCACGATTGCTACATGCCATTTTTGTTGTGATTATAGAATTTTAGACTTTATAGATACTTCCAATGTAACTGTGGCTACTATATTTAGTACTTACTATAGAGTATGCATGTGTCTGTATTATTCCAGAGTGCACATATTACATGCAAAGCCTTAAGTTTTCTATTAATGATCTTGCATTATTTTACATGTGACCTTTGAACTGTCGTTGAACTGTAGCATCATAAGTTGGTATGCTAGAACAGTAACGAAATGGTTATAACCTTTCCTCCCCCAAATGCCATGCATTTTCTAGATTGTATGTAAGATTTTACAAAACAATTGTGCAAGAAAATGAAAGGTCTTTCTATCATTATTTTTTAGTATCTACTAATATTAACCTCTGCCTTCGGACTAACCTTTGTTCCGGATAATACAAAGGCAAATATAATTTCATTCTAAAGGTAATTTTTTTGTTCTTTGAACTGATCCTAATAACTAAAAAATTTATATTCTCTACAATTCCAGATCCCATATCAAACACACTATAAGGTCTGTACCCACATTGCTTGACATCCCCACTGAATGTTTATAATGTGGAGAATTGAGGACAAATAAGTTCCCACAAACGACGAGATACCTATTGCAAGTGTAACTGTACTATCCCAACAATGCAAAAAGAATGTTGTGAACAAGGGTCCTGCATATGGAAATATTGCCAGCATGGTCTCGGTGGTGGACAGGAGTGTGTAGAAGGAGCAAGTGGTAACACATCAATGCATGTTTACTGAACCAGGTTTTAATTTTACATGGTTTTACGTGTTGTGGTAGTTGACACTGCAGTAGATTAACCCTTATTAACTTAAATTATGTGTTGTGTAAAATACAACCTTATCAATTGCGACTTATTTTGTAATAGGTAAATATTTCTGTTCTGTTTTTGCTATTCTAAAGTAGATGCTGTGCAGTATGTGTACTACTTGCTCTACTAATTTTTTCTACATAATTATTATGCAGTCATAATTATTGTTGGACTAAGGTTATAATTATTTTAGTTCACTTGGGAGACCACAATGAAAGAACATCAAAATGCCTGTAAAATGTGTGCAAAAGAGAAATCTGTAATTGCTGAACATACATGGGACAATGGACATCCTATTTTGTGGGAGGAAGCACCATCTTATACCAGGCCAGGAGACAGAAGGAACTGATAGTGAAGGACGCATTGCAAATCAGCATATCACCAAAGTGAGCAGGTCAATCAAGATTGTGTAATGGACTTACCTGTCTTCTGGGTGCCCACTCTCAAGAGCCTCAACTTGGCCATGACCACTATAATTTTTCTATATTGATATTTATCATATTTTGTTAATCTTTTAGGACTATCATTAAACTCAAGCTTGTTTTTTACTTATTATTATTATGTTTATGTTTATTTTTTGTTTGGGTTATTAATATCTTTATTAATTTTGGATGAATGCTTAGGGTGTGGTTTGTATCACATGGTACGTAGCTAGTTATCGGTATAATTATATTAAGCTCATGTGAGTCTTAAGTAGCTCATTATTCTACTTGAAACATCTAGAGAGAAAATTACAAGTTGATAAGTAATTGCAATTTTGTTATGTGAACTAAGTGTTCTTTGAGACCTGCATATGTTTGAAATAGTCTAGTCAATGATTGTAAAGCAAAGAGTATAAATATGCAGATCAACTTTATTTCCAAACATCTTACTGATAGCCACTTCTTCTAAATAGTCGTTAATTGGTTCCAGTTCTGCTAACTGGTCAAAGTATATGTGCAAAGCAGCTGTTGAATAAATACTGAGGGGAGCAGACTTGACCACCTGGAAGTACTGCGCTTCAAAACAAATAGTGGCCTAATATCCTCAAATGCAATCAAGATCTCGGAAAATGTCTTCTATATTTTGGCACTATACTTGAAGTGATAGAAAACATTAACGGATACTGGGATAAGTTTAAGAGTAGCAAGTTGTCCAGATGAGAGAAACAAAAAAATATGTCCCCGCTTAGCCAGAATATGGCTAAGCACTGAGTTATGTTTGCCAACCATGACATTCGCTGTATCAGATGCATAGACAACGACATTCTCCCATGACATTCTATGTTCTTCCATTCATTTATTCAGTCCTATAAACAGGTTCTCTTCTGTAACAATTTAGCACATTGCAATTGCTAGAAATAAGGTCACAACATAATGGTCTTGAATATCCTAAAAACCTCACCATCACAGTAAAGTATTTCCTATCCACTTGAGCATTTACCCCATCACATACGACAGTGAAAAGAAACTGATATACATTAACAACTACATCTCTCAGTGTAGGTGCCAAGGCATGTGTGATGATGGCAGTAGCTGGTACACACAATAGTAGACCTCAGCAATCATGTTGTCAGGAAACATGATTTTAGAAAAATGATTTGCAACAGAATGGTAACTTATCCTCTGCAACAAACTTTGCTAAGTAAATTTCTCCTGGTTTTCTATGCTGATTTATACATGTTTTGATAATTTTATAGTTTAGTAACACCTATTCAAACCTATAATATTCAATTACAAGTGGAAAATAATTCTGTCACACAAATTCAATATGTTCCAAAAATACTCTTGAGGTCTAGGGTAGGGCTAAGGCTAAGCATAAATGATTTAACATGGCATGTCATGCGAGAAGTCAATTTAAGATCATGGATCCTAAGAAGGGTCCTATTGTGGCAATTCCTCTTGTTGCAATGAGTGAAGATATCAGCAGGGTCTGCAATAGGTTCAACACCAAAGTCGTTTTAGATCGGAAAGAACACTGAGGACAAATGAGGAAAGCGAAGTTTTTTCCCCCAGCTAGTATGCACTCGTGCATTGTGTACCGCATCTCTTACAGCTGTGGGAAGTACTACATAGGGGAGACCAACAGAACATTGGATACCAGAATGAAAGACATCAAGATGCCTGTATAATGTGTGCTAAAGAGAAATCAGCAATTGCTGCACATGCGTGGGATACTGGACATCTTATATAATGGGAAGAAGACACCATCTTAGACCAGATCAGAAAGCAAAAACAACTGCTAGTGAAGGAGGAATTACACATGGGCCAGCAATCACCAAAGTGTGAGTGCTTCATTCGAGTTGGTGGAATGGACTTGCTTGGCTGCTGTGGAGCCACTCTCAAGAGCTAGAACTTGAAGCCATAACCACCATTATTTTTTGGTATTAGTTATTTATCATTCATTGTTGATTTTATTTAAATTGATTTTTATTAATTTATTTATTTATTAATTATCAATCAGGATTATTATTATTATTATTATTATTATTATCATGTATTATAATAATAATATGTATTTTAATGGGAAAGTGTCAGATGCCCATGCTGCCCAGTACAGATGTTAATTTATTTATTTGTTTATTTGTTTATTTGTTTATTTGTTTACTTGTTTTTTTGTTTTTGTTTTTTATTTGTTTTTTTTTGTTTTTTTTGTTATGTAGGGTTATCTGTTTATTTTTATTTGTTTAATTTTATCATTATTTATATTTTATTTTATTTTGTTTTAACTTTTAAATTATATTAAATAAGCTATTATTATTGTTGTTTTACTGTTTATTATTCTAAAACTGTTATTTATTTATTTTAATTTTTTATTTTTATTGAATTATTATCATTATTTATATCTTATTTTTATTTGTTGTTGTTGTTGTCATTGTTGTTGTTGTTATTATTATTATCATCGTCATTATTATTATTATTATTATTATCATTAATATTCATTATTATTATCATCATATTTTATTTCGACATTTGATTCACTAGAATAGTATATTAGTACAATACCAGGACAATTGTTCTGCACACTAAAATAGTAGAACACATCTAACCACCAAAATAACAACATGTTTATTCACAGAAGTTTGTAACCACAAATCTCAGCTCTTTTAAAAACACCAATACCATACAGAGTTGTAATAAACTGACATAACTCTATTTACTGCATAAAACTTCTTTAAATCCGTAACCATGAATTCACAACATGCATCCCTTACATCTAAAGGCCCAAACAGGCAGTACCCAGACCTTCTTGATAAGTGCCACAAGGATGATGGTGCCAGAATATCCCTGTTGGGATGGCTGAGGATGATGTTAATAGTTGAGTGAAGAAAACTGGGTTTTTAGTGATAAATTGTTTGTAGCAAACATGTGTAAGGAGGAGGTTCATGATATGGGCAAACGTGAAGAAATACTGGTTGGGAAGTGTGTCGGTATGAAGAATGGAAGGAGGACAAGTAAGAGCAATAAGAGTTTGGTAAGATATTTTAAGGATAAGCTCATATTTAGGAAGCAGGATTTGGTAGAGAAAATTTAGGAACAGTATCAGACCAAAATAGATAGTGCAAAATTAAACATCACCAACACAGCACATATTTTATTGACTAAGGAGGCAATTTGAGCATAGGGAAAGTGGTTAGGTCTGGATCAGTTTTAAAGTGGTGGGAATACATCCAATGGGTATATGTGCTTAATGTTCTATTGAGGGTGGATGAGTTGGAAAAACAAGTCGAGATCAATCAGAAAAGAATTGAAGTTGGTGTAAGAATTGGAAATTGTGGGTGGATTTTTATGGCAGAGGTTAATAAGGACCTATGAATAAGACAAAGTAGATGGATGATAGGCTTGAACCTTGACCATAGCTAATGATGAGGTTTCTGAAACTTCCTACAACAATGAAGACACTTACAACTTCAAATAAAAAGTCCAGTTCACACACAATTCATACATTAATCAATAGCCTTCAAGGCAGATAACGTTTTGTCATGCACTATGGAATTATACTGTGCACAATTATAACATGTACCTGTAAATAAAGTGATAGGTTTGCTACTCTTGCTAGTCAAAATTACATCACTTCTAGTCTTCCAGCCCTCCTCTGAAATGGATGACTCGGAACTTGAGTGAAGAGATGGGTGAATTTCAGGAGTTTAGTAGTGTGGAGTGTTAGAAGTGTTCTTGTTCTACTTATAATAGCATCGATTCTATTTGATCTCTTGTCCCAAGGTGATAGATGGACTTTTGTCCTCCATTGCATTCAATGTACAAAGGTATTGACTATATTATATCATGTAAAGATGCAATCTCCTTCCATTGCCATTCTGACCTTATGGGTCAGACATTGGCGATCGTATTGTGACTACAGACACCCAATTGTTTATGTGTCCTGAATGAGATGTCCCTCAATGATGGGTCTCACAGATCCCTCATCCAAAATCCAAAAGCTTTTCCCAGTGAGAAAGATTTCAAAGTATGTAGAAAAAACACAGAATTGCTCCCAGAACGACTTCCAGATAAGGATGTAGCCATTGTACATTGGAAAGTCAAGCTGGGGGAGCTAAGTCACTTGACATCTGACATAGTTGATACATGAGTTCGAGATCAAATTGACTTCTTTTCGAGGAAATAATCGACTATGCCTTTCTCTAATTCAGGTTGAAGTAGTGAGCTGAACAGCATCAACGAAATCAAGTGAAAGTAGGTGATTGTGAACATCTGCAAGCTTCTTGTTGAAGTCAGATAGCAGCTTCCAGGGGGGTAATCTCTGGGGGGGCTGGGGGGGCCATGGCCCCCCAACTTTTGGCCAAAACAAGTTTTCTAAGGGAGTTTCGCAAGCTGTTGAAGGTGTTGACTAACAAGTTATAGCACATTCATAATTGTAATTGGTGTAAAATATGCTAGATAGAAAAACACTATAGAACAACACCATAATATTGGTAAAAACAACAACTTTGATCCCTAATCGGTTCAATACCACATGTGACCAGTTAGTGTATGTCAAGAATAACAGCCTGACAAATCAACCACCAAACAAGCCTCAGACCATACCATGGAACTAACACTTTAGATGTGAGGATCATTTTAGCTGTTAGGATCATTTTGACATTTATATAGTTCATGTATTTCATTGGTTCATTTTGATTTTGCCATGACAGCAGTGGAGTGCCTATATAAGTAAGCTCTCCACTGCTTTATGTTGAGTTCTGCTATAAACCTAATGTGCTGTTAATCATTATTCGGAATACTAAGCAATATAAGAGTGAACCCTAACAGTGTAGCCGGCCATATATTGAGAAATTAGCTAGTGCTGCTGCAGAGTGAATCATGCCTAAAACACAAGCCTCCTTGTTAAGTTTTTGTCAAAGTCCAGCTAAGAGACAAAGGGAGTCTGCTGATGATCAAGCCCAAGGATCTGATCGCCAAGATGTACAGGTTGAAGAAAACCCAGAAGAATTTGAACAGGTACATCTGTCATAATCCATCACATGATAACAACATTAAGCCTCTCAATTTTTATGTGGCATCTCAGCCTCTGATGTCAGTGAATCCTTATTTAACAATCATATATTGACAGACCCTGTTGTTGTAGTTGTTTTTGCACTTTGACTCAAGCTACAAGTACTTTTGATATCTCTCAGGAGCAGCAACAAGAAGCCAGTAGAATATCCCTGACTCAGGATACCCTTCCTCAAGTTCCCTACCAGCCAATCAACATCAAATACCCTAAAAGCAAGATGGGTCATCAACGAGCATTCCAACCAGCCTGGTACTTGCAATTTTCATGGCTGCATTATCTTCCAATTTCAGACACTATCATTTGCCACACAGCCAATTTGAATGGACTGCTTAAGCTGGATACAAGGTCTGAAACCTCCTTCTTGTCTGATGGGTTCAGAAATTGGAAAAATGCTCTGTGTAAAAACAAGGGTTTCCATAAGCACGAAAGCTCGCTATGTCACAAGCATGCAGTTGCTATGTTAACTCAACCTTGTCATATTGATAAGCAGCTGAAGGAGCAGCTTAAGAGTCAGAAAGAGGAAAATAGGAACTGCCTCCTGAAAATCATTCAAAGTGTATCCTATCTTGCCCGCCAGGGCATTGCCCTTCGTAAGGGCAAGCAAGAGGACGAGTCAAATTTCAAGCAACTCCTCCTTCTGCGAGCTGAAGATGATAAAGTGCTTCGTAAATGGATTGAAAAGTTTTACGACAAGCATATCAGTCCAGATGCTCAGAATGAAATCTTACAAATCATGGCTCTAAAAGTGCTTCATGGTATAGCAGCTGACATAGCTGAATCTGGATGTTACAGTATCTTGGCTGATGAGAGTACAGATGCGAGCAACATTGAACAACTTGTACGTTGGGTGAATGAGATGACAGTACGTGAGGAATATATTGGTCTGATGTCAGTTTTCAGACCAATGCAGACACAATTGTTGCTTGCATAAAAGATGTGCTGCTACGCATGAATCTCAAAATTCAAGATGCCCGTGGGCAATGTTATGACGGATGTTCGACCATGCTGGAACAAAAAATGGGGTTGCTGCACAAATCAAGAAACTGAATGAAAAATGTCTGCTAACACACTGCTATTGCCACTCGCTTAATCTTGCTGTCGGGGATACAATAATGTCGGGGATACAATAAAATATATTTCCCTGTTGAAAGACACGCTTGATGTGGCTTATTAAATTACTAAATTAATAAAGAAGAGTCCAAAAAGAGAGGCAGTATTCCGCAGAAAGCAATCAGAAATTCTGGGGCAAATGGAACATGATCTCCATGTAGACAATATTGACTCACCAACTCTGAAAATCCTCTGCCCAACAAGGTGGACTGTCCAAGCAGCATCACTGAGTGCTATTTTTGAAAAATTATGGCACTCTCATGATCCTATGGGACTGGGCTCAAGACCATGTCAAAGACTGGCAAGAATAATTGGAGTGGAGACTAAAATGCAAACTTTTAGTTTCTTCTATGGTCTTCAGCTTGCCATTGTAGTACTTTCACTCAGCATTTTGTGAGACATCCTCCCCCAATGTTCCTTTCACTAGGACCTTCTCACAGGTTGCATATGTGGTGTAGTCCTTCTGATTAAAACGCTCTTCAATGCAGCTAGCTACAGTGTCCACAGCATCAAAATAGATTTGGCGGTAAAAGTTCTCTACATTGGTATGGTTCTCATGTTGAGCATTACCCTCAATATACCTTGATGACATCTTACGGTGACGTGGAAGTGAAGACTCTTTTAGTTCCAACTTCACAGCAGCTAGAGTTACTTTTGTCCAATGGAGGCTTGCATCCCTGTCTGATCATATTCCTCGTAGGACAGTGACAGATAGCTTGGCATTCGCTTGAGCATCCACTGCACATAGCTCTGCCCTCTGAAGGCATGCTGTTCTGTTTTTCAAGTTAGCCTTGATTTACAGAGATGACATGCATAGAAGATATAGCTAGTGCCCTAAATAGATTGGCCAGAGAAGGCCTCGAAATGGGGTACAGCTCCAACAGTCCGGTACTCAAGCAAAGTTAGCAATATAAGGCTTCACCTTAGAAGTATACGGCGCATGTCATCCAAGCCAGCAAAATTTTAATTTCGAGTGTGCTAGCTGGAGAAATTGTTTTATTATGTTATAGCTCAAACACAACACTCTCAAACAGTTCCAAACTTTCAGGGCATGATCTTTAAAAGTAGCATAATTATTTTTTATAAACATCATTTATACTGTTTTTCCCAAATATAGTCACATATTAAGTCAAACAATCTGTAAATATACCAAATAGAAACACACTAAAATGATGCAAAATAATATGAAAGGAGTGAAAAAGATGAAAAAGAAAAAAATTATAAATAGAATTAAGCTTTCATTTTTCTTTTTTTTCCTGTACTTTACTGCTTATTTTCATTAATTTTTTCTTGGATTAAAATTGCTAATGTACTTCCATTCTTAACAAATTTTTTAGGTTATGGAAAGTTTGTCCACCATTTTTTTCAAGCAGGCTACATTTCCAAGAGTTCTGTCCCTCATACTATTGTATACTCTATATACATAGTGCTGTATGGCAAGAAGGTAAGTATAATTATTAACATGTTTGCTTTTGTTAATTTATAGACCTCATGTTAAGCAATACAACTTTAATGTACCCTATTACAACTGATAACAATGACATCAAAACAACATGAATATTGTTAGTAGCTAGTAAGGCAAGCACACTCTAGGGATTTGAATAGAAAAGTAAATACTTTTTGCTTGGCCACAACTGCACTATATATTATACAAGTATCTATATATTTATCATCATACATTCACTCATTATTTCACAAAGAATATGAACATTTCACCTCCTTTGAATACAAGTGCTAATGTAAACAAGGAAATAGTCAAAGTTAAAAAAAATTGTGAGAAGTGGCTGGTTAAAAAAATGTGTAAAGAAAGATGGCTGCATAGAAATGTCAACTGGTTACATGGTTTAGCTGTGAAACAAGGATGCTAGTTTCCATTATGATGGAACCACTCAATTGTTCAATGCAAATAAGAAGGTACTCACGAATTGCCACTGACTTAAAGGCTATTTTGAAGGCTCACCTGAAACCGAAACCATTGATAATAGCTGAGAGATTTAACTTCCACCAGTGGATACAGAAAGATACTGAGATCACTGCATCGTATATGGCTGAATTGAGGATGTTGGCAGTCATGTGTGAATTTGAGACTTGCCTAACAGAGGCATTGAGAGACACTAGTGTGCAGGCTACATAGTGAAGCCATTCGGAGAAGGTTACTGAATGAAACCGACCTTACTCTGGAAAAAGCGTATGCAACTGCCCACAGAATGGATGTTCCCAGGCAGAGAGCTAGCGAGCTAAGGAGTTGTTCGGCTGTGCCATTGAATGAGAAATCCCAGTTTCAATACTTGCTGAAGCCTAGGAAATCTTCTGGGGGTGCCAGATCTACCAAACTGTCAGCTAGGACAACCAACAAGGCAGATTTCTGGCATTGTGGAAAGAGGGGCCATTTTCCAGACAGCTGTTTCTATAAAAGCCAACAATGCAGGATTTGCCGTAAGACTGGACACATTGCAAGGATGTGTAGTAAATCACATCAAGCTAATGTTGTGCAGCAGGAAGAGGAGCTCTCTGATGCTGAGTTGGACAATTCTCATCCAGATGAGTTGCCCCTCAATAACATTGATGGTAAAGCCAGTTATTAGCAGGGCAGGATTTAGAGTGGACCTAGTGGTAGATGGCAATTCACTGGTAATGGAGTTAGATACTGGGGCTTCGGTATCCATAGTCTACAAGCACACTTGGGAGAGATTTTTCAGGGAGTGACATTGGAGCCTTCTGATGTTAGGTTGACCACATATTCAGGATAAAGCTTACCATGCTGGGAAACAAGGTCCAGTATGGACTGGAAGAGTTTTACTTGCCCGTTCTTGTTGTAAAAGGCAGAGGAGCGTCACTTTTTGGACATAATTGGCTGGAATTCATCAAAATTGACTGGTAATCCATTAAATTATTATCTAGCAAAGTGGATGATTTGCTTACCAAACACAAACAGGTATTTGAGGAGGGATTTGGTACCATGACTGATGTTCAAGCCAGGCTAACTGTGAAACCAGGGGCCATGCCCAAGCTTTTCCATCCACATTCGTTGCTATATGCCATCAAGGGTGCGATCAAACATGAGTTGGAGAGGTTGGAGAGACGGGGAATCATTGAGCAGGTGAAGTATAGTAGCTGGGCTGCACCTGTAGTGCCGGTACCAAAGGCAGATGGTACCATATGCCTCTGCAGTGATTATAAGGTGACCATTAATCCCGTTTTTGGAAGTGGACGAGTTTCCAGTGCCAACGCCAGAGGACTTGTTTGCAACCTTAGTGGGCGGAGAGAAATTTACTAAACTGGATTTGTCAAGAGCCTACCAGCAGGTAGTACTGGAGCCATCGTCTCGTAAGTATGTAACAGTAAATACACACAGAGGACTTTATCAATATACTCGGTTGCCATTTGGAGTAGCTTCAGCCCCCACCCTATTTCATAAAATAATGGGACATTGTTACAGGGTATCCGGGGAGTTGTAGTCTATCTGGATGACATATTGATTACGGGAGATACTGAGGCTGAACACCTGAATAACTTGCAAGAGGTCTTACAGAGGTTAGAAGAAAAGGGACTGAGGCTGATACGTGAGAAATACTCTTTTCTCCAAGAAAAGAGTATGGGATAGACAAAAATGGGCTGCATGCATTGCAGTCCAAAGTGTCTGCCATTGTGAATGCACCAACACCCAAGAATGTGCCAGAGTTAAGAGCCTTTCTTGGGCTGGTGAATTATTATGGAAAGTTTATATGCCAGCTTTTCACAGTGGCACACCCCCTTAACCGATTATTAGGTAAACAGTTCCATGGAAGTGGAAACAACAGGCTTTTCGGTTATTAAAAAAAAATTGGCCTCGAGTGAAGTGTTGGCTCATTATGACCAAGTATGCCAGTTAAGTTGGACTGTGATGCCTCGTCATATGGTATTGGGGCAGTTTTAGCTCATGTATGTCCTGACGGGTAGGAAAGACCAATAGCCTATGAACCCTGAGCATGGCAGAGCGAAATTACATTCAAATTGAGAAAGAAGGTCTAGCCTTGATTTTTGGTGTGAAGAGTACCTGTATGGTCAGAGATTTACTTTGGTAACGGACCATAAGCCCTTGATGGCAATATAGGAGAATTTACCTACCGTGGCTGCCGCTAGGCTTCAGAGGTCGGCCATTTTCTTGCTGGGTTATCAATATCAATTAGAATTCCATTCCACAGGTAAACACACCAATGCCGATGGGTTTTCACGTCTTCCGCTGGGTGATACCACAGCTAAGAAAGATGAGTTGGCGATGGGGGCCACCATATTCACTCTACAACAGTTGAAGTCGTTACCAGTCACTGCAAAACAGTTGAAGGAGTAAACTGGAAGAGACCATGTTTGGAGCAAGGTACTAAGATACACCGAGAGTAGGTGGCACCAAATTATTCCTAATGAGCTCAAGCCTTTCCATCAGCAGCAACATGAGCTGGCTGTGGAAGCGGGATGCCTACTTTGGTTAATAAAAGTGGTAGTTCCAGAGAAATATCAGCCCCAGGTTTTGGTGCAACTGCATGCCCATCATCTGGGAATGGTTCGCATGAAAGGTCTAGCAAGGGCTCATGTGTGGTGGCCAGGGGTGAATGCAGATATTGAGAGGACTGTCAAGGCATGTGAGGCATATCACAGCACCCACAATCGCCCTCTGCCTGTTGTTCTACATTCCTGGCCATGGCCCACAGATGGGAGTGAGTACACATCGACTACGCAGGACCATTTATGTGTACCATGTTCCTCATTGTGATTGATGCCTACTCCAAGTCACTTATCTATCAGGGTCATTTCTACATATGTCCAAAGAAAGGTAACTAGGTAATTTGGCATCTCTGAGGAAGGCAAGAGCATCTAGTCGAAATGTTGAGTGAATACAATTTGAAGTTGATTATTGAGAAGGTGATTATAATGTTATTATGTCAACTGAGAGTTCATTGAGAACTAATAAATTGTCATGGTTGTAGTTCACTCTTGAGTATTGTGTAGTATAACAAACCATGAAATAATTTACCTTTTTTTAATAAAATATCTTTGAAAGTCCATAAAATTTAATTACTGGAATAATATTTAACAATGAAAATGACATCAAAATAGATTTTTTTTTAACTATGAATATTTTACCACATGTGTGTCATTACATTGATATAATATATTTTCTGCTGCACTTCTGTTGCCCTTGTCATTTTATAAGCGCTTCAACTCTCTGGATAGACCTCCTGAAATAACGTCATTACAAGCATTAGCAATCTCAGGTAAGAGATGGGAAGGAAGCAAACAGGTTGCAGAAGCTAAGAAAAAATCCCTAGAAGTTAACGCTGCTTTGTCACCATTACAGTGAACCTATCTCTTCTTTGTTGTAGGGCCTACTATCACATACCAACTCCTCCCCAACTGCTACTCTCCATATAACCTTATAAACATGAGCATCTCACAAATCCAAACTTGACATATGTGTTCTACCCGAGCTGCACTACCTATCACTTGTAACAAAGAGAATTATTGCCTTCTCTCTAAAGTGAGGAGGGTTTCAGATAAGTTCCAGTAAGAAAAGTTTAATCTGCCCTTTCACAACAGAAGAGCTTCCTGAATCACAAGTAAATACCCTGAAGAGTTATTCATATCTGTAATTGCAATCATAATCCTTGTATTTTTTCTTTCGACTGTACAATCTGTATTAAAGGTTGCTGACGATTTAGCAGGCGTAACAAGGATGTAATGAGGTTCTATCCTTGTAAAATCATTCATTGTGTGCTTTTGTTACCACCATGTTGCAAGGTTGTTTATGGTTGTTAGAACCTTAACCAAATAGTGCACTTCAATAAATTATAATCACTCTGGAAATAAAATCAATCATAGATGCGAATTTATTAATTTGTACTCAAAATAGTGTGTGGGTTTATAATAACTCCACTTCTTTACGTCAATTCTCTCCACCACTCACTTGCCAACCCTGAACCTTGCACTTGTGTTACTAGCTACAATGTATAAATAGTTCCCCTAAAGGTAACTTAGCCAAAACATTGTTGTTGTTTAAAAAAAATCTATCCAGCATTCCATATGGTCATGTCAATTATTAATTTATAACTGATTAACCAATGGTGGTGACCAAATGACTACATAGACATGCGAAAATGCTCCTATAACTATCTGTTAAGTATCTCTCCCGGCATAGCAGTCTGCAATAAATGTACATGACTATTCACTATTTAAAGACCAAATCATCAAGTTCCTTTTCTAACTATAATTTTTTTTAAACTTTATCAAATTAAAATTACTCTGTTCTCAAGGTGCAATCAGACTGCAAGGAGGCACAACTACTAGCAGATGTGTGGAAGTCTACTACAACAGCACTTGGGCACTGTGTGTGATGATGAATGGGGAGCTGCTGATGCACAAGTTGCTTGCAGACAACTAGGATATTCTGCAACTGGAGCTACAGCACTTACTGGTCCTGGTATACCTGGTGGCTCAGGGCGGATCTGGCTGGACGATATCGATTGTGTTGGAACTGAGAGCAATCTCTTTAAATGTGTTTCAAATTCAGTTGGAAACCATAACTGCAGTCACTTTGATGATGCAGGACTGAATTGTCAAGATAATAATCATGCACACTAAGATATAATTCCATATTTCATTCTTGATTATTCAGAGGGTTATCAGGACTTTCTTTCAAATGACATTGAATGACATAGTTAACAGGGAATATAAAATTAGAATGCGGTAGTATATAGTTCAATATTACATTAATTTGTATACAAACTCGATGATATAGTAATTCTCTTTTGATTGGTCACACTTGCATTGTTGCACAGCATTTTTTCCCCATCCAGATATGGAGATGATATGTTTAGACCATTTTTATGTACACACACTATCATAAATATACATGTTAGAGATATGTTCTAAGAACTAGCTATAACTAAACCAGAGGCACAGGACATAATCTATACTTCTACTAGTAAGCTACTATCGGCTTAAAAAAATAATCTCAAAGATCAATTATTTTGCTCCTAAACATTTTAGGCAGTTTCTTGAGACTTCATCAAAAATAATGTTGAAGGCTACAGCAACTAGCTGAAATTTTGTGGAGCTAAATGATGAGAAAGCTACTATGTCAACTCTGAGTGATACTGAGAGGTCAGTAAGTTAATTACCATACTTCATGGCTTTCTTTATAAAATAAACTCTAGTATTTGAGCTAGAAGGCATGATTTGAGCTAGTTTTGTGATAACTCAGCTTTAAGTAAGTGAAATTTACCACTCTATTTGAATATTTTCTTTCTAATTGTGCAATCTCCTATGAAGTTTTGAATTATTTAACAGGTTCTTCTAAGAGTTAAATTTTACAATGAGCTAGTCATTAATAATATCATAGTACATAATGTCCATCTTGAATTTTAATGAAAACGTTATAGGCATCAAAATTCCCACTTTCAATATTATTGCATGTTATCTCAACACAGCAAATACCTACTTATTTCCTAGCAATTTTGCTCCTTACCCAGAAACCATTATTTTTATTAGTGGTGCAATTGTACCGCTAAGATAGTAGCTGTAATACTTTTTATGGTTATTACAGCTACTGAATGTAGATCAGATAGTGACTCCTCAGGAACATAGATTGCTAGTGGCAAGTTTTCTGACCTCATCACTTACTGCTGATTAATCTTCAGTTTGATTCCCTAGATATAACTCAACAATTCCAGAGCTATCTTGTAGATCCTTGTTATTTCTTTGGTTACTGAAGAAGAGTAGGAGAGGCTGGTATCTGAAGTAATACTAATAATAAGGCATTTATACTTGGCTGTTCATACATACACATCATGAAATCAAGTCCACCAAATTTAATCCATAAAAAATGGCAGACAGCTGCCAGCAATTGTTGCACAATAATTATTACCAATTTAAGATAAAAACACACCCACTTCCAGAATAGAATTTATTAATCAGGTAAACTAGCATAAATATTTCAATTGTGAGTAGATAAATAAAGAAAAAGGCACTGGTGTGTGTATGCTCTGCTGTTAATCCACTTGTGTTTGTTGTTACGGTTCTCCAACGATTGCAGATCCCTAACACTTTTCAAATATTCATATAATAATAGTCCAAATATAGTAATGAGTCTGCTCCATTGAGGAAAGCAGACATAAACTTCACAGCACTATGTTATGATATAACTACAACAAAACAGACTGCCAAAAAAATCAATCCAAGATGCCTCCACTGCCAGGAAGGGAGGGGATCAGGTTAGTTGTAGAAGAACATTTAGAATCTCCATTAACTCATTGAACATGTATCAGAAACCATTGTAAATACCTCACACTCGGAAACTGTTTTTGATATTATTAAAAATCAAAAATAAGTAATGCAATACACTTCTCCAATAGCAGCCAACTCTGTCACTCATTTACCACAATATTTACAACTCTTGAAGAGTACTATCTGACAAGATCCCCATCCAATATAAACTAGTTATGCAATTTATTTGTTATAAAAAATTCTAGAAAAAGCACTCAGAGAACCTTAAAAGAGCATGTCAAAACTATAGCTACAATCCACAGCAGTACCTATATCTCCTGTATTTGTCTAGACTTAGGTCCAACCACCGAAATCCGAAAATGTACTCGAGTAGCTAGCTACTGAATTTCTAAGTGCCCACAACTTGGGCTAATTACACACCTACTTGTGTAATATGCTACAGTTTTCAATAGAGTACCTGAGTGCTGCATGAGAAAGTTATAGGTACAAACCTCTGCTATAGCTATAGCTGCAGCAGGGGTCGATAGGCAAATGAAACTCAATAATAGAAATTGTAGGTGCAATTTTAAATGCATCATTAGGAATTAAGCTGCCAAAGAAACGAATTCTGATATATAATTAGGATGACATAATAATTGGAGCTTTTATGGGAGGTGGGTAAGCTTTTAAGTCCTGTTTGAGATTTTGCAATCACTGACAGTTAATAGGTGGTAGTTACACTCTGTTAACTTGTTAACATCCAGGAAAAACAGCTGCTAAATGATACTACATATGTAAGCATAGCTTCATTTCAGTCCCAATGATTAATTTATTGCCGATATTTAGAATTGCAGGTAACCATGTGACAAGATGATGCTGATATACTATGCTCTGCATATGAATAACTCAATTAAAGTTTGTGTGAATAATGACACCATAAAATCAATAGCATGGTGTCTTCAAACTTCTATTCTTACAGTGTGGGTATATTATAGTCCAAATTTTCTGTGCCACCAAGTCCAAGCTTAGATTCACCACATTTTCCACACTGCATTTTTAAGGTATTGACTGCCTTAATAATTGTATCATCGTTGTCAAGAAGAACTCATGAAAATTCCGTTTAGGGAATCTAGATTCATCGTGCAGCTGTAAGGCAATTTCAAGGCTAGTACACAGAAGGATTCCTTCAATCACACTTAAAAGATAATGGTTGTTCTTACAATTCTCTTGATTCTTAATGAATTAGCAATTGATGTTCCGCGTTCTTTATTGATTGTGTTTGTCTGCCAACCACTCATTACATGGAGATGTGTCAAACATTTGGCATGTCTTTGAAGAATCCCCTCTTTACCTGTTGCTTGCTTCCAATCCCTAAAATCGGTTTCGTAAATCTTTCTTCAGCTCTACCATCACCCACAGTAAAATATCACCAGGCAAAACAAAAAGCAGCATCGTTTTGTACTGAATGCTGGAATTAAAATGGCTCTGTTGATGACAATGGCAAGTGTATAACTTTGGGTGGCACTAGAGGGATTAGTCCTGTCTATAGTTAAAATGCAAACCTACTATGGGGGAGCAATTACAAATAAGGACAACCTAGAGGGGATGTGTCGCAATGTGAAAGCAATTTATTAGCATTCTCAGTCAACTGCAGAACATCCCCGACATGAGTATTGTCTTACAGGCATTTTGAGTTGAACCTGCACTAAAGGTGAGGTACACCACCAGTCCCCACCCATAAGCCTATGATTCCTACAGACAAGGATAGTTACATGAAGGTTTTTTTGGTAAATTAATGTCTGAGGATCTTTTGTGCAAGTATTTAGGTGGCTATACAGATAATCAAAATGAGTTTTAATTCTGCAGGGTGGAATAGAGCGGATAAGATGGGAGCATATGAGTGTGGCAAGTGTCAGGCTTTCCGTCGATTTATATGTGGCGAGCTTTAATATTGGGAGGAAGGTTGGCTTTGGTAAGAACTAGGTATATCTATATAGTAGTGTGCTAACATGTCGTTTAAGTGTTCTATTTTGTTTGTGTATTTTACTTTGTATTGTCAAGCTAGCAGGGATTACTGGAGATGTTTGAAGACACATGTGGAGGGTGATTAAAGATGCACCTGGGCATGGGAGCCCTTCAAATTATGACGTGTTTATGCTTGCTAATTCAAAGCAACATAACAAAACAAATCAGATGCATCTTAAAATTGTTAGTTTTCAGGTTGTAGTTATGGAGGTTGGGGACACTGGCTGTTCATGAAAATAGAGGAAAGTGAAAGTCAATGGTCTTCTCAGAACATTTGTTTGTATACACACATAAACGTTCTTGGCCAGGTGCATTATCGGAGTTGATAATGACAGTAGTACTCCCACTATGGTTTTAGACAGTGGCAGTTACACTTTTGAGTACAGCTAGATTTTCATTAGTGAGCTGCACCTTAAAGTCCTGAGGCACCTTTTGAGAGGTGTTTTTGCACCGCCTGTAGCCTACATTCCATTGCTTCTTCCAGCCATGTAGCCACATTGGGGTTGCAAGAAAGCCATTAATGCCTACTCTCAGTGATTTGCAAGGCTCTCTCCATGAGGTCTTAGTTAAGAACAGCCCTACCTTCAGAGCGCTCTAGCTCTAGGTAATCAAAGACCTCTGCATCTACTTGTTGGCTGAAGACCTGGTGCACCAGCATGAAGTTTCCTTCTTTTCTTCCCACCACCAATGTTGGCATCAATCAGTGTATGTGTATAACCAACTTCATCAGTAGAGCAAAACATCCAAAACAAGACACACAAAACAAATGAATCAATAACCCCAGATCTCGAGATGCCTTTTGACAAGAGCAAGACTTGGCAAGGGTGATAAATAAATAAATAAATAGAGAATTAAGTAAACAGGGTAAGGACTCTGGAGTATATTGGTGTAATGTTCAGGGAAATGCATCTTTTCATTGAACTCATGCACTCTCTGTCAACTCCAATTTTTTTCCCTGTCTGTGATACATTTTGCATCCCTTGTCCTCTGTAACATTCTACAATCTCTACTTTATAAGCCACTGTGTAACTTTTCAGTTTTTTACCTGCACGACTCGGTGCCATCTTGAACAAACGCTATCTAGCTCAGCATAGACACTGAAATGGGAGTGGTCCTCGCAGAGGGCGCGACATGGACACATGGCCAAGTGGCTAAGTGGGTCGTAGCCAGTGGGTGCTCGATCTTGATCGTCCTAAAACCAGAACGGTTTAAGCCCTTCCCCAGCACCTCGAGCTATGTGTGCGTAAATGTGTGTGTGGATAGGTTCAGCACTTACCCCCTCAGGTCGCGGTGGTCCTGGTCCCTCTTTGACCTGTAGTAGGTGTTTATGGGGGCGGAATTGGGTCGGTTGGTGGTGGTGGAGGTGCGGTGTTTGCAGGAGGGATTGGGTCGGTTGGTGGTGGTGGAGGCGCGCGGGGGTGGTGTTTGCAGGAGGGATTGGGTCAGTTGGTGGTGGTGGTGGTGGTGCGACAGGAGTGGTGTTTGCAGGTGGGAGTGTGCTGGCATCTGGGTCGGTGGGTGGTGGCTGTGGCGGTGGCCGTGCTTGACATTGGGGTTGTGCTGCTGTGGGTTTTGTTTTGGTTGTAGGTCGGGTGGTGTGTTGCAGTGGCTTGCGTCTGTCTCCCTGGTTGGGGCCTGGTCCCCTCACCAGGGGGTTTGTGGTTCCCCTGGTGATACTTTGGGGGTGACGGGGGACCGTCCCCGACCAAAAATTCATTGGGTAGTTTGCACGATGAGTGGAGCGGGGGGGGGGGGGGGGGGGGGGGTGTAGAGCGGGGGGCGGGTGAGGTTGGGGTGGTGTTGTGGTGGTGGAAGATACTGAGGTAGTGGCTTTTGTTGAGGATGATTGGGGTGTGGTTGGGGGTATAGTGCTGGGTGATGTTGTATGGGTTGATGTGTTGGGTGATTACAGTGTGGTCATGGGTTGGGTTGTGGTTGGGGTTGGGGTGGTGGAATTTGTGGTTGATGATGTTGTGGGGGATGATTGTGGTGTGGAGGTGGATTGGGTTGTGGTTGGGGTGTGGGTATTGTGGTGGGTGATGTGATGGTTGATGTGTTGGGTGATTACAGAATGTTGGGGGGTTGGGTTTTGGGAGGGGTTGGTTGAACTGTGGTGGTGGATTGGGTTGTGGAAGGGGGTTTAGTTGTGGTATTGGTTGGTAGAGTTCTGGTGGTAGGTGTAGGTAGGGGTGGGAGAATTGGGGGTTTATTGGGTGGCGGTCGACCCCCTGCTGGTAGGCTGATGATGGGCGGCGACTGGTCTCCTGCACGTCTGCTGTCGATGGGCGGCTGCTGGGCCCCTGCTGGTCAGCTGCTGGGCGGCGGCTGGGCCCCTGCTGGTCGGCTGCTGGGCGGCGGCTGTGCTCTGGTTGGTCGGCTGCTGGGCGGCTGCTGGGTCCTTGGCTGCTGGCAGTCGATCGGTAGCCGGTTGGTTCCCTCTGCCCTTCTGCGGCGCCTAGTGTCTCTTCTTTTCTCCCTCCTGCCCCCGCCATTACCCCTCTCCCCCCCCTTCCCCCATCACTCCCTCCCCCGCGACCAACGGTGGTATTTGTGTTCTGGATGGCGACAGTGGTGTAGGTTGGGGTAGGGTGGGGCCTCGGCGGTGGTAGGGGTGCACCAGTCAGGTTAGGCATAGCGATACGCCTGGTGGTATACTCATCCAAGTACCGGGACTCGACGCTCTGGACCGGGGCTGGGGGGGCTGGTGGGCTGTAGCGGCTGAGCTTATGGTTTGCCCTTTTCCTCAGCCTCCCCGTGAATCTAGTTAGATTATGGATGGTTCTGGTCCAGAGCATCGAGTCGTCATCCTCCCTGGTTGCACATACCACATACATAATTAATTACAATAATGTGGGTGGTTATGCCGTGGAGTCATTTTGCACAAGTGTGGGTCACGGGTCAGCCTGTCATGGGCATACTCACAGGCTTGGGCCTCAATTATGGTTCTCTCTTCCAACTCCTCGTAGTGCTCAATGAGGGCCTTGAGCATCTCATCTTCGTCCCTCTCAGCAATGTCCGAGAATGCTCGTGTGACTTTGCTGGAGTCCGTCTCCATCACCCAGCACTCCTTTCGCTGGAGTCTCAGACACTTTGGGGTTTGGCGGCGGCTCAGTGAGTCCCGGAGGAATTGCAGGTGGACTCTTGCCCTGATATAGAATGCCGTGCTCCTCCGGAACTCACTCCTGGTCCTGAGCAGTTCCTCCCCCATGCTTGGTATCTCGGCTGGCGGTGGTGTGGGTGGGGCTGGGGAGCCTGGTGGTGTGGGTAATGTTGTGGGGGACATGGCCATCCCCGATGTGAAGGATAGTGATGATGTAGATGATTGTGTGGGGGACATGCTCGACCCAGATCCAAAGCTTATGATTTTGTCATCGTATGGTCCATCTGGTGGGGCGACCGACTATGGGCTGCCACCACCTTGGACCTCGTAATCAATAAGGAGGTGGGGGAGTAGGGGTGAAGGGGAAGTGGGGGAGGCCAACCGGGGAGCAGTTTGTGGTGGCTTTAGACCAGGGTTGGAACTTGCAGTGCCGCAAGAACCTTATAGAACAGGTAATGATGGAACAATCTGATTGGAATTTACAGTGCTGGAACAACCTTGCTTTAGACCATCCAAAAATTATACAGATATTTCCAAAGTTTTAGAGGCATTGCGTGCTCACATTTCAAACTTATGGTGAACAAAGAGGTAAGTCATATAATGGCTACCCCGTATATATATATATATACCAGGAAGCTCATTTCTTGCTGAGAGGAAGTAAACTTCACACTGAGTCTATTCATGACTGTTGTGCAGTGGTCCTGAATATGTTGCTCCACTGACTTAGCCACTTCCTTTTCTAGTTGGAAACTGTCTTGGTGGGCATGAGGTCTTCTCAAGTGGTCTTCTCAAGTGGCCAATATCATGCAAACACATTTCCCCAACTTTGATGGCTCATTTCCATGATTCATGGAAATCTATATTTTAAATTTCAGTGACATCATAACTTTGGCATTACTTGATTCAATTTTATTGTTTCTCATATCGTTTGAGAGTTCCTTAATTTAGTGCTTAATTTAGTGCTCTGTAATGTGGGCGTGTCAGATTAATTTTTTACTGCCAAGCTATGTTCAGTAAAAGAGGTGACCTTTGGGTCTTAATTGGTATTGCACATGCAATTACCATGATTTAATAAACTGGGCTTGTAGAGCAACAAAGTGTTACAAGGAAAGGCTGAAATTCTAAGAAAATGTGCCTGCAGAGAGATATTCAACATGTCAGTGGAAAACACAGACTAGCAATGTGCTGCAAACAATACCTGCACTGAGGAAAGATGGCGATTACAAATATGCTTCCATCTTTTTGTGGTTAGAGGTATATCCCTCCCCCTTAATAACATGAAACAGTTTTTGTCAATTTTTATGCCGTCAAATTACTGCTGCAATTTTTCTCTCTTTGCTTGTTCCAGGACTCCAAGTTCCACACCAAGTCTTGACCAATAAACACTTGTAACATTTTTAATTGTTTTTTTAAAATATATCTATTAATATTATTTACTGTTATTATTGTCTGCACTATTCATTAGTTTCATGTCCATAGTGTATACTAGCAGACGTATATACCTGCACTCAGTCGTGGTAATATTTTCAAGCATGAGCACTGGTCGTGGCCAACATGAGGACGCCATGTCCCCGAGTATTTTGTGGGCGATGGTGAAGCGTGAATTTGGACAAGCAAAAGGCAGATAGTGCAAAGTAAAGATTGAGGCACAGCTATATAGACAATTACGAGTAGGTAATGACAATTTTGATACATGTGTCTGCTATATATCCATGTGGCAAGTGCTTTCTCCAAACATGCTGATGCATGGCTAGTGTGTTCATTTTAAAACGGCAGGCCCAACAAAGGCATCTCCATTTACCAGAAGTCTCCATTACTATTACAGTGTCCTTATAAGTGCAGATGAGGGCCAACTGAAGCAAGAACATCAACAGTTCTGCTGCAGGTGAGGATCTAATGTGATATGCAACATCAAAGTCGCCCTGTGCACGTGTGCATAGAAAATTCTGAAATACATGAGAAAATGCATTTGACATGGAAGCACAGGACATTGGAATGTGTGGGTCTCGTGATCGATGAGCAAGATTTGATCTACAGATAAGATTTGTCACTTGATTTACTATTGGAAATGTCTAATGGGAAGCCACCAACTGTCATGTCTTGCTCTGAGGAACGTTGCAAATGGTGGTCACATGTATTTTCATACCATTTATATACATGAGGAAGAGGTATATATAATTATACTTGCTCGGGAAAGGAAAGAGATGCAAATATGTCAACTGCAACTTTTAATTTTTACATCCATTGTAGTGGGCTCGTGCAAAAGCAGCTCGAGACACAACACACACATGCACATCAGATGGTTGACACATATATAGTGTGGCTGAGGAATAGCCCAATGCTATTTACTGCTTATTGGTATGTTAGAATCCGAACCAGCGATGTCAGCTCTTCGTTTAAATATTCCATGTGCAGATCTGGGCCACATTATTCCCAGGTTGTCCACGAGTATTAATTGCCGACTTCAAACGAGCTGCGTGGCCATTCTGGGAGAAAGTGACGCTGATCCAAAATATTCAGGGCCCTATTAATTAAGTTAGTTGCTTTGAAGTGAGTGAATAAGAAAATACTTCAGGAGAGAAATTATTCAGTTTCCACCCATCTTAATGGCATCATAAATTCATTCTCCAACTCTAATGGTGAACATGATTGTGGACATGATGATATTCATAATTATGTTTAAAGAGTTCTTCTTACTGTCTCTCTTTACAATGCAGAATATATCATCAAAATATCTATATAATGAAATTAGTAGCATTCATTTCAAGCTAACAATATAACAAAAAACAAATATATAAAAAAATTAGCATCCAGGAAGGATTAAAAAATATAATTAACAATATATATATATATAGCTATATAATACAGCAACTAGGATTAACATATATAATACATAACACAAAAATAAAGAAAAATATTTGTAACTAATTAACAATATATATAACAACTATAATACAAACAAAAATAAATAATTAGCACACACAACTAGAATACAACATAAAAAAATAAAACTAGGATTAATACAATATGTAACTAGAATCCCTCCCCTTTATAGTCACCCTAGTGGTAGCTTAATGTAACCCTTATCATTTGGTTGGATAGGGTATCTATATAGTTACACACAAAGAAAAACCAATGATGTACCTGGTTTAGTGATTGCCAGCAATCGAAGGTCTAAAACATTTACTCTCTGTGAGACAAATAAAGGTATGGATGTACAAAAGATGCACGTCCCTTCTTTGCATTAAGACTCTTTGTTAACCCTCTCTCAGTGACTACTATCAAGAAGCTGAACTCGCTTGGTACCAGATAAATATGTTTGGGTCCTTCACACTGCACAACTGAGGCCATTATAAACTACCCTTGTGTTCTAATGTGTTCTAAACATCCTCACCACCAAGAGCCACTCTAACAAGGCCAAACTTTCAGTCTGCCTCTGCTGCAACTTTATCTCGGGGGGGGGGGGGGGAGGGATATCTTAGTAGACCAAATACATGTATCATGTATTTCACTTTCAAGAAGTTTTGGCCTTGGGTGTGCAATAACAGACCAACCAAGGAATCTCCTGTCTCTGGCCATGATTCTGTTGAGTTGATCAATAGGAAAATGCTTCCAAATCAACAAGACAGAAGAGAAATGGAATTCTAGCCTCGAGAGATTATCCATACAGAGGAAATTAACAGTGGTGCATGCAGCAGAAGAGAATAGGCTTTGGAACTAGATCATGGACAGCCTACCACCAGGCCAGCTGACATTCCTCCAGCACGCAGCCCCAGACACACTTCATACTCCTATCAACCTAAGACACCGAGATATCCAAATGTCATCTCTACAGATCTCTCTCTCTCTTGACCATCTATTCCCTGTCTGACATCATGCATGCCCTGACCAGTCCATCTCAGGTCCCGCGTCATTCTCAGAGCCTCTTTTACATGTCAACACTTGCATAGTCCTGAACAACCATGCGATCCTCAAAAAGATTCCAAGGACTGAGTGTGGAGGTGCACCACCATTTATAGAGCCACTTCATGTGATCATTGCGGAAGTTGTTCTAGCCCCCATAAGACGAGCTAGTGATGAAGAAGTGATGGGTGAACCATAGCTAACCACAGTGCTTATTGAATATTGAATATAGAGGCACATATTTACAATTAGCGTCTTCAAGTAAAAACAAACGACACAAGTTACAAGTATAAATGAATGGTTGACAAACAACAGTTGAAAAATGTTCCTCAGCAGCAGAAATTGTTGTCATCATAAATCAATTCTAAATCTCGAGGAGCCTTTTTATGTGCTTACATAATATACTTCTAGTGAGTAGATCATGCGAGTCAATATCTACTTCATCAGAACAGAGGCTCCGAATAATTTTCTGATCATTCCAACGCCACAGGTGTCTTGATAGAAACTGCTCACTACATAAGTGTGTGGAAAAAGTGCAATAATGGATGCGAAGAGTTTCAAATGTGATCGTAACTCACGTAAAGCTAGCCATAGCTTCTGAAGGACAAACATACGTGCTTTTCTTTGACTTGCCATTGTAGAAGTAAAATTGTTGATCATGTTTGCTCAAGTGCATGTGCCAGGGATCTAAAAGAGAAATAAATAATAAATAAACCTGGCCCCTATATGTACATAAAGGCTATGGCATGGTTTCTAGTATACTACAGAAGTGTCTAGTATACTACAAGAAGTGTCTAGTATACTACAAGAAGTGTCTAGTATACTACAAGAAGTGTCTAGTATACTACAAGAAGTGCTGTATTGAGATTCATAAAGTAGTAATCCCACAAACCCTAGACCCAGTGTAAATGATTGCAGTATGTGCACAAAATTTGTAGTTTTCCCATTGCTATTGAGACAGGCGCATGCTGGTGAGAGTGGAGTCAGCTTTCTGTTGGTGCAGAGATGGAAGCTGACAGTGATCGAGCAGCAGCTGCTAGTCACCAACTTTGCTGCAAATATGCCAGTGATCGCTAACATAGAGTGGTACAATAGGCAAGGTCAGACAGAGGTCACTCAATCATTAGCAACCACTTTTCAAGAGTGGAATACAGACCAAGAATACAGACCGTGTGATAGCTCCTTTAAAATTCAGTTCCACAATATCCTTTTCCCCTTCCTTCCAGACACATAGTTTTCTAAATACTCAAGTTTTACCTTTCGTCAACCGAAAGAAAATAACTCCTTGAGGAGCTATCAGTATTTCTTCATTCCTAATATTGATTGTAGGCAATAGTCCATGATGACCTTTGCACATTGTCATCTTCAACCTGCACAACAACAGCAAAATATCCTGGTCAGCAAAGTCAATGAGCATTACCATATCTGCTGGGGCATAAGTGGCAGTTTTTGCTTCAGTGGAAGACCACTTTAGGGGAAGCCCATTACTATTCTAACAAATGTGGCACTGAGTAGGGTAATTATTAGGGAGAATACTTAGCAAAAGTACTGAAATTCTGTTAAATTCACAGATGCTGAATTACCATACATGAAAGCACACCTGCCATTGTTGAATAGTTGTAGTGATTCTAGTCAGTGAGAGCACCAACTGCTTTGCAGCGATTCTTCAACAAAGTGCTTCGCTATATGTACAGTAGAAGCCAGGAACATTTTCAGGTTGAGGAAGAACACTGTCTCACTTTCTAGAGCACTGAAGGATAGACTGCGACTTTTACTCTAGCTGCAAGTATTGCTGAGTCTTAGTCACATGCGCAATGGTTTATGATGTAATTACTATAAATATTGTATACATGTGAAAAATGTTCACGATTGGATGGCCACTCACCAGCTATTTCCCCCCGTCCCCCTGTACGTGGTTATTTCCCTATTCCTCCTGTTCCCCTGTATGTGGTTATTTCCCTATTCCCCTGTACGTGGTATTTCCCTATTCCCCCTGTTCCCCTGTACGTGGTTATTTCTCTATTTCCCCTGTACGTCTCTATTCCTCCTGTTCCGCCGTACGTGGTTATTTCCCTATTCCCCCTGTTCCCCCATATGTGGTTATTTCCCTATTCCCCCTGTTCCCCCGTACGTGGTTATTTCCCTATATCGGCACACTCTACAATACAAAATACTGTAAATAAATTACCGAGAAAACTCTCTCTCCAAGTCCGCAACCCGGAAAAAAGTCTTGCTCCTAAAAGGAAGCGATAATGAACAGCGTTTACAATGAGAAACTGATTGTACAGTACTTCAACATCGTTAGGTCTCCCCTAGAAGGCTTGTTGACTGACTTGCAGAGTTTCAGGGCGCATTCTTTCCTATAAGCCGAAAGATAATAAATTCCTCGTGAAAGATAAACAAAAATTGAGGCTTACCTTTCACTGAAAGACTTCTGGTCCATCGGTTTTCCATTTACACAAATCACATCAAATATGTGAAGAACATTTTGCTTTCGCTGAGCGGTACCCTAACATATGTAAGTATTATATCAAGAACTATGGTTTAACCCTTACATGGGTAAATTTACACAAAATCCAAAATTGTGAGTCAGTGAGTTTAACCCCTTAGCAATCACCCACAGGTGATTATTGCATTGACAACCACACACCCCTACCCCCATAGCTGCAAACTAAATTCCCTATCTTATGAATTATTCATTAGAACATAAACAGGCGTTTGTATCTATGATGAAGGTCTTACTTCTCCTGTAAGCTCTGTCACCAATTCAACTTCAAGGATTGTTTCCTTTGGTAGCTCAACTTTAAAAGTACTTGCTTTGAAGTTTGGTTTTGTGCTTGACAATTCCCACACCTGTACATCACATCTCTAGGAAGAAGGGGCAAGAAATAAACCATTAAATTAAAAATTAAATTAAAAATAAATTAAAAGAGGGAGAAAGTTGGAGAAAGTCACTTTAACAATTTCACTTTAATTTTTTTTATTATATAAATTGATTAAAAACAACAACAAAAGACCACAAGCAAACTATTTTGAATTGTCAATGAACTCTCAGTTGACATAATAACATTACAATAACCTCATAATCAACTATATAGCCTTCATCAGGAATAATTCCTGATGAAGGCTAGTTGAAATGTCGAGACAAAATACAAATTCAAGTTGATTATTGAGAACCATGAAACAGTATTATATCCATCTCTACTATAACAGTAAAATGATTAAAATCATTACTCAAAATGGTAAAGGGACATCTAATGTGGTAACAGTAAAATGACAGAATACCGTTTAAAATCATCTACACCAAATATTGTACAGATTTTTAAAAAACAAAAAACCCACAATACGAGTATATATGGTAAAGGGTCATTTAGCAATTGTTGTATAGATGGGTGTAACCTTGTTTCCATTCTAATAGAGCTTCAATTAATTTTGTATCAAGTTATCTGTTTGTGTTTAACTGGTGGTGAAGAACTAACTGCCTCCTGGGACTCCAGAACTTTTAAACACTTTATCTAACTTGTTACTTCTCGTACACTACACACTTCAGCATGTGCCATATTGTCTTGCTGCACCAGCCATGTCTTGTTGACTGTACCCAACAAATACGGACAAACAGAACAGCAAGCAATAAAGACACATAGATTATAAAGACCACATTTCATGCCCTTTTCAGTTTTTTGGGGCGAGGGGTTCCTGTTTACGACCTTCATGAAGGGTTCAAGGCATGCTGGAACCAGAACCAGTGGAAACAACATTTTAGGATACTAAGAAGCTGCCAAAGTGAGTAAACTTGATCTTTTGACGTCTGCTATTTTAGTAAGGGGCCAAACCAATATAGGGAAGTTACAACTCAATAAATTTTCATTAGAACAAAATTAATACACTAATATAATACTAAAATTTTAAATCTGCATTATATTTGGTGTTCTATGTAAAAGGTCCATTAATCTTATATAGCGAACCATATTTGTTTCATTGACTTGTCAATGCAATGAATATTTTAAACAACAACATGTTTGTCTTAACACAATAATGATTTCAACAGATTCAACAGAACACAACTCTCGTTAATTAAATACAAAAGCAAAGGAATCACCGGTATGTGGAAATAAGCTTTGTCGACCCACAACACCTGTGTGTATGCATGCACTTACCCCTAGCCCCACAAGTATATATCTTTTGCCACTGGCCCAGCACCATCTCCAAGAATGTACACCTTTCATGAAGTCCAGCGCGCGGACATCAACCTCGGTGAAACTCTGAGTGGCAAACTTGTCAAGTGGCAATTTAGGTTTGATTTTCTGGATAAAGATTTGCAGAGAAAATGCAGTCATGATTTCAATAGAGACATGGTCATATTTGGGGTGGCTCAACTGGGCAGAGAATAATTTAAAGGAAAACCCCCAAAAATTCGCTTCAAGAAGTAGATCTGAGCAACAACGACATTGACGATAGTTGGTACAAGAGCTGACCTTCAACTCCACCTAAGGGGCAGACACATGCTCCTGACCTCAGTGGCTTTAGCTGAATGCAGAGGTGGGTTAGAACCTCAGTTATCCATAAGGCTAGGGACTCGAGCCATGGATTGAATGTCACCATATATATTATATATATATTATATAAGTCAGTTATCCGAACTTCAGGTATCGAACACTAGGGACTCTAGCCATGGATTGAATGTCGCCATATATATTATATATATATATAAGTCAGTTATCCGAACTTCAGGTATCCGAACACCCTCCGGTCCCAACATGTTCGGATAACTGACTTCCTACTGTATATATATATATATATACTGTATATATATATATATATGTATATGTATATATATACAGTATAATTATATATATATACAATATATATATAGAAAAGTACTGGGATGGCTAGTCCTACTATAGTTTCATGCTAATGCAATCATCAGGGACAATGAGCAACTGAGGTGGCATGTGAGCATATATGAGGTGGGGCAGGCAAGTGGAAGTCCATGGATGGGCATTAATGAATGGGTGTTGATGAGTGTGGTAATTCAAACGCTCTTGAGGAGAAACTTGTTCTTGTGCCTACACTTTGAAAGGAATTCCGATCGCTTGTTCAATGATGATTGGCTGTCGGAGTATATGATGTGGAGTTTTTCAGCAATGCACAAGTTGCATAGGGCTCACGGATACAACTTTCAAGGCACGCTACACAAACCACAAGTTCTCCTTCAACCATGAAAACAAGAGAAACACTACAGAACTCTCCAAATACATATGGAAACTTAAAGACAGCAAAACCAGACACAACATAAAATGGGCTATTATCGACAGAGCAGCATCGTATTCCACCATATCGAAACGTTGCAACTTGTGCATTGTTGAAAAACTCCACATCATATACTCCGACAGCCAATCATCATTGAACAAGCGATCGGAATTCCTTTCAAAGTGTAGGCACAAGAACAAGTTTCTCCTCAAGAGCATTTGAATTACCACACTCATCAACACCCATTCATTAACGCCCATCCATGGACTTGCATCATCCCCACTTGCCTGCCCCACCTCATATATGCTCACATGCCACCTCAGTTGCTCATTGTCCCTGATGATTGCAATAGCATGAAACTGCAGTAGGACTAGCCATCCCAGTACTTTTCTATATTCAATAGCTCTGCCTTAACACAGCATCGAGCAGTATTTGTAGCCTTCATCAGCAAACTACCTTCTAAGTATATATATATATATATATATATATAGGAAACAACAAAACTGTTCTTGTTAGACAGTAGCTAGAAATTCAAACACTTCCTGGCCCGCTGTGAAGCACTCCAATCTTTCCGCCTGTACAGTACTTCTAATTTCTTCTCCTAGAGTGTATGACTCCCCTACGTCCCCAGCTATAGCAGCCACACTCAACTCCTTCAGCAGCTCTCCATTCTGCATTCTGCTTAAGCTCGATACGTGCTTGAAAAGGGAAAAATAATAGTTTGTAAAATATTCTACGTCTACTAAACTTCTACTCTAAAAACAAAACAAACAACAGCAACAGCAGCCCATGTTCCAACTAGTGGACTTACTCTGCTTGGGACTTTTCTCTATCCTTCTTTTATAATGACGTAATTGTCAAGGGTACCACAGCTATCTATACCCAGTGGTGTGATATTACATGAGACTGTAACTCGTGATTTCGCATGTGCATATTTTTTTACCAGCATGCCCTCTCTAAAATTAGGGCAAGGGCAAGAGCTAGAAGGTTCTATTTTTAGTGCACACACACACAAAAGCAAAAGTCAACATTTTTCATTTCTTAGTTTCAATTTTTGGAACATAAGCAACACTCCACCTCCTAGCTTCAGATCAGAATGTTCAATAATGTTCTGTGCACGTACGCGCATGGGTTTTCTTAAGTGCAGAATATCATAGTTAGAAGGGTATGGTTCTGGTGACTATGCTTGGAAGGCAATGCTTAACTGGAGGAAACACAGAACTGACTCACACACTTGGATACCGTCACATCACTAGATTGGAGTGATGTGCATTTGAAAGAAGATTCAGAGACTGATGCTCACCTGGAGATGACAAAGCTCCACAGAGGATTTATGTTTAGAATCAGCCGAGATACTGATGCTCACCTGGAGATGACAAAGCACTGCAGAGGATTTATGTTTAGAATCAGCCGAGATACCGATGCTCACCTGGAGATGACATAGCACTGCAGAGGATTTATGTTTAGAATCAGCCGAGATACTGATGCTCACCTGGAGATGACAAAGCACTGCAGAGGACTGATGTTTAGAATCAACTGAGATATAGTGCTTGAAAACATGACTACCTAATTTTATGCAAACATTACTATAACATATCTGAATTACACAATTGTTTCATATTTGGTACCTTTATTCTTAAGTGTCCTCTATATATGAATAAGTTCGGTTTCCATAGCAACAAAATTGACCAGAAAATGGCGTCCATGTAACCCAAGATGTAAAACTTCAATTCAGTGGTATTGCTAACGATTATTTCAATAGCAAAAATTCAATCACCTGAAAGCGTAAAAGACATCTGTAAGACAGATTTTCAAAAGTATAATATTTTTAAAAACTTTAAGATTCTTATTCGATTACAACTTCACAGGAAAAATCCAAAAAATTACTAAACAAGTAAAGCCAAACATTGCAAGACAAAATTGGGGGGGAGGGGAGGGAGAGGAGGGGGTAAATATAAGAAAGTTATAAGAAAGTTACAGGGTGAAATGTGCGATACTGTTGCCACCTTCAGACATTACATTAAAAAAAATCCTACGGTGAGATTTGTACTTCTTCATTGCCTGTTCAGCCATTTCCCCAGTAGTGTGTCCCTCTCTGTAAGCTTTCTCATAGTCATCTGCTTTCAGAAAATACTTCCTGATATTGTCCACAGTCACAGAGTCAAGAGCTGGTCGATGATCTTCCTCAGTTCTGGTTCGATGATCTTCCTCAGTTCTGGTTCGATGATCTTCCTCAGTTTGTGATGTGCGTGCGTGTATCTTTTTGCCTGTCCTCAGACCCTCTTTATCAGGCTCATCTCACAGTGGAATTTGGGGGTGAAGTCCGGATGACAATGATCAGCCAAATATATCTCAACTATCGTCTTCTCTGCTTTCAGATCTTCACGATTAGTGAGAATTATCCTCATGTCAGGAGCCTTCAAGGTGGAAGTATTGATGCCCCACTCCTCAACACCTGCTTCATTCCCTTGGGAACTCCATTAGTGTTGACTAAGTTCTGTATCTTGCCCACCCAAATTGTGTCTCTCATCACAGCTTGAGCAACCACCAGGTCCAATGTTCATTCTGTTCACATTGAGAGCACCTGGGGCATAGGCTTTGTGGCAGCTGCTCTGGTCAAAGAGCCACACAAGTGTGTGCATTGCAGGAGGATACTTGAACTCTGCGATATTTGCAGCTCTTTCAATCTGATTCATAAACTTCTCTCCACTCAAATATCCTGCTAGTCCAGCACCATATATACTCAAATAGCTCTCTTGCTTCTAACTCTTCTGGTGAGAATCGTAAATATCTATCATGTTCATCAATGAAGTCATTGACCATGATCCCACTGCCCTTGGTTTTGGGGAGAATAGCTAGCTTGTCAGCTGATCCCTACATCCACCCAAGCTTCATTAACGTTGAACATAGACCCAACATGATAAATCATAATTAGCTTCTTGTCATTCTGTTCAGATGGTGGCGAGGTCGACGGAGATGGGAAAGGTGGGAGTTCATCGCTACACAGGGGTCTGGGCTGGTGGTTACTTCGATCCTCTCCCAAATATTCTCCATGGTATTTCACCATTTCTTCACATTTGTGACCACCGATGTAGACCCTCTTCTAGTGGGACATCGGCTTGAAACCCAAGTGATGAAACCAGCGAACTGTAGTTCGAAATGAGATGGAGATGGGGAGACGTGCAAGTGGTGGCTAGGAAGAAGAGCCAAATTGACATATTCACAAAAATCTAACACAGTCATCTTTGGCTCTCCCTTCTTAAAAGCATTCTCACAAACCCACTTTGTAGCACTCACTCTCAAGTTTTCATCGCTCAACAATAAGAGATGACCCGCTTCCCTTGCTGACTCTCCTTCATTCTAAACTTGTTTTCAAAGAATTCTTTCCGATAACCCCGGAGAGTTCTCTCATGAACCCCTATAATATATATATAGCACATTAAACATAGCTATATATATATTATAGTGTGTTAGAGAATGAAAAACACACCTGTAATACTTGCAGACACCCAGGCTGCAACCATCTTGTTCATCTTCTGTCTGTTCTGAAAGCTCTCTTAGAGAAACACAGATAGCATCTTATGCTGTTCTAGAGACAGAATCAATATATATTCGTCTAACGCTTCTTGGGGTTCAGTATATTCATCTTCCTCTTCTGCATCCCCATCAGGATCCTCCTCTAAGTCTCTGTCTTCATGGTGCTGGTCTTCATCAACATCGCTGGGTGGACTTCTGGTGCAGATTATCCTGGTACTGGTGACTCGGGTTGCTGCCTCTGAAGAGCTTCTCTGCCTTCATTGCCTTGCTGTTCTTGTTCCTTTGAGCGCTTTGCTATTCTCATGCGCTCAGCTTTGGTATCACTTCTCCGCTTCTTTTTCCACCTACTACTAATCTCAGGATGATCGCTCATTGCAGCACAGCTAGAAGAAGGCTCAGAATGGCGGGAAAAATGAAACATAGAAGCCTGCGCAAAATGTAAATAAACGTGACTCGCACGCGGGCCATAGAAATAATAAATGTATAATAAGGCTTTTATGAAATTTTGGTAGTTATAATGCTAAGCATCATTTTAAACTCTATTTGTACTTAGTAGAACTACAACCATTAATGTATATAAGAATCATTTGCAAACATGATTCATACTAAATAAGAACTACAACCATTAATGTACTATAAGAATAATTTCCAAACATGATTTGTACTCAAGTAGAACTACAACAATTAATGTACGTTAAGTATTATTTGCAAACATGATCTGACAACCAATTGACCGTGTCAAGTTTGATATACTTACATCAACAAAAGAGCTAAAAACGCCAGCACAAGAAAGTTCTGATGGAGCCTTGCGGGGGATATTGGGCACCTAAAACAAACAGGTAGACAAGAGTATTCATGAACTCCAAATTTGGAGCCTTGCAGGGGACATTAGGCACCTAAAACAAACAGGAAGACAAGAGTATTTATGAACTCCAAACTTGGAGCCTTGCGGGGGACATTGGGCACCTAAAACAAACAGGAAGACAAGAGTATTTATGAACTCCAAACTTGGAGCCTTGCGGGGGACATTGGGCACCTAAAACAAACAGGAATGACAAGAGTATTTATGAACTCCAAACTTGGAGCCTTGCGGGGGACATTGGGCACCTAAAACAAAGAGGAAGACAAGAGTATTCATGAACTCCAAACTTGGAGCCTTGCGGGGGACATTGGGCACCTAAAAAAACAGGAATGACAAGAGTATTCATGAACTCCAAACTTGGAGCCTTGCGGGGGGACATTGGGCACCTAAAACAAACAGGAATGACAAGAGTATTCATGAACTCCAAACTTGGAGCCTTGCGGGGGGACATTGGGTACCTAAAACAAACAGGAATGACTAGAGTATTCATGAACTCCAAACTTGGAGCCTTGCGGGGGACATTGGGCACCTAAAACAAACAGGAATGACAAGAGTATTCATGAACTCCAAACTTGGAGGGACATTGGGCACATAAAACAAACAGGAATGACAAGAGTACAGTAGAACGCCAGTTATCCGAACTCCAGATATCCGAACACTCCAGTCAACCGAACACCGAAATATGAAACTACACCCACTTCATTACCAGCATCGCAGGGTACAATATTTCATTGCGCATGCACACAAATCGTCTCGCTTTCCAATCACCAAACGTTATTTTGACCGACCGACCAACCAACCCGTCCATTCTTCTCTTCATGGCTTCGAATTCTAAGAAGAGGAAAAGAGTTGTCCTTACCATTGACGAGAAACTCAAGATTTGTAAGCTAGTGGAGCAGGGAAGAACTTTAGGCGGAATAGCGATCGAGTTTAATGTTGGAAAGTCAACCGTCCATGACACAGTGAAGAACAAGGACAAGCTGAACACCTTGGAGAAATTCACTGCCTCAAGTCGATAAAGTAGCAGCTTTAGCTATCCCAGCCATTGCACAAGCTATGTACTCGCCAGCTGTAGAAGGAAGTGACAGCGGTGGAGAAGATCCATTTGCTTCCTTGGACGAAGAGGATGAAGAACATAACGAACATAACGAACTCATTGTAGATTACGATAGCGATTAGGAACTCTTGCCAGCCAACTACTACCTAGCTCAATGTTTGAAATGAAACAATCACAACCACAATGACGCACAATTTTTTTTGCGTCAGCACAATAGCGCAAGACTGGCTTGGCACTGCGCAAGCGCATTGCTTGAAGATCGCAACTTGATTTGGCTGAAATAAATACAAGTCGCGACTTATATTCGAGTGAATACGGTATATTTTGCAATTGACCTCTTTTAGGGCCAAAAACATATAATTATTGGAGTTAATTAATGTGTGGGCGTGACTCCAGTTATCCGAACATTTCAGTTATCCGAACACCTCTGGTCCCAACGTGTTTGGATAACTGGAGTTCTACTGTATTCATGAACTCCAAACCTTAACTAGGCCACAATGTTTCACACTGACTCCAACAGAGATCCATAAGTATGTGGAATTGTCAATGGAACATGAAATTCTATATGTTAGTATATATTTGTCAAGTTGAACTGGTGAGAATGTGGGATTATTGGACTAATCCCTCTCTCATGTAGTGTGCAGAGATGCTATATAATTAGTTTGCTAGTTATGCAGTAGAGGCCAGAAACTGAGAAGGAAGAAAGCAATAACAACCACAATAAATAATAATAACAACAACATAACAATAATATAATATGATGATGATGGTGGCGATGATAATAATAATCAATAATATAATATATCAACTGGGGGGTATTATTTAGAACACTGGTGGTCAACAACCCATCAGCTGTTAGGTGTTAGTTACCTTCCTTGCTGGGAATAGGATAGGGGGTGGGGCTAGGGGTGAATGCTGCTAAGCAATGAAGCTTAATGACACACCTGGCAGCAAAACATAAAGCAAACAACAACAGCATAAAAAACAACAACATATGGAACACTTCATTTCACCTCCTAGACAACACCACCCAAGAATGGTAACCCCTCAGGCTATTGGTATTTAGAATCCACCCACTTTACAAGTGCACCTTCAAGGATGGCCAGCTCAGCTGCTTGGTGTTTATAATAATCACTACAGCGTAATCGTAGGAAGGAAATTGTACAGTTAGATAATCGAGAGCCAAAGACAACAACTGACTCTGTATCTTAGGTGACTAGGCAAAAATGTTATATATATATATATAATAATAATAATAATAACAATAATAATAATAATAGTAATGATGATAATAATAATAATAATAATAACAACAATAATAAAATAATAATAACAACAATAATAATAACAATAATAATAACAACAATAATAATAAATAAGGGGAAGTGGAAGATTAATTTTTGTGTGTAGGAGTTTTGTTATTATTATTTGTCATCATCATCATCGTCATCATCGTCATCATCATTTATGTAAATGCAAATTATTATAATAATGTTAATTATGTTGAAATGATTAGGAACCAAGCTCTCTCTTCAACCACATAGTGTATACTGCAGGTGGAGGCCACTAAACTAGTCAATATTCTTATTCACCTTCCAAAGTTTCAGACATTTCTTCCTGATTTGAGTCTGCCTGTTGTCTTGCAAATTGCTAAGAGTATAAATATTGTATAATTACAATATTTATGATAGCACAATTATTGGATACTAATATTCTAGAGTTTGGCCTTGGCATTGATGGAAATATTCAACACCTAAAAATAGGGCACTTTTATCACACACACACACACACACCACACACATACACACTACAAATTCACATACCAGACACACCACTACCCACACATATACCAACTAATACACATTATTATTATAACCTACACACTACATAACTCTTATGAGACATACTTGTAGAAATAAGGAATTGCTATACCCAAGCAGTTGCACGCAGTACTGATCAGTGAGTATTATATGTAGCTGTCACTGCTAGGCTGGGGACTTGATATGTAGTTATCACTGCTAGGGGATAGAATATCTACCTATCGCTGTTGGGGTATGATATGTAGTTATCACTACAGGGGGTTTGATGTTGCTATCACTGTTGGGGGTATGATATGTAGCTACCACTGCCGGGGGTATGATATCTAGCTATCACTGCCGGGGGTATAATATCTAGCTATCACTGCTGGGGGGTATGATATGTAGCTATCACTGCCAGGGGGTATGATATCTAGCTATCACTGCTTGTAGCTTCATTACTCTGGAGAATTCACTAGTACAAATAGTGATAGAGAACCTCACACAAGTAGAACTTTGCCTAAAGGCTCAATATAAACTGGACTACAACAACTAAACAACACCCACAATGTGAGAAAGAGAAAAGCCAGACTTTTATCTTCTATTCTGGCCAGTGAACATTTAGCATCCTGAAGCTGAGGAGACTATTTAGAGTACTGAAGCTGAGGAATATTTAGAGCACTAGAGCCGAGGAGACTATTTAGAGCACTAAAGCCTAGGAAACTATTCAGAGCACCGAAGCTGAGTGGAATAATTGCACTGAGCTGAGGGGACTATTTAGAGCATTGAAGCTGAGGGATCTATTTAGAGCACTAAAGCTGAGGGATCTATTTAGAGCATTGAAGCTGAGGGGACTATTTAGAGCACTAAAGCTGAGGGGACTATTTGTGGAAAGAAAAAAGTCGCTGATATATATTCTGCAATGACAAACGTAACCCCATTATGAAATTAGACAACCAACTCCGCACGTCGTAGCAAACACATAACACCATTTGGACGCTAAAATTCAACTCACGTATTTTTTATGAAGTATGTCAGCTTCTTCAAATTCATAATTTGAGCAATTCCGAAACTAATTGAAATTGTACCAATCATTATTACAAATCATTATTAACATAATGTATATTATTATTACTATATATAAGTAGCCAACACATAGTACACATTAGAAACAAATCACATGCTAAAAATACTGCAGAGCGGGAAATTTTTGGTGTTTGAAGTTTTTGTATAAAAGCAAATGAAACTTCCTAAAATAAAATTCCAGATTTTATATTTTCATCCTGAGAGCTGGCGAATAATAGCTCGGATAATGAGCAATTGCCACTGCATGATGTGTAGGCTACTTGTAGTTACAATGAATGACATACTTCTAGTACTGAGGCAATGCTTAGAGATAAGCCTTGAAAACCAGCCCCATTTTCTGCAGCAGTGATTGTGTGTGCTCCAGTAGTGAGGCTGACAGGAGAGTCAGCTGCAGTGCCAGCAGTGAGGCTGATAGGAGAGTCAGCTGCAGTGATTGTGTGTGCTCCAGCAGTGAGGCTGACAGGAGAGTCAGCTGCAGTGCCAGCAGTGAGGCTGATAGGAGAGTCAGCTGCAGTGATTGTGTGTGCTCCAGCAGTGAGGCTGACAGGAGAGTCAGCTGCAGTGCCAGCAGTGAGGCTGATAGGAGAGTCAGCTGCAGTGATTGTGTGTGCTCCAGCAGTGAGGCTGACAGGAGAGTCAGCTGCAGTGATTGAGTGCTCCAGCAGTGATGCTGATAGGAGAGTCAGCTGCAGTGATTGTGTGTGCTCCAGCAGTGAGGCTGATAGGAGAGTCAGCTGCAGTGATTGTGTGTGCTCCTGACAGGAGAGTCAGCTGCAGTGATTGCGTGTGCTCCAGCAGTGAGGCTGACAGGAGAGACAGCTGCAGTGATTGTGTGTGCTCCAGCAGTGAGGCTGATAGGAGAGTCAGCTGCAGTGATTGTGTGTGCTCCAGCTGATAGGAGAGTCAGCTGCAGTGATTGTGTGTGCTCCAGCAGTGAGGCTGATAGGAGAGTCAGCTGCAGTGATTGTGTGTGCTCCAGCAGTGAGGCTGATAGGAGAGTCAGCTGCAGTGATTGTGTGTGCTGAAGCAGTGAGGCTGATAGGAGAGTCAGCTGCAGTGATTGTGTGTGCTCAGGCTGATAGGAGAGTCAGCTGCAGTGATTGTGTGTGCTCCAGCTGTGAGGCTGATAGGAGAATCAGCTGCAGTGATTGTGTGTGCTCCAGCAGTGAGGCTGATAGGAGAGTCGGCAGCAGTGATTGTGTGTGCTCCAGCAGTGAGGCTGATAGGAGAGTCAGCTGCAGTGATTGTGTGTACTCCAGCAGTGAGGCTGATAGGAGAGTCAGCTGCAGTGATTGTGTGTGCTCCAGCAGTGAGGCTGATAGGAGAGTCAGCTGCAGTGATTGTGTGTGCTCCAGCAGTGAGGCTGACAGGAGAGTCAGCTGCAGTGATTGTGTGTGCTCCAGCAGTGAGGCTGAAAGAAGAGTCAGCTGCAGTGATTGTGTGTGCTCCAGCAGTGGGGCCGATGGGAGAGTCAGTAGCAGTGATTGTGTGAGTTCCAGCAGTGAGGCTGATAGGAGAGTCAGCTGCAGTGATTGTGTGTGCTCCAGCAGTGAGGCCGATAGGAGAGTCAGCTGCAGTGATTGTGTGTGCTCCAGCAGTGAGGCTGATAGGAGAGTCAGCTGCAGTGATTGTGTTTGCTCCAGCAGTGAGGCTGATAGGAGAGTCAGCTGCAGTGATTGTGTGTGCTCCAGCAGTGAGGCTGATAAGAGAGTCAGCTGCAGTGATTGTGTGTGCTCCAGCAGTGAGGCTGATAGGAGGGTCAGCTGCAGTGATTGTGTGTGCTCCAGCAGTGAGGCTGATAGGAGAGTCAGCTGCAGTGATTGTGTGTGCTCCAGCAGTGAGGCCGATAGGAGAGTCAGCTGCAGTGATTGTGTGTGCTCCAGCAGTGAGGCTGATAGGAGAGTCAGCTGCAGTGATTGTGTTTGCTCCAGCAGTGAGGCTGATAGGAGAGTCAGCTGCAGTGATTGTGTGTGCTCCAGCAGTGAGGCTGATAAGAGAGTCAGCTGCAGTGATTGTGTGTGCTCCAGCAGTGAGGCTGATAGGAGGGTCAGCTGCAGTGATTGTGTGTGCTCCAGCAGTGAGGCTGATAGGAGAGTCAGCTGCAGTGATTGTGTGTGCTCCAGCAGTGAGGCTGATAGGAGAGTCAGCTGCAGTGATTGTGTGTGCTCCAGCAGTGAGGCTGATAGGAGAGTCAGCTGCAGTGATTGTGTGTGCTCCAGCAGTGAGGCTGATAGGAGAGTCAGCTGCAGTGATTGTGTGTGCTCCAGCAGTGAGGCTGATAGGAGAGTCAGCTGCAGTGATTGTGTGTGCTCCAGCAGTGAGGCTGATAAGAGAGTCAGCTGCAGTGATTGTGTGTGCTCCAGCAGTGAGGCTGATAAGAGAGTCAGCTGCAGTGATTTTGTGTGCTCCAGCAGTGAGGCTGATAAGAGAGTCAGCTGCAGTGATTGTGTGTGCTCCAGCAGTGAGGCTGATAGGAGAGTCAGCTGCAGTAATTATGTGTGCTCCAGCAGTGAGACTGATAGGAGAGTCAGCTGCAGTGATTGTGTGTGCTCCAGCAGTGAGGCTGATAGGAGAGTCAGCTGCAGTGATTGTGTGTGCTCCAGCAGTGAGGCTGATAGGAGAGTCAGCTGCAGTGATTGTGTGTGCTCCAGCAGTGAGGCTGATAAGAGAGTCAGCTGCAGTGATTGTGTGTGCTCCAGCAGTGAGGCTGATAGGAGAGTCAGCTGCAGTAATTATGTGTGCTCCAGCAGTGAGACTGATAGGAGAGTCAGCTGCAGTGATTGTGTGTGCTCCAGCAGTGAGGCTGATAGGAGAGTCAGCTGCAGTGATTGTGTGTGCTCCAGCAGTGAGGCTGATAGGAGAGTCAGCTGCAGTGATTGTGTGTGCTCCAGCAGTGAGGCTGATAGGAGAGTCAGCTGCAGTGATTGTGTGTGCTCCAGCAGTGAGGCTGATAGGAGAGTCAGCTGCAGTAATTGTGTGTGCTCCAGCAGTGAGGCTGATAGGAGAGTCAGCTGCAGTGATTGTGTGTGCTCCAGCAGTGAGGCTGATCGTGACAGGGGGGGATGCAAGATTCTGCCTATTACCTGTGGAACTTCAGAACACTTGTAAATGAAGGAGGTTAAGAGGATCGTTCGCCAGGGTGTCCTAAATATTCCTCCACAAATGTCGGCCGCAGGACTTCTGTAAGCTGAGTCACATGCTCAAGTGGCATGTGCAGAATACTAGGCCAGGTATGCTGGGCAGCACTGGTACAGTTAATAATCGTTTCTCAGGTCATGTGACAACAACGCAGTTTATCAATTACAATTTTTGAGAACACAAAATCATGTCAAGTGTCCCCCAGCCACTTCTCCATGTGTAGCCATTTGGCAAAGGGTTGGCTCACAAGACTGCTATATACGACATTTTCTGAGATGCCTGGGCTGATTGTGGCAGGCAGCAGTTGCTCTGTCAGGGCCAACACTGCTGGTCATTTTGTTATGCTGGAACATAATGCAGCTACTATTTATCCTTATTTAATGAACTTGACCATAATGGTGCTACTATTCATCCTGGTTTAATGAACTTGACCATAATGGTGCTACTATTCATCCTGGTTTAATGAACTTGACCATAATGCAGCTATTATTCATCCTGGTTTAATGAACTTGACCATAATGGTGCTACTATTCATCCTGTTTGGTATTGGACAAAATAACCAAAATTTTGCACCTGTCAATATTTTCCCACTATGCAGTATTTTTATTTTTGAGAAACAAACAAACAAAACCCAAACACATTGTCACACAAATCAGCAGTTCTGTTCAGCTATTAAGCTATTGCTATGTATGATTATTGCATTAAGGGACTAATCGAGAAGGGTCTTTGGGGACTCAACCCCCCCCCCCCCCCCCCCTCTCCCCCTCCCGTACCTGTCATTGAAGGCTGTGACATAGAGCATGAATTCCGGATCATCCTCCAATACTGATTGTGGCACAACCTAAGCATAGGAAAGCAAAATCATGGCAGATCATATTTCTCCATCTGTTCCCCACAGAAGCCAATCACTTCAGTGGAAAGAGCACCACGGTTTGCCACAAGTCAAGGAAGAGAGGAAACCACGTAGAGCCAGGCATTTTGGCGGGAAATTAAATTAGATGCCCAGGGTCAAAGTCCATAACAACCAATAAGTTAAAATCACCTTCTCAATAATCAACTTCAATTGTTGGCGTTTCATTATTCCTGATGAAGACTAGAGCATCTAGTCGAAACGTAGAGTGAATAAAAATTGAAGTTGATTACTGAGAAGGTGATTTATGTCAACTGAGAGTTCATTGAGAACCAATAAGTTTCCCACCAATTTAAAACACCCGCCATCCACTGCATGCATGGCGACCATCACTTGTAATACCATCAACGTCCAAGAATCATCAAATCTTTTGACCTCGAATAGTTCCGATCATGCCAGTATCTTTGATGTTCAACTAGTGAGCAGGTCTCGTTTAAGTAGCTTGATTACAATGTCAATCAACTTCCTCTCTCTCCTCATCGTCAAGAGTTTGTCATTGGTATCTTACCAGTTTGAGTATGCTCAGTCTAAACTAACACATACTTAAACTTAGCAATAATGTATAGAGGATCTTTTTGGGCCAGCCTTGTTGGAGTGCCTGACAGCAGGTGAGTTTATTACTGTTGTAGTGACTATGACCTGGACATGGTTGGAGTGCCTGACAGCAGGTGAGTTTATTACTGTTGTAGTGACTATGACCTGGACATGGTTGGAGTGCCTGACAGCAGGTGAGTTTATTACTGTTGTAGTGACTATGACCTGGGCATGGTTGGAGTGCCTGACAGCAGGAGAGTTTATTACTGTTGTAGTGACTATGACCTGGACATGGTTGGAGTGCCTGACAGCAGGTGAGTTTATTACTGTTGTAGTGACTATGACCTGGGCATGGTTGGAGTGCCAGCAGGAGAGTTTATTACTGTTGTAGTGACTATGACCTGGGCATGGTTGGAGTGCCTGACAGCAGGAGAGTTTATTACTGTTGTAGTGACTATGACCTGGGCATGTTTAGTGCCTGACAGCAGGAGAGTTTATTACTGTTGTAGTGACTATGACCTGGGCATGGTTGGAGTGCCTGACAGCAGGAGAGTTTATTACTGTTGTAGTGACTATGACCTGGGCATGGTTGGAGTGCCTGACAGCAGGTGAGTTTATTACTGTTGTAGTGACTATGACCTGGACATGGTTGGAGTGCCTGATAGCAGGTGAGTTTATTACTGTTGTAGTGACTATGACCTGGGCATGGATGATGTCATCTCTTTAGGGGCAAATTTACTTGAATAATCTTTGAGTGAAAGGATGAGAAATCTGTTGCAATTAAAAACATGGCATGGAAGATATTTATAATTGTACTCATTTTCTAACCCAATATACTATACTATAGACTCTGACAGTGACCTCATACTCAAGTAATGACACATATCTCGTCACATTTTGGAAATAACTTGTACCAAAAATTGCAATCAGCTACACCTAGGGCTGACTTACTCTTCCGAAACTTTCCTGGAATTTGCATGGCTACACAAACACTTTCCCAATAAATGTACTCACTTTGACTAGATGCTCATACGCTCATATCCCAAAGCTGGATGGCCATAGCTAGACACAGAGAGAAGAGCAGCACCATTCTTGTGAAGAGGGAGATGATAGATAATGAGGGAGTACACTAGCACTTTTTAATAGGAAAGGCTAAAAACATAGCTAGAAAAAACCCCGTGTCACAGCAAAAAATCACTTGGCAGATTACTAGCATTTTTTTTGGCTACCACTAGTTAAAAAAACACTGCCCAAAAACTCTAAACAGCAATAACTGCCTAACTATGTAGGGCAGATCTAGAGTCAGCACTGTAATATATTTCAGTCTGTATGTGTTTCTCTGTCCTCAATGGTGCTCATGGAGTGTTTCTCTGTCCTCAATGGGTGCTCATCTGTCCAGGGAGAGTGGGACCAGGGGGGGGGATAGGGTAATGCCAGCCTGAAGTTTATATGGGAGAAAGTAGAGTGGAGACTGTTTATTAATCAACTTAAAATGTACTCACCCAACATTTCAGATACAGATGGTCATGCCCCACCCCCAAAACAACAACAACAACTACAAACACCTCATGATTGCAGAAGTCAGCTGTCATGAGCAGAATAGTGGTAAATTAAAAAAGGAAGAAGGCATAGTTAATTCAAAGGGGCACAAAGGACACAATAAAATAGTTATGATAAAAATGCGGGGCTGCCCCTTATTTAAAGGGGAATAGTTGATAGCCGTGTGTGGAATGATGTGGCCCCCTCTCCCAACCTGGGGGTCATGATGTAGACGACCTATAGCAACACTCACGTTCATTAAGTCTAAATGAGGTGTCTCCTCCTTCAGCATGTTCAGATGGTGATTTATTGCTCCCATATATACATAGAGAGCCTGTTCACCATGAAGAAGGTTTTTACAAACAACATATCTGCAACCAGCACAACAACAACAACAACAACAACAACAACATGGAAATAATTGATATGAACTACCCCAATACCCCAAATACCTTGCGAATAAATTTATTTAAACACACAAACACATCCTCAACTACTCCACAGAGTCTGTCTCCATTCTAGTGACTGATATATATATACCATAGCAACAGAAATAATTATTGTATATGATGTACTAACAGAACACACGTACTGCCTGGGGAGCGGCTGCACGGCTGCATACTAGAAATTGAAAATAATTAAATGAAAAAATAAATAAACAAATTAACAAATAAACATGAGAAGAAGCGAATGAAAAGTAAAATTGAATTAGCTTTCGCACCATTCCAAGCCATCGATTCACAATTACTTCCTTCACCCCTCCCTTTTCTCACCTTCTAACTCAATTCCATGTTTTGTCAGAGTGCTAGTTCCAAATAATCCCCACCCCTCCTGTAATACCAGACGTCTCAGGGACACTAATATAATATTTATCCTCCACCTTTGCACTGCATCAATTTCACCGTTTTCATTTGCTATTTTCAAATGGCACAACATCCAAGTTGCCATGGCAACACAAACACCCAGACCACTATTTGCTATTATTGTGGATGGATGTGATGGGTCACCACCAGGTGCTGAGCGGACATAAAGCAGGATGATTTATTGGTTTCCTCCACGCTGATGGACCACAACATTTGTCTCCAAAGATACAAATAAACCGAGATGCAACTCACACCAGCAGTAGAACCTTACCATATCTCTTCTACATATAACCAAATTCATTACCATAAATCTGAAACACGTCTCATGTTTCAAATAATCCATACGAAATTATTTCATGTCATTATATGTTGATCACAGTTGGTCCATTCTGTGACCGTGGGAGGCAAGCCTCCTCAGTTCCAAAGAGAAACCAGTAAAGCTAGCACAAGATGGCTAGATCACCCACTTCACTTGTTCACTTGTCTAAACCAGCGGCTTTCTTCTGCCATGGTATTTCCTCAAATCGACCAAACAGCATCTAATCACACCCACCTTCTTAGTGATGTGCTTTACCAATAAGACTGATAACTTCAGCTGACGACAAAATATGTATACAGCTCACCTGTCTATCAGCATAAATATGACCAACACACTGGCCCATGACACTGTGTTATAAGGGAGGGGGGGATAAAGCCAATCAGGTATTCAATTATTATTAGCAAGCAATATGTTAGGATTTATTCACAAGAAGCATCACTTGTTTCTTAGCTCTACCAAGGAGGTTATGGTTTCACCCTTGTGTGTGTGTGAGTGTGTGTGTATGTGTGAGTGTGTGTGTGTGTATGTGTGAGTGTGTGTGTATGTGTTTCTCTGTCTGTCAGCAGGATTACACATAAACATACGCATGGATTTCCATGAATAATGGGCAGGTTGGACGTGGGACAAGGACCACTCCATTAAACATTGGTGGTGGTACACGTAGCTAGAAATGACCGTCACCAGAAACAGCGCAGCACACTTGGTTTTGGAGGCCATTTTGTTTAGGAATATACATTTGTGTATGCTATTTTGCATTGGCAACGATAGCTCACAAATAATGCAACATGACGACAAAGAACTAACTAGATACGTTAGAACTCACATAACGCAAGCAGTTTTCTAGCGAGACCAACCTCACCCCCACCCCACCCCCTAACCCCCGGAGCCACTCTCTTTGTGGACAAGTCAATCTAATCTAGTTTTGTTTAGAAAAATGTCTGGGAGTGGCGGAGGTTTGTAGTCACAGAGTTGCTGTGGTTATTATTATTAAACTTGGTCGTCTTTGTAAAAGTGTGTAACCAAACATTTCCTCTTCTGGAACAACAATACGCCCCCTCCCCAAACAAACTCTGTATGAAACCATATAAGAATTTTCTGGTCTGCTAAGCAGTTACTGACTGGAACAAGAATATGTCTTCCAAAGATACTGGAACGAGAATATGTCCTCCAAAGAGAGGTCCAATATGACATACCTTTCTGAATTTGCTGGTCTGCTAGTGACCGGCTTGAACAGACACACCTCCTCAAAGCAGCAGTACAGCAGGTAGAACAGCCCCATACTGAAAGGAGTGAACATGTCAAACACCTTGCACACAAACTGCCCTCCTGCAACAGAGAAACAAGAACCATTATTATCACTACGACGATGATGATGAACACTAGACAATGGTCAAATGTTGGACGAAGCCGTGTGGTATTGTCTGGGTGGGAGCCGAACTTGATTGCTCCGTGTGAGGCACGTACATATGCAAGCACACCTGAGGCAAACTTTTCCATAGCATGGCTCTCCTCAGTTCCTCAAACACGCTTTGCTCTTTCTGACTCACTTGGTTTTACTCTAACACTGAACAGTCTCTTAGCAATGCAATTAAGTGCATGTGCAGAATTGCAATGTTGCATCTCACACACATACATACTTATGGAGGTCATTTATTGCTCTGTGTGATGAACATACGTACGTAAGTACGCCTCAGGCAAAAAGGGTATCCGTGATCACAGTGTCCTGTTTTGCTCGGCGATTACATCATCATCATCATCATTATTAATACAAATACTAATAACCATTAATAACAACAACAACAACAATAGTAAAGGAGTAAAAGATATATGCCCCCCCCCCCCCCCCCCCCCCATACACACACTAGGGAAATTTCAGTGACAAAAGGAAGTTCTTCTCCTGGAGTACTTTAAAGTAGTTTTGGTTCCAATTCATATTCCATTTAGGAGCATATAGCGCTCGCAATAACTTGTATCCACAGCTTGAGGGAGGCAAAACTAAACCTTGGTCTTCGAGGTGTTTCTGAATAGCTCTGGAGGACATTCTTAGCAACTCTCACAGCCATTCATTCACACACCATCAGTAGCTTGATATAAACTTACACACATGCTGGGATCAGTGTCGGTATGTGAGGAGCTCATTGTTGGGTTTCTGGCCTCCCCGCACAATTAAAATCACTACATTACAGGGTTTCATTTAGAAAATTGTCCAAGGGGATATTAAGGGGGGGGGGGCATGATAGTTAAAGATGTGACAAAGTTTCTAATGAATTTTAATAATACAATTTCCAAGGGGGGGGGGACAAAAAGGTTCCAACCCCCCCAACCCCCCCCTAAATGAAACCATGCACTATATTCTGTGACGATAAATTCTGTGACGATAAATGATTTTGGTCAACCTGCGTATATACTCTTGTTTCCTTTTTCTCTTTTAAGAGGTGAATCCAATATAGAAGCCTGCTTCTAAATGACAATGTTTTTGTGCCTGTGAAATTCAATTTTGCCTTTGATTGAGAAGTGAGCATAGAGAGAGCATCGGTCTTAGGGCCACTTAATTGTAGTTTATACACGCACCGGGAAAAACACTCTCGGCATTTGTTGGTGGTCAATGCATTAGCAAACTCTTACTAGGAACAAGCCATGCTGGTAGCAAGATATTCACATCATCACCTCAAACATGTCAGAAAATATATCTTGAAAAATGTATTTGAAATATCGAATGCTTGTGAAATATTTAATCTTGGAGAAGTCAAATGCAAATACTTTTAAATGCACTTAAATGCTTTCAAATACAAATACAAATGACTTGATCCTTGTCTGGTAAGGTCAGGGTCCCGGAGAAGCTAGTGCAGGCTAATGCCATTTTTGCCAGTGTTAGAGCAGCTAGTTGGAACTCTCTGAAATGCTTCCTCGTCACTCTCCAGAGGGGATGTGAGCATCCCTGTTACTGACGCTGCCAGCTAACTTGGTGCAAGGTGGACTCCTGACCTCTCTTGCTCAAAGTAGATTGAATCCATACATCAGGAAGGCAAGAAGTGCTATCATTTCCAGGGGCAACGACCTGTTTCAGGACATGCCTAATTGGCACTCATCCTGAAGCATGGTGGAGTGACGCATAATGCCAATTCTACCTCATGGTGCAAAGTCCTGCCAGTAGTGATACCAACACCAGTAGTGATACCAACACCAGTAGTGACCAACACCAGTAGTGATACCAACACCAGTAGTGACCAACACCAGTAGTGATACCAACACCAGTAGTGATACCAACACCAGTAGTGACCAACACCAGTAGTGATACCAACACCAGTAGTGACCAACACCAGTAGTGATACCAACACCAGTAGTGACCAACACCAGTAGTGCTACCAACACCAGTAGTTATTACAACAACACCAGTAGTAATACCAACACCAACACCAGTAGTTATACTAACACCAGTAGTGATACCAACACCAGTAATGACCAACACCAGTAGTGATATCAACACCAGTAGTAATACCAACACCAGTAATGACCAACACCAGTAGTGATATCAACACCAGTAGTAATACCAACACCAGTAATGACCAACACCAGTAGTGATATCAACACCAGTAGTGATACCAACACCAGTAGTGATACCAACACCAGTAGTGATACCAACACCAGTAGTGATACCAACACCAGTAGTGATACCAACACCAGTAGTGATACCAACACCAGTAGTTATATCAACACCAGTAGTGACCAACACCAGTAGTGATACCAACACCAGTAGTGATACCAACACCAGTAGTGATACCAACACCAGTAGTAATACCAACACCAGTAGTTATACTAACACCAGTAGTGATACCAACGCCAGTAGTGATACCAACACCAGTAGTGATACCAACACCAGTAGTGATACCAACACCAGTAGTAATACCAACACCAGTAGTAATACCAACACCAGTAATGATACCAACACCAGTAGTAATACCAACACCAGTAGTGACCAACACCAGTAGTTATACCAACACCAGTAGTGATACCAACACCAGTAGTGATACCAACACCAGTATGACCCCACCCGCACTGTGCTCTATAAACAAATCAAGCTCCTCCCACTTTGGGTATATAAATATGGAGTGCACAAGTCCTGTGAATGTAACCCAGTTAATAACTAATAATTGACCTTTCTGGAATATTACACTATGCATTTGAAAACAGCCAACCAATGAATACACTTAATGTATATACCTCTGCGAAGGATTGCCATGGCACACATGTACTGGCACAACACCAGCTGCTTTGTTAGCAATTCCTGAATATTTTCTTGTCCTTCCACTGATATTCCCTGAACATGTAAACAACAACAACAACAACAACAATGGAATAAGCAGGTGGCTAAGGAAACGAGTCCCCACGGGTTGGCAGTGACTGCGTGCATGCAGGGTTCTACGAAAGTTTAGCATTCAAGTGGGAGAGCTGAGGAAGTCTGTATTGACCCGTAGGGTGGAGCTGAAGGTTCTAGTGTCTGACTCTCCCTGACCTCCAGGTTTAGCACACCATGCCCATACACATCAAATATTATACTGCATTGGGTACTGTAGATGGTTATTAACTTACTGGATGGAGCAGTGAGATAGTGCACAGTATAGAGATATGCTACTGCTCTCTTAGTGTAATTTAACCCCTCCCCCTTTTTTGTGCGTAACGGGTCCTTTATATTCAGTAACCCAAACAAGAACAGAGCGCAAGGAACGTGGTCATGTGCTCTACGGGAATGCTCTGCTCACGCTCACCATGTAGCTTCTCTTGAGGAAGAGGCAGATATGAGTGGAATCCCCTGGTTCCTGTAATCTGCTTCGTTTCCATTAGACAACTTTGTTCATAATTCATGCCGAAGCGATGAGGTCACCACATAATTTCACATTCACGTGATCACCAGTGACAATGCTAGCTAGCTCTAGGTGAGGATCCAGCCAGTGACAATGCTAGCTAACTCTAGGTGAGGATCCAGCCAGTGACAATGCTAGGTGAGGATCCAGCCAGTGATAATGCTAGCTAACTCTAGGTGAGGATCCAGCCAGTGACAATGCTAGCTAACTTTAGGTGAGGATCCAGCCAGTGACAATGCTAGCTAGTTCTAGGTGAGGATCCAGCCAGTGACAATGCTAGCTAACTCTAGGTGAGGATCCAGCCAGTGACAATGCTAGCTAACTCTAGGTGAGGATCCAGCCAGTGACAATGCTAGCTAGCTCTAGGTGAGGATCCAGCCAGTGATGATGCTAGCTAGCTCTAGGTGAGGATCCAGCCAGTGACAATGCTAGCTAGCTCTAGGTGAGGATCCAGCCAGTGACGATGCTGGCTAGCTCTAGGTGAGGATCCAGCCAGTGACGATGCTCTAGGTGAGGATCCAGCCAGTGATGATGCTAGCTAGCTCTAGGTGAGGATCCTGCCAGTGATGAGGCTAGCCAGCTCTAGGACCCAGCCAGTGATGATGCTAGCTAGCTCTAGGTGAGGATCCTGCCAGTGACGATGCTAGCTAACTCTAGGTGAGGACCCAACCAGTGATGATGCTAGCTAGCTCTAGGTGAGGATCCAGCCAGTGACGATGCTAGCTAGCTCTAGGTGAGGATCCAGCCAGTGACAATGCTAGCTAGCTCTAGGTGAGGATCCAGCCAGTGACGATGCTCTAGGTGAGGATCCAGCCAGTGATGATGCTAGCTAGCTCTAGGTGAGGATCCTGCCAGTGATGGGGCTAGCCAGCTCTAGGTGAGGACCCAGCCAGTGATGATGCTAGCTAGCTCTAGGTGAGGATCCTGCCAGTGACGATGCTAGCTAACTCTGGGTGAGGACCCAGCCAGTGACGATGCTAGCTAACTCTGGGTGAGGATCCAGCCAGTGATGATGCTAGCTAGCTCTAGGTGAGGACCCAGCCAGTGATGATGCTAGCTAGCTCTAGGTGAGGATCCAGCCAGTGATGATGCTAGCTAGCTCTAGGTGAGGATCCAGCCAGTGATGATGCTAGCTACAGCTCTAGGTGAGGATCCAGCCAGTGACGATGCTAGCTAACTCTGGGTGAGGATCCAGCCAGTGACGATGCTAGTTAGCTCTAGGTGAGGACCCAGCCAGTGACGATGCTAGCTAGCTCTAGGTGAGGATCCAGCCAGTGATGAGGCTAGGTGAGGATCCAGCCAGTGACGAGGCTAGGTGAGGACCCAGCCAGTGACTGCTTTAGTTATTGTTGTTCTTGATCTTTACATTCACCGAAAACCTAAAAGTCAGTCAAACACTGGTGCAGAACGTTCCAAGTCTGTGAATGGAGTTCTTTCCTTCGTCTCTAACAAGTCCCTCATGGGATTGCTACTGATGTAAATTATGGTCATCCCTATACTCTTTGTGTATATGTAATACTAGGCAATTGTTTAAGCGGAATTCTGTCATTGCAGACTGTAGGTAGGGGTAAAGCTGTTTCAAAGCAGAAAATGATCTCTCAAAAGTGGAAGAAGTAATGGGCAGAGTTAAGTATAGTGCTTGCCAGCATAAAGGCCCCCAATTGAACATATTACATAATGGTGCATAACTCCATATAAGAATATTTGTAGTCTTCCATTTTTGGACAGTATGTATACGAACCATAAGTAAACAAAGTGCCACACCCACTTTAAGCATAGTGTTAACCACATCCACAGACCAAAAAACTCGCTATTAGGCCTTCAAAATCACTTAAATCGAGTTGCCAGGCTAATCTTAACATGTGGTTTACCCAAATTCGATACAAGGATAACACTCTAAGGTGCAAACAAAGTGGCTGTTATGGGTTTTTGATTAGATGATGTTTGAGTGAGATATTTAATCAACTATAAAATATGACATCCTCACTCTAAATAGAGTGAGTGCCTACACAGTGCAAGGTAAAATGGCCAAAAAATAATTAAAAAATGCACAAGAACAAGAGCTACAAAATGGCTGTTGTAGAATTTTAATTAGATAAATATTAAAGGAGATACATGCAATTGAAGTTGCTGGGGTGGGAGAGGGGATTATACACTTTCATTAAATATGCGTCGATGTGATTTGTACAGTTTCACTGCACCCTCTACTTCTTTTCCTGCCTTTTTCCCATCTAGGTGTATATGCTCGTTCGTATTCCCTAGCCTTTCGGAAGTATTTACGGATCAGATCAGTTGATACCGTGTCAAGAGCTGGGATGAGTATTTCCCTGAGCTTCACCAAGGTGAAATTAGTATATGCTCGGCAGTACTGCTTCAACTTTCCCCAGACCCGTTCAATAGGGTTAAGTTCGCAGTAAAACTTGGGCAGAAAGAAACACTTGTGACCCCTGCTGTGTACATAGTGTTCCACTTGAGTCTTTTCGTCTAAGAAGTCATTGTGGAAGGAAAGGATTTCACGCATTTCATCGGCCTTCAAGTGGTGAATATTCACGAGCCCTCTCTCCTTCAAGATGGTTCTCAACCCCTTTGCCGAGCCATCTGGAAAAACAGTGGATTGCACTGCACCTCCCCAAATGGTATCCCGAACCCTACGTGGTCCTCCATCTTTCACAAGGATGTTTCTTGTGATCAGTGCCTTCTCGTCATATTTTTTGTGGCAACTGCTCTGATCCAGAATAAAGACGACCGTGTGTGTGCTCTGGGGATACTTATAGCTTGCTATGTCACACGCCGTCTTCATCTGTGCCATGAAGCGCTCATCCATCCAGTATCCCTCACGCTCAGCACCATATTCCAGAAATTCCTTCGCTGTCTGTTTTATCGCCGGATGGATCCTCTTCGCTTGTTTGCGCTGCTGAGCACTGAGACATAAGTATCCCTCATGCTCGTCAACAAAATCCGGTACCATTATGCCACTCCCTTTTGTCTTTGTCTTCCCCCCACATCCATGTTTGCCCTTCGTTGGAGTTGTAAATACTCTCATCGTGATACAACACTACTAGGATCTTCTTCACGTCATCATTCTCGTCACAAACATGAGGAAGATCATCACTGCAGAGCGGTGGTGGTTTGTGGCTCTGATATAGTGATGTCATCTTCTTCAAATACTCCTATATATATATATACAATATAATCTAGTGGTTTATAAATAATATCAATAGCATGATATATACACACTAACCAGGATCTGCCCCTTGCTCTAGCTCTGGTCCTAGCCTTAGACCTTCTGAACTCTCGATCTCGATCTCAACACTCGTAAGGAGAAGGGCCAGCGCCTTCTCTAGCCGCGATCTCGGACTCTATGCTCCCAGGAGAAGGGCCAGCACCTTGGCTGGTCTCGAACTCGACCTCAATGCTCATTGGAGAACGCCCTGCTACTTCGCTGGGTCGGTACACTGGGGGCGATATGCCGTCTCGCTTTCACTAGCCTTTCAGCTCTTTCTTTCATCTTCCATTTCCTTCAGTTTGGCCTCTGGTCCGACATCTCCGAAGCGTTCTTTACCCGGTCAACTGTCGACGAACACAAACAGCTGCTTCTTTCTCACGCGAGTAATTGCCACGCGCACTTATTTTGCACGTGCTAATTACGGTGATTTATTCAATTACCATAGCAACGCCTTATAGAACTGTGCTCTGATTGGTCAAATTATAATTTTTACTTTCAAGATGCAGAAAATTGCTATCTTAGAGATTTTATCATGAAAATTTCAAAAATGGTATTAGTTTTTTTATATTCCCAACAGAAAAAAAGTTATATGCTATACAATTTGGGGGCCTTTATGCTGGCAAGCACTATATCAAATTAACCGGTGAACTGCTGGTAACAACTCTTTAAATATCTCATTGCTGTTCATGGCTTCACAGATCGTATTTGCTGAAGTTACATTCTTTTCAGAAGGTGTCCTTTTTTCTTTCCTTTTTTAGTAAAGAAGAGGCAGTTGTCTGCTTAAATCTGAAACATTTACATCCTTCACAAAGCTAGCCTCTTTAAACATTTCCAAATCGCTCTGAAGGTCTTTATCATTTGCTGCTTTTATCACGTGCGCTCTATACAGAGCACTTCTGATATGTTGTACTAAAATCGCTGCTCTGCTGGAAAGTGATCTTTTCTCTGTGCTGGTAAGTTATCTCCTCACTACTCTGCTGGTAAGTTATCTCTCACTGCTCTGCTGGTAAGTTATCTCTCACTGCTCTGCTGGTAAGTTATCTCTCACTGCTCTGCTGGTAAGTTATCTCTCACTGCTCTGCTGGTAAGTTATCTCCTCACTACTCTGCTGGTAAGTTATCTCTCACTGCTCTGCTGGTAAGTTATCTCTCACTGCTCTGCTGGTAAGTTATCTCCTCACTACTCTGCTGGTAAGTTATCTCTCACTGCTCTGCTGGTAAGTTATCTCCTCACTGCTCTGCTGGTAAGTTATCTCTCACTACTCTGCTGGTAAGTTATCTCTCACTGCTCTGCTGGTAAGTGATCTCTCACTGCTCTGCTGGTAAGTTATCTCTCACTGCTCTGCTGGTAAGTGATCTCCTCACTGCTCTGCTGGTAAGTTATCTCTCACTGCTCTGCTGGTAAGTGATCTCTCACTGCTCTGCTGGTAAGTTATCTCTCACTACTCTGCTGGTAAGTTATCTCTCACTGCTCTGCTGGTAAGTTATCTCTCACTGCTCTGCTGGTAAGTTATCTCTCACTGCTCTGCTGGTAAGTTATCTCTCACTGCTCTGCTGGTAAGTGATCTCCTCACTACTCTGCTGGTAAGTTATCTCCTCACTGCTCTGCTGGTAAGTTATCTCTCACTGCTCTGCTGGTAAGTTATCTCTCACTGCTCTGCTGGTAAGTGATCTCCTCACTACTCTGCTGGTAAGTTATCTCTCACTGCTCTGCTGGTAAGTGATCTTCTCGCTGCTCTGCTGGTATAAGTTATCTCCTGTTGCTCTGCTATGTAGCTATGAACTGACTTTCTCTGCTCTCTATTTCTAGAGGTACTAAACCTAGGCAGCTCCAATGCCTGTACAAGTTCAAAGAATTAGATGGAGGGACTGCTTCTCTAAAGGAAAGGCGGTTTATTCTGCAACCAGGTTTGAGTAGACGCTCTAGGACAACTGTCTATTCCTAAACAATAAAACCTATGCTAACCTTCAAGGGTTTGAATTAATTCCCTCCGACCATTGCTTAATCATTTAAATATCCCCACCTCGTATTCTTTCTGGAATAAAAAATTGTCTCCATGTCGACCCATCTCCCGTCATCGTGTACCTCTTCTACAAATCCACAACCTTCACTGGACTAGGCAGTCTAAACACTGGTCTACCCAATATGAGTCTCTGCATACTCACTAACTTTTAGTTTGCTTGATGCAGTACAAGGTTTCTTTCTCGAAGACATTGCTGGTTCAAGTGGTTGGGAAGCTCCCTCTGCTGTCATCCTTTCTACACATTTGAATCATGTTTAATCATCAAATTGAAGAGTGCGCCCCCGTCTGCCCCCCCTCCCCCCCAAAGATTTTTCCCCCTCAAAGTTTTGAGCTTAGGCAGAAATGGCGTCTCTCTGTAAACAGTAAGCATTCTGTTTATGTGTGTGAGCAATGACATTGAAGTGTAAAGTTGCTTGTTGCTGCCATTCCAGGTCCCAATGATTACAAAGTATTATCCTTCAGCATGACCTGCAGCCTAGATAGAGAACTTGTGCGATGCAGTCATGTGATGAGGGTCCTGGTGAGCGAGCACTTGAGGAGTACAACTGTTCCCCGATAATGATATGAACACAGCCGACTCCTTAAGATACAAGAGCTCATGGTTCTAATTACTGAGTCAGTTTGCATTGTTGTACAGTTCTGAGTCAGCATGGCCCTCAGTGCTGCTGAGAAGCAGTGCCTTGAGCAGAAGAGGGCAGAGATGGTGAGCAGGCCTGGAAGCAGAGACTGTGAGAGGAAGAAGGCCAGAGCCATCAACCCAGAGGCAGTGAGAGAGAAGCAGAGGAAAAATCCTTTGTAGATGCGGGCAGCCAGTAGCAGTACCACAGACACCCAACCTGTAGCAGTGGCAGACCTCGGACCTGGCAGTTTTGTTGCCATTCCTGTTGCAACTGAACGAGGCTGGTATTTCTCTACATGGCAACAGTGTGTAGCATGCAGGAAGAGCAGGTGCAGCTGAAGTTCCTCCACAAGGTGGGCAACTCTGGTGTGTACAGAGATCCAGAGCAGGAAGACAAAGGCATAAAGACACTCTTATTTGTGCGCCCAGAGCTGCAGGTGAACGGAACTTCACGCCTACGATACTCATTAGAGTTCACGTGTGCACAGCGAGCAGTGATGGCCAAGTGCACCACTAAGTACAGAGACTATACTATGCTGTGATTGTATCATTCTCAAGAGCAGCACACACACATTGTGCAGATATGCATACGATACTCACTGCAGGCATCAGGAAAGTGAAGCAGTCAATTAGTTGTATCACAGCATGAAATGGAGAAAAAATTGCACATATAAAATAAATCGTCCTAATTTTTCACACTAATAAGGGTCTTTTTAAAAGGTAAATGAGGTGATGAACTTTGATAGAGTAAGTGTCCAGTCCACAAGAGCCATGCATGGTTATAGAACATCATTAACATTTGAAATTCCGTTACTGTGAAATTCCGTTACCAAGCATTACCAAACTTTTTTAACTTTTCTTTACTAGAAGGATTGCTGAAACCTCCACCATTCTTGTGTATGCATAGTAATAAAATACCAGATCCACCATTAAGGCATTTCTGTACAAGAACAGCAGGTTATATGACATTGCGTACAACCCTGTGTTAATTTTATGAAATTCCGTTACCGTGTCCTTTTTCTGGTCTCACTCAAAGGAAAAAATATTTCTGAATATCATCATACAGTAACATTCAAGTGTCCATGGAGACCTACATGGAGATATATTTTGATAAAATGTCGAGTCTTTCTTAGCTGAGTAGCAGTCCCATAAGTAGTGAAAGTGAAATTCTGTTACCATATGATCAAGCCCATATATATGTATAGGATAGCCTATACAAAAGAGTCGGTTATGCGCCTATGTAACCTCCGAGTTTGCGGTTACCCCGAGGCGAAGCCGAGGAATGTAACAGCAAATGAGTAGGTTACACTGGCGCATAACCGACTCTTTTGTATAGGCTATCTTACTTATACTACATTGCGCATGCGCTAAACTACATAGCAACTAGAAATGGAAGAATCTTTTACTATTGACCAAGGCGCCCCAGCTATTGACAAAGTACTGCTAGATAAACACGCAGCTGAGTTGGAACAACTTCCTTCAACTGATAATAAAAAACTCCTTCAACTTCAGGGATTTATGAACCCAGATATTTTGCAGTGGCTGCAGCCAGGACCTTCTGTTTCTTCTCCCATCGCTATTCAACCAACTGCAGTGTCCCAATCGAGTAGGTTACACTGGCGCATAACCCGCGAGTGGAGTATAGGCTATCTTACTTATACTACATTGCGCACACGCTAAACTACATCCGGTTAAAAGTGTAGGTTACGCGCCTATGTAACCTACAGTTATTAACCAATCAGATTAGCCACAGATGACGTGATGTAGTATAAATACATATATACATTCACTATATACATTATATACATACTATGTACATATACAGTATATATAATATATAATGTATACACATACATATTATGCATATATACATACATATATATATACACATATATAATATGTTTATATAATATATGCAATGTTTATATAATATATGCATATATATATATGCCACCAACCCAATAGAAATGGAGGTTGGATGAACTTACACCATCTGCCATTACAAAGTGGACTCCTTGGTTGTCGGTGCACTCCATGACGTAATCTCTGAATGCCTCGATGTTTGCGGTGATGGTGATGTCTCCATCGCCATCGTAGCCTCCGACACCTGGAAACACAACATGTTTGAAAATAATAACTAGGTAAAGGGTGGGAATCCAGAGAACAAATCCTGATGCTAACACATGAATGCTAACACATGAAATTCATTTTTTGTGTGTGTTCTGATTGAGTTTATATTAGAAGTCAGTTGTCTGAACATGTTGGGATGGATTACTGAACTTCGGTGTGGAAGGTCTTCGTCTTGTCCTTACTCCTCACAAAATGGTGGATAGTCAACCTTCCATGTTGTATTCAGTCGCTACTGTGTGCAAAGTGGGGAAAAAAGTGTAGCTCGCATAGCCCTGGGCAGGACTTCTGTAGCCTTCGGTTAGCTGAGGTATTCGGATAACTGACTTTTAATGTACATTTGATATGTGGGTTGAAAGATGTAGCTCTATCTGTGTCTATCTGTGTAGGTATCCGGGCTGTGCAGTTGTGCACAGCAACTCTTTATCTATAGACACCCTTTACCTATTTACACCTTTTACTTATTTATACCCTTTACCTATTTATATTGGGTGGAACAGTGAAGCTAATGAACTATGAATAATGCATGCACATTAGCTAATCATGTGCATTAGCTAATGAACTATGATAATTCATGTGATTAGCTAATGAACTATGAATAATGCATGTGCATTCTATTGTATATACAGTAGACCCAGTAGACCCTTATTTATGCGGATCACTTTAATCCAAAGCCTCGCAAATTCCAATCACTATCAAATGCACCCTCCTGATAATCATAGAGATCACGTGCATGCGCTACCTTTTTATAGGCAGCTGCTGCGGAATGGCCGTCGTGGAGAAGAAAGAGACTGCAAAAAGAGCACACAAAAGCCTAACAATGGAGCAGGAAGTCGAGTTCTACATGAGACTGACAGAAGCTTCTGTCTGAACAGTATGCAAAGGGAATCTCCACATTTTCAGACAAATAAAGAGGATACTGACAGAGTTGAGAGCTTACAAAGGAAAGCCGACAGAGATGGGGTGCAGCAGAGAAGCTGAGACTATGAAGACTGGAAGAGATCAGGAGTTGGAAGAAGCAGTTTTCCTATGCTTCAGGCTCAGCACATTATGATATCAGTATATATACCATGCTGCACACTGCCACTGCCATTTCTATTCAGTGTGCGTCAACTATGCAGCAAGTCAACAATTATGAAGATATGAATATTCATACGGCTCACTAGTCTGAAAGAGCTGAAGTCACGGGTATGCTATGTTGTAATAACACTGTGTGTAGTCTTAGTCGTTGTGGCATTATTGTTAGTACATCATGTCATGTGTTACCAGGCCTCTCTTTATAGGAGTGGCCATCTCCAGTAATTATATATTACATCATGTCATGTGTTAGGTTAAGACCAGGCCTCCCTTTGTAGGAGTGGCCATCTCCAGTAATTATATATTACATCATGTCATGTGTTATTAAGACCAGGCCTACCTTTGTGCCATCTCCAGTATATATATATATATATATATGATACAGTTGTCTTGTGCAATGCTTGTATGAATGAGATTGTTGCATCGTATACTTACTTTGGGTGCCTTGCTGTGTTCTGAACATATCACAATGGGCTATTTAGAGGGGCGACATTTAATCATTTTGGTAGCTAATATTGAACGGCGAGTTGGAACTTCCTAGCATCACGCCCAACCTTGCTCCAAGATCTCACCCCGGCTGTGGTAAATATTCTACCCAGGGTACATATAATATTTACCATAGTTGGGGCGAGATCTTAGGGTATAAGGCCAAGAAGAGTCCAACTCGCTGTTCATATTTCTTTGTGATATCGTGGTACCTTTACTGGTATGATTGATCTGTGTTTACATATTAGATAAGTGTGTTTACATATTAGTAATGATTGATAAGTGTGTTTACATATTAGTAATGATTGATAAGTGTGTTTATATATTTGTTTATATATTAGTAATGATTGATGTGTGTTTACATATTGTAATGATTGATAAGTGTGTTTACAATATTGTAATGATTGATAAGTGTGTTTACATATTAGTAATGATTGATAAGTATGTTTACATATTAGTAATGATTGATAAGTGTGTTTACATATTAGTAATGATTGATAAGTGTGTTTATATATTAGTAAGTGTGTTTACATATTAGTAATGATTGATAAGTGTGCTTACATATTGTAATGATTGGTAAGTGTGCTTACATATTGGTAATGATTGATAAGTGTGTTTTTATATATTAGTAAGTGTGTTTACATATTAGTAATGATTGATAAGTGTGTCTACATATTGGTAATGATTGATAAGTGTGTTTACATATTAGTAATGATTGACAAGTGTGTTTATATATTGTAATGATTGATAAGTGTGTTTACATATTAGTAATGATTGGTAATGATTGATAAGTGTGTTTACATATTAGTAATGATTGATAAGTGTTTACATTAGTAATGATTGATAAGTGTGTTTATATATTGTAATGATTGATAAGTGTGTTTACATATTAGTAATGATTGATAAGTGTGTTTATATATTAGTAACGATTGATAAGTGTGTTTACATATTGTAATGATTGATAAGTGTGTTTACATGTTAGTAAGTGTGTTTATATATTAGTTTTATATATTAGTAATGATTGATAAGTGTGTTTACATATTGTAATGATTGATAAGTGTTTACATATTAGTAATGTTTGATAAGTGTGTTTACATATTAGTAATGATTGACAAGTGTGTTTACATATTAGTAACATATTAGTAATGATTGATAATTGTGTTTATATATTAGTAATGATTGATAAGTGTTTATATAATTAGTAATGATTGATAATTGTTTTTATATATTAGTAATGATTGATAAGTGTTTACATATTAGTAATGATTGATAATGATTGATAAGTGTGTTTACATATTAGTTAATGATTGGTAATGATTGATAAGTGTGTTTAATGATTGGTGCGTTTGGTTAATTTATTATTAGGCTCGGGATAGGGTGAGGTACAGATTATCTCTAGTCAAGGAGCTCATACAGGGCAAGGCAAGACGAAGCCTCGCCACGTACGAGCACTGAGAATAGAGATAATCCATAACCTACCCAACCTGCTTATTTACTGGGATGAATGTGTAGCCATGGAGATGCCCTCTCCTCTCCAGACATCTAAATGTACCATGTACTGAACAACTAAAATAGGTACTATTAGTTAACACATGACTTGATATTCATTAAATTAATTAACACACCGTAATGTGGGTCAAATGATTCACAAGGAGCTGCTAAGAAGTTGTCCAGTTTGAAATCTGAGCCGCTCTCTGGATCTACATACACACACACACACAAAATATGCTAATTGTTAGAAGAAACCTACCATACATCAGGATATTTTCGAGTGGTTAAATATCCACCGATGGTGACAAACTGAAAGATTTTCGAGGGAAATATTTAGTGCATAGTGGAAGTCACACGTGCAAACAACACGAGAATGTTGAACTTCAGTAACATTGTTACTACACAAGGTGAGAGGTGAGGTCTGTAAGCAGGTTATTCTAGAGTCAGCATAAACATGAACCACACATGTGAAGTAGGCGGAGCTACAAATATCCATAATTGGAACAGTGTATTTTAACAGACTAGCACCTGCTCTGCTGGATTGAGAGGCAGCTGCTAAATCCCATGAGGGTTTTCCAGGTATCCTTGTGGCAAGACATAGGTCCTCATAAGGTCAACAAGGAAAGTTCACCAGTGGACAGCTCTGTTACACCACCTCACTTCATGTGACACAGGATCTTCACCTAGCTAGCTCTATCCACTAGCATGTTCATGCACTTATATACCAGTGGACAGCTCTGTTACTCCACCTCACTTCATGTGACACAGGGTCTTCACCTAGCTAGCTCTAACCACTAGCATGTTCATGCACTTATATACCAGTGGACAGCTATGTTACTCCACCTCACTTCATGTGACACAGGGTCTTCACCTAGCTAGCTCTATCCACTAGCATGTTCATGCACTTATATACCAGTGGACAGCTCTGTTACTCCACCTCACTTCATGTGACACAGGGTCTTCACCTAGCTAGCTCTATCCACTAGCATGTTCATGCACTTATATACCAGTGGACAGCTCTGTTACTCCACCTCACTTCATGTGACACAGGATCTTCACCTAGCTAGCTCTATCCACTAGCATGTTCATGCACTTATATACCAGTGGACAGCTCTGTTACTCCACCTCACTTCATGTGACACAGGATCTTCACCTAGCTAGCTCTATCCACTAGCATGTTCATACTTATATACCAGTGGACAGCTCTGTTACTCCACCTCACTTCATGTGACACAGGCTCTTCACCTAGCTAGCTCTATCCACTAGCATGTTCATGCACTTATATACCAGTGGACAGCTCTGTTACTCCACCTCACTTCATGTGACACAGGGTCTTCACCTAGCTAGCTCTATCCACTAGCATGTTCATGCACTTATATACCAGTGGACAGCTCTGTTACTCCACCTCACTTCATGTGACACAGGATCTAGCATCCATTAGCATGTTCACGATGAAAGGTGTTAACTTGTGAAGCATTTCTGTTTAACCACCCACGTCATGTTAAACTGAATAAGGAGAGTGGATGGTCATTACCTCTATCTCTGTGTGTATGTGTGTGTTAGTGTGTGTGCATGTTGTGTGTGTGTGTGTATGTTGTGTGTGTTAGTGTGTGTGTGTGCATGTTGTGTGTGTTAGTGTGTGTGTGTGCATGTTGTGTGTGTTAGTGTTAGTGTGTGTATGCATGTGTGTATATCGTATTGTACTCAAATAGTTATAGTAATCTCTGATAAGCTGAGAATTAAAGACAATGGAGGGCAAAAATTCAATATATTCCAGCATTAGAACCCTTGATTTCTGCTTTCCGGGCGGTCACTCTACCATTGAACCATGGGCACCAAACGATTACAAGTCTTGCAAACAGGTACCTGAACTCCTTCACAACTGCAATCAATAGTAACCACCCTTCCAATAATGGCAGGTAGATTGGACACAAGTACATAGTAACTTCGGTTCCTGTTAGAGATTATATATGCCGTATATGTTGTCCAATTTTTCTTTCTAACTGCACAAGACACTTGAGAATGTTGATACGGAATTCAGCTGCCATCATGCTGTCCCGCCACCCCTCCTCCCTTATCCCTCAATATCGCAATACATGTATATGTATAACCCCAGCACCCTCAATGTTTATAACACCTTTTACCGGTGCTCACTGCAAATTGTCACATGTACTATAGAAGTTCAAGTTGTAGAAATATCCTAATGAAATATCCTAATGAAATATCCTAATGAAATATCCTAAAGCTTCCTCCTGAAAATGGGAGCGTGGGGGTCTTAAGAGGGGGAAATTGTTACATTGTTCCTCCTGAAGGTGGGTGGGCTAAGAGAATGGTCTCCTTCCCTCAGAGGGGTTAATAGGTTAACCCTTTCTAGTCCACGACTGTACATCTATGTATATAACGAGAATTTATGTCTGATTATTCTGAACTCAGCTCGTTTGTGAAGCCACGCCTTTCCAGGAGTAGAGTAGTCCATCCTTGAAAACCCACCAGCAAGACTAGTATTGATGTGAACCACAGGGTGCTCTCTCAAGAGGTGGACTCTTATACATGTATGTTTGTACGAACAAAGGAACCGTGAGATCTCCACTGTGTGCCTCGACTAGGGCCTCTATCTCGCTGCAGAAGATGCCCGGAATGTAGCCACCATAGCCCCTCCCAATCCAGCAGGCTAGGTCCATGAGAAGACGTCACTAGCCCTAGGCAACTGTAGCTCCGCCTACTTGATGTATTTACAGTTCATGCTCATGCCGGGGAGTGCATCCGCCTACCTCACTTCTGAACTGGAACAGTGGAATGGTAACCTTGGCACACAGGGACATGGAGTCAGGGACGGAGTGCTATGAAGACATGGATACCGGACATCGGAGTCTTAAGGGGGAAAGAAGGCTGCGTATCGCGTAGTCTCATATAAAGTACCATATCTTTGCTCGCATTCACTCTAGTTTCCCAATTTATATATCAAATTATAGCTTGCAGTCTGTGCTTTCTAATGGTAAGTCTCTTTTGTCATTTAGTTTCGCCATAATTTTTTCCTGGCTCATTATAGGCTCTTCCAGTGCGGACCGTAAGCCGTTAAGTAAACCACTTTGCAGTAACGACCTTTGCGAGGCTCTTATTCGGTCTATTAGTCAATCATAATGAGCACTACAAACTGCGCGTCTTGAAATTTCGAAAAAAAGTTTTTTTGTTGCATTTTCTGAACATAGATTTATGACATCACGTTAAATTTCCATCTATAGGTATTTTTTAGTAATCGTATCAAACAAAAACTCTCGCGCAAGTTGTAGAATATAAAATTTGCTTTCAAATGAAATAATTTTTTTAATGAAAGGATAATAAATATTCAAGTTATCATTTGAACGGTTTTTCAAAAATCACTTCAGAGATATTGAGCCTTGAAGTCCAAGCAGTTTGTAATCACATCCCAGCTGCCCCTGCTTCACTAGAATACATCCCCTCATTACTAGAATTGTGTGTGTACAAACAAAAATGTTGAAAGCAACCAATTGACTTTCACAGTCCTTTATTTTTTCAACAACAGCAGTATCCTACATCCTAACTACAACTTCAAAACCAACAATAATTATATATATATACATACACATAAATTAAAGACGCATCAAACTTGTTACGTTGCTTTGCTAATATTGAATTAGCAAACATAAACACGTCATCATTTGCAGGGCTCCCATGCCCAGGTCCATCCATCGTCGCCCTCCACACATGTCTTCCGACACCCTCCAGTAATCCCTGAAAAACAATAGAACACAAACAAAAGTCATCCTCCAGTAATTTCTAAGCTTGACAAAAATACACATAAACAAAAGTATCTTCCAGTAATCTTTGTTTGAAATCTCTGTTTGACAATAGAAAGCAAGACACAAACAAAATAAAAATGTTACAGGTCCCCCTTGCCAGGACCATACAATGCTCCGCCCTCCATTGAAACTCTGCTGCCTCTCGATGGCAAGCCCGACACTTGTTGCACTCCCGTTTATGTGCATTTGTATACCCATCACTAATTAATGTGTGTGTACCTAAGCTTCAGTCTCTCCACCGAACGCTAAAAAAGTTTTTGTGTTCCTACAACTTCCATAGAAACCGAAGAGCCTTCAAAATTGGCTTCACAATTTACCTTGTGACCCTCAAACCATTCTGTGTAACTTGCTTCTGTTTCATCTTCAGGTCTTCGCGCACAAGCTTGAAATTAGACATAAGATAATAATCTAAAACCTCTCCAGTGTCCCAAGACATCACCGCAACCAAGCCATAATTTGATTTGTGGCCCTGTCTAAGCCATGTGCCGTCAACAGTAATACTAACATCAATGATGTCTTCATGCCTAACCCTATAAAAATCATGTAACCTATGAGCGGCATCCAACATAATACTCTGTTACTGCATTTGCGTCACTCCCTATTGACCTAGTATATTTTTAAAAAACAAGTGGAACTAAGAGGGGGCAACATATCCATGACTGCAGTGATGTCTTCCAGACCAGAATGACTAATTCCAGCAATGCGAGCACCCAGTACTGACTGGATGTTCAAAGAATGCTTCTACAGATACAGGGTTTGAGATGTCTCGAGTGTTACTACAATTTGAACAAAAAGTAAACCATGCCTCCCCTACGGGCTTCAGTTGCAAGGGAGCTCAGTTACCAACTTATTACACCTTTCTATGACCTCTCTAAGCTTATCTAAGTTTATTATACGATTACCCTTACCTAGTTCTCCAACACCACCTGAGTCCAAAGAGGTAGAGCCAGTAGTTCCAGTAGCAACAGCCACAGAAGCAGCTGAATTATCCATGAGAGCCAACTTCTTCCTGGTCATAGTCACTTGTCATAGTCACCAATGGAACTGGCCTCTCTTCAGACATTTGCAATTGATTGCAAGGTAAGTGAAGGTTCACAGAAGGCGCTACCCCACCCACAGGATCCAAGAGACTCACTAACAAAGGAAAGGAAACAGCTAGTAACTTTTTAGTATGGAGATAAACATTAAAACTTGCCTTGCGCGGCTACTGTGACAGGCTCAACAACAGCCGCCTGTAGGGCTTTCTTCTTCTTGTCTTCACTCTTCTTGAATCCTTGGCCTTTCTGTTTAAAATGCTTCTCTGTTCTCTTCCCCATAACTCAACAGTGTAAAAGTTTCAAGTGAACCTTGACCTAAAAAACGTGCTCGTCTTAGCGGTTGCGCACTACCCCCCCACCTGGCCAATTCATTGCGCAAACGACTGGTAAGGGTCTCCATGAAATTGGGAACATTTTGATATATAAAAACTGTATTTTGGGTAGGCGATCATCGCCGACCGCCCGATTGTAGCCAGGTAAGACTGGGAGAGAACCTCTTCCAATGTGAAGTGAAATGAAATGAAATGGAATAATAATGCACTGTATAAAAATGGCTATATCTTCTGATGCAAGTATTCACTTGCTCTGAAACTTGAAACTCAAACTCCAGACATATTATGAACCCTTTTGGGCCCATAAAAAAAAATTTGAAAAAATATGTGTTTTCAGCCCTCTTCCCCCCTTAAGCCATGCTTGCCCGAATCCTTTAATGCAGATTCTAACGCAGGTCTTATTTCATGCGGTTACGCATGAAGCAGCCTAAATCAGGAATCACGATTAGAAATCAAGGTGACCTACATACAACTCTCGTCAACTGAAGTGGGCTCTATCAAGAGAGGTAGAGCGTATATATCAGAGACAAGGTCAACACTATACAAACTATGCAGGGTTGTATACAGAAATTTTGCCAAGGGGGGGCGAACTTGAGATATGGAAAAATAAGGGGGGGCGAGAATGATACAATGATGGTGTATGTAATGTATAAGGGTGGTGTCTAATTTCAAGGGGGGGGGGCGAGAATGATACAAGGGGGGGCGGATGCCCCCCCCCGCCCCCCCCTAAATACACCCCTGCTATGTACATGTACATGTATGTGCATGCAACAATAACAACAACAAGTGTGACCACCAAATACCTTTCAAGGTGAAGCCAAACCCCTTAGCATGCCACTGCCTCCGCCACAAAACGTACTCTGAAAAGCCTCCCGGACCAGCACATATGTCCGCAAAGTACAAAAGGTCATTAGGTTTGGCCTACACACACACACACATATATACAGGTGAGAACTTAATTAATGCACATCATTACATACAGAGAGTTTCAAACAGACACAGGGGTGGGTGGGTATGTATATACAGTGTAGTTGTCCATCACGTGTGGCAGGAAGCTGAGTCCCCACTTTTGTCACGTCACAATTCTGGCATTACATCATCACAACAATGAAGTGTGTGTGTGTGTGTGTGTGGGGGGGGGGATCACAACCAAGATCTCTCAGAGAACTCTCAGTTGACATAATTGACATAATAAAATTACAATGATCTTCGCAATAATCAACTTGAATTTTACTCTCTTGATGTTTCGATGCTCTGGGCTTTATGCACCCCCTCATTACTTTCTGTCTATTTAGGAGGTCGGGGAATCTGATCCTTCGATACGTTCGTGGTTGTGTGCATGTACATAGAGAATTTGTTTTAGTGTTGCTCGGACATTTTGACAGAGCAAATTGATTCTTGTTCAGGGAAATATGTGAGATGTTCGGAAAATATCTGATGTCCGACTGTCATTTCCCACACTAATGTCATCCATACTTTATTGGATTAGGCTTAGCTTAGGGTTAGGGTAATAGCTAAAGGTTAGGTTTAGGGCAATAACTAAGAGTTAGGTTTAGGGTAATAGCTAAGGGTTAGGTTTAGGGCAATAGCTAAGGGTTAAGATTAGGGCAGTAGCTACATGGAGCTAGGACATTAGCTTAATATAGAGCTAGGGCAGTGGCTAATGTAGGGCTAGGGCAGTGGCTAATGTAGGGCTAGGGCAGTGGCTAGGGCAGTGGCTAATGTAGGGCTAGGGCAGTGGTCAGAGCAATCGGATCTAACAATGCTGACGATATTTTTTACGTTGATGCAAACTAACACTACTTGTGACACTCTTGTGTGTGTGGGAACTCAGCCTTACAGCAACAAGAGGACACCCTTAAGTGTGTTGGAACTCAGCCTCACAGCAACAAGGGAACACTCTTGTGTGTGTGGGAACTCAGCAACACAGCAACAAGAGGACACTCTTGTGTGTGTGGGAACTCAGCCACACAGCAACAAGAGGACACTCTTGTGTGTGTGGGAACTCAGCCTCACAGCAACAAGAGGACAACTCTTGTGTGTGTGGGAACTCAGCCACACAGCAACAAGAGGACAACTCTTGTGTGTGTGGGAACTCAGCCACACAGCAACAAGAGGACACTCTTGTGTGTGTGGGAACTCAGCCTCACAGCAACAAGAGGACAATTCTTGTGTGTGTGGGAACTCAGCCACACAGCAACAAGAGGACACTCTTGTGTGTGTGGGAACTCAGCCACACAGCAACAAGAGGACACTCTTGTGTGTGTGGGAACTCAGCCACACAGCAACAAGAGGACACTCTTGTGTGTGTGGGAACTCAGCCTCACAGCAACAAGAGGACACTCTTGTGGTGTTGCTCAGCCTCACAGCAACAAGAGGACACTCTTGTGTGTGTGGGAACTCAGCCTCACAGCAACAAGAGGACACTCTTGTGTGTGTGGGAACTCAGCCTCACAGCAACAAGAGGACACTCTTGTGTGTGTGGGAACTCAGCCTCACAGCAACAAGAGGACACTCTTGTGGTGTTGCTCAGCCTCACAGCAACAAGAGGACACCCTTAAGTGTGTTGGAACTCAGCCTCACAGCAACAAGAGGACACTCTTGTGTGTGTGGGAACTCAGCCTCACAGCAACAAGAGGACAACTCTTGTGTGTGTGGGAACTCAGCCACACAGCAACAAGAGGACAACTCTTGTGTGTGTGGGAACTCAGCCACACAGCAACAAGAGGACACTCTTGTGTGTGTGGGAACTCAGCCTCACAGCAACAAGAGGACAACTCTTGTGTGTGTGGGAACTCAGCCACACAGCAACAAGAGGACACTCTTGTGTGTGTGGGAACTCAGCCACACAGCAACAAGAGGACACTCTTGTGTGTGTGGGAACTCAGCCACACAGCAACAAGAGGACAACTCTTGTGTGTGTGGGAACTCAGCCACACAGCAACAAGAGGACAACTCTTGTGTGTGTGGGAACTCAGCCACACAGCAACAAGAGGACACTCTTGTGGTGTTGCTCAGCCTCACAGCAACAAGAGGACACTCTTGTGTGTGTGGGAACTCAGCCACACAGCAACAAGAGGACACTCTTGTGTGTGTGGGAACTCAGCCTCACAGCAACAAGAGGACACTCTTGTGGTGTTGCTCAGCCTCACAGCAACAAGAGGACACTCTTGTGTGTGTGGGAACTCAGCCTCACAGCAACAAGAGGACACTCTTGTGTGTGTGGGAACTCAGCCACACAGCAACAAGAGGACACTCTTGTGTGTGTGGGAACTCAGCCTCACAGCAACAAGAGGACACTCTTGTGTGTGTGGGAACTCAGCCTCACAGCAACAAGAGGACACTCTTGTGTGTGTGGGAACTCAGCCTTACAGCAACAAGAGGACACCCTTAAGTGTGTTGGAACTCAGCCTCACAGCAACAAGAGGACACTCTTGTGTGTGTGGGAACTCAGCCTCACAGCAACAAGAGGACAACTCTTGTGTGTGTGGGAACTCAGCCACACAGCAACAAGAGGACACTCTTGTGTGTGTGGGAACTCAGCCACACAGCAACAAGAGGACACTCTTGTGTGTGTTGGAACTCAGCCTCACAGCAACAAGGGAACACTCTTGTGTGTGTGGGAACTCAGCCTCACAGCAACAAGAGGACAGACACTCTTGTGTGTGGGGGAACTCAGCCTCACAGCAACAAGAGGACACTCTTGTGTGTGTGGGAACTCAGCCACACAGCAACAAGAGGACACTCTTGTGTGTGTGGGAACTCAGCCTCACACCAACAAGAGGACACTCTTGTGGTGTTGCTCAGCCTCACAGCAACAAGAGGACACTCTTGTGGTGTTGCTCAGCCTCACAGCAACAAGAGGACACTCTTGTGTGTGTGGGAACTCAGCCACACAGCAACAAGAGGACACTCTTGTGTGTGTGGGAACTCAGCCTCACAGCAACAAGAGGACACTCTTGTGTGTGTGGGAACTCAGCCACACAGCAACAAGACACTCTTGTGTGTATGGGAACTCAGCCTCACAGCAACAAGAGGACACTCTTGTGTGTGTGGGAACTCAGCCTCACAGCAACAAGAGGACACTCTTGTGTGTGTGGGAACTCAGCCACACAGCAACAAGAGGACACTCTTGTGTGTGTGGGAACTCAGCCACACAGCAACAAGAGGACAACTCTTGTGTGTGTGGGAACTCAGCCTCACAGCAACAAGAGGACACTCTTGTGTGTGTGGGAACTCAGCCACACAGCAACAAGAGGACAACTCTTGTGTGTGTGGGAACTCAGCCTCACAGCAACAAGAGGACACTCTTGTGTGTGTGGGAACTCAGCCACACAGCAACAAGAGGACACTCTTGTGTGTGTGGGAACTCAGCCTCACAGCAACAAGAGGACAACTCTTGTGTGTGTGGGAACTCAGCCACACAGCAACAAGAGGACACTCTTGTGTGTGTGGGAACTCAGCCACACAGCAACAAGAGGACACTCTTGTGTGTGTGGGAACTCAGCCTCACAGCAACAAGAGGACACTCTTGTGTGTGTGGGAACTCAGCCACACAGCAACAAGACACTCTTGTGTGTATGGGAACTCAGCCTCACAGCAACAAGAGGACACTCTTGTGTGTGTGGGAACTCAGCCTCACAGCAACAAGAGGACACTCTTGTGGTGTGGGAACTCAGCCACACAGCAACAAGAGGACACTCTTGTGTGTGTGGGAACTCAGCCTCACACCAACAAGAGGACACTCTTGTGGTGTTGCTCAGCCTCACAGCAACAAGAGGACACTCTTGTGGTGTTGCTCAGCCTCACAGCAACAAGAGGACACTCTTGTGTGTGTGGGAACTCAGCCTCACAGCAACAAGAGGACACTCTTGTGTGTTTGGGAACTCAGCCACACAGCAACAAGGGGACACTCTTGTGTGCGTGGGAACTCAGCCACACAGCAACAAGGGGACACTCTTGTGTGTGTGGGAACTCAGCCTCACACCAACAAGAGGACACTCTTGTGGTGTTGCTCAGCCTCACAGCAACAAGAGGACACTCTTGTGGTGTTGCTCAGCCTCACAGCAACAAGAGGACACTCTTGTGTGTGTGGGAACTCAGCCTCACAGCAACAAGAGGACACTCTTGTGTGTTTGGGAACTCAGCCACACAGCAACAAGGGGACACTCTTGTGTGTGTGGGAACTCAGCCACACAGCAACAAGAGGACACTCTTGTGTGTGTGGGAACTCAGCCTCATAGCAACCTGGGGACACTCTTGTGTGTGTGGGAACTCAGCCACACAGCAACAAGAGGACACTCTTGTGGTGTTGGAACTCAGCCTCACAGCAACAAGAGGACACTCTTGTGTGTGTGGGAACTCAGCCTCACAGCAACAAGAGGACAACTCTTGTGTGTGTGGGAACTCAGCCACACAGCAACAAGAGGACAACTCTTGTGTGTGTGGGAACTCAGCCTCACAGCAACAAGAGGACACTCTTGTGTGTGTGGGAACTCAGCCACACAGCAACAAGAGGACACTCTTGTGGTGTTGCTCAGCCTCACAGCAACAAGAGGACACTCTTGTGTGTGTGGGAACTCGGCCTCACAGCAACAAGAGGACACTCTTGTGGTGTTGCTCAGCCTCACAGCAACAAGAGGACAGATCAGCCAGTCAAATTTTTTGTGCCTGTGAGATTGCAGTGAGCACTTCAGTGCTGATAGCCACTCCAGCTTCAAGAGTTGGAGAGGTCAGGCAGGAATCTGCAGTCTTCCCGAGTCACACCACCATGTCTGACCAAGCGGAGGAAACTGGTAGCACAGGAAGATCCCAGACCTGGCTAATGCTGTTCAGTACTGCCACTCCCTTTTTCTGAACTTAGCCCTAGAATACCACAACTTGCCCTAGCCCTAGAACACCACAGCACTTGCCCTAGCCCTAGAATACCACAACTTGCCCTAGCCCTGGAATACCACAACTTGCCCTAGCCCTAGAACACTACAGCACTTGCCCCAGACCTTGGGATGTCCTAGCTTGTATCAGTGCTGGCTAAGCCCTGCAGCAAAGCTAGGTGGTTTCAGCACTCCTGCCTGTACATGAGATGCCCCACAAGTACCCGGCAAAGGGTAGGAAAACATGGGGACACCAGACAATGATCATGACAGTCGGGGAGTCACGCTAGCGAGGCAGAAGAGGAGAGCTGCTCTATATCTCTTCTTTCTGCAGACAGCAGATAATCAGCCCAAGGAATGCAGTCAATCACTGCTCATGGTTCATGTGAGTTTGCTGATGATGGGAGGGCTAATATTCCAGACACACATATACATGTATGTATCTAGCACACAACTTTATGCTCCCATGTTTTCCTAGGTTCCTCCACTCACGCTGCAGTTACCCTTCCCCCGATGGGGGCTGCCTCTGCACCATAAGTGTTAGTTTTCTACAATGAGAAGTGCACTGTGCAGGTCTTTCTTGTGGGTGCATATTACGGAAGGAGAGGAGGGGAGTGGGAGGGATTAAGAGGAGCTGCACTGTTCTTGACCTAGTAAATTACAATGTATGTACTTTGGACTTAATTAAAGCAGCTGTCACACATTGTCCCTGCACTTTAATTTTCGATGTTCATGTGGTTTTTCATGTGGTTTACTAAACACTTCCTGTAGTATAACAGACATTTCCTTTAGCTTACTAGACACTTCTCATAGTATACTGGATGCTTCCTATAGTTTACTAGACATTTCCTGTAGTTTACTAGACATTTCATGTAGTTTACTGGGCACTTCATCTAATATACTAGACACCTGTGAGACAGCTCCTTTAATCTTCAATGTACATAATCAAGCATAACAAAGTTATGCTTCTGATGATGCACTGTCACTCTTAAATGATGCATCTCCTCTCTTATATAAAACACAGCCATCATCATCTCCCTTACTTGGCTCGCTCCAGACCAAGTCTTGAACATAACATTACCTTTTTTGGCTGTGTAAACATGAAGTCAAACACGGCGTCGATGTTGGCCATTTTCATCGCCGCTCTGTGCATTAAATAGATAGAAAGACACAAAACCCATATATATATATATATATACATACAGTATATGTACACTGCTGTGTATGCATTGTGTCCACATATAAGACGACACCTTACCATTTAAAATCATGTAAACCAATCCGATACCACTTTAAATCCAACTGGCGCAATGAGTTTAAATGGTAAAGGGTCATCAACTTGTTGTGGTCTACCTGTGTGTAGTTGCTTTTGATTTCATTTTGCCACGTCAACCAATCAATCGAGTAGTTTGCTTTAAAATAAAATAAACTATTAATGTTTCAGTTTTGTCTGCTTTAGATCAGAGAGGCACTGGCACTCCCTGTGTTGCTCCGCCTTCTTCTTTAAATGGCAGACGACTACAAAACAACAACAAGAACAACAAGAACAACAACAACAACAACATAGCTCACCTGTCACCTAAAACTCACATTGGAAGCTTCCTGTTGAAGGCTAGAGCATCTAGTCAAAATGTCGAGAGAGTAAATTTCAAGTTGATTACTGAGGTCATTGCTTCTAAGCTGCCTAAGCTCTAGTTTTGGCAGTTCCAGCACGCCTTGAATTCTTCATTAAGGCAGCACAAACACTGCACTAAAATAATAAAAACTTCACAATCTGCTGCCTCTCTTCCCTTCCGAATGCATAGTTGGCTATGTGTCCACTCATTCAGTACCAGAAGAACATAAATGCTTTGCAGTGACTACTCTAACCAGATTTTGCCTGGTCCTTTATTCTAGCACATCTAAGCAGGTTTTGCCAGGTCCTTTATCCTAGCACATCTAAGCAGGTTTTGCCTGGTCCTTTATCCTAGCATATCTAAGCAGGTTTTGCCTGGTCCTTTATCCTAGCACATCTAAGCAGGTTTTGCCTGGTCCTTTATCCTAGCACATCTAAGCAGGTTTTGCCTGATCCTTTATCCTAGCACGTCTAAGCAGGTTTTGCCTGATCCTTTATCCTAGCACATCTAAGCAGGTTTTGCCTGGTCCTTTATCCTAGCACATCTAAGCAGGTTTTGCCTGGTCCTTTATCCTAGCACATCTAAGCAGGTTTTGCCTGGTCCTTTATCCTAGCACATCTAAGCAGGTTTTGCCTGGTCCTTTATCCTAGCACATCTAAGCAGGTTTTGCCTGATCCTTTATCCTAGCACATCTAAGCAGGTTTTGCCTGATCCTTTATCCTAGCACATCTAAGCAGGTTTTGCCTGGTCCTTTATCCTAGCACATCTAAGCAGGTTTTTGCCTGGTCCTTTATCCTAGCACATCTAAGCAGATTTTGCCTGGTCCTTTATCCTAGCACATCTAAGCAGGTTTTGCCTGGTCCTTTATCCTAGCACATCTAAGCAGGTTTTGCCTGGTCCTTTATCCTAGCACATCTAAGCAGGTTTTGCCTGGTCCTTTATCCAAGCATATCCAACCAGGAGGTCTTCTATAGCTTGCCCTTTCTTAGGAGATTTATTACATTGGAAAATAGACGGAGCATAAGCCGGCAATGCCTCATAATCTGATTGTTCCACACCAATCAAGCGGATCCAGTCCTTCCACTTGACTGAAGCAATACATTGACGTCTCTCGCCAGGAGCCCAGGAAAACCCTGTAAAATTGTAACCCATCCTTTTTGGAGTACCAGCTGCCGCACCTAAAAGCACAACACCACTTTCCTGTGGTTTCAAAAACAGAACTAAGGTGATTGCCTCTCAAAATGGCTGCAGACTTCTGGTACATGCTGCTGCTGGTAGTCAGAAAAGCTCAGAGTGTTCTGGCTCTGTATAATAATTGCCTCCTAATGTCAAATGTCAAATACTTATCTGGAGAACTTAAATCCACTCTCAGGTTTCATACAGGACTTGCTGCTAAGAGAGGAGGGGGCTGTTTGGTGTGCTGTATAGAAACAGGTGCAAGGACCAGAGATGAATAATGTTTCACTACTTGCTTGGTCTAAGTGGAGCGGAGGGAGAGGGTGCAATTTGTGTGAGGGGAAACATTCACTCCCCCTCCCCCCCTCCTCCCCTAACCTTGCATGTGATTATTATTTGAGGAAATGCATCACTGAGCTGAGGAATTCCTCCGCATGGACACTCTGGATAGCACCATGGTCGTGCCTAGATCATAGAGGTGCCCAGTTTTGAAGAAGCAACAAAGGTTAATTAGACCCTGCATCTTGTAATGAATGCTCTCATCAACTACAGCACTCTGCATGCATCCCAATCTACATAGTTCTAGATAGCTCTGGTCCTGAGTGAGTCTTCACTCTCAGCCTGCACTCAACAATTAGCACTTCTCTCCTCTACTGCTGACAAAACTGGCCCGTTCTCTCCGCCCTTGCTTGGACTTCTCGCCAACGGCATGAGGCGTGTTGTCAGCGTGCACCATATGAATGAACGAAGACAAGCAACGTGGGAGAGTCAACCAAGTATATCACAGCTCTACAGTTAGCAAGTATGTGGTGAACATTTTTCATTTGTCAGCCTGTCTATTTGGTGAGTATGGGCTGTCAAGAGAACTCTCAGCTGACATACAGTATACATGTAGTTACTATGACAGTCTAGATAATCAACTTAAATTTTCTCTTCAAGTTTAGGCTAGAGCACTAGCCTTCATCACTCTAGCTTTCATCATGAATACAGTGTACAGTTATTACAGTGTACAGTTATTCCAGATGAAGGCTGGTCTTTAAAACTCTAGCCTTCACCAGCAATACAGTGTAGTTAATCCTGGTGAAGGTTAGGAGCTCTAGCCTTCATCACTCTAGACTTCACTATGAATACAGTGTAGTTAATCCTGGTGAAGGTTAGGGGCTCTAGCCTTCATCACTCAAGACTTCACTATGAATACAGTGTAGTTAATCCTGGTGAAGGTTAGGACCTCTAGCCTTCATCACTCTAGACTTCACTATGAATACAGTGTAGTTAATCCTGGAGTGTAAGTGAAGGCTGGGTGCACTGGCCGAAATGTCGAAGAACAGATTTTATCGAGAAAGTCATTGTATACATATACGGTATATGTGTGGTTTGGGAATAAAACCATCTATCCAGTCTGGAACACTAAGTATCCATATACCAAGGGGTCAGGAGTGAGGTTAGTTCTCCGTCTGTGGGAGGTGATCGGGACTGTGAAAATGTTTGTGTGTTAAATGAAACGTTCAATTACATGTATTTGTGAGGACACACTGACAGGTCCCCACTGAGAGGTCCCCACTGAGAGATCCGCACTGAGAGGTCCCCACTGAGAGGTCCCCACACTGAGAGGTCCCCACACTGAGAGGTCCCCACTGAGAGGTCCCCACTGAGAGGTCCCCAGTGAGAGGTCCCCACTGAGAGGTCCCCACTGAGAGGTCCCCACTGAGAGGTCCCCACTGAGAGGTCCACACTGAGAGGTCCCCAGTGAGAGGTCCCCACTGAGAGGTCCCCACTGAGAGGTCCCCACTGAGAGGTCCCCACTGATAGGTCCCCACTGAGAGGACCCAACTGAGAGGTCTCCACTGAGAGGACCCCACTGAGAGGTCCCCACTGAGAGGTCTCCACTGCGAGGGCTCCACTGAGAGGTCCCCACTGAGAGGTCCCCACTGAGAAGTCCCCACTGAGAGGTCCCCACTGAGATGTCCCCACTAAGAGGGCTCCACTGAGAGGTCCCCACTGAGAGGTCCCCACTGAGAGGTCCCCACTGAGAGTTCCCCACTGAGAGGTCCTCACTGAGAGGTCCCCACTGAGAGGTCCCCACTGAGGTCCCCACTGAGAGGTCCCCACTGAGGGGTCCCCACTGAGAGGTCCCCACTGAGAGGTCCCCACTGAGAGGGCTCCACTGAGATAATTTCTCTTTCAATCAACTTTTTGTTTCTATTGCAACCTTTGAACCCAGGACAAGTATACCGGTCTTCACATCAGCGTGAGTTACAAGCTCGTCATCAACACTCACTGGTGGGGCGGAGCTTTTGAGGTGCTGGGTCTCGACTACCAACATTATGCATGATTATCTGCCTGATAGGTCACTCTGCTTATTCACTCCAGAATTTAGATGTGGATGTTGCATTGTGTTCATTCTTTAATGTCCCCCAGTGTGGATGTTGCATTGTGTTCATTCTTTAATGTCTCCCAGTGTGGATGTTGCATTGTGTTCATTCTTTAATGTCTCCCAGTGTGGATGTTGCATTGTGTTCATTCTTTAATGTCTCCCAGTGTGGATGTTGCATTGTATTCATTCTTTAATGTCTCCCAGTGTGGATGTTGCATTGTGTTCATTCTTTAATGTCCCCCAGTGTGGATGTTGCATTGTGTTCATTCTTTAATGTCTCCCAGTGTGGATGTTGCATTGTGTTCATTCTTTAATGTCTCCAAGTGTGGATGTTGCATTGTGTTCATTCTTTAATGTTTCCCAGTGTGGATGGTGCATTGTGTTCATTCTTTAATGTCCCCCAGTGTGGATGTTGCATTGTGTTCATTCTTTAATGTTTCCCAGTGTGGATGTTGCATTGTGTTCATTCTTTAATGTCTCCCAGTGTGGATGTTGCATTGTGTTCATTCTTTAATGTCTCCCAGTGTGGATGTTGCATTGTGTTCATTCTTTAATGTCTCCCAGTGTGGATGTTGCATTGTGTTCATTCTTTAATGTTTCCCAGTGTGGATGTTGCATTGTGTTCATTCTTTAATGTCTCCCAGTATGGATGTTGCATTGTGTTCATTCTTTAATGTCTCCCAGTGTGGATGTTGCATTGTGTTCATTCTTTAATGTCCCCCAGTGTGGATGTTGCATTGTGTTCATTCTTTATTGTTTCCAAATGAGGACTGAAGTGTTTGACTTCAAACATTGGGAATAAAAATAAATTACAATGACCTTCTCAATAATCAACTTCAAATTGTATTCTCTCGACATTTCGACTAGATGCTCTAGCCTTCATCAGGAATAATAACAAATTTAAAAATGCAAATTGAAAGAGAAACCTTCTGTGCAATCTTATGAACAACAAATACATAACGCATACCTATTTTGAAAAATCACTCCTTTGATTGTCTCAAATGGATTCGATCGTAGCCTGGAATCAAGAAACTCCTTTTCTGATAGTTTATCAAACACTCTCTGCAAACAACAACAACAGTAATAGGGCGTGTAGTCGGTGGGCTGAAGTTTACAGTGCTGTAGTGTTAGACATCCCTTTAGTGCATTATCAATCAAGGACTGTTCTTACATATATTTCAACATGGTACAACACTGGACAGAAGAAATGCCACATCATTAATTAATATTATAATTAATTAAATAAGGGAGAAAGACAAAGGGAGGGGGGAGTGGTGGAGACCGAAATGCCTTTAGAAGTACTACAAATGGATGTAGCGATATTTGAAGGGATGGGATATGGAGTGATCCTGATGGGTGACTTTAATGAGGACAGGTCAGGATATTAAGTGATCCTGATGGGTGACTTTAATGAGGACAGGTCAGGATATGGAGTGATCCTGATGGGTGACTTTAATGCAAGGACAGGTCAGGATATGGAGTGATCCTGATGGGTGACTTTAATGCAAGGACAGGTCAGGATATGGAGTGATCCTGATGGGTGACTTTAATGCAAGGACAGGTCAGGATATTAAGTGATCCTGATGAGTGACTTTAATGCAAGGACGGGTCAGGATATGAAGTGATCCTGATGGGTGACTTTAATGCAAGGACAGGTCAGGATATTAAGTGATCCTGATGGGTGACTTTAATGCAAGGACAGGTCAGGATATTAAGTGATCCTGATGGGTGACTTTAATGCAAGGACAGGTCAGGATATGGAGTGATCCTGATGGGTGACTTTAATGCAAGGACAGGTCAGGATATGGAGTGATCCTGATGGGTGACTTTAATGCAAGGACAGGTCAGGATATGGAGTGATCCTGATGGGTGACTTTAATGCAAGGACAGGTCAGGATATGGAGTGATCCTCATGGGTGACTTTAATGCAAGGATAGGTCAGTATATGGAGTGATCCTGATGGGTGACTTTAATGCAAGGACAGGTCAGGATATGGAGTGATCCTGATGGGTGACTTTAATGCAAGGACAGGTCAGGATATTAAGTGATCCTGATGGGTGACTTTAATGCAAGGACAGGTCAGGATATGGAGTGATCCTCATGGGTGACTTTAATGCAAGGACAGGTCAGGATATGGAGTGATCCCATCGATATGGAGTGATCCTGATGGGTGACTTTAATGCAAGGGTCTTTGGTAGAAGGATCCTGAACTTGGTGTTGCTTGGAGTGAAGAATTGTGAGGGAAGGTGGGCCTCAGACGTAGGGGAGAAGATATCAGTAGTCGACTATATATTGTTTTCGAGAAGTTTGATCATGGGGAAGGTATTGATTGAAGACTCTGGGAAGAATGATGTTGGTTCAGATCATAACCTACTGAGGTGTGAAGTGAGGTCAGCGGGTACGCAGGAGAGAGTGGAAACAGTAAGATTGAAGTGGCGAGTTGATGGTAGGCAAGACTGGATGGAGTACCAGCAGGAGCATTTGTAGGATGGGAAGAGGATTTGAGGGGGCTTCACCAAGAGCAGGGGTCCAATGTAATATGGAGAGGGATGAGATAAAGGAGAGGTAGAAAGAGAAGGCGGTAAAGGACAAGGAGGTGGAGTCAAGGTGCACCATTAGTGCAGTCAACTCAGCACTTGATGGTTCCATCCATGGTAACCATGCTAACAGGTTCCAACTGCCGCCAATGCATAAATTTACTTGTGTCATATGTCATATGATTGTTAATCTGTAATACAGAAATGCAGTATATATATATGCAAAGCCTTGCAGGTGTTAGTCCTCTCCACCCCAAATTAATCTCTTCCTTTTAAGTAACCAGCATGGCCGAGTGTCTATCATGAAGAACAGCAACACTTACAGGACATTTGTTCCCCCCCCCCCCCCCCCCTCTAGAATGGAGCCATTTGAAAGATTTCACACTCAGCCATTTGAAATTCTCTTTACTTCCATCCATCATTCTCCATACAATAGCAAATAATACACTAAGACAACCTCTTCTCCTTCTCTGACGCTCACATATACCCATTAAGATCAAATATTGGTCTGTGCAGCTCCTCTTCCTTCTGAAACCTCCCTGATCTCCATGGAAACCCTCTCCTCACAGAGATAGAAACCAAATCCACCCACTTTTTGGTGAGAAAAAAGGGTTAGATCTTCCATGTTGTGCCACCTTCCCAATTTTTTCCCCCGCACACTGGTTATGAATCTTCTTTATCTGCCTCCTCACTCCTACGGAAATTGGTGAAGCTTCTGACAGTCATCTCCTTCTTGATTGACCCTCTTAAACTGTGCAACTGCCAGGCTGGAGTTGCTAAGAAAGTAGAGAGCGCCGATGGAAAGGCAGAACCAATGAAAGTTACGAACACACAAACTTCAGAACTGCATATGCAGCGACGTATAAACAGCAATAGTTCTCTAGCTATGTAGCTCAACTAGCTACATAGCAGGCCACGATAGTATTATATGGTTAGCTCCAAAGTTCCAATCTGCAGCCATCAAGAAGACATGAGTGTGGATCTACCTTCTAAGACAAAACTCCTTTGGAAGTTTCTCTTGCAGCCCCCAGCCTCAGTGCAGACAGAGTCTGGGTTGAGACTCCACAGGGACTGTGTATCGTGCAAAACCAAATGGTTGAGCTCTCCTCAACCTCAGCTGGGGTCATGTCGTCGATCTCATTGTAATTCCCCAGCTTGTCCTCTGCGCAAAAGATGATCAACAGGTGACTGACAGTGAGGAAGAGCATGCTTCTAGAACTCCATCATGTGCACATGGCTGCAAGCACTCACTGCACCTGCTCCCCTTGATATCCTTCAGCAGTTGCTTCAAGTGCAACTGGGTAGATGCTTGTCACATGACCAGCATTGTAATCTGGTGGCTCACCTGCTCCTCCCCTTCTCCCCGAGAATCTTGGGATTCTAGGTGTGTGTGAGGAAGAGATCTGGGCAACCATTATTGGTAACAATGGCCACCATATCCGATAGTTCTGTTGCATTGCTCTTGGCCCTCCACTGAAGTATGGACTAGTTCTATTGCTAAACTAATATATAATATATTGCTGTGCATGGAGTATCTACATGTATCTATCTCTGTAGCCCTAAAGTAGCTAGTATTCTTTATATGCTCTCTCTGTGCTCCTGTTAGTATATACCAGTAATTATATGCTCTCTGTGTTCCTGTTAGTACCTGTAATTATATGCTCTCTGTGCTCCTGTTAGTACCTGTAATTATATGCTCTCTGTGCTCCTGTTAGTACCTGTAACTATAATTTTCTCTCTGTGCTCCTGTTAGTACCAGTAATTATATGCTCTCTGTGCTCCTGTTAGTATATACCAGTAATTATATGCTCTCTGTGTTCCTGTTAGTACCTGTAACTATAATTTTCTCTCTGTGCTCCTGTTAGTACCAGTAATTATATGCTCTCTGTGCTCCTGTTAGTATATACCAGTAATTATATGCTCTCTGTGTTCCTGTTAGTACCTGTAACTATAATTTGCTCTCTGTGCTCCTGTTAGTACCAGTAATTATATGCTCTCTGTGCTCCTGTTAGTATATACCAGTAATTATATGCTCTCTGTGTTCCTGTTAGTACCTGTAATTATATGCTCTCTGTGTTCCTATTAGTACCAGTAATTATATGCTCTCTGTGCTCCTGTTAGTATATACCAGTAATTATATGCTCTCTGTGTTCCTGTTAGTACCTGTAACTATAATTTGCTCTCTGTGCTCCTGTTAGTACCAGTAATTATATGCTCTCTGTGCTCCTGTTAGTATATACCAGTAATTATATGCTCTCTGTGTTCCTGTTAGTACCTGTAATTATATGCTCTCTGTGTTCCTATTAGTACCAGTAATTACACTCTATGTTCCTCTGTCTTTTCCCTCAACAATTGTCACAGCTTCTCGCAGTTTCACTTGCTGCAGCTCTTCTCCTTCTCCATCTCTCTACTGCAGCTTTCCTGGTTTCTATCACAACCCATAGATGTAGTTTTGTCTCCTCATGCTGTGCAGCTCGTGGAGTAGCCATTCTGCAGTCACCTTCTCCAGGATTCCCTCATGCTGTGCAGCTCGTGGAGTAGCCATTCCGCAATCACCTTCTCCAGGATTCCCTCCAAGACTCCATAGCCAAGGACAAAGGAGATTTGTGCATGCGTATAACCATGACACACTATCAGTGGACAGACAAGGTGAAAATGCTGCTCATGTTCTTCCAGTACTAGTGAAGCATGCAGTGCATTGTTTGGCAAGAGAAGTGAGGTGGAGAGTAAAATAACTAGTTGTTGTCTCAGCCAGACACACAGCATTGCTGGAGGTTGTTTCCTCTCCTCTGCTGCAGCAAGGGAGCACACTCAGCCAGAGACACAGCATTGCTGGAGGTTGTTTCCTCTCCTCTGCTGCAGCAAGGGAGCACTCTCAGCCAGAGACACATCATTGCTGGAGGTTGTTTCCTCTCCTCTGCTGCAGCAAGGGAGCACACTCAGCCAGAGACACAGCATTGCTGGAGGTTGTTTCCTCTCCTCTGCTGCAGCAAGGGAACACTCTCAGCCAGAGACACAGCATTGCTGGAGGTTGTTTCCTCTCCTCTGCTGCAGCAAGGAAGCACATGCTCAGCTGTACCTTTTTGGCGCCCTTCCTAGCTCTATCCTTCCCATCTCCTGTCCTCCTCTCTCTTTCTTCTCTTCCTCGGCCTCTGAGGCACGCATCGTTCCTTTCAGACAGTTTTTAATCATTCTTCTAACTTTATTCATGGGACCATGAAAAATATGTATGAGTCAGAGCATATGCATTACTCCCTACACTACCTATTAGTACCTATTAGTACGTGTATGTATTATGGGCCCACATATTGCAGCAGGTTTAGTTTCATATATACGCAAACATCTCAATTATCATGATTAGTGTAGTTCATTGCTAGCATAGCTACTATAGTTCATGCTAGCATAGCTAGTGTAGTTCATTGCTAGCATAGCTAGTGTAGTTCATTGCTAGCATAGCTACTATAGTTCATTGCTAGCATAGCTAGTGTAGTTCATTGCTAGCATAGCTAGTGTAGTTCATTGCTAGCATAGCTAGTGTAGTTCATTGCTAGCATAGCTACTATAGTTCATTGCTAGCATTGCTAGTGTAGTTCATTGCTAGCATAGCTAGTGTAGTTCATTACTAGCATAGCTACTATAGTTCATTGCTAGCATAGCTAGTGTAGTTCATTGCTAGCATAGCTAGTGTAGTTCATTGCTAGCATAGCTAGTGTAGTTCATTGCTAGCATAGCTACTATAGTTCATTGCTAGCATTGCTAGTGTAGTTCATTGCTAGCATAGCTAGTGTAGTTCATTACTAGCATAGCTACTATAGTTCATTGCTAGCATAGCTACTATAGTTCATTGCTAGCATTGCTAGTGTAGTTCATTGCTAGCATAGCTAGTGTAGTTCATTACTAGCATAGCTACTATAGTTCATTGCTAGCATTGCTAGTGTAGTTCATTGCTAGCATAGCTAGTGTAGTTCATTACTAGCATAGCTACTATAGTTCATTGCTAGCATTGCTAGTGTAGTTCATTGCTAGCATAGCTAGTGTAGTTCATTGCTAGCATAGCTAGTGTAGTTCATTGCTAGCATAGCTAGTGTAGTTCATTGCTAGCATAGCTAGTGTAGTTCATTGCTAGCATAGCTACTATAGTTCATGCTAGCATAGCTACTATAGTTCATTGCTAGCATAGCTAGTGTACAGTTCATTGCTAGCATAGCTAGTGTAGTTCATTGCTAGTGTAGTTCATTGCTAGTGTAGTTCATTGCTAGCATAGCTACTATAGTTCATTGCTAGCATAGCTAGTGTAGTTCATTGCTAGCATAGCTAGTGTAGTTCATTGCTAGCATAGCTAGTGTAGTTCATTGCTAGCATAGCTAGTGTAGTTCATTGCTAGCATAGCTAGTGTAGTTCATTGCTAGCATAGCTAGTGTAGTTCATTGCTAGCATAGCTAGTGTAGTTCATTGCTAGCATAGCTACTATAGTTCATTGCTAGCATAGCTAGTGTACAGTTCATTGCTAGCATAGCTAGTGTAGTTCATTGCTAGTCATAGCTAGTGAGTTCATTGCTAGCATAGCTAGTGTAGTTCATTGCTAGTGTAGTTCATTGCTAGTGTAGTTCATTGCTAGCATAGCTACTATAGTTCATTGCTAGCATAGCTAGTGTAGTTCATTGCTAGCATAGCTAGTGTAGTTCATTGCTAGCATAGCTAGTGCAGTTCATTGCTAGCATTGCTAGTGTAGTTCATTGCTAGCATTGCTAGTGTAGTTCATTGCTAGCATAGCTACTATAGTTCATGCTAGCATAGCTAGTGTAGTTCATTGCTAGCATAGCTAGTGTAGTTCATTGCTAACGTTGCCATGTTGAATAATTTGTAAGCTACATATGTATCATCGGCAATGCAAAGAAAACATTCACAGGTATATCCCCAAACAAAATGGCTGACAGTGCCAAGTGCCATGCCATTTCTGGCGAAGGCAGCTTCGCAACATTTAAATGACCTCTTGGACCAAATTTGAGGCTGTCACTGGCAACAGGGGAGGTCCAAGTTCCCCTTAGTCCCCACGTCTCAGCCCTTAATGTTGCAGCTGGCCAAAGATATATGGACAGAGGACATTCTATTATTAGTAATAGTATCACTCTTATTACCAGACAGACAGAGGACATTCTATTATTAGTAATAGTATCACTCTTATTAACAAACAGACAGAGGACATTCTATTATTAGTAATAGTATCACTCTTATTAACAAACAGACAGAGGACATTCTATTATTAGTAATAGTATCACTCTTATTAACAAACAGACAGAGGACATTCTATTATTAGTAATAGTATCACTCTTATTACCAGACAGACAGAGGACATTCTATTATTAGTAATAGTATCACTCTTATTAACAAACAGACAGAGGACATTCTATTATTAATTTTTTAATAGTATCACTCTTATTACCAGATAGACAGAGGACATTCTATTATTAATTTTATTAGCAGACAGAGGACATTCTATTATTATTAATAGTATCACTCTTATAAACCCCAAGTTCTTGGGTACAACCTGATACCTCAGAGCCAAATTTATATTAGCCAACCTGGTAGAGATTAAATCTCTTCTCCCCCCCCCCCCCCCCCCCTCTTAATCAACCGCTGGAATATGTTACCCAATAAATGAAGTCTAACTTCATAACCAAGTGCGAGAACTGTAAAGGTCCTGCCATCCTCAACAGTACAAACCCCGCCCCTCCTTGTGTTAGTACCTTGCCCTCAAGAATCTTCTTCAATATTGTTGGGTCACAGAACAAGCTCTCGTCCTCTATGCTAGTTTTACGCTGCAATGGTGCAAGAAGGTTAGGTTCAATTAGCATTGCAAAACAACAATACAACAATGATGGTGATGGTGATGATAATTTGAGCAAGCCAAGCAAGCTGACCTTCTGATCATGAAATTAAGATTTGTGGTATATAAACCAACCAAAATACATGGACTAGTGGTAGTGTACAGAGTTAAGTGTTCAAGCAAGCTGACCTTCTGATCATGAAATTAAGATTTGTGGTATATAAACCAACCAAAATACATGGACTAGTGGTAGTGTACAGAGTTAAATGCTACACTACGTGGGCCCATAATACATGGACTAGTGGTAGTGTACAGTTAAATGTTACACTACGTGGGCCCATAATACATGGACTAGTGGTAGCGGACAGAGTTAAGTGCTGGTAAAGCACATGCTCCGCGCCACACATCACTAAGTGGTAGTTTTAATGGATGGATAAAGCAGAAGTTAGAATAATGCATAAAAACTATCAGAAAAGAGTGGCACATGTGGAGGGTTAAGCCTGGTGGATCACAACACGACACATGTGGAGGGTTAATCCTGGTGGATCACAATATGACACATGTGGAGGGTTAAGCCTGGTGGATCACAACACGACACATGTGGAGGGTTAATCCTGGTGGATCACAATATGATACATGTGGAGGGTTAAGCCTGGTGGATCACAATATGACACATGTGGAGGGTTAAGCTTGGTGGATCACAATATGACACAGGTGGAGGGTTAAGCCTGGTGGATCACAATATGACACAGGTGGAGGGTTAATCCTGGTGGATCGCAATACATGTATGACACATGTGGAGGGTTAAGCCTGGTGGATCACAATATGACACATGTGGAGGGTTAAGCCTGGTGGATCACAATATGACACATGTGGAGGGTTAAGCCTGGTGGATCACAATAGGACACATGTGGAGGGCTAAGCCTGGTGGATCACAATATGACACATGTGGAGGGTTAAGCCTGGTGGATCACAATATGACACATGTGGAGGGTTAAGCTTGGTGGATCACAATATGACACATGTGGAGGGTTAAGCCTGGTGGATCACAATATGACACATGTGGAGGGTTAAGCTTGGTGGATCACAATATGACACATGTGGAGGGTTAAGCCTGGTGGATCACAATAGGACACATGTGGAGGGCTAAGCCTGGTGGATCACAATATGACACATGTGGAGGGTTAAGCCTGGTGGATCACAATATGACACATGTGGAGGGTTAAGCTTGGTGGATCACAATATGACACATGTGGAGGGTTAAGCCTGGTGGATCACAATATGAAACATGTGGAGGGTTAAGTCTGGTGGATCACAATATGACACATGTGGAGGGTTAATCCTGGTGGATCACAATATGACACATGTGGAGGGTTAATCCTGGCGGATCACAATATGACACATGTGGAGGGTTAAATGTGTGGAGGGTTAAGCCTGGTGGATCACAATATGACACATGTGGAGGGTTAAGCTTGGTGGATCACAATATGACACATGTGGAGGGTTAAGCCTGGTGGATCACAATATGACACAGGTGGAGGGTTAATCCTGGTGGATCACAATACATGTATGACACATGTGGAGGGTTAAGTCTGGTGGATCACAATATGACACACGTGGAGGGTTAAGCCTGGTGGATCACAATATGAGACATGTGGAGGGTTAAGCTTGGTGGATCACAATATGACACATGTGGAGGGTTAAGCATGGTGGATCACAATATGACACATGTAGAGGGTTAAGCCTGGTGGATCACAATATGACACATGTGGAGGGTTAATCCTGGTGGATCACAATATGACACATGTGGAGGGTTAAGCCTGGTGGATCACAATATGACACATGTGGAGGGTTAAGCTTGGTGGATCACAATATGACACATGTGGAGGGTTAAGCCTGGTGGATCACAATATGACACAGGTGGAGGGTTAATCCTGGTGGATCGCAATACGACATATGTGGAGGGTTAAGTCTGGTGGATCACAATATTACACATGTGGAGGGTTAATCCTGGTGGATCACAATATGACACATGTGGAGGGTTAAGCCTGGTGGATCACAATATAGCACATGTGGAGGGTTAATCCTGGTGGATCGCAATATGACACATGTCAATCCATTGAGTTTGTTCCGTCCTTCCGATCCGTAGCGCTGATATTATGAACCGGTAACACAACAGACTACGGATTTAAGAATTGCAAGAGTAGGAGATTTGATTCAACTCTTGCATCCACTCCAGTTGCGTCGAACCAATCAGAATCATAGAACATATCACATGTTGAACTTTACACTCTTTCCATGATGATTCTGGAATCATTGAAGTGGTGAGGAGCTTTCCTAACCTCTGGCAGGTCTCAGCTAGAGGCTGTAAATATCTTAGGGTCAAAGGAAATGCCTGGAAGGAAGTAGCTCTCCAGAAAAATAACCAGCTTGTGATTCCTCTTTCTGTACCTCCTTCCGCTAGCCAATATAAAAATCAAATCCAACTCTTCCTCACTGCTGGTACTGTCGTATCACTGCCATACTGTCAGACTCAGCAGATTTAACGCAAATATTCTGAACCAATATTCCGAATCATGCAGCACAACGGAGTGGATTGCGCAATGCATGGAACGGAAACAGATTCAACGGAACAGATTGCTATCCATCGTACTGTGAACTGGCTTTAAGAGGATAGAGTAGGAAATTAACTCTTCCTTCCTCTCCACCTCACCTTTGCTCACCCAACAATGCACTGCATTATTAATAGTAGGATGATGATGATATCGATGGTAATAAAATAACAACCATAACAGTAATAATAATTAATACCACTAAACAAATTAATGCTCCTCCCATATATACATCTTCATGATATGGTAACATGCCTATCTACTTGTATGTGCAGTAGGAGACCCTTTACCCACACACAATGGGACTGGAGGGTGTTTTGATAACTGAACTTCGGTGTGGAAGGTCCTCATCTTGTCCTTGCTGCTCACAAAATCGTGGACAGTCTTCCAACAGTGTACTCGGTCACTCTCCAGCTACACTTCTCCCCTTCCTCACAATATCACAGATACTGAGGGACAATCTTTTTGCCATGTTCTCTGCTCTGACATGGAGGGAGAAGAATCGATTGAAACTGCTGGCAGAGATCATTGTGTGCATTTTCTCAAAATTAAATGAGAAGTGGACTGAATATAGCTAGCATTGATGTGGGCATGGCTAGCACTGCTGTGGGTGTGGCTTCTTGCAGTGACCGATGCATTCTGGATAACTGAAGTTTGGATAATTGCCCTCCTACTGCACGTGCTATTATTTTAAACCCTCTCACCGTCGAATTTCTGTGAGACTATTAAAAATCTAAACAGCCAGCGCTATTAAATCAAGAATGCAGTCACGTCCCTAGCAACTGTGGACTATGGGATGGAATTGTTGAAGTTGTACTGACCACAAGGAGACCACTGATTTGAATATGTTGTTAAAAATTCCATATAAAGCGAGTTGATAGATTCAACGCCATAAGTGCCACATGGAGCAAACTCAACATCATCGGGAAGGGGGTAAAAATTTGAACTATGCGCCCATTCTTGGCATGCACATGCTCAATAGACGGCTCTATTGATATATGAAGCATTACTTTAGGGTGGATGGGATGAGCGAGCAAAATTAAAGAAGATTTCTAAATAACTGACAATCGCATCTACCTTTCTGGCCTTCGCTCCTGTTTCTGGAAGTTCTTCAGTCGAAAGCTGCACAGGCACCTATGCTTACCAGGAATGACTCTGAATTCCTTCACTCTTGAGCAAGGAGGGGGCACTTATGCTTACCAGGAATGACTCTGATCCTTCACTCTTGAGCAAGGAGGGGGCACTTATGCTTACCAGGAATGACTCTGAATTCCTTCACTCTTGAGCAAGGAGGGGACACTTATACAGGAATGACTCTGATCCTTCACTCTTGAGCAAGGAGGGGACACTTATGCTTACCGGGAATGACTCTAATCCTTCACTCTTGGGCAAGGAGGGGGCACTTATGCTTACCAGGAATGACTCTGAATTCCTTCACTCTTGAGCAAGGAGGGGACACTTATACAGGAATGACTCTGATCCTTCACTCTTGAGCAAGGAGGGGACACTTATGCTTACCGGGAATGACTCTAATCCTTCACTCTTGGGCAAGGAGGGGGCACTTATGCTTACCAGGAATGACTCTGAATTCCTTCACTCTTGAGCAAGGAGGGGGCACTTATGCTTACCAGGATGAGCAGGAGGTGGCACTTATGCTTACCAGGAATGACTCTGATCCTTCACTCTTGAGCAAGGAGGGGGCACTTATGCTTACCAGGAATGACTCTGAATTCCTTCACTCTTGAGCAAGGAGGGGACACTTATGCTTACCGGGAATGATTCTAATCCTTCAATCTTGAGCAAGGAGGGGACACTTATGCTTACCAGGAATGACTCTGATCCTTCAATCTTGAGCAAGGAGGGGACACTTATGCTTACCAGGAATGACTCTGATCCTTCAATCTTGAGCAAGGAGGGGACACTTATGCTTACCAGGAATGACTCTGATGCTTCACTCTTGAGCAAGGAGGGGGCACTTATGCTTACCAGGAATGACTCTGATCCTTCAATCTTGAGCAAGGAGGGGGCACTTATGCTTACCAGGAATGACTCTAATCCTTCACTCTTGAGCAAGGAGGTGGCACTTATGCTTACCAGGAATGACTCTGATCCTTCGCTCTTGAGCAAGGAGGAGCTCCTGGATGGATTTCTTTGCTGCAAGTTTTGTTGCTGACATATAGCAACATACATAGCAACATACATAGCAACATACATAGCAACATACATAGCGCTGCATAGCTTTTGTTGGCTCACCTCAAAGGAGCTGCTGCAGCTTATTGAATTTGCATTCTAATGATAGGAACGGTTTGATTCTTGAAAAAAGTTGCAACTAAAAATATAATTATCCCAAACAAACCACAAATACTGTCAGTGCTCAATCAGTTAAGTAGGATGCATTTAGCACCAGTCAGCAAGAAAATTTGAACATATCATTGAGCGAGCGGCCATTTAGCAAGCAATTCTATGCACAGATTTTATCAATTTCTTGAATAGGTAAGGATCACCAAGTGGGTCAACGAACGATTTCAGATCAGAGCCTGGAGAGTCAGGGTTTCATTTAGAAAATCATCCAAGGGTGGACTGGGAGAGAAACTACATGCTTCAAAAAAACAGAGTGGAGGTGAGTCAAGGTCCTCAACAAAATCCTCCCCCCCACCCCACACCCTTAAGATTAATTTGGAAGCAATTGAAACCAGCGAGTGTTCAATTAACTGGCTTATGATATTTCACAATTATTTGGCAAGGGAGGAGGGGGGGGGGGGGAGAGGGTTACTCACTTTAGTAATGTACATCCAGCCGGTGAAATCCTCGGTGATTAGGGCATCTCGCGGAGGACATGTTAACCACTGCGGAGTCCCCTCACAATAAACCTGGAGGAACAAAAACAACTCATACATTAGTCCTCCGCTAGCTCCACCCACACCTTCCTCATAGCACCTAGATTATATATACCTCTCCTGCCACTAAAATAAGTAACAAAACAATTCATCCACTATTTCACACATTTTGCTGTTCAAAATTTTTCTCCCAAAATCCTCAACCATTTCAGCCACACCCACCCAACCACGTCCACTGGAGTACGATTACACCAATTTTCGTGCAAGTGTGACTGTATGTTAGAACAATACTGGTGGAGAAGCTCACAAGGAACAACAGCTGCAGTTCTTATTGTAGGTACTCATAGATAAGGGAGAGAGGGGAGGGACGAAGATTCCTCCCCTCCCATTCCCCTCAGAGATCCTGTATGAGAGCCTGAGTTACAGTGTGTTACTTCCAGAAGAATGTTATCTGATTTGATACTGTCCCTGTACTGATTATACTACTACCGAAGATCCATGAAAACTGGACTCTGTAATAATGTAATATCCATTGCTAAATATGTGCAGCAAACATGCTAGTGGCAGTTAACTCCACCCTTCATTGCTAAATATGTGCAGCAAACATGCTAGTGGCAGTTAACTCCACCCTTCATTGCTAAATATGTGCTAGCAAACATGCTAGTGGCAGTTAACTCCACCCTTCATTGCTAAATATGTGCTAGCAAACATGCTAGTGGCAGTTAACTCCACCCTTCATTACTAAATATGTGCTAGCAAACATGCTAGTGGCAGTTAACTCCACCCTTCATTGCTAAATATGTGCAGCAAACATGCTAGTGGCAGTTAACTCCACCCTTCATTGCTAAATATGTGCTAGCAAATATGCTAGTGGCAGTTAACTCCACCCTTCATTGCTAAATATGTGCAGCAAATAACAACACAATGAAAAATGCTGCAGCATAAATTAAAGGGTTAATTGTCCTCTGTTAATGTTAAACATAAACATGCTAGAAGGTGATTTATTTTGATTTAATATTATTTTGTTTTATTGTTATTTCTTTAATTGTTTATTTATTTTACTATTTCTAATTTCCTTATAATTATTTTAATTTTTATCACATTTTATTTTTTAAACATTATATATTATTTTTGCCACATCTAGTTCATGTTCAGGACGTGTGTGCTAGGGTGTGGTTTGCATCACGTGGTGGATAGCTAGCTAGCAGTATATAATAAGCTCACATGAGTCTCAGCATCTCATTATTCATGCTGAAGGTTGGAGCATCTAGTCGATGCATAGAAATTCCAATTTGATAATTGAGAAGGTCATTATAATTGAAACTGACAAGTTCATTGAGAATTAACTGCTGATGGAATAACTACGGAATAACTACTGTTGTAATTACACTGTTGTAATTATGTGTAATTACACTGTTGTAATTACACTGTTGCATTACACTGTTGTAATTACACTGTTGTAATTACACTGTTGTAATTATACTGTTGCAATTATACCTTTGCAATTATACTGTGTAATTACACTGTTGTAATTACACTGTTGTAATTATACTGTTGCAATTATACCTTTGCAATTATACTATGTAATTACACTGTGTAATTACACTGTTGTAATTATACTGTTGCAATTACACTGTTGTAATTATACTGTTGTAATTATACTGTTGCAATTATACCTTTGCAATTATACTGTGTAATTACACTGTTGTAATTACACTGTTGTAATTATACTGTTGCAATTATACTGTTGTAATTACACTGTTGCAATTATACTGAATTACACTGTTGTAATTGTACTATTGCCTTTGCAATTATACTGTGTAATTACACTGTTGCAATTATACTGTGTAATTACACTGTTGCAATTATACTGTTGTAATTATACTGTTGCAATTACACTGTTGTAATTACACTGTTGTAATTATACTGTTGTACAGTAATTATACTGTGTAATTACACTGTTGTAATTATACTGTTGTACAGTAATTATACTGTGTAATTATACTGTTGCAATTATACTGTGTAATTACACTGTTGTAATTATACTGTTGCAATTATACTGTGTAATTACACTGTTGTAATTATACTGTTGCAATTACACTGTTGTAATTACACTGTTGCAATTATACTGTGTAATTATACTGTTGTAATTATACTGTTGCAATTATACTGTGTAATTACACTGTTGTAATTATACTGATGCAATTAAAATTACACTGTTGCAATTACACTGTTGTAATTATACTGTTGCAATTATACTGTGTAATTACACTGTTGTAATTATACTGTTGCAATTATACTGTGTATTACACTGTTGTAATATACTGAAGCAATTACACTGTTGTAATTACACTGTTGTAATTATACTGTTGCAATTACACTGTTGTAATTACACTGTTGCAATTATACTGTGTAATTATACTGTTGTAATTATACTGTTGTAATTATACCTTTGCAATTATACTGTTGTAATTACACTGTTGTAATTATACTGTTGTAATTACACTGTTGTAATTACACTGTTGTAATTATACTGTTGCAATTATACTGTGTAATTATACTGTTGCAATTACACTGTTGTAATTACACTGTTGTAATTAAACTGTGTAATTACACTGTTGTATTTATACTGTTGTAATTACACTGTTGTAATTACACTGTTGTAATTACACTGTTGTAATTATACTGTTGCAATTAAAATTACACTGTTGCAATTACACTGTTGTAATTATACTGTTGCAATTATACTGTGTAATTACACTGTTGTAATTATACTGTTGCAATTATACTGTGTATTACACTGTTGTAATATACTGAAGCAATTACACTGTTGTAATTACACTGTTGTAATTATACTGTTGCAATTACACTGTTGTAATTACACTGTTGCAATTATACTGTGTAATTATACTGTTGTAATTATACTGTTGCAATTATACTGTGTAATTATACTGTTGTAATTATACTGTTGTAATTAAACTGTGTAATTACAACAGTGTAATTACACTGTTGTAATTATACTGTTGCAATTATACCTTTGCAATTATACCGTTGTAATTACACTGTTGTAATTACAGTTGTAATTACACTGTTGTAATTACAGTTGTAATTACACTGTTGTAATTATACTGTTGCAATTATACTGTGTAATTATACTGTTGCAATTACACTGTTGTAATTACACTGTTGTAATTAAATTGTGTAATTACACTGTTGTATTTATACTGTTGTAATTACACTGTTGTAATTACACTGTTGTAATTACACTGTTGTAATTACACTGTTGTAATTATACTGTTGCAATTATACTGTGTAATTATACTGTTGCAATTACACTGTTGTAATTACACTGTTGTAATTAACTCTGTTGTAATTACACTGTTGTAATTATACTGTTGCAATTATACTGTGTAATTATACTGTTGCAATTACACTGTTGTAATTACACTGTTGTAATTAAACTGTGTAATTACACTTGTATTTATACTGTTGTAATTACACTGTTGCAATTATACTGTGTAATTATACTGTTGTAATTATACTGTTGCAATTATACTGTGTAATTACACTGTTGTAATTATACTGTTGCAATTATACCTTTGCAATTATACTGTTGTAATTACACTGTTGTAATTATACTGTTGTAATTACACTGTTGTAATTACACTGTTGTAATTATACTGCTGCAATTATACTGTGTAATTATACTGTTGCAATTACACTGTTGCAATTACACTGTTGTAATTACACTGTTGTAATTAAACTGTGTAATTACACTGTTGTATTTATACTGTTGTAATTACACTGTTGTAATTACACTGTTGTAATTACACTGTTGTAATTATACTGTTGCAATTATACTGTGTAATTATACTGTTGCAATTACACTGTTGTAATTACACTGTTGTAATTAACTCATGTCTGATGTCATGTGATGCAGTAATTATACAAGTACAATACAGAATAAGAACCAAAACGTACCTCCTCAAATTCCCATTCCACGTCTTCTTTTTCCAATCCATCCAGGTTGAAGCCTAGACCACGCCTTCCCTTGTGCATAGACTCGCTGATTGGCTCAGCTATTCCAGTTCCATGTTTCCCAAGACCTTTCCCAGGCACATAGCCCATGGACATCTAGGAATGTATGTATGTGTGTGTGTGTGTGTGTGTGTATGGGGGGGGGGGGGGGGGGGGGGAGGGGGGGCATGCTTATGTAAGTATGTGTGTATATATGTATGTGTATATATGTATGTATGAATGCATGTGTATGTCTGTGTATGTACATATGCTATGTATATACATGTATGTGTGTATATCTATGCATGCATGTGTGTATATCTATGCATGCATATGTGTGTATATCTATGCATGCATATGTGTGTATATCTTTACATGCATATGTGTGTATACCTATGCATGCATATGTGTGTATATCTTTACATGCATATGTGTGTATATCTTTACATGCATATGGGTGTATATCTATGCATGCGCGTGTGCATATCTATGCTGCATATCAGAGTTCGCAGGTTTTACCCAGGGCTTGGGTGTAACCCGGGTTTAACCCAGATTGGGTTAAATACCTTTTACCCGGGTTTTACCCAGGTTTTACTCAAACATGGATACAACCCAGGATAAAATAATAGACACAATAGAAACTGTAAAGATATTATAAGAAATTAACTCTGTAATCAGGAAGTAAGACATTCAATGAATGGCAAATGTAAAGAACTAGACAAAAACAGGAGCTGTGTTTCACTCAGCATTTAAGGTTGTCTACTAGAGTATATTTAATGATTTATTTAAATATTTAAACAAGATTCATGGGATTAAAGTCCAATTGATATGCAAGTTAACCCTCTCACCGGCATAAGCGCATTTAGGCGCAAAATGGTATCACCGCTACTTAAAAAATAATACAAAATTAACTACGTACTCAGTAAAAAATAAAAATAAACATATTTTCGCATAGTTAAAGCTTTGGGCTATGACAATTTAAAATATAACGTATATATGACGTCGGTAACCATGAAAAATGTGACGTCAAACTTCACTTCCGGTTTTGGAATATAGATGTCGGTTCGATATAATCGAGATGAAGTTTTATGATGATTTTGGCCTCTCCGAGAGGGAAAACTCTTAAGGGGGGACTACACCTGAAACCACCAAAATTTGAACGCATTTTTGTAGCCATCATAACTTTCCCTCCCTTTCTTCTGTGAAGATATTTTTTATACCAACTTGTTGCTCATTCTGTGTGCTTTAAGATGATATGTGAAATGTCTCTATAGGCACATTTTCTTAGAAGATACATCCAAAGGCAAGGGTCACTCCAAAAATTGCACCCCCCAAACTGCGGCGAGGATATTTCCCAAGTGCCTGGTCTACAGATGCCCAAATTTGGTTTGTAGCTTACCAAGACATTTAGTTGTGATATAACGGAGGCATATTTTTCAACACATCTCTTGTTCATTAGTTCTAAGGCATTTCATTTCCAACCACACAAAATAAACGCAAAATCTGTGACAGTCACCTCTTCTAATCACCATAACTCGGCAATGCTTCAAGTTTAAAAAAATATCAAACCGTTATGTCACAGATCACTAAAAGAGCTCTCAAATGAATCCTCAAATATTGAAATTGAGTCAAGTGTGGCAAAGGTATGTTCGCCGCAAAATCAGAACAAAATAGATTTTCAAAATTCCTGGCAATAATGTGTTGAAGGAGGGACAGTTGCATTTTTGGGGGAGAGTGACCCACATGTATTTCCCCCCCTTTTTCTTCTTGTGGTCATCACTTTATAACTCCATAGATTCCGTAAACTTCATGGTATGGACTTGATATATAGCTCAAAAGATAGGTCTCTCTTTGTGCTCTCTGTTGATACTAAAATATTTTTAATAGGTATAACTATAGCCAAGTTACAGGAGCTACAAGTGGAGGGAACCTCAAAAACCTGAATGCCTGAACTGGCAGTATAAATATCTCCTGATTGCCAAGTGCTACAGAATTGAAATTAGCACCAGTGGCTAGAGGAGGCCCTACTCTATTCAATGAGGGTTTTTATTAGGCGTTAAAATCTAAGTACGTGGTCTAGCGCGTGGGTGGAAAATGAATTTCGTTAATAATCCATAAAACTCATTTTCCACCCGCGCGCTTGACCACCTACTTACATTTTAGCGCCTTATGAAAACACTCATTGAATAGAGTAGGGCCTCCTCTAGCCACTGGTGCTAATTTCAACTCTCTAGCACTTGGCAATCAGGAGATATTTATACTGCCAGTTCAGGCATTCAGGTTTTTGAGGTTCCCTCCACTTTAGGTCCAGTAACTAGGCTATAGTTATACCCATGAAAAATATTTTAGTATCAACAGAGAGCACAAAGAGAGACCTATCTTTTGAGCTATATATCAAGTCCATGCCATGAAGTTTACAGAATCTACAGAGCTATAAAGTGGTAACCACAAGTTTATTTGTTTTAATTTTTAAAATGGTGCTGTCCCCCCCTTTAGTGTTCCTTGTTGGTTTCTCTTCAAATCAACTTCAAATCAATAAGAAATGCATGGACAAAAACCATCATAACTTTGAAATGGAGCATCCAATAGCTCTAAAACTTTAGAATTGGCTAGTAGATATGTACAGCAACAGTTTGAACTGATAAAAAAAAATCAAAAAACCTCCAAAGTTTTTCAGGTGTAGTCCCCCCTTAAGTAGATGAAGAAAATGACCCTGCTTACTTGAGCCACGAGGTTGACATGAATGAGCTAGCAGCTCTCACTAGATCTGTCATTGGTAGCCCTAGCCCTTGCCCACCTGCTGCCACCTCTCTTGCTGTTATGCATGTAACATAATCTAGTAATGTAAAGGTATATAGAGTAAGATTTATTTTGTTATATTTAGGTCCTTTAGGTCCTCAAACATCTCTCCTGACTCTGATGAGTCAGTGATGCAAGTACCCCTTCCTATTCAGCTCCATGTAATCACATTCACGGTTATGTGGTTGTTGCTAGCTTCATATAATGATTATAATTATGTTTGCCAAAAATATATTCTTCGATTGTCAGTTACTAACCTGTCACTCAATGAAAAATAGTAAACTAATATTCTTAGTGGACATAATAATGAAAGGTCCTGTTTATTATAATGAGATTCACGATGTTGTGGTTTATTGCTAGGCCACCAAATTTTGTTACAATATTCATCCTCTCATTAGTTATCACCTGATATATGGTTGCTAGGTACTTCACATCATGTATCTTTAAATATGTAAATCATTCATTTTGAGGAAAAAACCTCTGTAAAGTTACCGGTGAGAGGGTTAAACAGATTTAATACTCAATCTCCTGAGGTCCTCGCAGGAGTCTGGGCAGAAGACGAGTTTCTGGGCCATCTCATTTTTGTAATTGCAGTAAACTTACTAAACTGTAAGCAGTGAATGGTGACCTATGGTATTTGCTTGCCTTTTAAATAGCCCTGGTGTCCACCACCACCCAGACACTTGTGGCTCTAGGACAGGGCTGTGACAGGGCTACAAATAAGTGTTTTATATCACCTGGGGAAAACCCAGGTAAAAAACCCGGGGTAAAACCTGGGCGAAATACACAGGTTTTACCCACTGGGTTGAGTTAAATAGGTTTTACCTGGGTAAAATGCAAACACTGTGTGCATATCTATGCATGCATGTATGTGTGTATATCTATGCATGCATGTATGTGTGTATATCTATGCATATATGTATGTGTGTATATCTATGCATGCATGTATGTGTGTATATCTATGCATATATGTATGTGTGTATATCTATGCATGCACATGTGTGCATATCTATGCATGCATATGTGTGTATATCTATGCATGTATGTATGTGTGTATATCTATGCATGCATGTATGTGTGTATACCTATGCATGCATGTATGTGTGTATATCTATGCATGTATGTGTGTATATCTATGCATGCATGTATGTGTGTATATCTATGCATGCATGTATGTGTGTATATCTATGCATGTATGTGTGTATATCTATGCATGCATGTATGTGTGTATATCTATGCATGTATGTATGTGTGTATATCTATGCATGCATGTACATGTATGTGTGTATATCTATGCATGCATGTATGTGTGTATATCTATGCATGTATGTATGTGTGTATATCTATGCATGTATGTGTGTATACCTATGCACATGTATGTATGTGTGTATATCTATGCATGTATGTGTGTATACCTATGCACATGTATGTATGTGTGTATATCTATGTATGTATGTGTGTATACATATGCATGCATATGTATGTATGTGTGTATCTGCAACATGTAAAAAAGGAAAATGGCCACCACCCAACTTAACTCTAGTTCCTACAGCAAAGAAACTACTTGATGACACCACCCCTCCATTACAACATGCCTATCATTACACCACACCCTCCATTAGACCACACCCTCTATTACACCACACCTCCATTACACCACACCCATATTATACCACGCCCTTGATTACACCATGCCGCCTTTATCACACCACATCCTTGATCACACCACACCCTTGATTACACCATGCCCATCATTACACCAGGCCTTCATCACACCACATCCTTGATCACACCACATCCTTGATCACACCACATCCTTGATCACACCACACCCTTGATTACACCATGCCCATCATTACACCAGGCCTTCATCACACCACATCCTTGATCACACCACACCCTTGATTACACCATGCCCATCATTACACCATGCCCATCATTACACCAGGCCTTCATCACACCACATCCTTGATCACACCACACCCTTGATTACACCATGCCCATCATTACACCAGGCCTTCATCACACCACATCCTTGATTACACCACACCCTTGATTACACCATGCCCATCATTACACCATGCCCATCATTACACCAGGCCTTCATCACACCACATCCTTGATCACACCACACCCTTGATTACACCATGCCCATCATTACACCAGGCCTTCATCACACCACATCCTTGATTACACCACACCCTTGATTACACCATGCCCATCATTACACCATGCCCATCATTACACCAGGCCTTCATCACACCACATCCTTGATTAAACCATGCCTTTCATCACACGGTTAGACCATGCACAATTAGTCTCGTATGAAATAGTCCAACCCAATTAGACTGCACAGCAGCAAGAAATAATTATGAAAGCTCCAGAGAAGATTCCTCAGTCTGGAGCTTGTGAAGAAAGATTGGCAATCTAACACCACTGATGTGATAATTATTATATATTTTTTAATAAATGTAGCATTTCAGTTGCCGGACGAGTCACATGATGACAGTGTGACCGTTTAAGTAGCAGAAATGCTGCGGTAAATTTCGCCAGTGAGACGGCCAAACTCCACATAATGAGGTGGGAGAAACCGAAGACCTTCCCAAGCGATGAGACTGGCCATGAAGAAGGACAAACTACGTAGTCCGGGAGAAGGCAGCTAGAGCACAAACATTGCTATTATCACCTGTTGGAGCTCGGGTGATCTCGTACAACTATTGGGCATGTGCCTGTTAGTCATGTTGAAATAATACAGCGTGCCCTTGAATAGTATGAATAGTATGCTCAGCCAGGCTGCTCAAGAAATTAATTCTAATCGAGCAAATGTGTTATCTATGTTTGCAGCACTGCTATTCTGGTAGGCACTGGAGCTGCAGTGACACTTGAACAAAGACACATGTGACATGAACAGTGTCAGGAGTGAGGAGCCAAGGCATGGCCCAAACAGTGAGACTGGTAAGCATGGAAGGAATCCCTTACTAGGTCATGGATGTGCTTGGTGGACTCCCCTACAAGGTCATGGATGTGCTTGGTGGAACTCCAGGTCATGGATGTGCTTGGTAGAACTCCCCTACAAGGTCATGAATGTGCTTGGCGGAACTCCCCTACAAGGTCATGGATGTGCTTGGTAGAACTCTCCTAGAAGATCATGGATGTGTTGTGCTGACCTCACCTGCCACTTAAACTATTCCAGGCCCAGGCAGATATAAGGTTACAGTTGATGTGGTCAACTCAACCACGTGCTTGACACACCACTAGACCTTGCTAATGCATGTCAGGGTTTCAGGAATCTGGATTTTGAGGGGGGGGGGGGCAGTTGCATTAAAACAAAACAAAACAAAACACTTGTGGTTACCACTTTATGGTTACCACTTTATAGCAGCTCCGTAGATTCCGTAAACTTCATGGTAGGGACTTGATATATAGCTCAAAAGATAGGTCTCTCTATGTGCTCTCTTTTAATATTTTTCATAGGTATAACTATAGCCAAGTTACTGGAGCTAAAGTGGAGGGACCTGAATGCCTGATTTTGCCGCATAAATATCTCCAGATTGCCAAGTGCTCAAGAGTTCAAATTAGCACCAGTGGCTAATACTCTATGCAATGAGTGTTTTCATTAGGCTAAAACGTAAATACGTGGTCAATCGCGCGGGTGGAAAATGAATTGTATGGCATTTTAACAAAATTCATTTTCCACCCGCGCGCTTGACCACGTATTTACGTTTTAGCACCTAATGAAAACACTCATTGTGTAGAGTAGGGCTTCCCCTAGCCACTGGTGCTAATTTGAACTCTTGAGCACTTGGCAATGTGGAGATATTTATGCGGCAAAATTAGGCATTCAGGTTTTGCGGTTCCCTCCACTTTAGCTCTAGTAACTTGGCTATACTTATACCTATGATTAGTATTAACAGAGAGAACTATTTTTTTAGCAGTCCATACCATGAAGTTACGGAATATATGGAGCTATAAAGCTAGTGGTAACCACAAGGGGGGGAAAAGAGAAGAAAAAATATGGTCTAGTCCTCCCCAAAAATGCAACTGTCCCCCCTTAGGGGGGGGGGGGGGGGGGGGGGGGTACAGACCGAGTGCCTGCAGGGTTACAGTGGTCATGCTGTTCATTACACCTTAATGACGTGGTCCCCCCCAGCCCTTCACAAGCCCCTACTGTCTGATCGTCTACGGGATGATTGAAACTACTGCCGAAGAAATATCAATTCCTTCGACATCAAGTGCACTGCCTGAGGCAGAGGGGATATCCACTGATCCAGATAGAATCAGTCCCTGGACAATACGAAGGTTCACTACCAAAGAAGTATAGCAGTTCGTAGTCTAGCAGCAAGGCTGTATACAGCAAGAAATGCAGCAGGTGTCAGCTCCTGTACGAGCTTACCCTGACGCCACCACACCTTCCTACGAGTGATTGCACATGCCCGTAGGATGCTGAGTAGACCTGAGCCGAGGTCGTGTGTGGCAACACTGGCAGTGGCTACAATTATCCATAATTTCCAACATGTTCTAGTTAGACGCCACTCTATGCTACGTACTGACCAAGGTTCCTTTACATGGCTAAAAAAACTCACCAGAAGAACAGATGACTCTGATGGTTAGAGCAATTACAAGAGTTGTATTTTACTGTCAGAAGGAGACACGGCAGTGCTGATGCAATGTCACACTTACCTTGCCATCAGTGTGGATGGGATCGTGATGGGGACAATAGCACTGTCCGCTGCCACACACTTCAGGGGAACACTCGGACATGGTACTGCTAGAAGACAAGACAATCATGAGTGGTGTTCAAATCAAAACGTGCAATTGTATGCCAACCAAACAAGAGCGTGAAGGCTTTCAGCAGGAACAGAAGGTGACTCTTCCTCTTTGTAGAATCAAGGATTACACACTTACATAGCCTGCAGCAGGACACTTGTGGATGGCACAGGAACTGCAGTTTTGGCTTCCGCTGTTTAAAGTAGGCAGCGCACACTGTCCGTAGAGTTGGGCACGTCTTGAAAACTAGTTAAAATGTGACCTCTCTTCTGACCTTGCCAATTGTACCACTCGACATGTTGGTGATAGCAAGGTTTCAAGCCTGTTTCGTTCCTAGATGTGCCCTTTCCTAGACTTCCCCTTTCCTAGACTAGTCCTTTCCTAGACTTGCCCTTTCCTAGACTTGCCCTTTCCTAGACTTGCCCTTTCCTTGACTTGCCCTTTCCTTGACTTGCCCTTTCCTAGACTTGCCCTTTCCTAGACTTGCCCTTTCCTTGACTTGCCCTTTCCTAGACTTGCCCTTTCCTAGACTTGCCCTTTCCTTGACTTGCCCTTTCCTAGACTTGCCCTTTCCTAGACTTGCCCTTTCCTAGACTTCCCCTTTCCTAGACTAGCCCTTTCCTACACTTGCCCTTTCCTAGACTTGCCCTTTCCTAGACTTGCCCTTTCCTAGACTTGCCCTTTCCTAGACTTGCCCTTTCCTAGACTTGCCCTTTCCTAGACTTGCCCTTTCCTAGACTAGCCCTTTCCTAGACTTGCCCTTTCCTAGACTTGCCCTTTCCTAGACTAGTCCTTTCCTAGACTTGCCCTTTCCTAGACTTGCCCTTTCCTAGACTTGCCCTTTCCTAGACTTGCCCTTTCCTAGACTTGCCCTTTCCTAGACTTGCCCTTTCCTAGACTTGCCCTTTCCTAGACTTGCCCTTTCCTAGACTAGTCCTTTCCTAGACTTGCCCTTTCCTAGACTTGCCCTTTCCTAGACTTGCCCTTTCCTAGACTTGCCCTTTCCTAGACTTGCCCTTTCCTAGACTTGCCCTTTCCTAGACTTGCCCTTTCCTAGACTTGCCCTTTCCTAGACTAGTCCTTTCCTAGACTTGCCCTTTCCTAGACTTGCCCTTTCCTAGACTTGCCCTTTCCTAGACTTGCCCTTTCCAAGCCCTTTCCTAGACTAGCCCTTTCCTAGACTAGCCCTTTCCTAGACTTGCCCTTTCCTAGACTTGCCCTTTCCTAGACTTGCCCTTTCCTAGACTTGCCCTTTCCTAGACTTTCCCTTTCCTAGACTTGCCCCTTCCTAGACTTGCAGCAAAATTATTGACTTGCAACTTCATGTGATCACCATCTGTCACTGCACCAACGGAAAGCTGGACTCCACTTTCACCTCTGTAGTGCTCCATGTCAGAATAACGCAAGCCACAAACTATTACAAGTACACTGCAACTATTTTACACTGGGTCTAGAGTCTGTGGGATATTACATCCATGAACCTCATTTTCATGTCATACATCGACACCATGCCATAGCCACCAATCTCAGAGTGCTTGTGACCTCACAGGGTGGTCCAATGGTCCTGTGTTCAATCCCAGGATCACCCAAGGTCCAAATCTGTTGCCCAAATAGTCTTAGCCCTTGCCAATCGCCTAGCCCTGGCCATAGCATGTGCTGTATTGGGAAGAACTTTGGACATCCATAGACAAGCCAGGGATTGTCCCAGACACTTCTGGAGATACAGTACATGCTGCCATGTGGGTACTCTTGGCTGCTGTACGTACAGTAAGAGTCTTGAAGAACTGTCCTGACTAAGAAGTAACTGATGCCAACTCGAGCTATTTGGATTATGCAGGTCCAGCAAGACCGGAGACCCTATATGTACCTCAAGCACATGGAGTATAGCAGACAAAACCTGCTTCACAGATCCAGCCAGCCTAAAACAACTTTCCAGCTCAATACCTGAAAAGTTGTTGCATCCCTCTCTTAATCCCTCTCTTAATCAGCTGCCCCTCTCTTAATCAGCTGCCCCTCTCTTAACCAGCTGCCCCTCTCTTAACCAGCTGCCCCTCTCTTAACCAGCTGGCCCTCAGCTAGCTGTCCTTCTCTTAATAAGCTGACCAGATCATTGTAACATGTGCTCAATACTATAAAGACACATCTCAGGTGTCTTTTGAGGCGGCACACTTATGCAAAGCTGCAATGGATGTAAAAAGTGGATATATATTTCACAACATCTTGTTCAGACAAGCACATATATATATGAATACAGTAAGAGGCCACTTATCCGAACACGTTGGGACCAGAGAATGTTCAATGCTTGGATATCTGAACTTCACATCTTCAGCTTGTCCTTGCTCATCATAAAATCATGACAGTCTGTACTTACAAACATCGCATTACTCTAGCTAAACTTCTACCATTCTCCAGATATCAAGCTTCCATCGATGTTGAGAACAACTTCGTGTCTCTTTTGAACAGGTCTAGCCGTGCTCTCTGCTCTGACACTGAGCGAGAAGAATCAATGGAAACTGCTGGGGGGGATTCCACATCAGGAAAATGGTATACAAAGTACACCGAATGTAACCAGCATTTCTGTGGGGTGGGGCTTCTTAGAGCGTTCGGTTGACCAGCGTGTTTAGATAAGCAGCATTGGGAAAGTGGTCTCCTACTGTATGTATACTTGTTAGTACAGCACGTGATGAAGTTGGACCTGTGAGTTCTTCATCTTCTATTGTAAGATATTTGTTGCCTTGGACTATAGCTATATACCTAGCTGTATAGGACTGCCTTGGACTATAGTTATATACAGTACCTAGCTGTATATGACTGCCTTGGACTATGGCTATATACTGTACCTACATGTAGCTGTACAGGACTGCCTTGGACTATAGCACCTATCTGCATAGGACTGCCTTGGCCTATAGTTATATACAGTACCTAGCTGTATATGACTGCCTTGGACTAAGCTGTATAGGACTCTGCCTTGGACTATAGCTATATACCCTAGCTGTATAGGACTGCCTGGACTATAGCTATATACCTAGCTGTATAGGACTGCCCTGGACTAATAGCTATAATGGATATTTATCTGTATAGGACTGCCCTGGACTATAGCTATATGGATACCTAGCCGTATGGAACTGCCTTGGACTATAGCTATATACCTAGCTATATATGACTGCCCTGCTATATACCTAGCTGTAGAGGACTGCCCTGGACTATAGCTATATACCTAGCTGTATATGACTACTCATTTTTTGTCCTTTCTTGTTGCTGCACTGCCTCCCTCCCTACAAACCCCAGCCCTCCATTAACTGCAGTGCTCATCCAGTTGAGTAAGGAAAGATACAGCTTTGCTATCAAACAGCCAGCGTGGAGTTTACTGTGTGGTATTTGGTGTAGTGTTTACGTCATGGTTACAGAGCCCATTCTCATGTGCAGATAATCCACCATCACTGGGCATGCGAAAAAATGCATGCTCAATGCATCCTCTGCCATTCAGAGGTGATGAATGTAGCATAACTAACCTGGGCACATCTGCTCTATAAAAAACAATGAAAAATGGCATTGTCAGACATAACCCTTGACCTTTCAAATTTCATTTTCCTTGGTACAATTAATGTCTAGTTGTCTAATGGCAATTTTTGAGTTATCACATACACACACATATCACATACACACACACAACACAACACACACCATCATCTTCTGGGATAAAGAGCTGTACTCATCTCTCCTGGAATTAATCTTTTTAGAAGCTGGATATCCTTCCACTGCTTCATCCACCTTTCTCTTTGAAGGCCTCCCTGAACACAACCAAAACTGAAGTCATTTGCACCTTCCAACAGACAGTGATGTCAACTCACTAGAAGCAGGCACAACATCCTCGTCAAGATCATAAGACGAGATCGGACTTTTATCCTGTAGCAAAATAGGTGGAGGGAAGGCACACATTTGTCGTTGTCGACCATGTTCTTTTACACCTCTCCCAGAATAGATTTCTGTAGGAGATGATTCTTCATCTCCCTCATCCTCTAGACTCCCTGAATACAATGAAGAAATGAGGATAATTTACTGTATTACAACTCCAACTAATATGTACTGTCACTAGAAACATCCTCCTCCATTTTGTATGACGAAAACGATCCTATAGAGAGCTAGGAAAAGACTTTCACCATTCACTTCTGTGTGTTCACGTCATGTTGGTTACTACCCCAAACCCCTTCTTGGTGGGCGGACGTGCAGGTGTGGTCGCGCGTAGCCCGACCCTTTACCAACTTCTACTCTCGGGAGAAAGGTTTCTGGTGACTATCTTCTAGACCTGGTTATTGCAATGCTAGCATGACTAGGTGATTGCTATTTTGCAGTTCAGTAGTATCAAGGTGGCACAGGAAGCGTCACAATCCTGCCACAAAACACGTCAGGGTTTTGGAGAGTTAGGCTGGGCAGCCACTCCTCTAGCATTTCCTTGCGGGTCTGGTGTTTCAAGTCAAGGACTGTGCGGCATGTGCTTCCCTTCACTCTCTCAAAATATGAACTGAGCGTCAATGGACTAACTGGATAAAAGAACAATCTGGATATGTAATTATCCTCCGTTTACTATAGTTAAGTAAAAAAATTAATTGTCATAGTAACACAAACCACACAAACACCACAATGTAAACGAATTGTAATATGGAACCGGATATGAAATTATCAGTTTACGAGTAAAAAAGTTATTGTCATAGTAACATAAACCACACAAGCACCGCAATGTAAACGCATTGAGGCGGAGTTAATTTTTTCATAAAGTAACTTGCTCCAACCTTCTAGTTTTCTTCATAACTTGTCATAGAGGGATGAATACAGAGAGGGAAGGGGGCACCTTGGGATTTCCTAAGCTGAAGTTCCGAGATTTTAGCCACCTCATTAAGAAACGCAGCTAACAAACAGCCAACAGGCATATTGTAAGCAATAAATATGCCACTTATTAACATAAAGGCAACACAAAGCTTGCAACGATAACTAAACTACCCTAGTCAAAGTAGGATTCTATAAAAAATGTCTAGGATTTACCGAGTTTCACTGCATGAATTACAGGCCCTTCTATGGATATCCTCATGAGCTGTGCTTTACTACTGCATGGGTTAAATACTGAGGCTGAGACACAAGTTAACACGAAGCAGCTGTTAATATTTGGTATCAGTGTAAGAAAAAACTGAGAAGGCAGTGATTTCTGTACTGTTGGTCCTCTACTCCTTGGATTGTTACCCCATGCTCACTTTACAAGCTGGCTATATATGGCTGCCTCAGCTATAGTACACCAACTGGCATCACTCTCCCTGATGAATTTAGTTGACAAAGTGTACTCAGCTGCCTTCTTCTGCATGATCAAGTTAAAGCGGCAACTGCCGGCAAGGGCACTGTCTCCCTGTCTCCAGTCATTGTAGACTACTCGCTGATACTCCAGTGCCAAGTAAGAACTTCTAATAGGAGAAGACTGCTAAATACACAGTTAACACTAGCCAAAAGGGGAGACAGACCGTATGCCTCAGCATCACCAGATGTAACTGTAAAAGTGTTTTCAACAATGGAGGCAAATTTCCTGAACACACTGCTCATGTGATAGGCACCTAGTGTCCCTAGGCTGCACAATTTTCAGCTCAGGAAAACTAAGAACAGTCTCCTTTTTGGGGAGAATAAAACAACAACTTCCAAACACTTGACCTTGTTCTAAAAAAACATCCTTATCTCCTTCACTGATGCAGTTAAGTGAGCTGTAACTTGAGAAAAGAAGATTGTATGTAGATTACATGAGCACCAGAGGTCATTTATGAACTCCACTTATCTTCCCAGAAAATGTAGCAGCACCATCATATCCTTGGCCAATCAACTTTCTTAAATCAAGTGTTCTGCTGTCAGAAGGGACTGAAAAGCTTCTGGTATGGTAGCATCTGTGGAATGGACATGAACTGCCTTTAAGAAGTGCTCCTCTGCTTTACCATTTAACCACCTATATAGCTCCTCCTGAGTGTTGATGTGGTGGCACTCATCAGAGAAGTAGGGACGTCCTTGGATACTAAATATAAGCTTTCTTTCATCCAAGTCATTAGATGGCACACCTGCACATTGCATTTGAGTGACATTATGCTGCTGTGCTTGCTTAGCTGTTGTTGCTGTAATTGATGAGTCTAGGCACCAGTTAGATCCACTATGCCTAGTATCTCTGCATGGTTCCAGTCAACAATTCCCCTTGTTGTCCACCAGCCTTTTGCAGTCTTGGAAGTGAAGAATGGTAGTAGGGACAGAGATAGTGATAATGTTAGGATCAGAGGAATCATCGAAGTAAAGGCCACATGAAGTCTCTGTTCTGTCCTTTGATGGTGCTCAGAGTAAGGTCTAGGTCAATTGAACGTAGAGCATTCCAGAAATTTGGCAACATGTTGAAGTAGAAGTGATGACACAATCTGGAAGATGATCGAATATGTTTCATTCTGGAATGCTCCGATGGCCTCATTGAGGAGTCGGTGAGTTAGAGCCAGTGTGACATGTCAGAATAATTCTGGGTGATGTGGTGACAGTTGCCACAATACAAGCCATCATGGAGTTCTAGGAGCATCGTGAGTGCTAGGAGGTGAAGAGAGTGTAGGTGCATTTTGTAGTTTGGAGTATAATAATTTTCTTTTCAAGGTGGATGTGTGCTTGATGAGATGTTGACGTCAGACGGGGGACGTTTGTGTTATTTATGATTTATGATCTCACGAGTGACGGGTACAGCTTCTTTTTTTCCATCGAAATAAAGTTGGCTGAACTGAAAGAGTGTCTTAGGAGACTTGAAGTTTTGTAGACTCTCTTAGTTGTGTAAGAGTAATGATGATCCCAAGAAACAACGCTGAAATCCGTATGTTGATAGGAGGAAGGAATTTTAGTGTCATTGAGGATGTACCCACGAGGTACACTAGAAGTTGAGGAAAACTGGAGTAGGAATATTTACCTAGTGCTCCAGCAGAGAGTCATATGGTTAATTAAACTGCAGTTGCTGAAATCGGTGATGGACTTCATGCATTTGGTATCATCTGCAAATAGAAGAATGGAGGATGAGGTAGCCGACCAGGATTCATCATTAATTTAGTAATAAGGGCCCTGGCATGCTTCCCTGTGGGACTCTTGACACCACAGGTAAATAATTGAGACACGATGCAATATTCCTGACATATGATTTGAAGATTCCCCAAATGTCACCAATCATCTCAGTTTTATGAGTAGAATGTCACGAGGGACTTTATCAAAAGCTATACTGAAGTCTAGATATATTAAGATCTCGGAGGTAGTGCCTATAATTGGTTATGGAAGAGGAATGAACCATCACTTTTGTAGATGGGGGTAATGAGCTCTAAATGCCAGTCTTCAGTAATCGAATATTGATTATGCAGGCAATACTAGGTGGTGAATAGGCTAGTAGAGTACAAGAGCACAGTAGCTAAGGATTTTGGGAACAATTTTTCAATGCCTGCTGCTTTGGTTGAATTGAGAGCTGCAAGAGTTTCGAACACATCTGTGTGAGAAATAAAAATACAGCTTAGTCTAGTTAGAAATCTGTCATGTGATGGGAGGAAAGGTTGACTGGTTTGGGTTGTTGAACGTGGAATTTAAAGAAAGTGTTGAAAAGAATGACCTTGGAAGGTCAGGGTTGGATATTATGTTGCTGAGGTGTACTATTGATGGAATGGAGGTTTTGGAAATGATATTGCTAATGTAGCGATATATTTAGTGGTCTTTGTTAGTCACAAAGTTGTTCACCAACTTGCTTTGGAAGATAGATTTGGCAAGGGCCATTTGGGGAGGGGGGGTGGGGGGGAATAAGCCAAGAAGTTTCAAGTTTGCATTCTTTTAAAAGAGATGAATGAGATCTGAGCCTACATCTTAGAGGGTGAATTTTATTCAAGTCATGTTCAATATTAGGAGGAATTCACTTTTGGTGTTGGTGGGAATGCATGGTTACCTTAGGGATAAAGACATCAGTAGCTTGGTAGATTACATCCTTCAGGAGATTCCAGGCAACTTCAACTGTATTGGCTTCAAGTACATCAATGAAGTTGAAACCTACTAGCTAGGCCAATAGGCCTTCCCAGTGCTTTGGAGTAGTGGAGAGGGAGGAATAATGGGCTCTGGTCTCTTCGGAGGCACAGATATTTGAGCAGAAAATATGATTGGAAAGAGGTCTGACTTGATCCGCACATTCTGTAGGGAGTTAGGATAGGTGCTCTAGCCAAAATTTCAATTGAGCAAGTTCACCTGCAAAGTCATTGCATTTGTACTGAGAGCTCGTTGAGAATCTTAAGATTATTGATGTGGTCTGGTTGATTTGTTAAAACTAGGTCCAGGACCTTTGATATGGATCGGGCTGCTGACTATATAGTTGGCGGAGATTGTGATCATGTCACATAGGTTAGAAGACGATGAGGAGGAGCCTTGTAGAGTGGATATCAGAGAAGTTAAAATAATTCTGTTTCATCAAAGGAAAAGCTATTGTGCTAGGAGGTGGAGTGGAGGGGTATAGAGCGTGCAGATTGGAGACGTGGAGTAGCGTGGAGGATTGTAGACTTTGCAGAGTAAACTTGGATCAGTATCCCAAAGTTTGATTGTGATGACTTCTAGATGTGATGGGAAGGAGCACAGAACTGGAAGAGTAAACTCAATTGCTAGAAGCATTCCTCCTCCTCCTCTAGAAGATGTCAGTGCAGAAGATTTTGTAGTTGGATGGAAGTATTTTGTTATTGCAAATGTAGTCAGGAAGCCTTTCTGTGATGCCAAGACATTGTGGCTTGCAGAGGATGTGTAGGAAGAGCAAAAATATAGTTTGTTGACTACACTGCAAGAATTTCACAGGCAAATGTGTAGTGCATCTTTATTTTGAGAAGTAGAGGGAGGAAGACCTGCTCATGGTGAGGTAAGAATGGAAGATTGGGTGATGTTGTTTGTTAAAAAATCACATGGCATGATGGAAGATTGCCAACAGTTGGGAGCAGATGGTATTCAGAATCAATGACTTTTCCACGGGGTAATTGTATCAATTATACTATTGTTGGGTAGGGATGGAAATATTACTGTCATATTCATCAACCACCACTGCCACCAAACTCTAGAAAACAGCATGCCCATCCACTTCTCATTTGCTTCTGACATGATGGAGTCTCTTTCTCCAGGGTTGTGATTTCACCACCAGCTACTGTTCCAGCATGAGGGATCCTCACATCAGCAGCTTCTTAGCCACCTAAGTGGAGGTTTTGGCTGATATTAAACTCCGAAAAGACTCCCAGCATGAGAATCTGTAGTATTCAAGTAGACCACAAAGAAAGCGTGAATTTTTTAAATACATCTTCAAGATCCCTCTCCCCCTCCTCCCCCACCATCATGTACCGTGTGTACGAAAGGTCATTCATTACAACTTCAGTACCAGAAGATAGTAATGCACATCCATGCCCTCACTGTTTCTTGAGGCTGGTAAGGAACATCTAGTGAGAAATTTCGTCAATAATGCAATCAAGCTAGTGCACATACTTTATGAATGACCTGTCCTCAGATCTGTTGTACACTTTGTGGATTTTGTACTCCAGGAACACTGTCACCAATTCCAAAGGAAGTAGTAGTAGCTCTACCAAAATATCTGCCATTTGGTTTGCTGGTGGAGTTCTCCTGTAGCTACAACTGTTAGCAATTCCTTGAAGGAGATGTGTACAGTCAACAATAGCAACAAGATTGGTATGCGGTGATATTTGAGTAGTGGACAATCTGGCATACATGGCTACCATCAAGAAAGGTAACCATCCAGGGCATGTGCTGATATATAGTGGGGAACAAAAACTCTGTAGATTTGCATTTTTATGGCCAATGTTTCAACATGGTCTTGAAGACCAAAGTACTTATTCTGTTGAAACATTAGAGCTAATTTGGAGAGAGATCTACAGTTCATTTTTTGACGACAGCTGAAAGTAGTTGTACAAAAAAGAAGATAAAAAGGGTCTTGTACTTTGTAGAACTCTGACTTGGTGTGGCCCTCCATTGCTCAACTATAATGTGCCAGAGCTGCTAAGAGAGCGCTGTCGTTTTGAGTGCAAAGTTAATAGTTTTTCTGTATATCTAGAGCGATTTATTTGCAGTGAGGACAGCTTTACTTTGTAAGTTGGTTTAACATTAATTGGATCACATTTGCCCCTTTGAATATATAGGCACACTTGGACATGTGCACACACAAAATAAAACATGCAGAGGTGTTCTCGTGTTATTCCTAGTAGTCCAGTGGGCACACCCTAGCAATAGAAGTTAGCACACAAGAGGTTCTCATGGAGCAATCTTGTCGCCATGCTGGGGGAAAAATTGACTTTCTTGCTTCCAGAGTGCTTCACTAGAAACAAATTCTGCTGTGCCATAATTCCATAATAGTAGTATATTATCTATACTTGCATACTTCAAATACAGTGATGCTGACAATTTTCTTTAACAATAATTAACCACTTAAAAAGGCAATCAGGTTTTTGACTTTTTATGGATGTAAATTATATTTGATTTCCAACATTTTATGCCATTAACTTTGACAACTTGTACTTTGACAATTTGTACTTAACACTAAATAATGATATTTGAATATTTCAGCTGACATCAGGATTTATCTTAAAGGAACCTTAAAGTAAATACTGTCATTCTCAAAACATTTCCCAAAGACAAGTAAAGCTTATACTTCACATGGAATCCAGCAGCTCTTGAATCACATCCTACAATAACATGATCCCAGAACACACTTGACTGCCATTGAGATCAAGTATGCACAGCACCAGAGAGGTCTGTAATAGTGTAAACATTCATAATATGATCTTCAGTGCTTGAACATCGATGAGATATAACTAACTGCACATAGTGGATAGAAGACACACGAACAGATCAAGAGAGAAAAACATATCAACAAATGTGCCTGAAGTTACTGTCGGCTATTGACCTTCAGCATTCTGAAAATCATGTGAGCCAGCTACAACTTTGTGATCTCATAGTGTATGAAGTTCTTGGCAGCTTCTGCTGGTGTTCCCTTTAATATTCTCAATCAGCCAGCAAATACTGCCTGATGACCTCATTCTTGGAGTGCTTCCCATCTTCAGCAAAGCCCTCCTCTCTCAGACATGTCTTACACATACATTCAGTTTCACATTCAGCTAGACAAGTTCATGGTGTTGCAGGTCATCCCATGCAGTTGGGCATGTGTAAAGAACACACATGAGCGTGTATCATACACAAATGGCAGTGTTCAAACCACCACACAATGCCCTAGGTTCATTCATTTTAAATGGTCCCCTCTATAATAGTTAGTACCCTTGTGCATGGTCTGAGGTGCAGACCAATTTTGGTTACATTAACCCTTTAAAAATCAATAATTATATATAATATCTGCCATTAAAAAAAAGGAAACAATGACAAGTACTTTACAGCAGTGATTTTTGGCTAAGTTATTCATGGTGGCATCAGGCCAGCGAGAAAGACTGGCACTCTCTCTACCTTTCAGCGCCTACTTGTAAGAGTAGGTGTGCTAATGAATAATAAATATACAGCGAATAGAATTTCAGGGCATCTTGGCAACCTCGAAAAGGTATAATTATATATAATTATATTTTTTATAAATATTTTTAATAAACAGTCGAGCAAATAAAGGACATTAGTGTGTATCCATGTATTATAGACTCAAACCAGGTAGATAACCCATCATGTACGCCAATCATCTACTGAATAAAAACAAATATTGGCGTGATGGTACTCATGTAAACTACTAGTTAGATGACCCTTTACCATTTAATATTCTACCCGAAGGTGGGTGTTTTCTTTAAGGTCAAAAAAAAATCATTCTTGTTTCAAGTTTTTCCCCTCATTTTTGTTTTGTTGTTCCTGTATATTATAGTTGAGCGGTGGGTCAGAGATTCAGGATCTCCTTTTCCAATTTGCTCATCGTTATACACCACACATCACCACGTTGCCTGTACCCATGTACAAAAATCAGCATGTCATCTTGTTGCTACTGTAGATTGTACTCACAGATAATTGCAGATGCATCACGTCTGTGGTTTGTTTCTATGGTAACCACAGTGTGATCTTACTGCCTCATATATAGCTGCTGAGACTGGGCAAGGTAGAGACATGCTGGTGGATATATAGGTGCACACTGGTTTCTCCACTAGTGCCTCATATATAGCTGCTGAGACTGGGCAAGGTAGAGACATGCTGGTGGATATATAGGTGCACACTGGTTTCTCCACTAGTGCCTCATATATAGCTGCTGAGACTGGGCAAGGTAGTGGATATATAGGTGCACACTGGTTTCTCCACTAGTGCCTCATATATAGCTGCTGAGACTGGGCAAGGTAGAGACATGCTGGTGGATATATAGGTGCACACTGCTTTCTCCACTAGTGTCTCATATATAGCTGCTGAGACTGGGCAAGGCAGTGGATATATAGGTGCACACTGGTTTCTCCACTAGTGCCTCATATATAGCTGCTGAGACCAGGCAGCATGTTGGTGGATAGGACACTATGGGGTGTTTGAGCCCTCCTTGTAGCAATTCAATGCCCATTACTCTGTGTGATCTTTCTGCCCTGTCAGTGAACCTATACAGTATCTCTGTCGTGTCAGTTGTCATGACACTCTAGTTGCACATGTATAATTATAGTGTAGATATTAATGACGGTAAAATTTCAGTCAATTACTTTTAAGATGAATAAAAAATATGTCTGCAGTATTGGTACTAATCCCACGCCATAAGACAGAACCTCTTGGAATACAAGACATGCACACGTGGATCATTATTTGTTGATAGTGAGGAGCTTATCAAGGATGTAATAATGGTGGACATCCCAGCCCTAGTCGTTCAAGTCACTGGGAGGCTGCAGGATTCCCAGCTTTGTCAGCAGCTTCAACTCCATAGACAAATAATTAGCATAATCCTAAAGATGAAAAGAAGATAAGAATGCTAACACACACACAGACACAAAAATAAATATACAACACCCACCCACCCACCCCCCCCCCACACACACACATACCCACCCACCCACACACACATACCCACACTCACAGAGTTGAGTTGTTACTCTACAACGTACATATCTATGTGAAAGACATAGTATACAGTTTACAATACTTGGATACTGCTTCTGAATATTCATCCAGTTTTGCAATACCTTTTTTGCAATGTCCTGCCAAGTATCTGGTTGTTGTGGAGCAATTTCCTGCTTGCAAAATAATATAAAATAAAATAAATAAAATAAATAATAAAGAGCCAAAAACAACTAAGATGCACTCTCACCTTTGATGCTGTTTCAATTTTAGTTAAATCTAAAGTTTTCTTTTCCACTGCACGTCTCTCCATTCTTTCCGTTGTAAATTCAAGATGCTCCACTTCGTGCTGAAAGAAGTTCTTCATAATAGACACCTACACAGAGGTCCAGCATGAAAAGGTCATTCATGCATGTGTACAGGTGCATAGATTACTTCATTGCTGGAAGGGAGATTCATATTCCAGGGGGTCTCAAGTATATGCAACGTCCCGGAACTATCTCCAACCGCAAGCATGATCTGCTTGGCTGAAGCAATGATGAGGGACTTCAGACATGTACGCAAGTGTAAGCAAAACTTAATAATTCTTACAAGTAAGTTTCCACGTGACAATACAAGTCAGGGGATAAGAGGAGATATTCTGAGACAAGACTGCTTCATGGGACCTGCGAGACATTGCAAGAACATATGTAAAAGCTCCATCGATGTGTCACTCTGATTATGCCTCATTAGTCTATGTTCAATTCCAGTTATAAGTATGCCATTGCTGCCGCCTGTTATTGCTATTTGTGCCAGCGTATGACTAGTGACCCTTTCCTTTCCCAACCTCTGTGATCTGAAGGCGATTGTTGCTACTGGAGGTTCCTTCTCCTTTCCAATGAATGGGAACTTATGGACTCCACGAGTAGGTGGAGCAGCTATAAATACTTCGCAACATGACAATCCCCTCACAGGTAGAGTGTATCTTACTCAGCTAACTAGAATTTTACACCACAGGATTCTCTTTGGATAGTATAGCCAATCTGTGAAGGAAGACTCTTTCTCTTGTTGAGTCTGGATTCAGTAGAAGGATAATCCATTTAATGTGTCAAGATAATGAGGATCATTATTTTCCCATGAAATAGATGGAGCTTTTAATTGTAAAATCATTTCACCAACTTTGAGATGCTTTAGTTATATCACCTTATGTCCATCGTGGTGCTATGCATAGGAGTTCTCTCACCACACCTACCCCACATGACCTATATAAAAAGGGGCCTCTCATTTTCTATGCCACTATGGTTCAAGTTAGACATTAATGTATGCAAGCTCCTGATCGTGCCACTGGCCACGCTTACACTGAACCATGAGAGCCTGGACAACATCACTAGACTATCATCTTTCATAGTCAGACTCCCGTGCAAAATTGATCTATGTAATGTAGGTCAAGGTAAGTCTGTGTAGCAGTCCTCAAGCATACCGACCTGTCCATCAAGTCCCACACATCCACATTGCCATTGCGCTTGATAATAAAGAACACACCTGCAGCACACACACACCACACATACACACCACACACACACACACACTCATAGCAGGCACTTACAATAGAAGTCTGCGATAATACAATATAAACTGAACTGTGTCCATTACACCAGCTTGTTGGCGAGCTATGCAAACCTTCAGTGGAGGAGAGTTGGATGGGAAACTTGCTATTGCCTTGCATGGAATATTATCATATTATTGTCAAGTAGTTTCTCGTGCTCTGATTGGATAATTACTGGGTAGATATATCCCATATCCTGCCCTCAGCATGGTAAAATTCATCCTTACCTGGTCAGTAGGTGCTACACGTGCACGCTTCGTTTGGCTATCATGTAAACATTATGGCGTCACTTTGTCAGGCTTTGCCACGGCCGGACATAATTGAATATACGATTATTAAATCTTCAATGTACTTTTGTTTTACTTGTGCGTGATAAATTCATTATTAGGCTCTGTTTAGGGTGGAATGCGGATATCTCCAGTCTCGGCACTCGAATACGGCTTGGCGCCTGCACACCTCGCCATGTATGAGCAAATCAACTAGAGATAATCTGTATTCCATCAAAATCACCTAATAACCATATTATATTTACCCTTGAAACACACGAACAGCTATAAATATTGCAGGCTTATGTAAATTGGGAATGGTTGTCGTAGCCATGGCAACTGATTTTAAATGGAGATTAGAAGAAAACTGGCCACATGGTAAAGTGAGTACAGGCTGCATGGTTACTAGCTGGCAGGAACTGGACTTGCATTCTGACTAAGTGTATCAACATGCTCTAGCTATAGAAGTGGGATGCACCATTTTTGCTATGATAATGCAGACACTATTGTCAATATTGGTTAGGTAAATACACACATTGCTGCTCTCTATGGACAGAGAATTTCTATATAGTTGGCATATATAGGAGGATTCAATAGAGGAGAGATGTGCTAATGATGAGAGCATACCGAAGACAATAGAATTGTCAAGAGTGCTAACTATCACTATAACAAGTTCTTGTCAGCTTCTGTTTGGTTTTCCCTGTAGTACTCTGAGAATTCCTGCAGGAAGCACTGCCTGATGAGCTCACTGTTAGTGTAGTGTGCTTCCCATCTTCAAGGGAAACTGCTTCCAAGTAAGACATTCCTCTCACAATCACTCTACCATATGCATAATTCTGTTTTGAAAATTTGCAATCCGATAATGTTGCAGGGCATCAGGTTGTTCAACTTATCCACATCACAATCCAAGTATTACAAGTTCATAATGATATCAAGATCAGTACTGTATTAGGCCTTCAGCTATGCTAAGGCTATGACAATGGCTAGAGCAATGCAATCTAGCAATACTAGGATTTCAAACTTATATAATTTTTGGGGTTTTGTTTCTCGCACTCATCATCATACTTTTGCTCGTCACTCAATGCCTTGCATTTGTTATTACGAGTGTACAGATGAGTATTGTATTTGCTGAGAGCTATGCTAGAGATAAGGCAATGTCTAGAGCAATGCAACCTAACAACACTAGGATTTCAAGCAAAATTAAGTGCTCTTTGCTCACCACTCTTGTTACTAGTAGTATAGCGAACATGAGTGTTTGTCTCTGCCCTATAATTGTTCATATTCAGCACAGATTACATACATACATCACATGTATCAGCCGCTGCTTGCTAACGTACCAGAAGATTTTAGGCAGTTCCATTGTTTTTGTGGGCACTTTTAATGAACAAAATTTAACCTCTGTGCTAAACACTACTCCTGAGAATGCACAAATGGAAACTTTGAATTTTATTGATGCCAGTAGTTTGCTAGCCCCTAGCCCTTGCAAAGGAATCAAACAAGTAGCCAGGCATCCAGGAAGCAGCTAGCAGAGTGATGGAGGTGAGGGTAGCTAGCCATCCAAGCAGCAGCTAGCAGAGTTATGGAGATGAGAGTAGCTAGCCATCCAAGCAGCAGCTAGAAGAGTTATGGAGACAAGAGTAGCTAGCCATCCAAGTAGAAGCTAGCTGGAGACAAAACACTGTTGGATATATATATATGTATAATGTCTTACCTTCATGTGGGAGCCATACCTGCTTCAGTCACTACACACTCTTTTTGTGCATCCATGAAGTATAACCCCTCTAAGCTTTTAGAGGCTTTTTGTGAGAATATATACCCTAAAAAATTCCAACCCTTGCTTTGATACAGACTCTCAAACCAACACGAATGGGAGAGTTTGTATTCCTGTGTATGGCCATATCTGAGAGAGAACTAGCCATATAAAAGATAGAGGATGGAGAGCTACAACTGCACATTCATGGAGGAATTCAATGACTGCATAATGAGCGCAACAATTCCTCAACATACTCTAGCTCTGCTGGAACTTGCTATACATTACTTGAAGCTTTACACTGTTTCCCATGAGAGATTAGTAGCTTACACTGCTGTGCTCTGAGGGTTTAAAAGTGAGGTTAGAAAGCCAGCACTGTTTGTCATCAGGGTTGTCATCAGGGTTTAAAAGGTTACACTGTTTGTCATGAGGAATCAAAAGTTTACACTATAGATGTTTGCCATGCCATGAGGGTTTAGAGGGTTTAGAAACCTTTTACCATAAGGGTTAGAAGCTTACACTAGGTATTTACCATGAGTTTATTATGAGGTGTGTTTTTTTAGAAACTTACACTGTTTTCTTTGGGGTTTACCCTGTTTACTTTGAGAAGCTTACACTGTTTACTATGAGAATTTAGAAGCTTACACTATTGCCACGAGGGTTTAGCTGAAGGCTTAGAAGCTTACATCCTTTACTATGTTACACTGGTTACCTTGAGCTCACAGTATTTCTAGTCCTTACTTCTTTACCTGGGCGTGTTGGTGACCATGCTCCTCCGGTGAATGAAATGGGAGAGTTGAATGATGATAGCAAGCAGCCACTCTAGAAAAGGGGAAATTAAAGAAGTACATACCTCACAAGAGTTACAGTATAATATAGTTTGGCATACATTGTGTTCACAATCTCTGGGCTGCAGCCAAGGGCTTTTGCTAGGTCTGACATATTAGGGAAATTATAGAAGGCTAGGGCTAGGGCAACGGTAGCGATGTGAGCTAGGGATGCTCCTCAACCAAATTCCTTCATAGGGATGGACACACACACACACACACACACACAACTTAAATTTGAGGTCGAACAAACACACAAGAATGAAGAACAACATGCACTGTCCAAATCCCTGCGTACCTCGGCTCCCTCCTTCCACAAATTCCACATGCAGTCATCCACAGTGAGGACAATGTCTCGGTAGAATGGAGAGCGCTCCACACAGCTGATGGATCCATAATGACAGGAAAAAGCATAGATAGGGTGTGTGGCTAGAGGAGGGAGATAACAAATCAGATAATAGGAATATATTCACAATACAAGTAGAAGCAACACAAACTAAATAGAAGCCACACAAACTAATATACAATTAGAACCAATACAAAGTACAATACAAACTAATTTACAAACAAACTAAATGGAAGCAACACAAACTAATATGTGATAGGATCTGAGAAAAGGTCTTATGTAGAGAAAAATGGTTTTGTGGTATGAGCTCAAAGTTATAGTTTGACTATTTTTCTTTTTTTGTACTACAGGCATCTACAACCTTTTCTTTACCTCTGTGTGAAGTCTGAAGGCTCCTGCTTGCTTCTTTGTAGTCAAACGAGGGGTTAGAAGGTTGGTGGTCAAGAAGCTTGCTACGCGTGTAACGGAACTGCATTGCAATGTAATGCGGAGAAAATACTGCCCGTGTATGCGGAAAGTTGGGAAACTGCCACAAAACGGGTGATTTCCTACTAGCAGCTATAGTGGCTGCGTGGTTAACAAACTAACAAAGGAATGGCTTCATCAAGTGCACAGGAAGCTGCAAAAGCCATTAATTTAAAAGGCGTTTTTCTCAAAATAAATGCTTCAAGCCTCTAGCATTCAGGCTTTCATAACATTTCTTTTGAAAGGAAATAAGTGATGATATGAGTTCCAAAATATAGGCATTGCTTTGTTCTTTCACCTGGTATCAATAACTTATTTTGTACATAAGACCCCTTTTCTCAGATCCTATCACATATACAAATAGAACAATATACAAATAGAAGCAATACAAACTTAATATACCAATAGAAAATAGCACTGTGATTGCAATGCAAGGCACTGTGTGGCAAGGGGAACAACTTTTGTGTTTCCTGTAAGTATGGCGATTTTCAGCTGACTATGTCAAAAGTAAGAAGATTTTTCTTTTATTTCTACCATTGGATTTTGGTCCGTATCTCAACCAAGTGCTTCAGACTTCTTTAGGGCGAATGAAAAAATTTAACACAATGCAGAGTAATTATACTCACTGGCAATGCATTTCACATGGAATGCTTGCTTTGACTGAATGCTGGAGTATATAAAGTACAGTAACATATCAGACATATTGATGGGCCTAGTTTCATGTGCATGGTCTTGAAGATCAGTGCTTCAATCGATATATACTGCTGCCTGATTGCTGGGTCTCGACTCTCAAGACTATGCATGTGAACACTCATCATTATCTATCTGTCGTGTTACTGTACTTATACACTGACGGGTCATGGAGGTGAGAAAGGTCTACACATGAGATCTCAAGGTCATCTCTATTGTTACATGAAATGTAAGTACTAATTTAAAAAAATATATAATTATCAAAAAACTTTCTTTTCCCAGCCTCCCTCCCTCCAAGAGGGCGTACAGTGGCAGGGGGCGTGTACACACTAATAGCAACACTTACTCATGCATATTAAATGATATTCACGTCATTGGGTAGGGGGGGAGGAAATTTGTTGCTAAAGTTCTCCCCACAATCACTGCATAATATTTACCAATCAATTTGCCACTCTCCGAGTCCCTGGTTGGCTTCCAGTCACAATAGGCAACCTCACCATTCTACGTTAGACAAACACAACAACAAACAACAACAACGAGGTATATACAACACGAGTAGCATTTTAAAAACATGATAGTCTGGGCAGTGCATGTGGCTACATTGCATGTGCTCCCTGCCATCTCACTTGCTCTCATCAGCTTGTCGGTAGTGACGTGACTCGTCTGGAATTTTCCGAGTCTTTAAAAAAAATATATATTTTAATTTCCCTTCCTTTCTTCCTCTTTTATCACCTCCACCAAGGAGGTTCTGCTTTCAGCCCAGTTTGTTTGTTTGTTTGTCTGTATGCAGTATTACATAAATACTTACAGAAGGATTCTCAAGAAATTCTATGGACAAGTTAGGCATGGGTCAAGGACCAATCCATTAAATTCATGATGATCTGGGTTTAAACATTGCTAGAAGCACCATCGCCAGAAGTGGCATGGCACTTGATGTTGCCCGCCATTTTGTTTAGGGATGTACCTGCACATGCGTCTTTCGCACTGGCAATGATAGCTCACAAATAATGATGCAATAATTATGGCGATGTTACCATGATGCAAGAAGTTTGCTAGTGAGGCCTGTTTCCTCCATATACAAGCTAGTGGTTGTCACCTCTTTAGTTTCAACCATAGAAGGGGAAAAAAGCAGAGACAACAACAAAGAAGTAGAGCGAATGTCGAAGTGGAGATACACAGAGGAAACTACTAACATACCATCAGAGCAGCAATGCCATGCTCAAAGTCAAGAAGTGCGGAACAGAGAAGGAAGCAGAGTTCGGAAGATGTGTCGCGACTACTTAAGAAGATAAAGATAAACAACGAACTTTGGATAAGGATGCAAAAGAGAGATAGAGCAAATGAAACACTGATACTGACAAACATTGTGCTTCAGACAGAGCTATGAAGAGTGCCATGGATCAGAAGACACACTAGAAGCTACTGAACACCATGCTTCAGACAGAGCTATGAAGAGTGCCATAGATCAGAAGAGACACTAGAAGCGACTGAACACCGTGCTTCAGACAGAGCTATGAAGAGTGCCATAGATCAGAAGAGACACTAGAAGCTACTGAACACCGTGCTTCAGACAGAGCTATGAAGAGTGCCATAGATCAGAAGACACACTAGAAGCTACTGAACATCGTGCTTCATGAAGAGTGCCATAGATCAGAAGAGACACTAGAAGCTACTGAACACCGTGCTTCAGACAGAGCTATGAAGAGTGCCATAGATCAGAAGAGACACTAAAGGCTACTGACAAACACCGGGAACAGAGCTACGAAGCAGTGCAGAAGTGACACCAGAGGATAAATATTATGCTTCAGTGAGGGAAGGAATGCAAAGTCACAGATCAGAAGAGATGCCAGAGGCTGCTGACAAATACCGTGCTTTAGTGAAATGTGGCATGCAAGGAATGCATTGGTACAGAAAGTGTTTACTATTGATTATACATTATAGTTATTATTTTACCATTGTCTTGTGTCACATTCATATCGACACTTAACCCTTACAGGAGGATGGGAAGGAAAAAAAATCTTCCAAAGATGATGCCCTTTATATTAATTTTTAAAAACCTTACGCTGAGAGAGCACCATTTTACTCGTGTGCAATTTTCAAGAAGAAAGTTAGCTGTACTTTAGGCTCTCACTGTAAGCCTGGATTTAAAGTTCAAAACCATCATTTGCACTTCAATTGTTACTGGAACACAACCTGACTTCTCTGGACTATTAGTTTCTCAATCTTCTGGCTATAGCACTTCTTATTGAATTGCTGAATAATTTTTGTCTCTACTATTTTGTTTAGATCTTGAGCTAGGCTAGCTTGTGAGACTGTCAGGTAACTGCCCAGTATGCACCTAACTACTTACCGAGTTTTAGCATATAACTAAGAGGGCGCTTCTATAGTAGCATTTATGTTGAGCTTTTATATTGTTTTCTCGACTTTTTTCAGATCACAATGTGTCTGCCATGGAAGTGATGACTTCATGGGCATCTGAGCTTAGTATAAGCTCTAAAATATAGCTATTAACTTATAAGTACATGTAGCTAGCAATTTTTTTATATTTAGCAGGCTGTTTCTCGAGTTCTAGATATATTGTTTGTCTCCCATGCAACTTTACTTCAATAGCAACTCTACAAACTCACTTTCTTCAAGTCTAAGATGTGCATGCGAATCGTAGGAGCTAGAAGAAGGATCCTGAAATAGAGAAACTGGCAGCTCTGAGATCAAGTAAGAATGTTTTGGATGTTACATTATTCAACTGAATGCTGCCATCTATATAGATAATTAATTATTTCACCGATTCATGATGGTCGTCCTGTAAGGTTAAATAGGATTTATGTATTAATGGATAATGACATCCTGTAAGGATTAAATAGGATTAAAATATTGCTATGTATCAATGGATAATGACGTCTGTAAGGGTTAAAATATTGCTATGTATCAATGGATAATGATGTCCTGTAAGGGTCAAATAGGATTGAATATGTATCAATAGATAATGATGTCCGTAAGGGTTAAAATATTGGTATGTATAAATGGTAATGATGTCCTGTAAGGGTTAAATATTGCTATGTATAAATGAACTATTCCTCCTGTGCTGAACATATTCAACTCCTGGGTGTATCACTATCATTTCGGTACTAATGATTAGGATACCAATATAAACACTATTGAATATTAGTAGGCTCAAAATACTCAGGACACTGAAATACTTACCATGTGGTCACTTTCATTATGAACGTAAGAATGATATATCTTACTATAAATTAAACCAATGTTAGTATAGCTCACTGCATTTTCAATTACAAATAATTGGGCCTGCACTTCCCTTAATGAAATGATTTCTTTCGGTCCAATAAAAGAAACTTCAAAATTGTATCCCAGTCACTTTGTAGGTCTAGGCCATGGAAATAGTGGCAGTTACTGCCACTTCATTCACCAAGGAAAAGTTATTGCTTTCAAGGCAGGGATCTCTTCAATGACCTTGGATAAACTTCTCAAGATCTTTGTGACTTATGTCTCGTCACTAAGCTACAGGTCCCTTGCTTCTATTTTCTATGCTATGACTTTTTTTTAATGTTGATGAAATAAGGAGCTTTCTGTTGACCAAAGTGCTGCCATCTCCTTGTCAAAGATAGCCGAAGGACCAATTTATGAGTGCTGTTCCTGCTACTGACTCCATTACAGATATCTTCAGCAGTTCAGATGAAGGCTAAGAAGTATACATCAACAAATATCAAAAATATTCAAACCCATGATAAAACTTGGGCTTACAGGAGCTGCCATGCTGCACTCAGGAGAGGACAAGTGCCCCTCAATCATGGGCCAATGGTTTGTCGCTGGACAATGTTCCCCCTAGAACTGGAAGATGCAGGACCACTGGAACTCACACTCGTAAGCCAGTGGCACATTCCTTTCATGAAACTTGTCAGACTGCCCAGAGGAGGATGAGAAGCAACCCACAGCAGTGCTGTCAACATGCCATCCAAATTGCAGTCAACTTGATCCTTACTGCGAAGGCTTCCAGAAGCTGCCAAACTGGTGCCCTTGAAATCGAAGAGAAGAAGAGAAAGCTTGCCTACAAAGGATACTACATGCATGAGTACATTCCTAAAAGGGCACTCCGCTGGCTACAACAGAACAATCCTCTATATAAGGACATCCCCATTTGTTAGGAGTGGGAGAGACACTGGGAAGAAGATAATGTTGACATGTGAGAAGCAATAACCAAAGCATGTGATGAACGGATGGAAGTGGATGAAAACCAAGGAGATAAACATCCACAGTCTGCTTCATCTGGCCACAATTACCCACCCAGTCTACCTACATCTGAAGCTCTTTCATTAACTCACCTGTTTGTAAACTAATGATTACCTGCATGGTGTTGAGGCATTTGACAAACAGGTACAATATGAGAGCAAGGAACCTGGAGATGGAAACTGTTTTTTCCCCATTGCAATATCTGTCTTGCTTTCCACGGCAAGGATGCAAGCCAACAGTGGGATCAGAGATATAGGCAAGACTAATTGACTTCTTGGAAGCTACAGAGTTCCAGCAAGACTATATGAGACTCCTTCAACCTTCCAGTTGTTCAGATGAGGCAGAGTTCCAGCAAGACTATATGAGACTCCTTCAACCTTCCAGTTGTTCAGATGAGGCAGATGCACAAGAGTTCCAGCAAGACTGTATGAGACTCCTTCAACCTTACAGTTGTCCAGATGAGGCAGATGCACAAGAGTTCCTGCAAGACTATATGAGACTCCTTCCAGTTCTCCAGATGAGGCAGATGCACAAGAGTTCCAGCAAGACTATATGAGACTCCTCCCAGTTCTCCAGATGCACATGGCAGTCTTGCCAATAACAGTTGCAGCAGTTGGAGTAACATATTGATGACCTATGGAATGAAGAATGGCAGATTACCTGGGAGTCCAAGGCATGGCTGACATTGTAAATATCAACATCAAGGTGGTCAATAGCATCACGTCTGACTGGATGCATGATGTCCACCCGCAATGGCATAGAAGGAAACCACTCCAACCATTGGCCCAATGGGAGAGTTACATTATGAGGCACTGGAAGATGCTGAAGCAGACCTCAAAAGGAGACTGAAGCTCAGAAGAAAAGACGAATACAAAGAGGACAGGATTGTCTTTGAACACACAAGCAAACAGCGAGGTATGCTGATGGAGATACTATAGGTCCTGGAGAGAAAACCCCAAAACGAGACCATATACATTGAAGAGCTCTCAAATCCTTCAGAGTATGCCTATGGTCGCACAGGTTTAACAGAAAGAAGAGAAAAGATGGTCACTGCCTGAAAATACTTAAATCAGAGGCTCCTGCACAAGGATGGCCAATTTATCAAAGACATTGACTATCTCCTTGCTGCTCAGTACACAATTGAGACAAAATAGGTTAGTGATGATCTATAGGTACCTTTATGACAAACCCTTGGTGCTCAGACACTGTGCAAGCTATGTTATGCATTGATACAGCCTTTAAGTTATAGGAGCATGTTCGTTACTCTCCAGTTGTTGGATTTGTGGCTTTGGTTCACCAGTTAAGAATACCAATGCCGTTTTTAACACTTTCAGCTGCCGACATGCATTGGCCTGAGATTGTTCAGAATGATTATGAAAGGAAAATTGTTGGGAGCAGCAGCGAGGTTTACAATCTCTGATTGCTCAGTTTATTTATTTTTACTTTCCATTTTTACTTTCCGTCTGTAAAAAATTGTCAGATGCACAATTTGGTGTCAAGGATATTAAAAAAATATATTTTAAAGCTTGCTATATATATCCCTGATATTGCCGCTCAGTTCTCCTGGAATGTTAATGAGTTTGCCTGGCTCAATGTCGATGCTGCAGATGGCTTCCATTTCCCCCCTCCAAAGTCTCATTGCTCAGGGCCTTCAACTCTCACTTTGTTGTCGCCATTCTGAAAATGACTGCTCTATTTTTCCTATACAAATCTTGTTCTCAGCCTTTGCTTCCACTGGTCTGGGCCTACTTCTCAATCTTTTCTGGTAGTGTAGCTGTTCTGTGCTGGCTCCTGCAGCTTCTCAGCCAGAATGTGAACACTAAGTTGGCTCGTGTGCAGCGAGTCTCTGTGCTCTATATTTGGTGGAACAATCAAGATTTCCCTGCTCTTCTTCATGTCGTAAGGAGGATGAACAAATATGCACGGAGACATCCTATGCACATGTCACAGCATTCCTGTGCCAAGACAAAAATCAATTAAAAGTACAACATTGAGGTAGACCCCAATTAAAAATAAAATAGTCCTATACATTTGCACTGCCCCCCCCCCCCCCCTCCCCCCATCCCTCCCCTGTCCCTTATAAAGGGGAAAGGCTACACGTATATATTGTGCATACCTCAGTTCCTACAAAGAACATTGACTTGACTCCTTCCTGCAGTTCACCCTTCATCATGATGGAGGACGAGCTTCTTCTTGCTTCATCCAAGACTGCAAAAGTAATGTAATGCTAACAACCACTCTGTGTGTGTGTGTGTGTGGCGTGTGTGTAGGATGTGTGTGTATGTTGTGTGTGTGTGTGGTGTTGTGTTGTTTGTATAGAGGTCAAAGTTCCCCTACACAGGTCTATACATAAGTGGTCAATACTGAGAAGCCAAACATGTTGGAACTTACTGAAATCAAATGACATGTACAGTGACCAAAAAAAATACTACATGTTTATTGGTATGCCCGACCATTGGTGGGAAAATGATGGAGATTATAAAACACCACCGAGGGGGAAAGGAGGGAGGGGGCAGGGGAGCTATATACACATATCACTAATTAAACATGATGGGAATCAAGATGAAAGTAACAATATTAGTTTAGGAGGAGGTGGGCGTGGGCAAGGGGGTTAGGAAGTGGTCATGAAAAGGTATCCCTCCTGAATGGTAGTTCAATCACTGGTGGCTCATTAATTATTAATCTAAGCTATAATTAATTATCATATAATAATATTTCTTCAAATATAACCATTCGAAAATTTCCATCCTTCAATCAAACCAAACTTGTCACTGGACAATATTATACAATACTAGTCATAGAAGCCTTTGTAATTACATGCATACATACCTTTGGGTAGGTCCGAGTGTTTCTCTCTGATGCTAATTCTTGTGGCCAGATATTTCCCAGGCATGCCTATCCGTGGTAAAGGCACCTACATTAATACAGCAGTCATCCCTGAATATAAACAGCACGTGTATATGTACCTACACACAACTGTAACAGTATGATAGGCATTACTGCTGCAGCATGAAATCTATAGGACATTGGCTAGAAGTTAATGCATTTCTTAGCATTCAGTGTGTCCCCATGAGCAGAAAGAGGCTTGCCAAGCATGATTCCCTATAGGCTGCTTCAGATTTAAAAACATGTCGACTAATATTATACTAATTAAAATCACCTTCTCGATAATCAAATTCAAATTGTATTCACTCGACGTTTCGACTAGATGCTCTAGCCTTCAACAGGAATAATGAGATGCCAAGGCTCGTGTGAGCCTGCTATATACCGGTAGCTAGTTATCCACCACGTGCCAGTACACGAACCTAGCATGCGCACAATAAATAAAAATGTACATAAATAATAAACAAATAAATAAAACAACAATTATATATATAATAACAATACTTTTTTTAAAATAATAACAACAACAACAAACTTAAATAATACAGGTAATAAATAAATAAATAAAATAAATAAAAATAATAATGATAATGATAATAAATAAAAAATAAAATAAAAATAAAATAAATAAATAAAGTAATTAAAGTGGTCGTGGCTTCAAGTTCAGGCATTATAAATATTGGTACATATGAGAAAGGGTCATCTAACTTGTTGCAGTCTACATGGATAGTCTTTATACATCCACCTATATATTGCTTGTCAATGTGCATGCACAAACAAGAGCAGGAAAACTGTTCTTCCAAGTGCTGCTGGAGCATAAAGAATCATGACACACGTGTCGCATGGCCCTGCACAACACAGATAAACTATCGAAGGAAATGAGAGAAGTAGGCTGAGGAGAGAGCCCTTAAAAAAGTAAGTCAATTTTGGGAAACCCGTCCATATTTATTACGGTTGAATGTTCATGGCATAGATAAGAACAGACAATTCTTCCATCCACCTCACCAGTGAGGATTTATTTCACAAGCCAATTATGTGTGCAAACAATATCTGTGACCAGACTTGCGAAAACCAGACTAATCGTGGTGGAAGGATTATTGAGATATAGGCAGTTTTATTATTTTTTGGCAAAATAACAATCATTTTTTTATTGTGCCAACTACTAAACCTGTCCTTCAGTTTTAAACATGTGGCAGTGTTAAGTCCAGGTTCTAGAGGACAAAATGAGCCTTTGCAGTGAGCTAGGTCGATGCACTTACCCTTCATGAATGGAGCGTTGTTATGCTGGCTTCGAGCATGCAAATTAGGCGCACTTTCTTCAGCTGCCTTGGTTTCTTCTGCTGCCAAATTAGCCTTGATTTACAGAGATGGCGAAGAAGACATAGCTAGTGCTCTAAATAGATGTGCCAGGGAAGGCTTCGAAATGGTCAGAAGCTCCAAAAGTCACATACTCGAACAGAGTTAGTAGTTTACAGCTTTACCTCGGAAGTATACGGCATCATCTCGACCGCACCCTAACAACACGTTTGAAATGCAATTTCTTCGACTATTAATTTTTTGCGCTTGTCAGAGGGAAACTGTTTCATGCCATAGCATGTGGGCAACACACTCAAACAGTTTCAAACTTTACGTACGTGAACTTTAGCATAACAGTTTTGACTATTATATATTATATAAACAATTAATGAACAACCGTGTAGTCAGGTTTTCGCAAATCTGGGTCAAAATTTTTTTTAACAGTATTGGTGTGACCTGTCAAAGAGGAAAGAAACAAGACTTTATCCATGAAGACCACAACTAGTTTAATGACCTTTTGCCAATTAAAATCACACCCATAGATCATTTCAAAACAACAACAAAAACTGGTGCACCTACCGTGTGGTGGTATTGATTGGCACAGTCTGTTTCCGTTCTATTTTGACAGGTCAAACTTTTAATGATTTTTTTGTTCTTGTACACTATAGCATTCAGATACTTCATGAACCACGTGTGTTTCAAGTGAAACATGTCGCCGGTGAGTATATATACATTGTGTGATGTTCATTGTTTCATCTGCCCTGATAGAGCCAAGGAAGCAGAGGAGATTGTGGGTGAGTGTAGAGATACAGAGGAGAGTGTGAGTGAGTGTAGAGATACAGAGGAGATTGTGGGTGAGTGTAGAGATACAGAGGAGAGTGTGAGTGTGTGTAGAGATACAGAGGAGATTGTGGGTGAGTGTAGAGATACAGAGGAGAGTGTGAGTGTGTGTAGAGATACAGAGGAGATTGTGGGTGAGTGTAGAGATACAGAGGAGAGTGTGAGTGGGTGTAGTGATACAGAGGAGAGTGTGAGTGGGTGTAGAGATACAGAGGAGATTGTGAGTGGGTGTAGAGATACAGAGGAGAGTGTGAGTGGGTGTAGAGATACAGAGGAGAGTGTGAGTGGGTGTAGAGATACAGAGGAGAGTGTGAGTGGGTGTAGAGATACAGAGGAGAGTGTGAGTGGGTGTAGAGATACAGAGGAGATTGTGAGTGGGTGTAGAGATACAGAGGATTTATCTTTCAATCAGCTTTTGGCCAAGATTTCTCTGTATATCTCTACACTCACTCACACTCTCCTCTGTATCTCTACACCCACTCACAATCTCCTCTGTATCTCTACACCCACTCACACTCTCCTCTGTATCTCTACACCCACTCACACTCTCCTCTGTATCTCTACACCCACTCACAATCTCCTCTGTATCTCTACACCCACCCACACTCTGCTCTGTATCTCTACACTCACCCATAATCCCCTCTGTATCTCTACACCCACTCACACTCTCCTCTGTATCTCTACACTCACCCACAATCTCCTCTGTATCTCTACACACACTCACACTCTCCTCTGTATCTCTACACCCACTCACAATCTCCTCTGTATCTCTACACCCACTCACACTCTCCTCTGTATCTCTACACTCACCCACAATAAAAATAGCAATCTAAGAAAACTCATTAAAAACAAAAAACACAGAAACTAACACTTCCAATATCACACACTCGAGCAATTTCAGTTTCAGTTGGTCAACCACATGACATCTACATAGTGGTCTTGCAGTTGCTAGAGAGATTCACATATTTATATGTGCTATTAATCTGAACGTCACCGTTTTAATCATGTTTGCTGCAGTCTGTGGCCTGATGGTAATAGTAACAGTACTAAGTTTTAACCCCAGAGGAGAAACTGATGCCGGCGCTGCAGACTTGGGAATATATCCCCTCATTAATCATCACCCCCTCATTAATCATCTGCTTCAAAATCGGGAAAAGGATGAAGTTGGCCAAGAAGAAGCTGCTTCACATTCCAAACCTCCTCAGTACTCATGTCTGAGGAATGGATCTCATCCTTGCCCCCCCTGGTCTTATTGTGACAGTACCAGTGGCACATGCAAGTGTCCTCAAATCCCAACTCCTGCATTGAAATGTGAGAAGGGAAGTGCTCCGTGTGTCCTAAACAGTTATTGTGTGTCCTACAACGAAGAACTCAACCAAACAGAAGTTGGCCTCTGTATTTATAACCATGGTAGATATATGGGGAAAGACATCCTTGAAATGGTATGCCATTTACTCCCACCAAACACTTCTGATTGGAATGACGATATGTGTGGTGAATTTAACAGAGTCGGGACTCTTTGTGGCAGGTGTAATGTGGATGAAGGATTCTATCCACGTGCTTATTCATTTGATATGACTTGCATCCAATGCACTGATGGTAAGTCTAACTGGTGGAAGTATGTGCTGTCAGCTTATCTGCCACTGACTCTGTTCTACCTGGTTATCTTGTGCTTCAAGATCAACATCCACACATCACCACTTCAAGGCTATATCATCTACAGCCAAATCATTGCCTTGCCAGCTTTCTCTCGCTATGTGTATTTAATCACACAGAGCGAGCCTATAATATTTCAAATGGTGAAATTTATTTTGTCTCTTTATGGAATTTGGAATCTGGACTTCTTTCGCATGTACAACACTGGCATTTGTCTGCAGACTGAGACTTTGGCTACCTTAGCTCTCGATCTAGCTGTTGCTGTGCATCCTCTTCTTCTCATGGCTCTTACTTGCTTGTTGATCAATTTATATGATTATAACTTTAAGCTCTTTGTAATCTTGTGGGCTCCTTTCCGAGCATTTTTCAGCCATTTCCAGAGGAAGTGGGACACCAGGACATCTATAGTGGATGCCTTTGCCACTTTCCTCTTCTTGACCAACATAAAGTGTCTGAGTGTGTGCTTCGATCTGCTTGTCCCGGTAAAGGTGTACTACTTTGATACGCCTGAACTTCAGGTCAATTACACTTGGAGGCTATTTTACGATGCCACAGTTCCTTACTTCAGAGCTGCTCATCTTCCTTATGCAATCATGGCCATTATGGTGACATTCTTCTTTGTCTTAGCACCTACATTAATCATCATGGTCTACCCCATCAAAATGTTCCACAAATGTTTCAACATACTCCCACGTCGTGTCCAATTATTTCTTCACACATTTGTGGACTCCTTCCAAGGTTGCTACAAGGATGGAACAGAGCCTGGCACTCGAGACTGCAGGTGGTTTTCTTCTGTACTTTTCATTCTTCGCTTTGTTCTCATTGCTATATATGCATACTCCCCGACTCCAATATACTTTCCACATGCAGCTATGGTTTTCGTCATTACTGCCATGATTGTTATAGTAGCTGATCCTTTCAAAGCTGACCTGAGCCATCTTTCATCTATCATGACTAATTTTATTCTGTTCATTGCTGCCTTCTATGTGTGTACAGCAGGCATTGTTATCGCTAAAATAAAGAATACTGCTGCGATAATCTATGTGCTCTACTCACTGAATGCACTAATAGGAGTGTTACCGCTCCTCTACATCTCTGTCCTCATCCTGCACTGGATCTTCAGTCATTGAAAGTTTGGTCATCAGAGGAGTGAATTCCTGGAGACAAGGCTATAAAGAGTTGATGTAATGACTAGCAATTATTGTGGATGACTATTTCAATGTAACTTGTACCAGAGTGTCTTGTTTATATATGTACATCGAGTGTCATAAATTATGTAGTACATTCTCTGCATGTAGCAAGAGCCCACTATGCTTTTCTTCATGGTCTAGGATTAGGCTGGGGACATGCAGCAAGTACCCACTATGCTCTTTCCAGTGATCTAGGATTACAAGGGCGTAGGAAGCGGTGCGACCGGTGAGGCCATGGCCTTACCACTTTCTGAGAGAGCGGCCAAGGGAATTGGTGGCAGAATCCAGGAGATCAACAAAATTAATATTATTTGCGCATGCCTAAATCTAGTCTGGCATGGTGAACCCTTTACCTTCCAATGATTGGGAAGGTAAAGGGTTGACTACTAGCCTGAGCCTAAAGCATGCGTTTGTGCAGCTAGCCTGCTGAAAGTCACTTAGTGTTAGCTTTGTTTTCGAAGTCATCATCGAGACGACATGTCACTCTCCAAGGACTTACCCATTCCCTCTATTGGTGAGAAGCCACATCAACCGTCTTTCAGTTTTCCAAAGCGTGAGTTTGGAAAAAAGAATCTTGTTAAAAGAACTTTCCAGCCACAATGGTTTACACGCTGGACATGACTTCATTATGATGAGGGCCATGATTCAGTCTTCTGTTATATTTGTGTGAAGGCTTACAAAGAAAAACGGCTTTTTTCTGTCGCAACTATTGAGACTGCATATATATATCAACTGGATATACGAACTGGAAGGATGCTGCTTCTCTAAGATTTTCTGCCCATGAGGCTAGCAATTGTCATAAGGATGCTATTTTGAGAGTCATTACTCTCCCCCAGTCATGTCCGAAAATTGGTGAGAGTCTTTCCTCCCTTCATGCTCGGGAAATGAAGGAAAATCGGCAGCGCTTACTCAAATTTCTATCTAATGTTGTGTTCTTGGCTAGACAATCTTTGCCACTGCGTGGTCGTGGCGATGAATCTGACTCCGACTTTATTCAATTGTTTAGGATTCGTGGATATGATGACAAAAGAAGCTAAAGCGCAGAGCAAATAAATACACCTGCTGAAATCCAAAACGAGATGCTAAAAGTCATGGCTCTGAAGGTTCTTCGTAAAATAGCAGCCTCCCTGCATGCAGCTCCATTCTACACTATCATGGCAGATGAGAATGCAGATGTGAGCAACCAAGAGCAAGACTTCAATGGTCAGTTATTGAAAACCCAACTTGAAATTATTGAAAACCCAACTTGAAATTGTATCAACAATTTTCTGCTCAGATGAGGTTGTACTATTAAATGATGTCATTGACCATTTAAAGACCGCTTCACCTGAATTGCTATCTGAAGTTTGTAAATTGCTAATGTTACTTTTAGTTATGCCTGCATCAAACGCTGTTAGTGAGAGATCCTTCAGTGCTTTAAGGAGAATAAAATCGTATTTGAGGTCCACCATGACTGAAGTCCGATTAAATCATCTCATGATTTTGCACATTCATAAAGATGCGACTGATAGGTTGGACTTAATTTCAGTTGCCAATGATTTTGTTTCTGAAAGTGAACATTGCTTATCAATTTTTGGCACATTCAAACCCAGTGACCTATAGAACTCAATCACTATGAATTAATAATTCTATCAATCTTTTACTGTTCCTAATTTTACACAATTATTTGGCACTAATAATTTTTTAAGAAAAGAATACCACACACAACTATAAATTATATAATACATTATTATTATACACAGTTGGTAAGAGAGAAAATAATTTCAGTTGACTTGATGCTGATGTGTCCAGGTTGATGGCTCTTTTAAATTGCTAGGGGTGAGGAGTTCTTACACAGTGATATGACACCAGCAATTTATAATAAGAAATGGTAATACTTTTTTTGTTATGATTATTATATATAATTACAATTAAGTATATACATACAATATATACCTCCCTTTACTCACTCCCAAACTGGAACTACAACCATCAGCGTTTGGACCATTGCTTCGAATGGCCTTACCACTTTAAAATTGCTTCCTACGCCCCTGGATTAGGCAGGGGTCACGAAGAAAACACTCACTTTGCTCTTTCCAGTGATTTGGGATTAGGCTGGAGATATGCAGAAAGCACCCACTGTGCTCTTTCCAGTGATCTAGGATTAGGCAGGGGTCATGAGGAAAGCTGTTCTCTTTCCAGTGATCTAGGATTAGGCAGGGGTCATGAAGAAAACACCCACTTTGCTCTTTCCAGTGATCTAGGATTAGGCTGGGGACATGTACAAAGCACCCACTATGCTCTTTCCAGTGATCTAGGATTAGGCAGGGGTCATGAAGAAAGCACCCACTATGCTCTTTCCAGTGATCTAGGATTAGGCAGGGGTCATGAGGAAAGCTGTGCTCTTTCCAGTGATCTAGGATTAGGCAGGGGTCATGAAGAAAACACCCACTATGGAAAGAGCAGTGATCTAGGATTAGGCTGGGGTCACGAAGACAGCACCCACTATGCTGTTTCCAGTGATCTAGGATTAGGCAGGGGTCATGAAGAAAGCACCCACTTTGCTCTTCCCAGTGATCTAGGATTAGGCTGGGGATATGCAGAAAGCACCCACTATACTCTTTCCAGTGATCTAGGGTTAGGCAGGGGTCATATGCATAGTTCCACCTCTCAACTGTTGCGGAAAATAAAACACTCAACTTGAAATGAAAACACAGAGAACATGACTTAATGGCAAGACATTGAGTGGCAATGGAGAGAGTGAGAGAAAGAAAAATACTTATAGTTTGAGATGCTACAATACTAGGCTAGTATTGTTAGATGACATTGCTCTAGCCATTGTCCTAGCCTTTGCATAGCTAAAGCCTAATGCAATACTGATATGTATATTATTGATGCCACATGGCATTGTACTACTAGGATTGTGATACTGATAAGTAGCCACGAATTATACGTATTTACATATATTCCAAACTGGAACAAGGGCGAAGAATCAAAATTATGGGATGGCAAATTCTGAAATGTAAAGTGCACATGGAAGTGTGTGGCTGTGAGAGAGTTTTTGTTAAAAGTGCTTGGAAGCAGCTTCCCTAAGATGGAAAGCATATTAATAAGAGCGAGGTCATCAGGCAGTGCTTCCTGCAGGAATTCTCCGAGTACTAAAGGGAAGACCATGCAGAAGCTGACAAGAATTTGTAAAAGTGATAGTTTGCACTCTTGACACTATTAAGTATGTTCTGTATGCTTTCCGTCATTAGCACATCTCTCCTCTGTTGACTATACACATCAGTTATCCTTCCTGTACATGCCAACTCTGGAGCCAACTCTCTCTGTCCAAAGAGAGCAGCAGTATGTTTGTTTACCTTATAAAGATTGATAATAGTGTCTGCATCGTGCAGCCATTAACCATGCAGCCTGTTTTCACTAGCTTTGAATCTGCTGCCGTTTTATCGACTTTCTCTTAACTATTGACGACCATTCCTAATTTATAATTAGCCTACTTTATTTAAGGCAGGTGACCCATTCATATTATTTTTACTGGTGAACGTACAAGTGAATACATACACGATACATAGACAAGACAAAGTTTGACTAATCAAGAAATAAATGAAACGAGAATTAACCGATGTGGACAGCAACATTTATAGGACCCTTTACCTATTAATCGCTGAGCAAAGTGAGACACTGAACGATCTTGAAACCCGTTTGCCTCAGGCGTACGTATTTTCATACACAGAGCAATAAACATCCTCTGTATACGCGAGTATGAACTGCAAAGCATAATTACTTAATTGCACTGCCAAGAAATGGTTCAGGTTAAGGATGATGGAAATGGGGCAAGAAACGAGAGAGAAGTAGAAAAGCTTCTGTAGAAACTGGAGAGCTAGGCTATAAAAACAACTTTTTGCCTCAAGAGCGAGTGCGTAGATACGTTCATTACATACAGCAATTAACAGCCTCCGTAGAAGTGTTTATGAATTGCTCTATAACATGACAATTCACATATTTTCGCTTCCATCTACACAGTGCCACACAACTATAATACAGAAAGCAGTATATATAATTTTGTCTTTATTAGTAAAGGGTCTTGTAAATGTTTACTTTGGTTGCTTCATTTCTTTATCGGCTAGTCATCCAATCTATTTTTTGTTTTAATAAAACATGTTTGTCTTGTTTCTATTTGTTTTTATAGCCATGCAGCCGCCTACAAGAAGTTACTCGGCATAACACCAGAACTAACCAATAATTGGCAAGCTTAGCGAGCCCACACAGAGGAGTTGGGCAGAAAACTTGATATTGCCACGTGCATGGCGTATGATGCATGTATGTATGTAAGTAAGTATGTATGTTTCTATCTATCTATGCATGTGCTCACCATACGGTCACACGTAACAAAAAATAGGAATGGGACACCTGTCTTATAATGCGGGCTTACATTCGCACGCTAAATCCCCGTTATTTGATGGTAACACATTTATGTGTTTTAGCTTCTTTTTATAAGCTACTGGCATTTCCCCTCTCCATATACCTCTTTGCTATGAAGTAGGCCTAGAATTGTTTGTAGTGGTTAGCATCTGAACTAGAGTTCTTGCTGGAGTACTAGGACAAGCCCACAAGTGAAGACTAGGACAATGACTTCTATGGCTATCTGGACGAGGGCATTTATGCAGAGGAACACATGAGTAGCCGATGCTTCACTTGATATTTGTGTCTACCAGTAGGCCAGTGGCAGTGGAGCTTCTTGGACCTTACAAAGAACAAACTACCTCTTCTCAACAATTTTTAGCTCCACTCCCATCATAGTCGTCAAGCCACTCCCCCGTGCATAATTCCAGCTCCTCCTACTCCAATTGAACCCTCTAGATTTGTTCCTGATTTCACAGGTTATACAAACATTAACATCCATTATTCATGAAGAACTGGCTTTTACAGAGTTGCCTAGTTTCCTTGTTCAGAACATACCCACCTGCAGCTGAACACAAGATAAAAATTATCATAATACAGGAGTTCATATAGGAATTACAGTTTGGGGGGGGGGGGGAACTCAAAACGTTTGGCATTTACGTGATGGGCGTGCGTAAGCAAGCCCCAAGTAGGGGGTCTGGGGGCCTCCCCAGACTTTTTTTGAAAAATCGATGCTCTCAGATTGATTCTGAGACATTTTGAGGGTACTTTCCTATAGTTAAAGCACATGGACAGAACATTCTAGATTATGACACAATTGCATCTTGCCACAGAATAGTTTTGTGGCAAGATGCAATCTACACTACAATTAGGAAAGCTAACCACAGAATAATAGCACATGGACAGAACATTCTAGATTAACACATGATTGAACTGTGACACAGAATATTCTAGATTTATTCATAATTTTGTATATAAAGAGCAAATGCTTCAGCTAGTAGCATTCTGCAACTAAATACAACCCAGAGAAATACAAACCTACACAAATGGACCTCAGGAACTTTTTTACCAGAAAGCGAGTGCGTGCTGGGTCTAGTAGAGATTCCGAGGACGACGAAGATGTAGTCCCAACTACGTCAACTAGTGATGCCTTGACTTCCACCAATTCCGAAGCATCAGTAGGTAGAGATCAGTGTGTTCCAAAGCGCAGAAGAGGAAACTCTACAAAGCCAGGCTCAGCTACAAGAAGGAGTGGGAGCAGAAATATCCTTTGGTGTACTGCGATGATCCTAAGCAGGGCATGTTCTGCAAGCTCTTCCAGAAGCGAGGAAATGCACCTTCTACAGCCAGGGGTGCATGGACCACTCGGGGAATTCAGGATTGGAATCACGCTGCTGAACAAGTCAAGGAACACAGCCAGTCAAAATGGCACAGAGATGCTGTTATCCATGCTCGAATGGCATAACAAGGAAAGGAGCAGTGTCCTACAACTGCAATGTTCAGCAGCTGCTAAGGAGGCTGAAGAAAGGAGAGCAAAGAACAGAAACATAGTGCTTAAGCTTTTGAGATCGATATATTTTCTTGCCAAAAATCGCCTACCCCTTACAACCACATTCGATCCCCTGGTCCAGTTGCAAATTGCAAATGGAGATGAACTTCTCCAGCAACATGTCAAAGAGGGGCCACAAAATGCTCAGTACACATCCAAATTTTCTGTAGTGATGCTTTTAGAGGCCATCAATAGATGGCTAGACAGGAAGCTAATTGAGAGCTTAAAATCAAGCCCATACTTCTCTGTGTTAGCTGATGTGCAGATATTAGTACTACAGAAGAGTGTCCATCTGTTGTCAGTGGATTGTAAATGGAAAACCAGAGGAGCACTTCCTTATAGTGCTCCACATATGTGCCCAAGATGCTGCTACCATTTCAGATGCAATCAGCTCCTTCCTTGAGTCGAAGAACCTGGACTATCATAAACTAATAGGCCAAGGTTATGATGGAGCAGCCACCTTTGCCGGAGAACGCAATGAAGTTCAAAAAAGGATGCAAACTCTAGCTGCACATTCCTTTTACATCCACTGTGCCTGCCACAGGCTTCAACTAGCAAGCATGCAAGCTGCTAACAGCGTTCCAGAGATCAAGAAGATGTTTGGAACTATGGGAAATATATGGAATCTCTTCTTCTACTCACCCAAGAAAGCAGAATCTCTCAAAGCAGTCCAGTCTGTCATCAAGCTACCTGAGCTTAAGATTGTGAAGCCTAGTGATACAAGATGGCTCCACACGAATGCTGTGTATGGGCTATTTACCGAGAGCTTCCTGCCCTTATCGTCATCCTACAACAGCTGTATGAGACATCAGGTGATGCTGAAGCATATGGTATTGGTGCTCTCCTTGCTACTTACACTGGAGTTGCTAGTATTATGTTCCTGTCAGAAGTTCTGGATATCCTGGCAAGGATGAATGTTTCGATGCAAAGAAAGCTACTCGATTTGAGTAGGTTACCGGTACTTCTGAAAATCACGATGGATCAACTCGAGCATCTAAAGGACAAAAGAAGTGAGTGGTTGGGTTCAGTCGAGTCTGAAATATCTCCGTTGAAGGAAAAACATGATATAACACTCGGGAAACATGGATGTGCACGAAGCCGTTGGTCTTCTATCACAACCACAGCCGAGAATCGAACTCTAGTTGCAATTCCATACGTAGATTCCCTTCTTCTAAATATTTAAGAGTCGATTTACTGATAAAGCCGTGAAGATTGTTACTGCCATGTTCATATTCAGTCCCTCCCTATTACCCACTGAAGCATCCTTACCATCATACGGCAGCGAGCAAATCAAGATTCTTGCCAAGTTCTATGGAAAAGAAGCAGAGGTTGAGTATGCAGGGACGACTTACACCTCACCTCCATTGCTTGATGGCGATGAGCTTCTTTCAGAGTGGAAGATATTTAGACGGGCTTTGCTAGTGGAGAAAAAGGCAATAATGGAACGTAAAGAAGAGTCGGTATCTCCTAGCATGCAAGAAATCCTGGACGAGATGAACAAGTCACATACATACGGAGGAATTTTCCCTGAGACGTGGAAGCTATTGAATGTTACAATGGCACTTCCTGTTGGCACAGTAACAGTAGAGCGTTCCTTTAGTCAATTGAAGTTGATTAAAACTTGCCTACGCAGTCGTCTATCTGACTCAAACCTAGAACATTTAGTATAGAGGGTCCTCCATTGACCGATGTGGACTTTAATGCAATTCTCGACATTTTTAAACAGAAAAATAGACGCATTTTACTTTAATTTAGTACTACTGAACTCACTGTATTGTAATTTTCACTATACATTATTGTATATCTTCGCTTATATATTATAAATTGTTCATGCATAATTTATTACTGTTGATCATCTTTGAATTTGCTATTGCTTGTATATTCCCTTCTCTGTACTGCTCTTTTTTTCCGTTACTGTAATGTATTACATAAGAAATTTCATTAATATAAATTTTTATTGTGAAAATTCTTTGGGGGGGGGGGGGAGAAATCGTTTTTTGGGGGGATATCCCAGGGCTCGCCCCCCCGCCCCCCCCCCCCTGTATGAAACCCTGTAATAGCACTTGCCAACTAACTCTCAGTTACCACAATTTAGATAGAATGACTTTAGCTACATCAAACTAACAGTTAGCATTTTATTATAGCTAGCTACAGTTCATAGTCATAATTGTCATGAAGAACGAAGTAACTTGGGAACTCACAATCTGAGCTTCTAGATGCAATTATTGGGCAGTCAATAGCCTAACTTTTAGTTGGCTACCTAACATTGAACAACTAGATCATCTTACCTTCTGTGATATATAGCTCTGCTTATTAGAAGAACAGGCTGCAGCAAGAAGATTGTGCTGGTTACCACTCTCATCTGGGCACTAATTATAAATTTTGCTGACAGAAGAATGGGTGTGATCCTAATATGCACTAAGTTGCCTACAAGCAAGATTTGCTATTTGCTGATAAAAAAAACACCCACATCAACACTAGGGCAAGCAGCTCAAGCCTAGAAGCACCATTGATCTGTTACTTGCTAGTCACTACCTAGTTAGCAATTTCTTTTCTGTATAGCTCAACTGTTTCAATGGCAAACTTACTTAGTGCTAAAGGCTATGACCTGCTCATGGAGTGTAGAAACGCCTAGCCTGTCAAATATCCTCTGGAATATGCTGAAGCTGAATGTCTGTGATCTGGCATAATATACTAATTATAAACTTTACATGACCACATGAGAATCTGGAATTTGATGGGTATAGATATTATGTAGGCTGAAGAACAGATACCAAGAGTGGTTAGCTATATCAGCTCATGTAAAAGTAACAGCTAGCATTCTATTAGAGCTAGCTAGGTAGCTAGCTTATGACCATGACTTGTCAAGAGAGACAAAGTAATTCTGGGCTTCTTTTAGGAAATAATAGTTTGGGCAGTTGATGGCAAGTTTTTAGTCTGATCAGTTAACTATTAACATCCCACCTTCCATAGTGGCTCTGCTTTGTAGAGCACAGACGCAATGAGAACATCGTCTGCACTCCCTTTGTTAGTCAGCACACCCAGCTGGTTACCAATTACAAATTTTTCTGACAAAGAATAGTGTGGCCCTAATATGCACTATGTCGTCTACGATACTATCTACGGGGAAAAACTTGGAATCAGCCTTGGCAAAGCTTACATTTGTTGTTCGCTGATCACCTAATTGATAAACTACCAGTTCAACACTAAAGTAAGTAGCTAAAGCTTACAAGAGCCATTGAACTTTCTAGCCAGTTAGCAATTTCTTTCCCATTTATAGCTCGAATGTTTCTATGGCAAACTTACTTAGTGCTGATGGCTGTAGAGTTGCTTCTGGGCCTTAGAAACATTTAGATTGGCAGAAGTCCTCTCGAATTTTTTCCAACTTTCAAACGACCCCAGAGATGCAATGATCATTCGCATGCTCTGACGATATGAATAATTTGCAGATCAGTGTATAGTGTTAGGCCTGCAGCATAGCTATGCTTGAGGTAGGGCAATACTTACATCAGTGTATAGTGTTAGGCCTGCAGCTATGCTTGGGGTAGGTCAATACTTACATCAGTGTATAGTGTTAGGCCTGCAGCTATGCTTGGGGTAGGTCAATACTTACATCAGTGTATAGTGTTAGGCCTGCAGCTATGCTTGAGGTACATAGGTCAATACTTACATCAGTGTATAGTGTTAGGCCTGCAGCTATGCTTGAGGTAGGTCAATACTTACATCAGTGTATAGTGTTAGGCCTGCAGCTATGCTTGGGGTAGGTCAATACTTACATCAGTGTATATGTTAGGCCTGCAGCTATGCTTGGGGTAGGTCAATACTTACATCAGTGTATAGTGTTAGGCCTGCAGCTATGCTTGAGGTAGGTCAATACTTACATCAGTGTATAGTGTTAAGCCTGCAGCTATGCTGAGGTAGGTCAATACTTACATCAGTGTATAGTGTTAGGCCTGCAGCTATGCTTGAGGTAGGTCAATACTTACATCAGTGTATAGTGTTAGGCCTGCATCTATGCTTGGGGTAGGTCAATACTTACATCAGTGTATAGTGTTAGGCCTGCAGCTATGCTTGGGGTAGGACAATACTTACATCAGTGTATAGTGTTAGGCCTTAAGATGTAGGTCAATACTTACATCAGTGTATAGTGTTAGGCCTGCAGCTATGCTTGAGGTAGGTCAATACTTACATCAGTGTATAGTGTTAGGCCTGAAGCTATGCTTGAGGTAGGTCAATACTTACATCAGTGTATAGTGTTAGGCCTGCAGCTATGCTTGAGGTAGATCAATACTTACATCAGTGTATAGTGTTAGGCCTGCAGCTATGCTTGAGGTAGGTCAATACTTACATCAGTGTATAGTGTTAGGCCTGCAGCTATGCTTGAGGTAGGTCAATACTTACATCAGTGTATAGTGTTAGGCCTGCAGCTATGCTTGGGGTAGGTCAATACTTACATCAGTGTATAGTGTTAGGCCTGCAGCTATGCTTGGGGTAGGTCAATACTTACATCAGTGTATAGTGTTAGGCCTGCAGCTATGCTTGGGGTAGGTCAATACTTACATCAGTGTATAGTGTTAGGCCTGCAGCTATGCTTGAGGTAGGTCAATACTTACATCAGTGTATAGTGTTAGGCCTGCAGCTATGCTTGGGGTAGGTCAATACTTACATCAGTGTATAGTGTTAGGCCTGCAGCTATGCTTGGGGTAGGACAATACTTACATCAGTGTATAGTGTTAGGCCTGCAGCTATGCTTGGGGGTAGGGTAACACTTAGAGTAATGTGATATAAATTTGTTATTTATTGCACCTCCTTCGCTCGCCACATAATGCCTTGCATTCATTTCTAGTTAGTTATTATAATCATTACTAAAGTATATGCATGTGTGTATGCATTCATGTAGCTGTACACATAGACACATGCATCATAAGTACCTACCTGGTCTCGTTTAAAGGTCTGTGCTATTAACACCAGAGCTTCTGAGGAAACCAACTGATACGCATGTGTTATAAATAGGTATGTGGTTATATTGAAGGTCTGTGCTGTTAACACAAGAGTTTCTGAGGAAACCAACTGATCACTTCTTGTATTAGAACATGCAGCTGCTTGCTGACTCAGTTCAGTTTTGTGCTGTTATTGTCACAAGAGTAAGCTTCTGAGGAAACCAACTGATACACATGCCCTATAAATAGTTAGATGAATGTCTGTGCTATTACCTATTATACAAGAGTAAGCTTCTGAGGAAACCAACTGATCACTTCTTGTATGAGAACATGCAGCTGCTTGCTGACTCAGTTCAGTTTTGTGCTGTTATTGTCACAAGAGTAAGCTTCTGAGGAAACCAACTGATACACATGCCCTATAAATAGTTAGATGAATGTCTGTGCTATTACCTATTATACAAGAGTAAGCTTCTGAGGAAACCAACTGATCACTTCTTGTATGAGAACATGCAGCTGCTTGCTGACTCAGTTCAGTTTTGTGCTGTTATTGTCACAAGAGTAAGCTTCTGAGGAAACCAACTGATACACATGCCCTATAAATAGTTAGATGAATGTCTGTGCTATTACCTATTATACAAGAGTAAACTTCTGAGGAAACTAAATGTGCAGCTGCTTGCTGATCAGGTGGTGCAAGTACACGTGTGTTTATTACATTACTCCCCTCTACCAATTTTTGGGTGTTTTGCTGAAGAGATTTGTGGTGAATCAGGAAATGAGTTCATTGTTGCAATGCAGTTTGAAGTATTCCATGATGATGAGAATGGGCTTATTACACACTAGTTAGGTGTGGGAAAAAGTAGATAGCTAGATAGATAGATACATAAATATATACACAGATATAAGTTCTTGAGGATGAACAACACAATTTTAAAGGGCAGCTGGTTTACTACCTTCACGGGATTCAAGGCATGCTTGAAGTGTTCTTGTGGTCAAAATCAGCCGAAATCACCAGTTATGGTACTAAGAAGCTGCCAATGTGAGTTTTAGCTCAGGGATACATCTGCTGGTGTTTTCTGCCATTTTGAGATAGGGGGAAAACCAACACAGGGAGTGACCACACTCCCCAATATACAATTCCTCCCCCCCCCCCCCCCCCCCAAATTGTCTTCCTGTACTTGTGAGCAGATAATCCAGAGTGTTAAGGATAGGTGTGCAGCATCACTTCTAATCAGACCCAAAATATCTGGGCATTCACCTTTATCCTTCTATACCTGTTGCTTTAGCAGACACCTCCCACAAGCAGGAGGAGTCTTCACGGCTCCAATGATTTTGTCCTGGACTGCAAACACCATAGTGTTGAACAGAGGCTAAGGTGAAGTTGGTCGTGATGGATTCTAACATTCTGATTAGTGTTATTAATTTTATTATTATTAATTTAATTTATGTCATTATATAAAACAACAATAACAGTAATATCACATAATTAACAAACAAAAAAGTCTCCAGAAGTGTATAGAGTCCATGCTCTTCGGTGTCCCCATGACCCATTTCCCCAAAATAAATTTCCCCAAAATAAATAATATTTATTTTGTCTCTTCTATTATTGATTATTGTCTATTTATTGTTCATTAATTATTTATTTCCCCCTAACCCCCTAGCCAAACACAACATTCTGTTGCAGGGGGAGGGTGTGGCTTGGAGGAATCTCCTCCCACTCTAATACTAGTACACTATGTGGTGTATGTGTGTGTACACAGGGTAAGGCACAGCACTGAGGCAAGCAGAGACTGCACACTTACTCTAATGAAGGGTGTCCACATAAGATCCAGGTACATGTACGAGGCATCCTCCCCAACGGCCATCATCCTGGTCTCGCTGACCTGACTTCTTCGAGTCTCCAGCGATGGCCGTATATCCCACACCAGGACACAACTAGAAATAAGAATGTTAAGACCTAGTGAAAACCCTTTACCACTTGGCTTTATGTACCGCTTTCCCCTTCCCTTCTCCTCCGTCCCTGCTCGGACCCACAGACACACCCACTTATTGTAGAGTACAATAAGAATGCTGGTGCAGTTTCGTACCCATCAATGCTGCAGCTGATGATCTGGTTGCACTCATGGTGAGGGTTGTCCAGAACTCCTCCTGTCTTCCTGCAGACCTCAATGCTGTGAGGAAGCCAGTGCAGGTCCATCACTTCCCTGGAGTGTCCGTCCTTGATGGACGTCGTCACGCAGTTTAACACCATGGGTGCATGGTCCAGTTTAGCTTCTGTGTTAAATATGGCCTGAATGAACGAGATGAGAATATCAGAATAGCGTAAGCCTGGTTTCAAAATGGCGGACCAAAAACACAAAAAACCAAAGCAACCAATCGGATCATACCACAACACTACTTATGAATATATGATAGTGGGATCTTAGAAAAGGGGGGGCAAGTCTTCTAGGGAATTGAAATTTGAGTTATTGACATCAGGGGTAAAAGAAGACCAAACCACCAACAGAATGGAACTTGAATCAGCTCATAAATACGTTCCAAACAAAGCATATGGAAATCTGAAGGCAGAGGGATTGAGCGTTAGTAGTTATCAAAAAGTCTGACTCAAAAGTCTATTTTTCTAAGAACTTGTTCTCTGCACCATTACCCCCACATTCTCATTCTCGGTCACAGGCATGTCCACGTATAGCTCTGCATAGGTATTACGCTGACCATGGTGGCTGCCAGAGCTTTGGAAGCGAGGGATTCGATGTTCCTGTTGACTTGGAGCAGGTCCTGATGTTCCTCTATATTCCACATCACAATCTGCCCATTAACACAGCCTCCCACTATCAGGTTGGGGTTGGTCGGGTTGAACCTGCAAGCACACATGGAGAGATGGAAGTTAGTAAGGCATTGGGTGTGACTGATACTACATCTTCTGTCTTGCTGATAACCTTCTTTGATAGGCGTCCGTCTCACTATCCCATTGAAGCTCTTGGTATACCGTATAGTGAGTAATTTCCGTGGAGCAATAATTTTTATGGATTTCATTGAAAAACACGATTTCTTCCCCGTGGCTTACTGTAGTATTGTGTACCAAACACTTAGTGAGTCGGTAAAGGGTCTAGCTCACGAGACTCATTGAATAACTGCGTTTATTGATAAAAATGCCCAGACATGAACATGCCCTCTCAGAGTGGTTCTAGGGGGACTACCCCTTGAACTGTGCCGGACCGTTAGCTAGCTAGCAGTTTCTTTTCCCATGGCCGTTTCGTTCCCTTAATAAGGATAACCTGCCATCTAGCACCTGTAACTATCCAATTCATCGCAAAAATAGAGAATAGACTGGATATCTTTCTGAGAATACGGCCAACTACTACGTCCAGATTAAGTGCTGACAAAGACTGTGCTGACTGTCAGTTTCTCGTGAGCACTGCAGTTGCTTGCTTAAAAGATAACATCCTTGTAGGTGTGGTAGCCTCAGAACCACAGCCTTTACTTCGAAGGAATTCATCATTACCAGACTATTTACCAGTCCAAATTCAAAAGATCCAGTTTGTTATGAAATGATGATTTCCCCCCATAAATTTGTCTGATTATTGAAATCAACAAAAATATTGCCCCATGGAAATTACAGATCTGCTATATGGTATGTAATCGTAACTATTAATCATATTATAGACACATCCGTAGGACAACTACAAAAAGACACAATGTCAAACTCAATAATAAACTTAAAATTTGTTTTCTCGATGTTTCCACTAGATACTCGAGCCTTCACCAGGAATAAGCTAGATTCTCTAGTCTTCACAAGGAATAAGCTAGACACTCTAGCCTTCATCAGGAAGAGACTAGCCTTCATCAGGAATAGGCTAGACGCTCTAGCCTTCACCAGGAATAAGCTAGATGCCCTAACCTTCACCAGGAATAGGCTAGATGCTCTCTAGCCTTCATCAGGAATAGGCTAGATATTCTAGTCTTCATCAGGAATAGGTTAGGTCTCTAGTCTTCATCAGAAATAGGCAAGATGCTCTAGTCTTCATCAGGAATGGGCTAGATGCTCTAGTCTTCATCAGTAATAGGAATCAGGAATAAAGCTCTAGCCTTCATCGAGAATAGGCTAGATGCTCTAGCCTTCATCAGGAACAGTTTTAATAGTTCAATCGCTAAATTTTGCTAAATTAAGAATATGTCTACAATGCCTGGAGACAAAGGTAGAGTAGCTAGAAGTAGACAAATAAAGGTAGAGTAGCTAGAAGTAGACAAACAAAGGCAGAGTAGCTAGAAGTAGATAGAGTAGCTAGAAGTAGACAAACAAAGGTAGAGTAGCTAGAAGTAGACAAACAAAGGCAGAGTAGCTAGAAGTAGATAGAGTAGCTAGAAGTAGACAAACAAAGGTAGAGTAGCTAGAAGTGGACAAACAAAGGCAGAGTAGCTAGAAGTAGATAGAGTAGCTAGAAGTGGACAAACAAAGGTAGAGTAGCTAGAAGTAGACAAACAAAGGCAGAGTAGCTAGAAGTAGATAGAGTAGCTAGAAGTAGACAAACAAAGGTAGAGTAGCTAGAAGTGGACAAACAAAGGCAGAGTAGCTAGAAGTAGACAAACAAAGGTAGAGTAGCTAGAAGTGGACAAACAAAGGCAGAGTAGCTAGAAGTAGACAAACAAAGGTAGAGTAGCTAGAAGTAGACAAACAAAGGCAGAGTAGCTAGAAGTAGACAAACAAAGGCAGAGTAGCTAGAAGTAGACAAACAATGGTAGAGTAGCTAGAAGTAGATAGAGTAGCTAGAAGTAGACAAACAAAGGCAGAGTAGCTAGAAGTAGACAAACAAAGGTAGAGTAGCTAGAAGTGGACAAACAAAGGCAGAGTAGCTAGAAGTAGACAAACAAAGGTAGAGTAGCTAGAAGTAGATAGAGTAGCTAGAAGTAGACAAACAAAGGTAGAGTAGCTAGAAGTGGACAAACAAAGGTAGAGTAGCTAGAGAGTAGCTAGAAGTAGACAAACAAAGGCAGAGTAGCTAGAAGTAGACAAATAAAGGTAGAGTAGCTAGAAGTAGACAAACAAAGGCAGAGTAGCTAGAAGTAGACTGAGTAGCTAGAAGTAGACAAACAAAGATAGAGTAGCTAGAAGTGGACAAACAAAGGCAGAGTAGCTAGAAGTAGACAAACAAAGGTAGAGTAGCTAGAAGTAGACAAACAAAGGTAGAGTAGCTAGAAGTAGACAAACAAAGGCAGAGTAGCTAGAAGTAGACAAACAAAGGCAGAGTAGCTAGAAGTAGACAAACAAAGGCAGAGTAGCTAGAAGTAGACAAACAAAGGCAGAGTAGCTAGAAGTAGACAAACAAAGGTAGAGTAGCTAGAAGTAGACAAACAAAGGTAGAGTAGCTAGAAGTAGACAAACAAAGGTAGAGTAGCTAGAAGTAGACAAACAAAGGCAGAGTAGCTAGAAGTAGACAAACAAAGGTAGAGTAGCTAGAAGTGGACAAACAAAGGCAGAGTAGCTAGAAGTAGACAAACAAAGGTAGAGTGGCTAGAAGTAGATAGAGTAGCTAGAAGTAGACAAACAAAGGTAGAGTAGCTAGAAGTGGACAAACAAAGGTAGAGTAGCTAGAGAGTAGCTAGAAGTAGACAAACAAAGGCAGAGTAGCTAGAAGTAGACAAATAAAGGTAGAGTAGCTAGAAGTAGACGGACAAAGGTAGAGTAGCTAAAAGTAGACAAACAAAGGCAGAGTAGCTAGAAGTAGACAAACAAAGGCAGAGTAGCTAGAAGTAGACAAATAAAGGTAGAGTAGCTAGAAGTAGACAGACAAAGGTAGAGTAGCTAAAAGTAGACAAACAAAGGTAGAGTAGCTAGAAGTAGACAAACAAAGGCAGAGTAGCTAGAAGTAGACAAACAAAGGTAGAGTAGCTAGAAGTAGACAAACAAAGGTAGAGTAGCTAGAAGTAGACAAACAAAGGTAGACTGCTAGAAGTAGGCAGACAAAGGTATAGAGTAGCTAGAAGTTGGGTGCTAAGCCCCCAGGTTTCACAATCATTTTCATGACTAGATATGAATCAGGAAAGAAGTTGTCACGTATACTCACTACATTCAACACCTGCTCCAGGCAGGTAGGATTTTCAATAACTATCATATACTAGTAAGAAGGTCAGTGAAGAGGGACAGCCATTAACCCATTCATTGTTAAGCTCTTAAAACAATTACAGTCAATATAAGTCACAAGTGCATTCTTGTCCCCTGCAGTTTGTACCTGCCAGAGTATAGGTCACACAGGAGTATAAGTTGCTCCCCTGAAGTTAGCCATCATTACAAAAATAAATATTACAATTGTTGGAACATAAGTTTCACACAAAATAAAGTGCCCATCTACCAGCATGCAGGAGCTAGAGTAACTGGCCTCAGCTTAATATAATCTAGCCGAGCTTGGTAGCAATGTCACCTCAATCTTCTTCTTTCTCCAGTCTGGCACTAGCTTTTCTCTTGCTCCATGCTTCCTTTCAGCTCTTCTATTACCAGACTTCTGTGCAACTTCAACAACTTGTGCTAAAAGTAGCAGCATAACTCATGCGCTTAGTTCCAGCATTTCACACACAACACAAGGAATCAAAGACTGTGAAGCTAGCTCCAACACAAGATCACAGGGTCCATTTGTGACCCCGCCTAGTGATTTAGTTTAGTCATGTGATTATATGCCAGCAAGATTGACGCATTTGGTGTATAAGCTGCAGTCCTGAGGGAACTTGGAGTGCTTCTGAGACATCTATTCCGGCAAATGGTAAAATAATGTTTTAGCTTTAACGAACATGTTTTTGACTATATACTAGCTTGAATACCACTGGAAGGAGTCATAAGGTCATAAGGTCAGTCAGTATATATATGTGTGTGACCGGAACCGACCAAACATGGTGGAATGATTATTAAGAAATAGGCAGTTTTATAATTTTTTGGCAAAATAATACTGATTTTTTTTTATTGTGCCACTGGCTAAACTTTCCAAACCTGTGGCAATGATAAGTCCAGGCACTAGTTCTAGAGGACAAAATGAGCCTTTGCAGTGAGGTAGGTCGATGTACTTGCCCTTCATGAATGGAGCGTTGTTATATTTGCTTCGAGCGTGCAAATGAGGTGCACTTTCTTCAGCTACGTACCTTGGTTTCTTCTGCCTTCAAGTTAGCCTTGATTGACAGAGATGACTTGTGTGGAAGACATAGCTAGTGCTCTAAATAGATGGGCCAGGGAAGCCTCGAAATGGTCAGAAGCTCCAAAAGTCGCATATTCGAACAAAGTTAGTAGTACACAGCTTTACCTCGGAAGTATACGGCTCTATCTCGACCGCACCCTAACAACACGTTTGGAATGCAATTTCTCTAATTATTAATTTTTTAGCGCTTGTCAGATGCCATAGCTCATGGGAAACACACTCAAACAGTTTCAAACTTTCAGGACAGGAACTTTAGCATAATTAATAAAAAAATCAAGATTTTTTTTTACCAAACCGCGTTTAGTCCGGTTTTTTCAAATCAGGTCACATATATTATATATAATTGTGCTGAATATTTATAATATACAGAGCACAAATTTCAACATAAGTCAAGCATGTCCGGGCTGTGGGTATGATCAGGTATGGACAGAAGGCCACAGAGAGTCCAAGTCATTGCTAGTAGTGCTAGTAAGTAACCGTTGCCGCTCTAAGGCATCCATTGCTGGCATTATCAACACTGTAAAATCAATGGCAGGAATACCTGGTTGTTGCCAGATTGCCTGATTCTATTGATATCAAATTATTGTTATAGTCCAAATGGATGATAATTTTATGGAGTTTAGAAAAGTGTGGCGATGAGTGAACCTTTACACATGAAGGTATGTGCATGGTTATCCCATGCACATACCTTCAGTGCACTCAACTACACTGCTACACCTGGTGCAGGGGAGACCATAGTGCACTGCTGCTACACCTGGTGCAGGGGAGAACATAGTGCACTGCTGCTACACCTGGTGCAGGGGAGAACATAGTACACTGCTGCTACACCTGGTGCAGGGGAGAATATAGTGCACTGCTGCTACACCTGGTGCAGGGGAGACCATAGTACACTGCTGCTACACCTGGTGCAGGGGAGAACATAGTGCACTGCTGCTACACCTGGTGCAGGGGAGAACATAGTACACTGCTGCTACACCTGGTGCAGGGGAGACCATAGTACACTGCTGCTACACCTGGTGCAGGGGAGACCATACTACACTGCTGCTACACCTGGTGCAGGGGAGAACATAGTACACTGCTGCTACACCTGGTGCAGGGGAGACCATAGTACACTGCTGCTACACCTGGTGCAGGGGAGAACATAGTGCACTGCTGCTATACCTGGTGCAGGGGAGACCATAGTAGTGCACTGCTGCTACACCTGGTGCAGGGGAGACCATAGTAGTGCACTGCTGCTACACCTGGTGCAGGGGAGACCATAGTAGTGCACTGCTGCTACACCTGGTGCAGGGGAGAACATAGTACACTGCTGCTACACCTGGTGCAGGGGAGAACATAGTAGTGCACTGCTGTCTACACCTGGTGCAGGGGAGAACATAGTGCACTGCTGCTATACCTGGTGCAGGGGAGAACATAGTAGTGCACTGCTGCTACACCTGGTGCAGGGGAGACCATAGTACACTGCTGCTACACCTGGTGCAGGGGAGACCATAGTAGTGCACTGCTGCTACACCTGGTGCAGGGGAGACCATAGTACACTGCTGTCTACCACACATAGTCAATACTGATCAAGGCTTATGTATAAAAGGCCAATATTGATTACTTATGCATGGTTAACTCTGATCAAGGTTTATGTATGCCAATTCAACATTGATCAAGGCTTATGAAATAAGGCTTATGTATTAAGTGTCAGCACTGATCAAGGCTATGTATAAAGAGTCAACATTGATCAAGGCTTATGTGTGCAGAGTCAATATTGATCAAGGCTTGTGTGCAGAGTCAATATTAATGTGTGCAGAGTCAATATTAATGTGTGCAGAGTCAATATTGATCAAGGCTTATGTGTGCAGAGTCAATATTGATCAAGGCTTGTGTGCAGAGTCAATATTAATGTGTGCAGAGTCAATATTAATGTGTGCAGAGTCAATATTAATGTGTGCAGAGTCAATATTAATGTGTGCAGAGTCAATATTGATCAAGGTTATGTGTGCAGAGTCAATATTGATCAAGGCTTATGTGTGCAGAGTCAATATTGATCAAGGCTTGTGTGCAGAGTCAATATTGATCAAGGCTTATGTGTGGCAGAGTCAATATTGATCAAGGCTTATATGTGCAGAGTCAATATTGATCAAGGCTTATGTGTGCCGAGTCAATATTGATCAAGGCTTATGTGTGCAGAGTCAATATTGCAAGGCTTATGTGTGCAGAGTCAATATTGATCAGGACTGTATGTGTGCAGAGTCAATATTGATCAAGGCTTATGTGTGCAGAGTCAATATTGATCAAGGTATGCTTATACGTACTTGAAGCATTGGATCGTTTCAGGTCCTTCCAAGAAGAGCACCGGGTGAATTGGATCTGCAAAGCTCCAGATGAGGACTAGAGAGCGGTCCTTCAGGAGCGTGGACGACAGATCCATGCGATCATCATACTGAACGTTCTCACCGCAAGACACAGCTATAATGCCTACAGACACAGTGATACAGTTACAGGCAATATCTTGTGCTTCATACAGACCTTACAGACCTTACACAGAGTGGTATCAATTGTGAAGAATGAAAAACCCTGTGGACAACATGATGAAAAATCAGCACTGCCAATCCCCTCGGATTAATTTAGCACCGAGACCATTAAATATAAACTGCTTAAAGCTGGTTTGCTCATCATTATCTAACAATATGGGCTACCTAGCTGTTCCTTCGTCCCTGACCCCTTTTCCTCCCACACATGGTAATTAATTGCTGAGAGCATGCAACTCCAGGGTTTCATTTATGGGGGGGGGGGGGGGGGGGGGGGGGGGGCTGCCCCCTTGGTATATTTTTGCCCCCTTGGAAATTAAATTCATAAGAAACTTTGTCACATCTTTAACCATCATGCTCCCCTTAAAATCCAGATTCCTCCAGTTTCCACCACCTTGGACAATTTTCTAAATGAAACCCTGCCTACAGTTTGCAGAAACCTTTGATGGTAGGATGCCACTCTATGGCGGTGACGACCTTGCTCTTGGAGAAGCACAGGTCGGCAAAGGACTGATATTCCTTCAAGTTGGTGTCTGCCTTACTTCTGATGATGTCATCTGAACTAGACAAGCGTGCATAGTCGTCCTGAAATATATTCATAATCACATTCTGCTGCAAGCAGATTTCCAGCCTAGAGAGAGGGTGGAAGCAAGTAAGAGGTAAGGAAGCATAGCTTGCGGTGACTTATTTAACATCCCAGTGACACATAATGGTTTGACCACTTTTTAAATGGCGGACCCCCCCCCCCCCCCCCCGCTAAAGAAACTAAGCTTATATCTCAACAAAAACTCACTTCTTAGCAGCTTAAGCAATGGCACCAGCCACTACTACTCCATAAACACTTCAAATGTACCTTTAACCCAAGAGGACAGACCTCGAGTGTGAACATCTTGATCTTCAAGGGTTTATCTCATCTCTATGTATCCATCTCTGTCTTCTTGTCAACACAACTTCCATTCTTTCATGGAAATTTTAGTACCAGAAGAAGACTCCAAATGTTCCAATGTGGTCCAATGCGTGCCCACAACTAACTGTTTTATCAATTGTGTGTGGGCAGGTAAGGATCGTCATAGAAAGAAGTGTTAAAGCTATGTAGATCAGCGACTGTCTTACCATAATCAATGGGTAAAGACCTTCGTTCTCAAAAAAAATTAACTGAGCAGTCAGTAGATTTACTCAGAAACAATCTTCACACAAAACAATAAGCATAAGGAAAGCAACTATACAACAATAAGCGTGTGTGTGCTTTAGCAAATAAGAGCATCTGGTGAGTTCTGGAGTCCTCCTGAGCAATTGTTGTCGAGCCCCTGAAGGAGGCTGTAGCTGAACCCTGGCTGAACTCTAGTAGCAAAACTCTAGTAGCAAAACAAGAGGAAGGTGTGGATGTGGGATAGTGTGCATCAACGAGAAATAAGTGTTTAAAAGCAGTCTCGCTGTTGGTATGTTGAAGATTCTATAAACAACAAACAAAGCAAAACTAACAACACGAACAAAATGTTTCTATATTGAGTCGAAAGAAAGGAAGCAAGTGTATGCCAACTAGTTAGATGACCCTTTACCATACATCAATATTACACCCCCCAAAAAATTGCACACTAACTCCACAGTCAGGTGGAGCACACAGAAACCCCACAATATAGGACAAAGGTTTTGTGCATAATAACTTGTCAGTGATCAACTTATAATTTGTTTCTCGACACCTCGACATTCTAGCATAATGTATTAACTTATTTGAATTATTTTAATTTTTTTAACGAAATCTTAGCATTGGTTTCATTGCTCTTTCCATTGCCCTAGCCAAGCTAGAGTTGCCATTGCCCTAGCCAAGCTAGAGTTGCCATTACCCTAGCCAAGCTAGAGTTGCCATTGCCCTAGCCCTACCAAGCTTAAGTTGCCAGTGCCCCAGCCCTAAGCTAGAGTTGCCATTGCCGTAGCCCTACCAAGCTGAAGTTGCCAGTGCCCTAGCCCTACCCAGCTAGAGTTGCCATTGCCCTAGCCCTACCAAGCTGAAGAACCCATTGCCCTAACCCTACCAAGCTGAAGTTGCCATTGCCCTAGCCCTACCAAGCTTAAGTTGCCATTGCCCTAGCCCTACCAAGCTTAGGTTGCCATTGCCCTAGCCCTACCAAGCTTAACGCCCTAGCCCTACCAAGCTTAAGTTGCCATTGCCTAGCCCAATCAAGCTTAAGTTGCATTGCCCTTGCATTGCCCTAGCCCTACCAAGCTTAAGTTGCCATTGCCCTAGCCCTACCAAGCTTAAGTTGCTGCCCTAGCCCTATGCCGGTGCCCTAGTCTAACCAAGCTTAAGTTGCCATTGCCCTAGCCTTACCGAGCCAGTGCTGTAATGCCTGGATTGTGATATGGGGAAGTAGCCAAGAATTGCATGTATGTACTTACAGATACCCAACTAGTACAAGATTGCAACCTGGAGTTTCATTAAGAGTCCTTGAAGATGAAGATGGGAAGCACACTACACTAAAAGTAAAGTCATCAGGCAGTGCTTTCTGCACGGGTTTTCAGGGTTTTCAGAGCATTAAAGGGAAGACCATACAGAAGCTGATGGGAACTAACTCATGTGGAAGTGTAGAGTTTGCACTCGTGACACTGTTTAGTGTGTTCAGACATCTCTCCTCTAGTGCATCAGTCATCCAGATATAGCTAACTATGTACCCAGTCCTCCGCTGTTATCTCTGGGCAAGAGAGAGAGTGGCAGTAGATGGAGGGAATTGTTCTCACCTTACTGAGACTGATAACAGTTTCTGCACCATCAAGACAAAAAAATTGTATCTCACATCTGGTGCTAGAGCAGCTGATGAATGGAGTCATCATGTCGGAATTGAATTCCAGCACCCACTTCCCCGACAACTATTAGCACGTAGCTTGTGCTCACTCGCAAGTGCATCCACTTCCCTGACAGCCATTATCCACGCAGCTTGTGCTCACTCGCAAGTGCGTCCACTTCCCTGACAGCCATTATCCACGCAGCTTGTGCTCACTCGCAAGTGCGTCCACTTCCCTGACAGCTATTAGTACGCAACTTGTGCTCACTCGCAAGTGCGTCCACTTCCTCGACAGCTATTAGCATGTAGCTTGTGATCACTCGCAAGTGCGTCCACTTCCCTTTCCTCGAACTCAGAGTTTGCAGTTTTCTCGGCCCTTTTCTTCACAATAACAACCTTTTCCAATTTACATAAGCTCGTTCTGGGGACTTGTTCAAATATTATGCAGGTAAATGCATGCACAGATATAAAGACAGACATGTACAAACACCATGCATGGAGGTGAATGTATGGTGAATGCATGCACAGATATAAAGACAGATACATGCAAACACCATGCACGGCAAGATAAACTGTTCCATCCACCCCACCCCCAGTGGTGAGGGCACACTTCAATATTTCAGTGTGCCCCCATCCCTCCAACAAAGAGCACACACATGTATGTATGTGTGTATGTGTGTGTATCATCATATACTAGCAGGGGGTTCCCGGCATTTCCTGGGCAAAAAAGAGAGAGAGAGAGGAGTTGGAAGTATGTGAGCAGATTGTTGATGTCATAATTCAGTCATAAAGGTGATTGACATGTGGTGGTGGAGGCAAAAATACTTCCACCACAACATAAAATGAGCACTCTCCCATTGGCTAGGGCCACCTGTAAAGGAACCTGTTGCCTTCTGCCTGATATCTGCCTGGTATCTGCCAGATATCTGGCGTACCCAGCAGGTAAAAAGTGAGGGAAATCCATCTTGAGTTTCTTCATCCATTACAAAACTGTAGGATTAAGAAAATGGTGGCTTAATGCCTTTTTGAGTTTGGGAATGCCACTCAAAGTTTTGTCTGGATGATGTCAGTTTGTGTGTTTCTCAAGCAAAAGTAAGGAAATAATGCAAGTATTTACAGATCATACATCTGCAAGTATTTACAGATCATACATCAATGTTACGTATTTCTGGATGCCACACAAGCTTGTATAGCAGAGGTGTCCGGCATTTCCCGGGGAGTGGGAGGGAAAAAGAGAAGTGATGTAAGTTTTGATCATAGTTGCATTCCAAAATTCAAAATATCCAACCTTAAAGATACCTGATATGAGGTGAAAACGATTTACAGCTGCTAAAAAGAGCCAAAATTTTCTCCATAACACAATCTCCCCATGCACCCAGTAGCTGTGCTTCCCATGCAAGGTCTAGGCACCCAGTAGCTGTGCTTCCCATGAAAGGCCTAGCTGTGCTCCCCATGAACCAAGGCCTAGGCACCCAGTAGCTGTGCTCCCCATGAAGCATGGCCCTGGCCTGTGCTTCCCATGAAAGGCCTAGGCACCCAGTAGCTGTGCTCCCCATGAAGCAAGGCCTAGGCACCCAGCAGCTGTGCTCCCCATGAAGCAAGGCCTAGGCACCCTATGCACCCAGTAACTCCCATGAAGCAAGGCCTAGTACCCAGTTGCTACGTTCCCCATGAAGCAGGGCCTAGGCAGCCAGTAGCTGTGTGCTACAAAAATGCATAGTAATCTTCTCTAGTCCTATGTTGTGTGCAGCTTCTCCTAACTGCCTCCCTAGGTTGCTCTATTTCGTAGCTATACTACTACTTGTCGAGCATCTCACAAAGAAGTGAAGTCTTCTTTCTTATTCTCTACTGCAAGCAGCTTCTCCTGAGCACCGCCCTACTTTAATATTCCAAGGTTAGTCATCGAAGATATTGCAACACTAGACTTTTGGCTTTAGTTGTGTTCTGATTGAGGAAAATTGGAAAATTGCTCACTTAATTTTGACATATTTGGGGACTTTTTTTTTTTGGCTTGGTTACGTTGGTGATTTTAGGATGATATTTTTTGACCATTTTTGTAGGGTGTTTGGTGACAATGTGTACGTGATGGTGTGTATAAGTGTTGGCAAAGTGAAAAAAGCACGCGCAGTTATTTCCCTAAACAAAATGGCCATTCATGATCACAAATAGCATGAAAAGAGCTGCTTGCTTCACTTCAGAAACCAAAACCAATGTTGTGTTGATTTAAAACCTTCCCTGGGTAGTTTTAAAAGGCTATACGGAGGTTGGTCTGCATAGGTTCAGGAGTGCCTGAGAAATAAGCACTCACACCATTTTATACATATTGTGGGTGTGGTTAGTATGGCCCTGTAGTAGCTCTCATCTCGTGAGCCAGACATGTCAAGTAAGGACTTCCAGACGAGGTGTTCCTAGCTCCTCAAACAAACACAGAATGACTAGCATTGATAAAAAATGGAAGTTGGACTTTTCGTGGATTTTAGAGTTGGTGGATGGGCAAGTTTTGGCATGTTCGCTCTGCCAAAATCATAACTGCAGCCTAAGAAGGTTGCCATCGGTGAGTGACTTGCCTTGTACGACTCTAACAAGGCAGCTTAGTGAAGCATGCCAAGTGTGAGTGCCACATCATGGCAGATAAGATGGAGGCTGATTTGGGCTTTGGGGAGATGTGCAGTGCCGAAGAGATTGTAGATCTTAGCCCTCACTTTTCACCCATATAATATAATATATATGAGTCTCCCTTTTTCCTTTCTCTCTACATCAATGAAACCATTTCTACTAGAACCTTCTTTGTGAATAGTGCTACAACACTTACTTACTTCAACTATCAAATATCTCAAGAGAATTATAATGAGTGTTCGGCTTATATATATATGTTATACGTAGAATATGTACTGTATTCGCTCGATCGGAAGCTGGGCTACTAAACATTTTAGTCTCGAGGAGAGGGAGGCTGCTATTAGAGAGTGGCACTAAAATGGGAGCAGGGAGAGCAGCATTTATTTATCCGGGAGGGCGAGCGCAGGTGCATCACTTGGCAAATTAAACAATGATGCCAGATCAACCAGAGCCTCGTGCAGAGCAACGGAAACTACGACACAGCAAGAACTTTTTGTGAGCTACTAGCAGTCGTCTTCTATAATTTGTTCAAGTTCAGCAATGTTCTGCAGGAATGCTACTGCTTGAGAGAGAGGTGTTTATTACTGTGAAGTGAGTGAAGCACCGTGCTATCGTGCATGATATGCGCACACGTAGTGAATGTGTGAGACTGGGCATGTGACTGCACAAATGCAGGCGGCTATGTTTTGAGAGTGGCCGCTATTTTGCTCAGCAAGAGGAAGCAGGGGACACTATTAGAGAGTGGTGATTAAATGAGAGTGGTCTCTAATCGAGCAAATATATATGCACCTCTTGTTGCATGATGCTATATTGGAATATTATGTCTAGTCCAGTGTACCTCAAGTCCTGCACCTGACACAGCAATGAATACAAGACAAAAACACTGACCATCATGGTTTATTAGTCCGCTATTCCACCAATGACACACCTCATATCCCTTACTAAAGCAATAACTTGCCTAACCTTGGATATACTTTGTCCAAGAAAACCTTCAAGCTCTGTTGGTTGAGAGCCTCTTGTTTCTCCTCCTCATCCAGCTCACGTGGGTAGTACTGCACTGCTTTGCTGAAAGGCTTTGGCTGGCCCATCTGTGAATGCTTTTCCTTAAGCTCCAGTACTGCCTGCAACAGTCACAACAATTACATGTACTACTAATCAACAGATAAAATGTGGATTAAAAAGTGCCGTGATGTTGAGAGAGGTGGGGTTAATGCCGTGTGATCATTGTAAGTAGTAACTTCAAGTCAAAACAGGTTTGACTGGCATGGTGTGCATTGTACAATGATTGCAGAACAGTAGAAATGTTTGCTGGGGCACTAGTTTCTGTTGTTGCTATTGTTTGCAAGTCAATGAGCTGCCTGCCACCCATTCACTTGGTGGATCTGAAACTCCACCATATGAAGGCTCTAGAAGTCTATGCACCACTGGGAGCAGATATTTCATGGAGATTTATGTAGTGCATAAAGAGGTGGCAAGGGGCAAGTGTTGGTAATGAAACTAAAGCGGCACATTGTTGGGAGAAATATAACACCAGGGATTAAAAAAAGAGAGAGGAGGGGGGGGTTTAGCTTTGTTGGGAGGGTGAGGGTGGAAAGGCGCAAAATCACAATTAAAAATTTAAAAAAATTGAAAGATGGTGGTTTGAACTCTGCCCTTAATTAGACTGCTATCCACAAAGATATACTTGGATTCAGGGGATAATAAATGATAACAAATAATAATAATAATAACAACAACAACAACAACAACAACAACAACAACAATATTATTATTATTAATAAAAATTAAAAACTTAATAGGTATTTGTGTATTTGTATATACTCAGCAGTAGATTTGGCGTTGTGTTTGTGGGTCTCACATGAAACATTCCAAAAAATTGACTACACTTTCTGTTTGTTGTTCAACCTTAGCATATGTGTGCCAAGCAAAACAAATATAGTAACATAGAGACCTACTCCTGCATATCCACTCTAGAATGTGGATTGGTAGGTGGGCGGGGAAGGGGTAGAGGGGAGCGTGGATAGTCTCTGTCCATTGCTGACCAAGGCTTCTTTTTGATATATGAAGTTGCTGCCAGGTATGTGAAGGTGATCTTCACATACCTGGCAGCAACTTCATATCACTAACTATATATAACATTTTCCCTGCTCCTCTTGGGTGAAAGGTTTGCAAGTTATCTGAAGATGCAGGGGAGAAATGACCTAGTTGCTTCATCAAGCTAGCCTCAGAATATTTTGTGAAATGAATCCAAGATTATTACCTGTTGCTAACCCTCACAATGGCCGTCCGATTGCTGGGAAAGTTAAAAATAAATCGTATCACCAGCTTCACCAGAAATTCACCACTCAAGTCCCTAGCAAGCATATATTATTATGTGATGAAGGCTAGAGCAACTAGGGACCCCAGCAAGCATATATTATTATGTGATGAAGGCTAGAGCAACTAGGGACCCTAGCAAGCATATATTATTATGTGATGAAGGCTAGGGCAACCAGGGAAAATGTCATGAAGAAAAATTGTTGAGATAGTTGCTATATTGTTGATAAAATTTATGGTCAAGTGTTTTTTTTGTGGTCACACACTGACCACAACTATGAATATCACATACCATTCTCTTTATTTAATCAATACTAGAATATTTAGTCATTTTTGCATAATTATATATAATGCGGCTCCATTGCTCCAGCCATCAGTTGTTTAATGAACCACACCATGGCTAAGATATTGGAGACTGAAAACATCCATTACTGTATCACTATAGCAAGCATATTACTGCTCCCACTACTTGATGCACACAATAGGTTCTGCATGTCCACAGCACAACATTGCTGCTATCCATGTTATTGAACATATTGTTTCCATGCGCTCTGTCCTCTTTTCAATAGACCAGGTCTTACTCTTTGCCACTATGTACCACACACATGAATATGATTACTATCATATGACGTTGTTTATAATGCTGCATCTAATATTGTGTATATATATATTGAGTTGTGAGACGAGATAGAGAGTGAGGAGGCAAGAGAGAGGCTAGCTCTCCAGCACAATCATCATCATCCAATTATAATCATATATTCAATATATATATAGCAATAAAACTCCCAGGATGTACCCGGGAATCTAGCTATAGGCTATTACCCGTGTTATACCAGGGAAAAAGAGCTACTACCCTCAGGTTAATACTACAGCTAAATCCCATTCACAAACCCGAGAAGCCTTCTTCATCCATTCCTCGACAGAGACTAAGCACTCATTTTTCACTGTAAGCTAAACTATATCCACTCATGTTCCACACTGGAGACTGTTGTGGCCAAGGCTCCATGTTCACAAGAAGGCTCACCCAATAAGCATGGACGCCACAATCTTCCTCCTCACTAGAGTCATCCTCAGACGAGTCAAGAGTACCTCCTGTTACTAGAAACATACTTTAACTACATTGTCATTTTAGGGGGCGTCAAAACCGTGAATGGTCGTGCCTGAAGAGTTTTTCTTTAATTACCAGATAGTGACGCACTTGACAAGCTGGAAATATGCTTGATACAACAATTATGACTCAAAATGACTACACACACACACACCAGGCTAATGATAATGACTGGGTCACACACACACACACACACACACACACCAGGCTAATGATAATGACTGGGTCACACACACACACACACACACACACACACACACACACACACACACACACACCAGGCTAATGATAATGACTGGGTCACACACACACACACCAGGCTAATGATAATGACTGGGTCACACACACACACACACACCAGGCTAATGATAATGACTGGGTCGCACACAATGTAGTGACGTGGTATTACCTGAACACCAACTTCCATTTCCATCCTCTGCAGTTCAAACTTGGAGCAGTCTTGAGTGGCCACATCAATGCAGTTCTCAAGATGACTGCTGGTCAGTGAGCTTGTGAATGAACATGGAGATCCAAAGAAGCGACGTTTCCGAGAAAATGAGTACTTTACCTAAAACACCAATAACATCCTCATGTAATATCATCTGGGTTTCATACTTTATCCATCCACAAAATAAATTGAAAAATCTTTCATCATCAGAAGACAACTTCAAAGGATATATGCTTACTGTAAAAACAAGTAAATAATTATAATAATATAAAATAATATATGAATAGGCTGCAGTATTGAGAGGTAGTTTTAGATGCTGGATGGTGATTATTTATCATGGACAGGAAGCCACATCATCCTCTGTCTTTCTTCCTTGTGGATTGGATTCTTAGCCTTTACCGGAGGAGAGAATTTTATTTAACTTGTTGGTAGGACACTGCCCTGAAGAAAAAAACAAGATGCAGAGGTGGCATTATTTGGCACTATTTTACTCCTGTGCATGCATTTTTTAAGAAGAAAGTGAGCAGTACTTCAGGCTCTTCTCTAGCGCTGGATTTAAGTTCAAAACAAACATATCCCTTGTTACTGGAACACAACCTGACCTCTCTGGACAAGTAGCTTCCCAATCTTTTTAGATCTTGGTTAGGCTTGCTGGAGGGACTTCACAAATTTTGTTCAGGTAACTGCCTACTATATAGCTAACTACTTGCCGAGTTTTAGCTCATGGCTAAAGATACCTCAACAGTAGAGCTTATGTTGAACTTTCATATTGTTTTCTCACCTTTTTTCAACGTTGCAATGTATCTGCCCATTGCGATGTGTCTGCCATGGAAGTTGTTGAATATGTTGGACTTCATGGGCATCTGAGCTTATATATGCGAGGCTATGAGAGTATTTCTGGTAAGATTTAGCTAATACCTAGCTGTTCTCTTAGTGTAGATATTAGCTAGTAGCTAAGCAGTTCAACTTCCAGCTAGCTACATTGCCTGTCTCCTGAGGGATTAGAGCTAATTATAAAGTGACCACAAAATTTGCTCACTTTCTTCGAAGTCTAAGAGGTGTCAGCTCATCATAGGATATAGAAGATGGCTTAAACTTCATGGGCAATAGAGAAACTGGCAGCTCTGATCTACATTATTGATGATGATACAGCATTCAGAGCCATGGATCTTTTTTACTTTTCATTGCAGCTTGGTGAGCTTGTCCTGTTGCACCCATAACACCTGTGCATTGTACAGATAATATCATATCCGTTATACTTCGCTTTGTGTTTCATACTAGACGTACAAGTATTCACTTGAAGCTAAGGCAGAATTACACCTCCATTCTCTGCTTGGTCCTCTCTCTCTCTCAGTCAGTTCAACTTCCAATAGCTCCAAGTTCTCCGCAACACCATCTGAACTCCACATCTACTGCATGCTGCTATATATATGTATAATGTATCTGTCAAAATTATACTCGTTTGATTAATTGTATCACCGATTCGTGACGCTCGTCCGGTAAGGGTTAATGGTAAAACACAAATATTAACCCCCTCGAAAATATGCTTATTGGATGGCTCGCAAGATGTGTTGCCTAATTAGTCCTTGCCCTAGGACATCATATCCTTAGCCCTAAGCCATATCACTTAGCCCTAACCCTAAACCATCAAATCTTAGCCATAGCCATACGTAATTTTATTCCTAGTTAGGTATCATATCCTTAGTCCTAGCTTTAGGGCATCATATCCTTAGCCTTGGCCATTTTATCCCTAGCCCTAACCCTAGACCATTAGCCCTAACCCTAGACCATCATATCCTTAGTCCTAGAAGGGTATCATATCCCTTAGCCCTAGGCCATTTTATCCCTAGTCCTAGGCCTTAGACCATCACATCCTTAGTCCTAGCCCTAGACTATCATATCGCCTAGTCTTAGCCCCAGGTCATTGTCCCTAACTGCTGAGGACCACCACATCTTTAGCCCCATGCTTCTTACCAAGTCTCTCTCTTTCTTAAAATATTCGTCTATGATCTCCTGATCAGACCCAAGACACTCCCACTTTCTAGGCACAGGTGTGCTCAGAGGCTCATCATCCTCCTCCTCCTCCTCCCCCCTCTCCTCCTCCACCATCCCCACGGCTTCTTGTTCCTACGTTTAAGTAATCACAGTCGAGGAACAAACAAAGGTCAACACTGGGTCCATCATTAACCTTACAAGAGGGACGTTGTAGCAATACCAACCACTGAATCTTGTCAGCTGACTACCTCAGCATTTCCAATGCTCTAATACATGAGCTAATGTTATTAAGAAATGGCCTGGTGGCCCCCAGACCTTCTTGGTCCCAAATCTAGTTCTGACCCTGATTCCAGTAGCTAGCTCACCCTAGCCATGAGATTATGGCTGCTGGTGAGTGCCAATATCTCACTTCACAGGGAGCCAAACTGCTGAGTGCCTAGGCTTAGCTTTCAAGCTGCTGGCCTAGGCTCAGCTTTGCAGGGTGCCAAGCTGCTGAGTGCCTAGGCTCAGCTTTGCAGGGAGCCAGGCTGCTGAGTGCCTAGGCTTAGCTTTGCAGGGAGCTGAACTGCTGAATGCCTAAGCTTAGCTTAGCAGGGAGCCAAGCTGCTGGCCTAGGCTCAGCTTTGCAGGGAGCCGAGCTGCTGAGTGCCTAGGCTCAGCTTTACAGGGAGCCAAGCTGCTGAGTGCCTAGGCTTAGCTTTGCAGGGAGCTGAACTGCTGAATGCCTAAGCTTAGCTTAGCAGGGAGCCAAGCTGCTGGCCTAGGCTCAGGTTTGCAGGGAGCCGAGCTGCTGAGTGCCTAGGCTCAGCTTTACAGGGAGCCAAGCTGCTGAGTGCCTAGGCTTAGCTTTGCAGGGAGCTGAACTGCTGAATGCCTAAGCTTAGCTTAGCAGGGAGCCAAGCTGCTAGCCTAGGCTCAGCTTTGCAGGCCTAAGCTTAACTTTGCAGGGAGCTGAGCTGCTGAGTGCCTAGGCTCAGCTTTGCAGGGAGCCGAGCTGCTGAGTGCCTAGGCTCAGCATTGATGGAAGACAAGCATCTAGACATTCAAGAGCATTCAGCAGGTTTCTACACAAACAATCCTGTTCAATATTAGATTAGTCCCCCCTCCCCCCCCCACCCCTGGCAACTTTCAGCCTGGACCACTTTTGCTGTGAGAATACCAACATAATATTGCTTTATTCTATGAGATACCTTTAAAAAGAGTTCTTTTGCTTCCTCTGTGACAAAGACACAGAAATTCTGTCCATACTTGTAGTCAAAATCGTACACAACCAACACTTGGTCTCCTGGATAATCCTAGCAAAACAACAACATCAAATAGCTGTATATCATCACCACGACTACCACCAAAAAACATTAAAACCTATTTTAATACCACCATGAATAGCAATAAAGCCAAGCGTACACTTCAATGTTGATTAAGCCTGCTCGCCCCTGGGAACACGAGAAGAGCATCGGTATACCACCATGTAGCTTTGGAATGATACAAGGGGAGGGGAAATGCGATCCGATTGTTTCCAAAACAATTTGGCATGAATATTCAACCCACGAAGGCTATTGCGTATTACAACGCACAACATAAATTTATTGCAAAGAGTGGAGCTGAGCACATGTTTTTATTCTTCTGCAGATGCACAAGTCAAAACCTCTCCTTCCAAGTTCCACCTGTGCAGGCACACAGGCCGCATGTGGACAAGTGAAAAACTGTGCAGAGGGAATAGTTCATAAATAATTGTCTGCTTGATAGATCACGAGTCAAGGTATGTACACCACCAGTATCATGCCACTGTTATAGCCACAGGTGGCCATTCCCTTCTACCCAACTGCTGAACATTGAAGGCTAGAGGAACATTTTGAGCATATAATTCGCCGGCCAAAAAAGTATTTTATGAGTCATTAGAACGGGTTTGATAGAACGTAGAATCCTTTGTGGTACATTGTTCACTCCCACTTATTCGGGAGCTGTTAATATCCTCTACCTGCTGGAGCCATTAGGACGGCGAAGCAAAGGTCAGTGTCGGATTGGCACCTGCAGCACCCATGCATGGCTGAGCATCCTTTACATATCATTTTATGCGAGATCCAACAGGCAAAGTGGTGTGCACTATTTAAATCAACAACAACATTGTGCTTAGTGCCTATTTAATGCCAGTAAACTATCAACAATACGCTAATGACATGCTAATATTAGTAAACTAGCCACAAGCTTAGCCTTAGAAGTGACCCCTGTCTCTGGATGCTATAAACATAGCACTCCTGCCTCTATAAACATAGCACCCCTGCCTCTGGATGCTATAAACATAGCACTCCTGCCTCTATAAACATAGCATCCCTGCCTCTGGATGCTATAAACATAGCACCCCTGTCTCTGGATGCTATAAACATAGCACCCCTGCCTCTGGATGCTATAAACATAGCACCCCTGCCTCTGAATGCTATAAATATAGCAACCCTGCCTCTATAAACATAGCAACCTTGCCTCTATAAACATAGCAACCTTGCCTCTATAAACATAGCAACCCTGCACCCTTGCCTCTGGTTTCTATAAACATAGCAACCCTGCCTCTATAAACATAGCAACCTTGCCTCTATAAACATAGCAACCCTGCCTCTATAAACATAGCACCCTTGCCTCTGGTTTTCTTGAAATTGTGAGGACATGGCACACTCCAGGGACATAACATTAGCAAATGTGGGTGTGGTCCAAGGTATAATGGGTGTGCTCAATGGTAACCCCACAAGCGCATGCATGAAACAGGGTTCCTAGCATTACACTGGAATTCCAAGCAGAACGGATAAACGCTCAGAGTGTTTTGCAGTATTTGAGGATATTATAGATACCCCACGCCAGCTTAATCCAGGACAGGATTTAAGTTCCAAAGTGAGAAGAAAACCATCACCACTCCTGGTTTGCCAAGTGGACTTTGGTTCATTGCATTTTCTTCACTGCAATGATTTGGTGAGTGCCACACATGTTTGTGCTACCAGGATAGATCAAGAATACAGCACACCCTTGATAATAACCTTGTACCAGTTCCTAGATGTTTAAAAATTGTTCAGATTAGTGAATTTGTTAGATTATATGCCATTACAATAAACTAAACAGAGAAATATTCAGTTCGCTTTCTCCGAGTTCTTTCAGGTCACTCATCATAGAGAGGTTGTAGGCACTCGCTTCCTCAATCAAGAGCAAGTTATAATTGTTATGTGCAAGATCTTCAGATATGTGAAGGGTTTTGGGTTCTCTATGTCTCCTCCATTGATGCTGCTAGTCTTCCCCCAAATTCAAGACACTATGCCAAGGTTTTAATTTCCTATGCAAACTTCGTGGGCAGTGCTATGATGGCCGCAGTATGAGGAGTGATGTTTGATCAGGTGTGGCCAAAGACCGCAAGATGAAGAATCCCAAGCTGCTTTCACTCCTGGCACAGCCACTCCTTGAATCTTGCTGCCAGTGATTCAGCAAAGAAATCATAGTTCATGAAATCCTTTGACACTACACATGAGATAATAAATCTTATCAAATTATCTCCTCGGCGTGATGTACTACTGAAAACAGACAGTAAATCGCCCTCTGAAAACAGTAGTGTCTGTATTAAGTACCTTTGCCTAACTCAATGGACATTCTGTGCTGACTCCTCTTCAGTGTAATCAATAATTATTCAGTATGTTACTTGGGATAAGGCCAGTGCAATAGCCAGAGATTCAGAGAGCACGGCAAGAATGCAAGGATCATAGAGCAAGGTTCATAGAGCAAGACTGCAAGGTTCATAGAGCAAGTTTGCAAGGTTCATAGAGCAAGAATGCAAGGTTCATAGAGCAAGAATGCAAGGTTCATAGAGCAAGAATGCAAGGTTCATAGAGCAAGAATGCAAGGTTCACAGAGCAAGAATGCAAGGTTCACAGAGCAAGAATGCAAGGTTCACAGAGCAAGAATGCAAGGTTCACAGAGCAAGAATGCAAGGTTCACAGAGCAAGAATGCAAGGTTCATAGAGCAAGAATGCAAGGTTCATAGAGCACGAATGCAAGGTTCATAGAGCAAGGATGCAAGGTTCATAGAGCAAGAATGCAAGGTTCATAGAGCAAGGATGCAAGGTTCATAGAGCAAGAATGCAAGGTTCATAGAGCAAGAATGCAAGGTTCATAGAGCAAGAATGCAAGGTTCATAGAGCAAGAATGCAAGGTTCATAGAGGAAGAATGCAAGGTTCATAGAGGAAGAATGCAAGGTTCATAGAGGAAGAATGCAAGGTTCATAGAGCAAGAATGCAAGGTTCATAGAGCAAGAATGCAAGGTTCATAGAGGAAGAATGCAAGGTTCATAGAGGAAGAATGCAAGGTTCATAGAGCAAGAATGCAAGGTTCATAGAGCAAGAATGCAAGGTTCATAGAGCAAGAATGCAAGGTTCATAGAGCAAGAATGCAAGGTTCATAGAGGAAGACAAGAATGCAAGGTTCATAGAGCAAGAATGCAAGGTTCATAGAGCAAGAATGCAAGGTTCATAGAGCAAGAATGCAAGGTTCATAGAGCAAGAATGCAAGGTTCATAGAGCAAGACAAGAATGCAAGGTTCATAGAGCAAGAATGCAAGGTTCATAGAGCAATAATGCAAGGTTCATAGAGCAAGAATGCAAGGTTCATAGAGCAAGAATGCAAGGTTCATAGAGCAAGAATGCAAGGTTCATAGAGCAAGGATGCAAGGTTCATAGAGCAAGAATGCAAGGTTCATAGAGCAAGAATGCAAGGTTCATAGAGCAAGAATGCAAGGTTCATAGAGCAAGAATGCAAGGTTCATAGAGGAAGAATGCAAGGTTCATAGAGGAAGAATGCAAGGTTCATAGAGCAAGAATGCAAGGTTCATAGAGCAAGAATGCAAGGTTCATAGAGCAAGAATGCAAGGTTCATAGAGGAAGAATGCAAGGTTCATAGAGGAAGAATGCAAGGTTCATAGAGGAAGAATGCAAGGTTCATAGAGCAAGAATGCAAGGTTCATAGAGCAAGAATGCAAGGTTCATAGAGCAAGAATGCAAGGTTCATAGAGGAAGACAAGAATGCAAGGTTCATAGAGCAAGAATGCAAGGTTCATAGAGCAAGAATGCAAGGTTCATAGAGCAAGAATGCAAGGTTCATAGAGCAAGAATGCAAGGTTCATAGAGCAAGACAAGAATGCAAGGTTCATAGAGCAAGAATGCAAGGTTCATAGAGCAAGAATGCAAGGTTCATAGAGGAAGAATGCAAGGTTCATAGAGCAAGAATGCAAGGTTCATAGAGCAAGAATGCAAGGTTCATAGAGGAAGACAAGAATGCAAGGTTCATAGAGCAAGAATGCAAGGTTCATAGAGCAAGAATGCAAGGTTCATAGAGCAAGACAAGAATGCAAGGTTCATAGAGCAAGAATGCAAGGTTCATAGAGCAAGAATGCAAGGTTCATAGAGCAATAATGCAAGGTTCATAGAGCAAGAATGCAAGGTTCATAGAGCAAGAATGCAAGGTTCATAGAGCAAGAATGCAAGGTTCATAGAGCAATAATGCAAGGTTCATAGAGCAAGAATGCAAGGTTCATAGAGCAAGAATGCAAGGTTCATAGAGCAAGAATGCAAGGTTCATAGAGCAAGAATGCAAGGTTCATAGAGCAAGAATGCAAGGTTCATAGAGCAAGAATGCAAGGTTCATAGAGGAAGACAAGAATGCAAGGGGATCCCTTCGCAAATGAATACCTTCAATTTCCTCTTTGGCACTTTCTCAGGGGAATTAGGTCTTTTAGTGCACTTTGTGGAGTGAAGAGACTAATGTACACAATCCCATCCGAAAGCAATTGCTAATGGTGATTCTGATGTCATTATTCTCATAAGTGCGAAAAATGCTCATGTGTCTACACATGCATGGGCATGTTCTGTAAATGTCACGACCAGTTGGGATTACATGAGAAAATCAATAACTTGGAATAAGCACCTCATTTTGTCTGCTTTAGCTGATTTTAGCTCGCATTATACTTAGCTCGGCATTATATGGTCAAGTGATTCTCAAATTGGGGAAACCAATTAACTAGATGCGCATTATATGGAATTCACACCCTTAGCTAGGCATTTACTTGGATTTTCTTCTTGACAGGATGAAAATCTGACACAGCAGCACGGTTACTGAAATCTTCCAAGATGCTCTTCTTGTCTATGAGTCTGCTAGGACTCTCTTCAGTCACGTCTTTCTCCACAACACAGGCAAATATTTGTTGCCCAGCCGCAGATAAAAACAGGGGGACAACTCCAGTAGGAATACCACCGCCTCTGCCCTCTTCAGGGGGAACAGCACCTTCCTTCGCTGCAATTTTTTCAGCACTTTTCTTTGCGCTAACACCCAAAGATTCTATTTTCTGCTCCGACATCGCCGTTACGATTTGTCTTTCTACTTTTTTGTTCCTATGGTAACTGAAATTGGCGCATGCCCAGTCCTTTTCACGGTCTATTACGTGATAAATAAAATAAAACAATGAGTCATTTGTCATGCAACCGAGATGTCCAGAGAAGTATTGCTACACATAGGCAGCAGGAGTTATGATGGGTAAAACAATCTGCCAGATGCTTTTTCAATTCTCCCTGCTTGAACCCATCACAAAGAACTATATATATATATTTGCTATTAGAAACAAAATTATAAAATTATAATGTAGTGCAGTAGCTACTTATATACTCCAATTATAATATCTGCGTGACTATGGCAAATGCTCTGCAATTAGTGAGTACACAAGCGCTCATTTTATGGCAAGCTGACTCTGAAAGGGAAGAAAGTAAGGTTTGAATGCTGCCATTTACTGCCAACCCCCCCCCCCCCCCCCCCCCAGAGGCCAATAAATGAGCAAAGTCAGTGTTATGATTTGAAATGTCAAGTATAGTATATACCCCTGGCCTCCGGTTGAAACCCCCTGGCCCTGGCCTCAGGTTGAACACCCCCTGGCCCTGGCCTCAGGTTGAACACCCCCTGGCCTCAGGTTGAACACCCCCTGGCCCTGGCCTCAGGTTGAAATTTTCCATGCTGTGTTGTTAGTATCCAAGTCTTACAAGCCATAGACTAAGAGTCAGATTGGAATGACAAATACACTTTTGTTAGATTAGCTAAGTGTCTACATGAAAAGCTCTGGTAGAAGCAAGGGCAGAAAAAGAACTGCAAGGAGACCGGTTATGCTGGCACCATATTCCTAGAGATCTGCCCTTAGGTTGAGACTGAAAATAAAATTTCCAGCATCATCTGTAGTAGTTTGCGTGTGAAGGAGTTCAGTCCTCTCACTATTGAGCTCGATAGAATTAATATTGGCGAAGGTGTTTATAGATTAAGTTGCTAAATGTCATCCACACCAGCTCAAATATTGGCCTGACAGTGGAGCCAACCTCGAGTCCAGACACATTAATGCCATGTCAGGGCAGATCCAGCAATTTTTAAAAGGGGGGGGGGGTTGTTGTTGTAGCCATACCTTTAACCACACCTACGCATTGTGGCCACACCCTTAACCACACCCATATATAGTAGGCCATGCACCAACACCCACAATTCAGATAAGCAGCATATCATTATAAAAAATAATCAACACCGACAATTCAGATCATATAATCATATCATAATAAAGTTGTCAAACAAAGAAGCTTGAAACAATCTTCTTGATGGGCTTGAACAAATGCCTGACAAACTTTATCTACAGGCATTCGTTCCCCATAGTGCAGAAAGATCTGACAAACACTCCTCACTCATAGTGGACCTCAAATAGGTCTTTATTCTTCTCAGAAGAGAAAACAACCTTTCTGCCTCAGCACTAGAAATGGGTAGTGTGCAAGTAATTACTAGGAGGCAGTGAATATTAGGGAACGAATCCTTATCACAAGCACCAAGAGCTAGGAGCAGATTATCTGGTAGATAAGTTTCTGTATCAGAAGAATCAAATTCATGTTTCTTGCTATGCCAGAGAACATTCCACCTTCTAAGCTCATTTCCCAGTGACATAAGGTCAACTTCCCAATGAAGTAAACTTTCAAACACACACTGGCAACAGATTCTGTCACAGAAATACTTCTTGTTATAATAGAGGGTACAAGGTGGAGCAGGCCACACTGATCTTCTGAAAATCTGTCCTTCATTTGACCCAGGAGAGAATCCAAGAGGGGGATGGCAATTGCTCTTTTATAGTGCTCCTGTGGGCTATAACTTGGGACATTAGTACGATTCCGCTCAAGGCACGTCTTTCTGAACATATTCAGAAACACCAATGGCATCAGCAAGTGGAAGGACCTCAGAATTGTACCAGGAGCTGAATATTTCATCACTCTAGTAGTCCTGATATTTTCAATACTGGAATCTACCATCTTGTAAGCGTTTTCTACATCATGATCTTACTTCTGTAATTTTGAAGCCAGTGGCTTCACTTCATCAAGAACATTTTTGTGACAATAAATACAGCATGGATTGAAAACAACTTGAGCTTTCACTTTTTTCCCTCTGTCCCAATTCCAGCTTTTGTCATCCAGAAACAAATGTTGATACTCACTGGGTGAAATAATAATATACAAAAAGGTCACAAAACATTCATACATCTCCAAAAAGATTTCAAAACAAGTATGGCGCTCCATCCAAAGCATCTTAGAAAGACCAAGAAGCTTGGAACGTCGAGATGCTGGCAAATATACGTCCAAAGCTCACTAAAAATCCTTACTTCTTGGACTTTGCAATAGAAAGGTTAAGGGAGTGTGGAAAGCCAGAGGAGAAATTTACTTGATCTTTGCTTGGACACCAGCTATTGCAGAAGACATCACAGCTGCTCCATCATAAGCCCGACCATGAATGTTACGAGCATTTAAGGAGATGGAAGGGTGTGAAATGGTTCCTAAGATTTTTTCTGCAATTGTAGTCTCTCAACATTAATGAGATTAATTAGGTACTCCTTAATATGAGGCTTTTGTGTAGTAGTTATATCAACAAACCGAACACACACAGAAAGGATTTCCTGATTTGCATGACGGTCAGTTACTTCATCTGCTATGATGGTAAAAGGTAAGTTGTTTGCTTTCAGCTCATTGTTTAACTTTTCACGTAATTTACAAGCATACACATGAATAATGTCATTTTGTATAGTTTTGCTTGCATTTTTATCGCAAAAAAAGAAGCTCTTGTTTATAGCATTATATTTTCCAAGGAGTTGCAATGTGGCTACAAAGTTTCCTTTTATATTAACAGAGCAGTCTGAAAAATCAACTTTGTCTTCCCTGTAACCTATAAAAGTTAAGTAAGCCCTGCTAAAAACTTAGGGGGGTTGCAACCCCCACAACCCCCCCCCCCCCCCCCCCCCCCCCCTGGATCTACACCTGCATGTCCAATGCTCTTCAACTGCTCAAGAAGAGAGTTGACGGTTCAGTGTGGAGACAATAAATGAGCCCAGCTTTACACCGCCTCGAGACACAGGAAATCAGGTGGACATTTGATTTCCAATTTTGACCACACTGCAGGAGTTAGTACACCAATCTTTGATAAGACTCCAACACTTGCCAGATAAAATACATGCCTAAGGAAGACGTCATATTCAAGAAGTACAGGTAGGTCATCCCTCATCAGGTATATTGTGTGGTGAAGATATGTCTGTAACTCAGCGATGTATGTTGAGGAGAATGCACGTACCCATTAAGCACGACATATTAAATAGTATCATGACATTACAAATAATTATATATATATATATATATATATCTACATAAGGATTTAACAATAAGTTGAAGCAAATAATTATTTTGTAAGCAAACATGATCACCAATGCATGACACACCTCGTGAGGGACATGGAAAATCTATTTTTATGAAGAGAGGCTTAAGACATAAAAGAATGCCTGTCTAGACAGGACGGAAGTGACTTTGTAGTTATTTTTAGTTCTTGTGGATCACATCCTTTCTCCTTAAAGGTGCTAATTTCAGGCTTGGTGGATTTAATAGAAATGATATGGACCAACCATTTTATAATTATACCAAAATTAGACCCTCACATTTCAAATATTCAGGTTGAAGTCCATCACTGCCAGTGCTCTTTCTGGTCTTCAGTCTCCTTACAACACCCTCCATTTCTTCTATGATGAATTCCACGCCCATGACTAGACCGTAACATAATGTATAGATAGCTGGTAGCTACAGACTTCAGCTTCGCACACATCTTGTGAATTGACACAAAACAGAAAGGGACCCAGGGGGTCACCTCGCAGCCCCACATCAGGGATGGAGGCTCAGTGACAGTGTAGGCAGAGCAGACAAATGGAAGGAGTTGATGAATGAATTCCTCCATTGCAAGCAACATTTTGTCCAGTCGAACGCTGATAAAAGCATTCTTGAAGTCGACTTTCACGTTCACTTGGTCCGACAGGTCTTGCAGGTACATCCGGGAATAATTTCATAGTACATTAATTATTGAGCAATTACTTTTATATGCAGAACTTTACTCATTTTAAAACATAATTATGCAACTGGGGTGGCCCAGAAAACAAAAATAATAATTAGGGACGAGAGGTGTATAATGTGTGATAGTGGGTAGGGGAGGATGTGGAACATTTCTTGGTGATATGCGGGTTTGAGAGGGATCGGCTGGTACAGATGGATGAGGTGCGCAGAATTGTAGGGGCAGGACAGTGACTGGATGAATTTAGACGAGTAAGTAAGGATGGAACGGTGGCATTGCTTTTGGGAAAGATGTGGAGGGAGTAAGTGATACAGTGATGGAGGAGGTGGGCGAGTGTGTTATGTATTGGGTAGGGAAGTGGTGGCAGAGGAGAAAGGAACTGTTGTATGGTAAGCTGAGGAATGATCTTTGGTCCTCTCCCGTCCCCCCCTCCTTGAGCAGCGGGACACTCGTAACTTAATATTGTGGATAACTTTATTAATTAAGTACTGTTGATTTTTTAATATAGATTGTTATTAGGTTAGTTACTAAATAGTCCCACACTGTGCTGTAATATATATGTGATGGCCTTAACAGGCTCAGCAATAGCAAGATTAAATCATAAAAACATTGTTTAATAATTAATAGAAATAACAATAAAACAACAACTTAGTAAAAAAAAGAAGAAGAAAGATTGGCACTGGATGGCAGATTCATCGAGAAAAGATAAGTGGCTGCGGAGGAATGTCAATGAGCTGCATAGTTGGTAACTCAGGACAAGGATGCCGGAATTAATTCCTTACCAAAGCTATGGAAGTGCATACACTTTTTGTCAGGATTTAGAAAGTATACCAAGCTTAAGGCGGGACTAATCCATTCGTTCGGGAAAAAAACATTTTTTAAAGTTATTTATTCATTCTATAGTATAGTTCATGTAGTATTTCTATTTCAAGTTTCAGAGCATTTGAAGGCTTCACTGCAAAGTTATACACACTTTTGTCCATGCTATTGACTACATAAATTCGAAGTTACGAACCTGAAAGGAATATAGAGAACATAATAATGTACTTTTTTCAAGAGCCGTTATCTCAAAACGAGTTATTTCAAGTTTGTGTGCACATAACTGGGCCATGCTTTGTCCTATATCAACTTTTAGTATATCATTTGAAAGCTCTTTTCATACTCTTTCATTTGAATAGAAAGAATCCACTAAAAAAAATCTATGGGAGAGATATTAGCCCTGGAATGTTGCTAATCATGAGCAAAACACTGACCTTTCTTAAAAATCCATTTTACAAGTTATGATGTTTTCATCTATTCAAAATGCATGTCTGTGGGTTCTCTAAGTGCTGTCAAAATTGTAAGTGGTTATGTGACACAGGTGTTGAGTAAAGTGAAATAAAGTGAAATCACCTTGGTGTACACAACTGTCCACAACTCTGACCAGGATGGCGCTAGGTCAAAACTAAATATACCATTAGAAAGCTCTCTGAATGAGCAGCATTTTGGTACTAATTTCAATATCATAGTATATAGAACAAAAAAGTTATGAACGAATTAAAAAAAGGCCCAGAAATGGATTAGTCCCGCCTTAAGATAAAAGCAATCCCCTGGTATATATATATATATATATACTGCTCTTTCAGACAATGGGAACAGGCTATGGTTGGTATGCAGAGGAAAGATAACTTGACTGCATAAAGGAGCCGCTAATGATGGAGATCATATGTTCACTATCATCTACCAATGGAATGATGGGAAACAAAAGGCTTTGGTAAATCACCACAAAATGCCTAGCATTCATTTTGTTGTTGTAGTATTTATCTGGTAAAATTGAAGCTTGAATTACTACATGGTTTTGGCACTTGAAGATGGCAGCCACACATGCTGAGCTAAGTGCTGTGTGCACACGTGCTGAGCCAAGTGCTGTGTGATGCTCAGCTGCCAATTAGCTTAAGGGGAGGGGGGGGAATACACCTCGACAATACCAATCATAACTTCCACCCACTACCCTCTATCAACATACTTTTTGTACCAAAATATAGCTTAGAAGATAAATTTAATGGATGTATTTAACTTTTGTCATAGATATTTTTAATGCCTAAGTGTCAGCCAGGCAATCCAACTTTTGCCCTGTCCTCGAATAAAAAACCCATTAATAATGCTAAGTGGCTGTAATAATGCTAAGTGGTTGTTAGTGGTTCATGGTAAGAGTACATGTAGTAGTTCACCTAAACTATTTGAATCTGTATGATAATTACCACAGGAGAGGGGGGAAATCCCATACAAACCACATAAAGATATGCTGGTCTATACCCAACACATTCTCATAACAGTGAAACAAATTACTTTAGGTTAAAGAGCACACAATAAGGATTCTGGTGATATATAAATTATGGAGTTTGGGTGAGAAATTAGGGAGAAATTAGAGTATTCCCCCCTATTTCCCCCTTAAACTAGAGAAACCATTTCTCAATGAAATTGTATTCTCTCAACGTTTCGTTAGCCTTAGAGAAACTATGCTTGAATTGTTACAGACAGACTTTTCTTAAGGGAGGCTTTTACCATTTTTTGGGTGATTTAATTTTTTATAATTTATTGCTCTATTCTATAACTTGATGCATGTAGTTGTTATGTTTCAAGTTTCAGAGTATTTCAATGCTCCATTATGAAGTTATGCACCTTTTTGTGCATTCTATTTCACATTATCAAGCTATATACAAAATACCGTTTGAATCTTGAAGACGGCGCTCCTGCCAAAGGTAAGCGTATCTCCCTAACCGTTCATGATAGAAGTCTGGAAAAGGACTCTAAATGAAGCTCTCAGTAAGCTTCCAATTACCATAGTTACCACGCTGCCCTGTGCTGTCATCACATGATCTGCGCATCCTGTCAGGCAACCGTCATCATTTCGATTTTTACCCAAAAAATAGCCCCCCAAAACACACCCACTTTTCATGGCTTCTCCTGAAAATCACTGTTTCCGAATCTGGAAATATTCTAACTTGCTCATTTTTTAATGTATACAAGATTTTAATATATCATTTGAAAGCCCTTTCCCTGCTCTAAAAAGTGAATGATTAAAACATGTTTAAGTCCATCCATGGTGAAGGTATGCATATGGATATACATACCATGTTTAGAACTTCAGGTTGACCTCTCTTAAAATTCAGTTGTTGTGCTAATGATATTTTTAGCCATTCACTTTTTACTTCTATGATCACTCTAAGCACTTCCTAAGTGGGAAGTGGTTAGGACTAAGTGGCCATGAATTAGAATATTTGCCCCTGATACTGAGGTGGGATCCATAACTTCACCTAGGTAGTAGATATGCAAAATCTGAGCATATCAAAAGAAAGCACATTCAATACACTGCATCTTGATAAAATTTCAGCTGCATTAAGAAAGAAATAAAAAAGTTATGACAAGTTGTGTCGACCACCCCAGAAATGGTAAAAGCCTCCCTTAAGTTTAAAATTAATCAAGCCAATAAAAAACAACATTATAACAACAACAACAAACAAGCAGCACCTCCCCCGCCCTCCCACACACAAGTCTGCCCCAGATTGCCACCACTGACCTCAAGTACAGACAGTGTTTCCATGGTTCTTGCCCAAGGCTAAGATATTTGCCCCCCCTCCCCCCAAATCTCGATAGCCAGAGGCACAAAGGAGTGGTACAGATTAAGGCTGACACACTTGGCCACTTCTTCGCCTCATGCCAGGCAGGCAATCTTGTAATTATACTCTGTACCCAAGTTATTTCATGCAACTAAATTGCAAAGTTTCCTTCAGTTAGTTCTCGTCTGATGACATACAACACCACACCTGAGCACACCCACATCAACAAACTGAAGTTCACTCAAGCTTTTGGTTATTGGCCATATAAATATACTATCAAGAGCACACAAGAAACCAGTATATAGTAAAAAGCAAAAATGGCAGAGAAGAAAAGTTCACACCTAACAACGGTTCTCTGGTCTCATAATTTAGCTTTTCCAGGAGAAGGGATGATGGATTGCAGCTTCATGGCCAGGGCAGTATTCCCAGCTATCTTCAACTTCCCCTCAAAAAATGCCTACAGAAGAAAAGAAACGATACAAGAACGGCAAATCCATATATATATATATACATAATATATATGCATATATATAAACACATATATATGCAGGGTTTCATTTAGGGGGGGGGCTTGGAAAAATTTTGCCCCCCCCCCTTGGAAATTTTATTAAAATTAGTTAGAAACTTTGTCACATCTTTAACCATCATGCACCCCCTTAATATCCAGATTCCTCCAGTTGGACAATTTTCTAAATGAAACCGTGATATGTACATGTATGAATATATATACACATATGTATATATATACGTATACATACAGGGTAATCATTTCCTGTGATCATGGAAACTGGATGAAATTCATGGAATCAGTATTATGACGAGTTGGTATTCTGATTAATACTGCCTAGACCTATAGCAGCTGCAATAGCTACAGCTGTAAGTAGCTATACATTTACACAGCACTGGGGCTTTTCCAGAGTTCCCTCTTAGCAGTAGTACATCTAGAGGATAACTAATCTGGTATCGCTGTAGAGTTATGTGGTTGCCTTTAAGCTTGCAATTGCATTAAGAAAACATTCCCTGCTAGTGGGGTAATAAATTGAAGGCACCTTCCATCATCCAGAGGGTTGGAGCATCTGTATGGTGGAAGAAAGAGACAGCAGATTCAGCACCTCCAAGAACCAAGAGGGCCTAGAGAAGTGCATCTGTTAAGCATCAGCAGACGTAGTTCAAGGAAGACCACATCCTGTACCTTATGTGTTCATTTTTGCACTTCTCTTCGTGAGGATGATTTAAACAGAAGATTTCTAAAGGTTGATACTGAAACGGAATTTAGTAAAACCTCGCCTCAAACAGAAAATGACAATTTTTGAAACTTGGGAAATGATTCCCCCTGTTATCCACTCCCTCTATGTATTAGTTAGTGCCAAGAAAGTGTGATATGAAGCCTGTTGGGCGGAGCTTATTTTTACAGGTCAATATCAAATTCCTGTTCAAAGGCTTAGCCCGTGCCACTACCAACAGGGCCCTTGCCTACAGGATAATTACACGTAGAGAGGTACAGGTATATATACTGTGTATAATGCCCATTCTTTGTGTGTCTCTAGATGGAACATGCTATAATATTTGTATGGTCATTCTGCTTCTATGGAGTAGGAGGACTCATGCAGTGCATTTATAGGGACGAGTACACATAACGGTTATAGGGATGAGAACACATCATAACGGTGCATTTATAGGGACAAGGACACATAACGGTGCATTTACAGGGCCGAGGACACATAGTGGTGCATTTATAGGGACAAGGACACATAATGGTGCATTTATAGGGATGCGGACATATAATGGGGCATTTACAGGGCCGAGGACACATAATGGTGCATTTACAGGGACAAGTACACATAACGCTGCATTTATAGGGACAAGGACACATAATGGTGTATTTATAGGGATGAGGACACATAATGGTGCATTTATAGGGATGAGGACACATAATGGTGCATTTATAGGGATGAGGACACATAATGGTGCATTTATAGGGATGATGACACATAATGGTGCATTTATAGGGATGTAGCACTTCAAGGTCACACACATCACCAGAGTGATTGTGCCATCAGGCAGCAAGAAAATGGCTGATTACTACTGAGCAGCCACTTAACAGGCAACGTCCATGCACAGATTCTTACAAGTACGGATCATCAAGTGTTGTGCACTGGAATAGCTAGAGGGGATGACGAATGGTTAACTGTTGCAGAGTGTGGTATGTGGATATCACATTAAAAATTCTACTTAATGAAACATTCGGTTGAACATTGAAGCTTCTTTTTGTGTGTGTGTGGGGGGGGGGGGGGGGGGGGGGTGTTATTTATTATTTAAAAACAATGACTTCTCTGCTAGTGTTAGTTGTGGCCTTTATTTATAGAGCATTGCATGTGACTGTGTTTCCTCCTGTCTGAGGTCAGTATTTCTACGGAAGAAACACTGACCTCAGACAGGAGGAAACACAGTCACATGCAATGCTCTATAAATAAAGGCCACAACTAACACTAGCAGAGAAGTCATTGTTTTTTAATAATAAATACCCCCCCCCCCCACACACACACAAAAAGAAGCTTCAATGTTCAACCGAATGTTTATTCAGTCTTCATCAATACAAATGAAATGAGGACAATGCAACATGTTTACCCTCGCTGGCAATACAACATGTTTACCCTCGCTGGCAACACAACATGTTTACCCTCTCTGGCAACACAACATGTTTAACCTCGCTGGCAACACATGTTAACCCTCGCTGGCACCACAACATGTTTACCCTCACTGGCAACACAACATGTTTACCATCACTGGCAACACAACATGTTTACCCCGCTGGCAACACGTTCCACACAAAGTGCACATACTCCATGACCTGTCTGGATACAATCTTTTTGTGAAGTTCGCTGAAAGCGTCCTCAACAAAAAGTAGGCATTTAAACACCCACTCCACAACTAGTCTTTATGGACAGTCAGCCACACATCTACACATCAACTTTCACCTTTTGGAACTCCATTATCCCTTGAATACTGAAAATGCTTCCCTATGCACTGCAATGCTATTCATCTTCTATATTATGCAGCTACTCCTAGAACACTTTCGTGCACACCACAATGCTGACCTTCTGAGCTCCCAGTTTTCCAGAGACCAGGTCCATAAAGTCACTGTCCTTGATAGTAATGGTGCAGTCACCTTTTTTACCTGCAGGGAGGGAAACTTGATATGTCAGTTATTCGAGTTGACCTTGAAGATAACAAAACACACTCACTCTGTCTGTAACTGGATCTGCTCCATTATGTGTGCAGGTTATCAAAGGTGAGAAACACTATTCATCTCACATAGGGGACATCCCTTCCTACTCACCCTCCAGAGAAGTACAAGTTATCACTTATTATCAGCATGTAGTACTATCATTATTATCGACATTTTGTTGTATTTATTTATTTTATTATAAAAAAAAACACCAAAAACTTTTAACTCAAAGATTCCTTCAAAGGGAACATCAGTCATTTATGGTCTTCTTGCCTTCGTAGAAATAGGCGAGAGAAATTAATATTGGCCGTACCCATCCTTTCTGCCTAGCAAATAATCCTCTACGCAACCTGATGGTGAGAATATAGCGTTTCTATAGATTTAAATAATCATCGAGACTTGGTTGGTGAAGTGCAGCTGCTTATAGCTGAACCAGCAGGACAAGCATCTTAATCAACAAAACAACAGACCTTTAACATAGACTTCAAATAAAGTAAAGGGCGAGAGCTGGAGTTAATGTCTTCTCATAGCAGCTGTGACCGGCTAAAGTGCTGTGTGCAGCTGTCAAGCTTATAAGGCAGTTTGGTTGTCCTTCATTATAGAGGTGCTTCATGTAGCCTAGGGTCAAGGCAACAACAACCCCACCCACCCATGACAGATACTAACATCCCTCTAAGATCCAGACATCATGGTCGACCATTTATCCAAGGAACTTCCTTGAACACCGTGCACTATTCATGGATATGCAGGAGCCGTTAGCTGCGAAGAGAAAGGCCACAGAAAGCTTGGAAAATCCTTTAGTTTGTACTCGTTAGACATTTGTCGCCGACATGCACCACACAACATCCCTTCTAGTCGAGTGAGAATTCAGTGATTGGTGTTGTTGATGGTCCAAGACTGCCACACAAAACCACACCCACCATATGCATTGATTAAATTCCATAGTGGAGAGATCAGCTCCGATGTCTTTGCTAAGATGGTCCATATGGCAGCCTCTCACATAACCAGCAAAACCGTTCATGGCTCTGCGTAATTTGCCATGAGCATGTCTGACCACACCCACTTTACATCAGCTCTGCCAAGCACCAATCTGTCAATGTCCAAACCATCAAATATCCAGACCATCAACTTTACTGGCTTACGGGGAATATTGATTCTTGACATAACAATGAGAGCAAGATTACATTAAAGGAGGGACCACCGGACCCAGTATTATCCACCCCATCTTGAAACTTTGGGTTGCACTGGCTATGTCAAGCATAGGTTCATCCTAGCATAATGACACCCTGGCAACCATCCAATAAAATGTTATCTGGGAGGATAATATGGGTAATGCCAACCAGCATTCGGAGAAACTCATGAGGTGCAGGCACCCAGAGATTCCCTGAGAGGCAGGCATCCAGAGATTCCCCATCCAGAGATTCCCTGAGAGGCAGGCATCCAGAGATTCCCCATCCAGAGATTCCCTGAGAGGCAGGCATCCAGAGATTCCCCATCCAGAGATTCCCCATCCAGAGATTCCCTGAGAGGAAGGCATCCAGAGATTCCCCATCCAGAGATTCCCTTGAGAGGCAGGCATCCAGAGATTCCCCATCCAGAGATTCTCCTGAGAGGCAGGCATCCAGAGATTCCCCATCCAGAGATTCTCCTGAGAGGCAGGCATCCAGAGATTCCCCATCCAGAGATTCCCCGAGAGGCAGGCATCCAGAGATTCCCCTGAGAGGCAGGCATCCAGAGATTCCCCCGAGAGGCAGGCATCCAGAGATTCCCCCGAGAGGCAGGCATCCAGAGATTCCCCTGAGAGGCAGGCATCCAGAGATTCCCCTGAGAGGCAGGCATCCAGAGATTCCCCTGAGAGGCAGGCATCCAGATATTCCCCAGAGAGGCAGGCATCCAGAGATTCCCCTGAGAGGCAGGCATCCAGAGATTCCCCAGAGAGGCAGGCATCCAGAGATTCCCCTGAGAGGCAGGCATCCAGAGATTCCCCTGAGAGGCAGGCATCCAGAGATTCCCCAGAGAGGCAGGCATCCAGGGGTATTGAGAGGCCAAGAAGTGGCAAAGAAGCCTGCTTCTTAAAAGAACCCTGCGTTCCTAGTCTTGCAATAGCCCAGACCACAAATCAGTTTACTCTACGACATTATTCAATTTGAAATACAGCGAGACTGCTTGAGGTTTCTCTGTAGCTTGTGCCTGAACTTCAACACCGACACTTTTGTTGTTGTTGCCGATGTAGGATTTTCCTGCACCAAGAATTCCATTTATGCAGTAATAATATTAAACTGTTGGAATCCTGCAAGGGTACACCTTGAGGAAGCTCTGTACAGTGCAGGCTCAATGATGCAACGAAGGTTCAATGTCCATTGTTGGAGAGTGTGCACTTCACTTGGAATATTATGGTTGGATCATTGGGAGGAGTCCATAATTCTAGGTAAAAGTCCGCATTCAATGTGCACTGATGGAGAGTTGGTGCAGGTAGAGCGAACAGCTCAAAGTCAAACGACAACAACATAGCATCACGACCTTTGATTCTTTTATTAAATAATAATGGTAGTAATATTATTATTGTTAAGTACTATTAAGTTTCTAGTTGGTTGAATAATCTTCTCAAATTCTTCAAATGCAAGCTGCAGTTATGTAGGTAATCAGTTCCATGAGGTCAGCAAACAGAAGCTACACATTGCCACATGTAAGTCGGTCTATGTGTGTCTACAACTAAACTTACTTACAGCAAGGAATCCAGGACTGCCTCCTTTCTCAAGGATTCACCAGAAGAACTTCCAGAAACTGCGAGTCAGCAGAAGCAGCTTCCCCGAAGGTGGGAAGCACACTACACTCGCTCGCGAGGCAGCGCCTTCTGCAGGAACCTTTAGAAGGGAAGATCACGAGGAAACTGACGAGAACCTCTGGCATCTCTTAAGGGGATAGGTTGCACTCTTGACACTGTTTAGTGCTTAGTATGCTCTCCATTGTTAGCACATCTCTCCTCTATTGACTATAAGCAGTCAGTTATCCTTCCCATTATGTCAACTATGTGTACTCACTGTCCAGAGAGTGGCAGTTCCTGCAAGGAGGTTGTGTTTATAAGGCTTATCTCACAGGAATGACAAGAGTTTCTGCAACGTCATGACAAGAAGGTGTACAGCTAAAGCATGGCGACGAATTGAGTAGCTGCGTCAGAATGAGACTCCAATACCCTTTCCCATAAGAGCTAAGAATTGGGCAGCCAGTTCTCCTTCCCCGACCTTCAAATTCGCAGCGATCGTTCTAATAACAATGATGACCATTTCATTCTTTACGTAAACCCGTTATATTTATGACAAGTAAGCGCTCAATTTTCTCCCCTGCCTTTTTTATTTTATTTTACAGGTGCACATAAGTACACAGCCACACACATGCCCTGCAGATACGAGCCACACACATGCCCTGCAGATACATGCCACACATGTGCCCTGCAGATACAAGCCACACACGTGCCCTGCAGATACATGCCACACATGTGCCCTGCAGATACATGCCACACACATGCCTGCAGATACGAGCCACACACATGCCCTGCAGATACGAGCCACACACATGCCTGCAGATACAAGCCACACATGTGCCCTGCAGATACATGCCACACACGTGCCCTTCAGATACATGCCACACATGTGCCCTGCAGATACATGCCACACACATGCCTGCAGATACGAGCCACACACATGCCCTGCAGATACGAGCCACACATGTGCCTGCAGATACAAGCCACACACATGCCCTGCAGATACGAGCCACACATGTGCCCTGCAGATACGAGCCACACATGTGCCCTGCAGATACGAGCCACACATGTGCCCTGCAGATACGAGCCACACATGTGCCCTGCAGATACGAGCCACACATGTGCCCTGCAGATACGAGCCACACATGTGCCCTGCAGATACGAGCCACACACATGCCTGCAGATACGAATGTGAAGCAGCAGAAACAAACATTCAAACAGCCAGTGAGGGCTCGCTTGACTTGCCAATAATATTCTTCGGATAGCCAGTCATACAGAATGTCTTCTTGGTCGGTCTACCGCTGCCACCAGTGCTCAAAATAGAGCACACCTATTAGTCAGCATGCTTGAGTTATGAGCACACACAGGTCATAGGTGCAACGATGCTTTTCTTTCCAAGTCATTAGCACATGTGCTTTCATGCCTGGCTGATCCACTAGTATAATGATACAGTGATCCACTAGTATAATGATACAGTGATCCACTAGTATAATGATACAGTGATCCACTAGTATAATGATACAGTGATCCACTAGTATAATGATACAGTGATCCACTAGTATAATGATACAGTGATCCACTAGTATAATGATACAGTGATCCACTAGTATAATGATACAGTGATCCACTAGTATAATGATACAGTGATCCACTAGTATAATGATACAGTGATCCACTAGTATAATGATACAGTGATCCACTAGTATAATGATACAGTGATCCACTAGTGTAATGATACAGTGATCCACTAGTATAATGATACAGTGATCCACTAGTATAATGATACAGTGATCCACTAGTATAATGATACAGTGATCCACTAGTATAATGATACAGTGATCCACTAGTATAATGATACAGTGATCCACTAGTATAATGATACAGTGATCCACTAGTATAATGATACAGTGATCCACTAGTATAATGATACAGTGATCCACTAGTATAATGATACAGTGAGTGATCCACTAGTATAATGATACAGTGATCCACTAGTATAATGATACAGTGATCCACTAGTATAATGATACAGTGATCCACTAGTATAATGATACAGTGATCCACTAGTATAATGATACAGTGATCCACTAGTATAATGATACAGTGATCCACTAGTATAATGATACAGTGATCCACTAGTATAATGATACAGTGATCCACTAGTATAATGATACAGTGATCAGTGATCCACTAGTATAATGATACAGTGATCCACTAGTATAATGATACAGTGATCCACTAGTATAATGATACAGTGATCCACTAGTGTAATGATACAGTGATCCACTAGTATAATGATACAGTGATCCACTAGTGTAATGATACAGTGATCCACTAGTATAATGATACAGTGATCCACTAGTATAATGATACAGTGATCCACTAGTATAATGATACAGTGATCCACTAGTATAATGATACAGTGATCCACTAGTATAATGATACAGTGATCCACTAGTATAATGATACAGTGATCCACTAGTATAATGATACAGTGATCCACTAGTATAATGATACAGTGATCCACTAGTATAATGATACAGTGAGTGATCCACTAGTATAATGATACAGTGATCCACTAGTATAATGATACAGTGATCCACTAGTATAATGATACAGTGATCCACTAGTATAATGATACAGTGATCCACTAGTATAATGATACAGTGATCCACTAGTATAATGATACAGTGATCCACTAGTATAATGATACAGTGATCCACTAGTATAATGATACAGTGATCCACTAGTATAATGATACAGTGATCCACTAGTATAATGATACAGTGATCCACTAGTATAATGATACAGTGATCCACTAGTATAATGATACAGTGATCCACTAGTGTAATGATACAGTGATCCACTAGTATAATGATACAGTGATCCACTAGTATAATGATACAGTGATCCACTAGTATGATGATACAGTGATCCACTAGTATAATGATACAGTGATCCACTAGTATAATGATACAGTGATCCACTAGTATAATGATACAGTGATCCACTAGTATAATGATACAGTGATCCACTAGTATAATGATACAGTGATCCACTAGTATAATGATACAGTGATCCACTAGTATAATGATACAGTGATCCACTAGTATAATGATACAGTGATCCATTAGTATAATGATACAGTGATCCACTAGTATGATACAGTGATCCACTAGTATAATGATACAGTGATCCACTAGTATAATGATACAGTGATCCACTAGTATAATGATACAGTGATCCACTAGTATAATGATACAGTGATCCACTAGTATAATGATACAGTGATCCACTAGTATAATGATACAGTGATCCACTAGTATGATGATACAGTGATCCACTAGTATAATGATACAGTGATCCACTAGTATAATGATACAGTGATCCACTAGTATAATGATACAGTGATCCACTAGTATAATGATACAGTGATCCACTAGTATAATGATACAGTGATCCACTAGTATGATGATACAGTGATCCACTAGTATAATGATACAGTGATCCACTAGTATAATGATACAGTGATCCACTAGTATAATGATACAGTGATCCACTAGTATAATGATACAGTGATCCACTAGTATAATGATACAGTGATCCACTAGTATAATGATACAGTGATCCACTAGTATAATGATACAGTGATCCACTAGTATAATGATACAGTGATCCACTAGTATAATGATACAGTGATCCACTAGTATAATGATACAGTGATCCACTAGTATAATGATACAGTGATCCACTAGTGTAATGATACAGTGATCCACTAGTATAATGATACAGTGATCCACTAGTGTAATGATACAGTGATCCACTAGTATAATGATACAGTGATCCACTAATATAATGATACAGTGATCCACTAGTATAATGATACAGTGATCCACTAGTATAATGATACAGTGATCCACTAGTATAATGATACAGTGATCCACTAGTATAATGATACAGTGATCCACTAGTATAATGATACAGTGATCCACTAGTATAATGATACAGTGATCCACTAGTATAATGATACAGTGAGTGATCCACTAGTATAATGATACAGTGATCCACTAGTATAATGATACAGTGATCCACTAGTATAATGATACAGTGATCCACTAGTATAATGATACAGTGATCCACTAGTATAATGATACAGTGATCCACTAGTATAATGATACAGTGATCCACTAGTATAATGATACAGTGATCCACTAGTATAATGATACAGTGATCCACTAGTATAATGATACAGTGATCCACTAGTATAATGATACAGTGATCCACTAGTATAATGATACAGTGATCCACTAGTATAATGATACAGTGATCCACTAGTATAATGATACAGTGATCCACTAGTGTAATGATACAGTGATCCACTAGTATAATGATACAGTGAGTGATCCACTAGTATAATGATACAGTGATCCACTAGTATAATGATACAGTGATCCACTAGTATAATGATACAGTGAGTGATCCACTAGTATAATGATACAGTGAGTGATCCACTAGTATAATGATACAGTGATCCACTAGTATAATGATACAGTGATCCACTAGTATAATGATACAGTGATCCACTAGTATAATGATACAGTGATCCACTAGTATAATGATACAGTGATCCACTAGTATAATGATACAGTGATCCACTAGTATAATGATACAGTGATCCACTAGTATAATGATACAGTGATCCACTAGTATAATGATACAGTGATCCACTAGTGTAATGATACAGTGATCCACTAGTGTAATGATACAGTGATCCACTAGTATAATGATACAGTGATCCACTAGTGTAATGATACAGTGATCCACTAGTATAATGATACAGTGATCCACTAGTATAATGATACAGTGATCCACTAGTATAATGATACAGTGATCCACTAGTATAATGATACAGTGATCCACTAGTATAATGATACAGTGATCCACTAGTATAATGATACAGTGATCCACTAGTATAATGATACAGTGATCCACTAGTATAATGATACAGTGATCCACTAGTATAATGATACAGTGAGTGATCCACTAGTATAATGATACAGTGATCCACTAGTATAATGATACAGTGATCCACTAGTATAATGATACAGTGATCCACTAGTGTAATGATACAGTGATCCACTAGTATAATGATACAGTGATCCACTAGTGTAATGATACAGTGATCCACTAGTATAATGATACAGTGATCCACTAGTATAATGATAGTGATCCACTAGTATAATGATACAGTGATCCACTAGTATAATGATACAGTGATCCACTAGTATAATGATAGTGATCCACTAGTATAATGATACAGTGATCCACTAGTATAATGATACAGTGATCCACTAGTATAATGATACAGTGATCCACTAGTATAATGATACAGTGATCCACTAGTATAATGATACAGTGATCCACTAGCATAATGATACAGTGATCCACTAGCATAATGATAGTGCTCCACTAGTATAATGATACAGTGATCCACTAGTATAATGATACAGTGATCCACTAGTATAATGATACAGTGATCCACTAGTATAATGATACACTGATCTACTAGTATGATGATACAGTGATCCACTAGTATAATGATACAGTGATCCACTAGTATAATGATACAGTGATCCATTAGTATAATGATACAGTGATCCACTAGTGTAATGATACAGTGATCCACTAGTATAATGATACAGTGATCCACTAGGGTAATGATACAGTGATCCACTAGGGTAATGATACAGTGATCCACTAGTATAATGATACAGTGATCCACTAGTATGATGATACAGTGATCCACTAGTATGATGATACAGTGATCCACTAGTATAATGATACAGTGATCCACTAGTATAATGATACAGTGATCCACTAGTATAATGATACAGTGATCCACTAGTGTAATGATACAGTGATCCACTAGTATAATGATACAGTGATCCACTAGTATAATGATACAGTGATCCACTAGTATAATGATACAGTGATCCACTAGTATAATGATAGTGATCCACTAGTATAATGATAGTGATCCACTAGTATAATGATAGTGATCCACTAGTATAATGATACAGTGATCCACTAGTATAATGATACAGTGATCCACTAGTATAATGATACAGTGATCCACTAGTATGATGATACAGTGATCCACTAGTATAATGATACAGTGATCCACTAGTATGATGATACAGTGATCCACTAGTATGATGATACAGTGATCCACTAGTATAATGATACAGTGATCCACTAGTATAATGATACAGTGATCCACTAGTATAATGATACAGTGATCCACTAGTATAATGATACAGTGATCCACTAGTATAATGATACAGTGATCCACTAGTATAATGATACAGTGATCCACTAGTATGATGATACAGTGATCCACTAGTCACAATAAGTGATCCACTAGTATAATGATACAGTGATCCACTAGTATGATGATACAGTGATCCACTAGTATAATGATACAGTGATCCACTAGTATAATGATACAGTGATCCACTAGTATAATGATACAGTGATCCACTAGTATAATGATACAGTGATCCACTAGTATGATGATACAGTGATCCACTAGTATGATGATACAGTGATCCACTAGTATAATGATACAGTGATCCACTAGTATAATGATACAGTGATCCACTAGTATAATGATACAGTGATCCACTAGTATAATGATACAGTGATCCACTAGTATAATGATACAGTGATCCACTAGTATAATGATACAGTGATCCACTAGTATAATGATACAGTGATCCACTAGTATAATGATACAGTGATCCACTAGTATAATGATACAGTGATCCACTAGTATAATGATACAGTGATCCACTAGTATAATGATACAGTGATCCACTAGTATAATGATACAGTGATCCACTAGTATAATGATACAGTGATCCACTAGTATAATGATACAGTGATCCACTAGTATAATGATACAGTGATCCACTAGTATAATGATACAGTGATCCACTAGTATAATGATACAGTGATCCACTAGTATAATGATACAGTGAGTGATCCACTAGTATAATGATACAGTGATCCACTAGTATAATGATACAGTGATCCACTAGTATAATGATACAGTGATCAGGGTTGTATACAGAAATTTTGCCAAGGGGGGGCGAACTTGAGATATGGAAAAATAAGGGGGGGCGAGAATGATACAATGATGGTGTATGTAATGTATAAGGGTGGTGTCTAATTTCAAGGGGGGGGGGGCCAGAATGATACAAGGGGGGGCGTATGCCCCCCCCCGCCCCCCCCTAAATACACCCCTGAGTGATCCACTAGTATAATGATACAGTGATCCACTAGTATAATGATAGTGATCCACTAGTACCGTAAAGTACGCAGCAAGCGCCCTCCACGTAGAAAGCGCCCACTAGACTGTTTTCAGCGATCTAGGATTTTGTAGGATTCATGTAGCAAGCGCCCACTATATAGAAAATGATCGTAATTCGTAATATAAGCGCATGTGCCAGTTTTTTTAATTTATTATTATTATTTTTTCTTCTTCTATTCAATTTTTTTAAATATAGACAACACAATGACTGAGGTAACAAAGTTAAAGAGTATATAAATTAATGCAGGCATGCCTCGCTTTCGAAATAGATTTATTCAACCGCACCGCGTGTGCAATAATACGCACGCGTTCCGCTGTCGTCTGTTAATTTAAATGTCACAAATCCGTGACGCTCGTCCTCACGACTCAATTAATTGTGTTACGGATTCGTGACACTCGTCCTTTAAGTGCTAGAATACCCATCATGTTATGAATATTTGATACCTGACTAAACAACTGCAACAGTGTGACGCCAGTTCAGAAAAAATCTTATTTTTAATTTTTGATAGTGCCACTTTGGCAGAACTGTTGCCTGTAATTGAAAATAGCACAAAGTCATGCAGGACAAAAAATAAGAAGCTTTACTGTTTCTGCCTATGGATGTGTCCATAAATAAGCCCTTTAAAGAGAAAATGAAAGAGTTGTGGATGGAATGGCGTAGGACTTGCAACAGTAGAACATCCCATGGCAATCTCAAGCAGCCCTCAAGACAACAAGCCATTGATTGGGTCTCTGCTGCCTGGGAGTCAATTCCAGGAAATTTGATAGAGAGTTCCTTTCTCTCTTGTGGTATCTCCAACAGCATTGATGGCTCTGAGGATAGTCTAATTAGAGATTGCATTCCGACGCTGAGCGAAGACAGAGAGGAGAGAGATAGCGACGAAGATCCGTTCGCTGATTTGGATGAAGATGCGAACGACTTGGCATCTTTCAGTGAACCTGAGGAATAGCACTAGCTAAATGTTAGTTTCCAGAACAAAATAACATTTTACCCTAGACTAGAGATAGATATTTTTTGCTTTAAACTCTTTGACTTTATTTCTTTCAAAACAGCCCGATGTGCGTTATTAAGAATTGTTCACCAATATCACGAGGCAAGCGCCCACTACATGTAGCAAGCGCCCACACCTACTATTTGGGGTTTGAAAGGTAAGCGCCCGTGGGCGCTTGCTGCATACTTTACGGTGCAATGATACAGTGATCCACTAGTATAATGATACAGTGATCCACTAGTATAATGATACAGTGATCCACTGGGAAGGCACTAATTATTAATGTCATAATGTGAAGTACATGTGGAGGCTTTGCCTCATGGTTCAGACCCTTTACCAATTGCTGTAATAATCACATGACCCACATGTGATTATACTGTGCATACTTCTGTATCCTGACCGCTGCAGTTTCACAGGCTCCTCGAGGATGGAATAAAAAACCTGCAGCAAGACTGACTTGACCACATCTGAAGGTAAAGGATCGACACTCCGATATTACAACTTTATAGGGTGGCCACTTCCAAATTACAGCACACATGGCAATACATCAGATTGTCTATAGCAGAAGCTATGGAGCTCAGAGATATGTATTTTTTCCACAAGGTGTGACTTCGGAATTATGTATTATTATATTATTATTATTATTTTTTTTTAAGAATCATGTATGGGATTATTATTATTATTATTATTATTATTATTATTATTATTATTATTATTATTATTATTATTATTATTATTATTATTATTATTATGTATATTATTATTATGTATGGGATTATTATTTTTAATGTATGATTATTTTCATGTATGGCATTGTATGGCATTAAATTGTGTATTATTATTTTTTTAATTTTATGAATTATGTATTATTGGATGGTTATTAAAAGAATCATGTATGGCATTATTATTAATTATGTAAGATATTAATTATGCATAGCATTATTATTATTTTTAATAATTAGTATGTACGGTATTATACGGTATTATTATTATTTTTAATGTTTTTTTTTTTTTAAAGAATTATTGTATTATTATTATTTTATGTTATGCTATTATTATTATTTTTGGAATTATGATGTTAATTATGATGGTATGGTATTATTGCTACTATTTTTTAATCTGTTGAACAATGTTAGAAGTCACTTTGTGTGAGTTTACAGGACTGAATGAGCTGCATCTTTACAGACCTGGAGACTTGGTGACGGACCCTTTTCCATTCTTCAAGTCGACCAGCCATTCACCAGTCTGTCCTTCTTTTCCTTTCACCTTAAACAAGAAGGTTCCTCTCACCTTCTTCACCAGCTTCTCTCCTTCCTGTGTGTGTGTATGTGTGTGTGTGTGTGTGTGTTGTGGATTAGCAAAATCTTCAACACATAATATCAGCGCCAAAGGATATGCAACAAGGCTGGGGGTGTGCAGCAAGGCTGGGGATGTGCATCAAGGCTGGGGATGTGCAGCAAGGCTGGGGACGTGCAGCAAGGCCAGCAAGGCTGGGGACGTGCAGCAAGGCCAGCAAGGCTGGGGACGTGCAGCAAGGCAGGGGATGTGCAGCAAGGCAGGGGATGTGCAGCAAGGCTGGGGGTGTGCAGCAAGGCTGGGGATGTGCATCAAGGCTGGGGATGTGCATCAAGGCTGGGGATGTGCATCAAGGCTGGGGATGTGCATCAAGGCTGGGGATGTGCATCAAGGCTGGGGATGTGCATCAAGGCTGGGGATGTGCATCAAGGCTGGGGATGTGCATCAAGGCTGGGGACGTGCATCAAGGCTGGGGACGTGCAGCAAGGCTAGGGATGTGTAGCAAGGCAGGGGATGTGCAGCAAGGCTGGGGATGTGCAGCAAGGCTGGGGATGTGCAGCAAGGCTGGGGATGTGCATCAAGGCTGGGGATGTGCAGCAAGGCTGGGGATGTGCAGCAAGGCTGGGGATGTGCATCAAGGCTGGGGATGTGCATCAAGGCTGGGGATGTGCATCAAGGCTGGGGATGTGCAGCAAGGCTGGGGATGTGCAGCAAGGCTGGGGGTGTGCAGCAAGGCTGGGGACGTGCAGCAAGGCTAGGGATGTGCAGCAAGGCAGGGGATGTGCAGCAAGGCTGGGGATGTGCATCAAGGCTGGGGATATGCATCAAGGCTGGGGACGTGCAGCAAGGCTGGGGATGTGCATCAAGGCTGGGGATGTGCAGCAAGGCTGGGGATGTGCAGCAAGGCTGGGGATGTGCATCAAGGCTGGGGACGTGCAGCAAGGCTGGGGACGTGCAGCAAGGCTAGGGATGTGCAGCAAGGCAGGGGATGTGCAGCAAGGCAGGGGGTGTGCAGCAAGGCTGGGGACGTGCAGCAAGGCAGGGGATGAGCAGCAAGGCTGGGACATGCAGCAAGGCTAGGAATGTGCAGCAAGGCTGGGATATATACAGCAGGCAAGTATTATATATACTGCAGGGCTAGGGATAGTAGGGCCAGGACTAGGTAGGCAACAACTTTGGTAACACTAGACCATTTAAATGCATTCATCTACAAGTGCAAGTCTCTTCCACAGATCTTTACAGCTTGATTAAATGGTTCCCCTAGCACTAACATTGATCTTTTGCACCAAACTAGAAAACACATACCACTGACTGTGGTTGCTATCTAGCTAGTTTGCCACATGTGCACTGGATCCTAGAAGTACCAAAGCACATAGAATAACTACCACTTTAGTATCAGAACTGTCTCATAAAGCTAGTCTAGAATATGCACAAGTTAACTACTAACCCCACCAGGATTTCATTTAGAGTGGGGGGGGGGCCACTGGAGGAATTTGGTTTTAAGGGGGGGCATGATGGTTTAAGATGTGACAATGAATTTTAATAATACAATTTCCAAGGGGGGGGGGGGGGGGGAAGCAAAAAGGTTCCAAAAACCTCTCTTCCCTAAATGAAACCCTACCTACGACTACAGTATAGAAGCTAATTGAAAACAGTTAACTAACATTCTAGCAGTAATCAGCTAGCTAGCCTTCCAAAAGCAAACCAGATACTTACTTCTTCTATGTTCCCTGCAATGAGGTCGAATATTGGTTCACTCTTGAGCGTTAACATGTTGCTTGGCCCAACTCGGCTGCACGAAAATAAGGGATTCTAAATAACGCACACCAACCCAATTACCTGTAACCAGTACGGGCAAGATGTTTAAATGTTTTTAACAAGTTTTGGAATTCTGCTTACCATTGGGCACTGTTTGTTACCTACATTGAAAAACCACATTCACAATAACTAGTGATTTTGGGAGAGGTATATAAGCGTTTTTTGTTGTGGTTGAAAGGTGTATTTATTAGGCGTTTGTGATTATAAACTATTAGGAAGATCACAATTAGATCTCTTGATCTCTTTACTCATGCTATATTCTATTCTTTTGTTGTTTTCTTTTGTTTTTTTGTGAATTTATTTAGTACACCTTCATCAAAGAGTTACATAGGTATAATAATTCAGGAGAATATGTTTTTTGGGTCAAGTTATTCCTTGCCTGATCCCTGGTTGCTGAATGCAGCCCTCTGTACTCTCCTGCCAGTGTATGCTGCTCTCTCCTCATCTCTTGGACTCAGTTCTCTCCTCCAAACAGTATTTACTGTCCTCTCAGCTTCCCACATTCTTTGGCCATGCAGTCCTCAGTTTTCTCCTACCAGTGTTGGATCCTCCTCCTACCAGCGTTGGATCCTCCTCCTACCAGCGTTGGATCCTCCTCCTACCAGCGTTGGATCCTCCTCCTACCAGCGTTGGATCCTCCTACCAGCGTTGGATCGTCCTACCAGCGTTGGATCCTCCTCCTACCAGCGTTGGATCCTCCTCCTACCAGCGTTGGATCCTCCTCCTACCAGCGTTGGATCCTCCTCCTACCAGCGTTGGATCCTCCTCCTACCAGCGTTGATCCTCCTCCTACCAGCGTCCTACCAGCGTTGGATCCTCCTCCTACCAGCGTTGATCCTCCTCCTACCAGCGTCCTACCAGCGTTGGACCTTCCTCCTACCAGCGTTGGATCCTCCTCCTACCAGCGTTGGATCCTCCTCCTACCAGCATTGGATCCTCCTCCTACCAGTGTTGGATCCTCGTCCTACCAGCGTTGGATCCTCCTCCTACCAGCGTTGGATCCTCCTACCAGCGTTGGATCCTCCTCCTACCAGCGTTGGATCCTCCTCCTACCAGCGTTGGATCCTCCTCCTACCAGCGTTGGATCCTCCTCCTACCAGCGTTGGATCCTCCTCCTACCAGCGTTGGATCCTCCTCCTACCAGCGTTGGATCCTCCTCCACCTGCGTTGGATCCTCCTCCTACCAGCATTCTCCTCATCCCTTGCACTCACTGAAATCCTGCTTTAATTTGTTCTCTGAGAGATGCTCCATTTCTCTGTTGGTATCATTGAACTCTCGACTCCATTTGTCTTTCCTAGTCAACATTTCTTGCAGTTCTTCCAGTTTCACTTGCTGCATCCCTTCTCCTTCTCTTCCTCTCTGCTACAGCTCTCCTGCTTTCTGTTACACTCTGTATAGTTCTTGTTCTGTGCTGTGTGCAGCTCACAGAGTAGCCATTCTGAAGTCATTTTCCCTCCCCAGGATTCCCTATTGGTGCGCATGCATATAACCATGATGCTCACACATGCACGGACAGATGGACAAGGCATAATATCATGCGAGCCATCACAGGGAAGAGCCATCACAGGAAAGAGCCATCACAGGAAAGAGCCATCACAGGGAAGAGCCATCACAGGGAAGAGCCATCACAGGGAAGAGGAAAACTTGGAATTTGTGATCTGTGTATCTACCAATGTTATCAGCAGCACCAGTGTCAGCGAGTTCAAGGGCAGAGAGTGGATATTATTCCCTCTTCTCCGACTCCTAAACTCACCTCTTCCAGAGGCCGGCTATTTGCATCTGGAGGAGGAATGCTTGCACGTGGGTTGGAAGGACCCCAATCAGGCCTCCTGGCACCGATGGGGTTATCTAACTGAACAAGTATTATCCTTGTAACCCCACCCACCCCAAAAATCTATGTATTTACCGTACCTTAAGCTATAAAAAATATGAATGGGTACCCCGCCTTAAATAGCGTGGGCTTATGTAAACTGGCAGTGGTCGTCATAATGAAGAGAATGTTTGATCGAGAGAATGCGAATGCCCGCTAGCAGAAAAGCTGGCCTGGCTGCGCTAGTGAGAACGTGTTGCACAGTTTATTAATAGATATTGTAATCCCTTACCAGATAGCAGAACAAACCAGCCTGAAATAAGACAAACAACAAACCCAGACCCTAGTAACCCCCGCATGCCCCCCATAACCACTCCCCCCCCCCCCCCCCCCACACACAGGCCCTCCCAAACCAACCCTAATAAGCCTTCATGCAAAAAATAAATAATAAATATATAATTAAGTTTGCTGCAGAGGGTGAACAGGCTGCATGGCTGACGGAAAGGATAGTGGACATGTTACTCTGCATCAGCATGCTCTAGCTTTTTTCTCCTTCGCTCGCTACGCAATTGCTCATGTTAATTACTAGCAGTCATATTAACCAAACTAATAAAAAGAGCAGACAGAGAGACTGCAGACCTCCACCACTCCCAACAATTTAATTTGTGGGCCATCATAGCCAATGGGAAAGATGCATGCGCTGGCATATCCCACCCCTAATTAAAAAAAAAAATCCCACACCACCAAATGTCGTGCTATTTCTGCCAACGGTGGCTTCTAGCAACATATCTCTGTTCAATGGCTTGTTCCTAGACCCATGCTTGACCTGCCCGTAAAATTTCATGAGAATCCATCCATATGTTTTTGTGTAATCCTGCTAACAGGCACACAAACCAACCAGGGTGAAAGCATGACCTCCTTGGTGGAGGTGATAAGTTAAAATATATATAAATAGCAGAAACAAGGATAATCCACACACCCACTTTAGGACACACTCTTACGTAATGTGCTTGGCTGTGTCAACTTCAGGTACATGATTACCCTACACCTACCTTCCTAGTAGTCCAAGGATTATCCTATACCTACCTACCTAGAAGTCCAGGGGTTATCATACACCTACCCACCTAGTAGTCCAGGGGTTATCCTATACCTACCTACCTAGTAGTCCAGGGGTTATCATACACCTACCTACCTAGTAGTCCAGGGGTTATCATATACCTACCTACCTAGTAGTCCAGGGGTTATCCTATACCTACCTACCTAGTAGTCCAGGGGTTATCCTATACCTACCTACCTAGTAGTCCAGGGGTTATCATATACCTATCTACCTAGTAGTCCAGGGGTTATCCTATACCTACCTACCTAGTAGTCCAGGGGTTATCATATACCTATCTACCTAGTAGTCCAGGGGTTATCATACACCTACCTACCTAGTAGTCCAGGGGTTATCATATACCTACCTACCTAGTAGTCCAGGGGTTATCCTATACCTACCTACCAAGTAGTCCAGGGGTTATCATATACCTACCTACCTAGTAGTCCAGGGGTTATCCTATACCTACCTACCTAGTAGTCCAGGGGTTATCATACACCTACCTACCTAGTAGTCCAGGGGTTATCATATACCTACCTACCTAGTAGTCCAGGGGTTATCCTATACCTACCTACCTAGTAGTCCAGGGGTTATCATATACCTACCTACCTAGTAGTCCAGGGGTTATCATACACCTACCTACCTAGTAGTCCAAGGGTTATCCTATACCTACCTACGGACCTACCTAGTAGTCCAGGGGTTATCCTATACCTACCTACCTAGTAGTCCAGGGGTTATCATAGGGCGCAGTCTTCCTCTGTGGCCTGCTAGTGTGCAGTCTTCCTCTGTGGCCTGGCTAGTGTGCAGTCTTCCTCTGTGGCCTGCTAGTGCGCAGTCTTCCTCTGTGGCCTGACTAGTGCGCAGTATACCTACCTACCTACCTAGTAGTCCAGGGGTTATCATATACCTACCTACCTACCTAGTAGTCCAGGGGTTATCATACACCTACATGTACCTACCTAGTAGTCCAGGGGTTATCCTATACCTACCTACCTAGTAGTCCAGGGGTTATCCTATACCTACCTACCTAGTAGTCCAAGGGTTATCCTATACCTACCTACCTAGTAGTCCAGGGGTTATCCTATACCTACATGTACCTGCCTACCTAGTAGTTCAGAGGTATCCTATATTTACCTATGTAGTAGTCAAGTGGTTATCCTATACCTACCTACCTACCTAGTAGTCTAGGATATCCTTACCTACATGTACCTACCTACAGTAGTAGTCCAGGGGTATCCTATATTTACCTATTTAGTAGTCCAGTGGTTATCCTATACCTACCTACCTACCTAGTAGTCTAGGATATCCTTACCTACCTACATACTGTACATAGTCTAGGATATCCTTACCTACATACCTAGTAGTCTAGGATATCCTTACCTACATACCTAACAGTCGAAGAAGGGAAACCCAATTTATACAAGGCCACTACAGCAGCCCCCCCGAGGCCAATGTTGTGCTGGAGGGCAACCTTGGCCCCGGCTACTTGGCGCTTGTCCGCCATCCCCCTGAGTTGCCAGCAGAGCTCGCTGCACTGTGCCAGTCCTGTGGCTCCTAAAGGATGGCCCTTGGAGATGAGCCCCCCGCTGGGATTGATCACATATTTCCCCCCATAGGTATTGTCCCCTCGGTCCACCATCTCTCCAGCCTTGCCTATGAACACATACATATATTCAGCACATTATACAGTGATGCAATAAGTTGCAAACATATGTGAACATGATGATATTCCGCCCTCCACCAAGTTCCCCTTCTCCCAACATCCCTCCCCCCAAACACCTATCCATTCCTCCAATAACATCTCCTTCCATTAACATCACCCTTTCACAACATTGCCCCTCTCTCTTTCAACAAACATCCCTCCCCAAGGTTTCTCTCCCCCCATTCACCGACATCACTCCTCACCTTCAAACCACCTCCTGTACCCAAATCCCCCTCCCACCACTCAACAAACATCCCGCGTCACTTTCAAATCTCCCCCTTCCCCTAATCTCCTCACCACACCCAATACAGCCATACACAGAAAGCACGGAGTACGATGTGGTATCACCTCACCACACCCAATACAGCCATACACAGAAAGCACGGAGTACGATGCGGTATTTACTCCCTCAAGATTTTGGCTAAATGCTCTCGTCTTCATCAGGAATAAGCACGGCCAGAGCATCTCTGTAGCTGAAACATTGAGTGAGTGAATTTAAAGTCGACGATTGAAAAAGTCATTGTCAACTGAGAGTTCATTGAGGAAAAAGGTGTGGTCTGCAAAACTCACCACCAGGTGATGTCTGTAGTGTCTCCCTGAGCACCAGGTGATGTCTGTAGTGTCTCCCTGAGCACCAGGTGATGTCTGTAGTCTCCCTGACCACCAGGTGATGTCTGTAGTCTCCCTGAGCACCAGGTGATGTCTGTAGTCTCCCTGAGCACCAGGTGATGTCTGTAGTCTCCCTGACCACCAGGTGATGTCTGTAGTCTCCCTGAGCACCAGGTGATGTCTGTAGTCTCCCTGACCACCAGGTGATGTCTGTAGTCTCCCTGAGCACCAGGTGATGTCTGTAGTCTCCCTGAGCACCAGGTGATGTCTGTAGTCTCCCTGAGCACCAGGTGATGTCTGTAGTCTCCCTGAGCACCAGGTGATGTCTGTAGTCTCCCTGACCACCAGGTGATGTCTGTAGTCTCCCTGACCACCAGGTGATGTCTGTAGTCTCCCTGACCACCAGGTGATGTCTGTAGTCTCCCTGACCACCAGGTGATTTCTGTGGTGTCTCCCTGAGCACCAGGTGATGTCTGTAGTCTCCCTAAGCACCAGGTGATGTCTGTAGTCTCCCTGAGCACCAGGTGATGTCTGTAGTCTCCCTGACCACCAGGTGATGTCTGTAGTCTCCCTGACCACCAGGTGATGTCTGTAGTCTCCCTGACCACCAGGTGATGTCTGTAGTCTCCCTGACCACCAGGTGATGTCTGTAGTCTCCCTGACCACCAGGTGATGTCTGTAGTCTCCCTGAGCACCAGGTGATGTCTGTAGTCTCCCTGACCACCAGGTGATGTCTGTAGTCTCCCTGACCACCAGGTGATGTCTGTAGTCTCCCTGAGCACCAGGTGATGTCTGTAGTCTCCATGAGCACCAGGTGATGTCTGTAGTCTCCCTGAGCACCAGGTGATGTCTGTAGTGTATCCCTGAGCACCAGGTGATGTCTGTAGTCTCCCTGACCACCAGGTGATGTCTGTAGTGTCTCCCTGAGCACCAGGTGATGTCTGTAGTCTCCCTGACCACCAGGTGATGTCTGTAGTCTCCCTGAGCACCAGGTGATGTCTGTAGTCTCCCTGAGCACCAGGTGATGTCTGTAGTCTCCCTGAGCACCAGGTGATGTCTGTAGTCTCCCTGAGCACCAGGTGATGTCTGTAGTCTCCCTGAGCACCAGGTGATGTCTGTAGTCTCCCTGAGCACCAGGTGATGTCTGTAGTCTCCCTGACCACCAGGTGATGTCTGTAGTCTCCCTGAGCACCAGGTGATGTCTGTAGTCTCCCTGAGCACCAGGTGATGTCTGTAGTCTCCCTGAGCACCAGGTGATGTCTGTAGTGTCTCCCTGAGCACCAGGTGATGTCTGTAGTCTCCCTGACCACCAGGTGATGTCTGTAGTCTCCCTGAGCACCAGGTGATGTCTGTAGTCTCCCTGAGCACCAGGTGATGTCTGTAGTGTCTCCCTGAGCACCAGGTGATGTCTGTAGTCTCCCTGACCACCAGGTGATGTCTGTAGTCTCCCTGAGCACCAGGTGATGTCTGTAGTCTCCCTGACCACCAGGTGATGTCTGTAGTCTCCCTGACCACCAGGTGATGTCTGTAGTCTCCCTGAGCACCAGGTGATGTCTGTAGTCTCCCTGAGCACCAGGTGATGTCTGTAGTCTCCCTGAGCACCAGGTGATGTCTGTAGTCTCCCTGAGCACCAGGTGATGTCTGTAGTGTATCCCTGAGCACCAGGTGATGTCTGTAGTTCTCCCTGACCACCAGGTGATGTCTGTAGTGTCTCCCTGAGCACCAGGTGATGTCTGTAGTCTCCCTGAGCACCAGGTGATGTCTGTAGTCTCCCTGAGCACCAGGTGATGTCTGTAGTCTCCCTGAGCACCAGGTGATGTCTGTAGTGTATCCCTGAGCACCAGGTGATGTCTGTAGTCTCCCTGACCACCAGGTGATGTCTGTAGTGTCTCCCTGAGCACCAGGTGATGTCTGTAGTCTCCCTGACCACCAGGTGATGTCTGTAGTCTCCCTGAGCACCAGGTGATGTCTGTAGTCTCCCTGAGCACCAGGTGATGTCTGTAGTCTCCCTGAGCACCAGGTGATGTCTGTAGTCTCCCTGAGCACCAGGTGATGTCTGTAGTCTCCCTGAGCACCAGGTGATGTCTGTAGTCTCCCTGAGCACCAGGTGATGTCTGTAGTCTCCCTGACCACCAGGTGATGTCTGTAGTCTCCCTGAGCACCAGGTGATGTCTGTAGTCTCCCTGAGCACCAGGTGATGTCTGTAGTCTCCCTGAGCACCAGGTGATGTCTGTAGTGTCTCCCTGAGCACCAGGTGATGTCTGTAGTATCCCTGACCACCAGGTGATGTCTGTAGTCTCCCTGAGCACCAGGTGATGTCTGTAGTCTCCCTGAGCACCAGGTGATGTCTGTAGTGTCTCCCTGAGCACCAGGTGATGTCTGTAGTCTCCCTGAGCACCAGGTGATGTCTGTAGTCTCCCTGAGCACCAGGTGATGTCTGTAGTCTCCCTGACCACCAGGTGATGTCTGTAGTCTCCTTGACCACCAGGTGATGTCTGTAGTCTCCCTGAGCACCAGGTGATGTCTGTAGTATCTCCCTGAGCACCAGGTGATGTCTGTAGTCTCCCTGAGCACCAGGTGATGTCTGTAGTGTCTCCCTGACCACCAGGTGATGTCTGTAGTCTCCCTGAGCACCAGGTGATGTCTGTAGTGTCTCCCTGAGCACCAGGTGATGTCTGTAGTCTCCCTGAGCACCAGGTGATGTCTGTAGTCTCCCTGAGCACCAGGTGATGTCTGTAGTATCTCCCTGACCACCAGGTGATGTCTGTAGTCTCCCTGAGCACCAGGTGATGTCTGTAGTCTCCCTGACCACCAGGTGATGTCTGTAGTGTCTCCCTGAGCACCAGGTGATATCTGTAGTCTCCCTGACCACCAGGTGATGTCTGTAGTCTCCCTGACCACCAGGTGATGTCTGTAGTCTCCCTGAGCACCAGGTGATGTCTGTAGTCTCCCTGAGCACCAGGTGATGTCTGTAGTGTCTCCCTGAGCACCAGGTGATGTCTGTAGTCTCCCTGACCACCAGGTGATGTCTGTAGTCTCCCTGAGCACCAGGTGATGTCTGTAGTGTCTCCCTGACCACCAGGTGATGTCTGTAGTCTCCCTGACCACCAGGTGATGTCTGTAGTCTCCCTGACCACCAGTTGATGTCTGTAGTCTCCCTGACCACCAGGTGATGTCTGTAGTGTCTCCCTGAGCACCAGGTGATGTCTGTAGTCTCCCTGACCACCAGGTGATGTCTGTAGTCTCCCTGAGCACCAGGTGATGTCTGTAGTCTCCCTGACCACCAGGTGATGTCTGTAGTCTCCCTGAGCACCAGATGATGTCTGTAGTGTCTCCCTGAGCACCAGGTGATGTCTGTAGTCTCCCTGAGCACCAGGTGATGTCTGTAGTCTCCCTGACCACCAGGTGATGTCTGTAGTCTCCCTGACCACCAGGTGATGTCTGTAGTCTCCCTGAGCACCAGGTGATGTCTGTAGTCTCCCTGACCACCAGGTGATGTCTGTAGTCTCCCTGAGCACCAGGTGATGTCTGTAGTGTCTCCCTGAGCACCAGGTGATGTCTGTAGTCTCCCTGACCACCAGGTGATGTCTGTAGTCTCCCTGACCACCAGGTGATGTCTGTAGTCTCCCTGACCACCAGGTGATGCCTGTAGTCTCTCTGACCACCAGGTGATGTCTGTAGTCTCCCTGAGCACCAGGTGATGTCTGTAGTCTCCCTGAGCACCAGGTGATGTCTGTAGTCTCCCTGAGCACCAGGTGATGTCTGTAGTATCTCCCTGAGCACCAGGTGATGTCTGTAGTCTCCCTGAGCACCAGGTGATGTCTGTAGTCTCCCTGAGCACCAGGTGATGTCTGTAGTCTCCCTGAGCACCAGGTGATGTCAATAGTCTCCCTGACCACCAGGTGATGTCTGTAGTCTCCCTGAGCACCAGGTGATGTCTGTAGTCTCCCTGAGCACCAGGTGATGTCTGTAGTCTCCCTGAGCACCAGGTGATGTCTGTAGTCTTCCTGACCACCAGGTGATGTCTGTAGTCTCCCTGACCACCAGGTGATGTCTGTAGTCTCCCTGACCACCAGGTGATGTCTGTAGTGTCTCCCTGAGCACCAGGTGATGCCTGTAGTCTCCCTGAGCACCAGGTGATGTCTGTAGTCTCCCTGACCACCAGGTGATGTCTGTAGTCTCCCTGACCACCAGGTGATGTCTGTAGTCTTCCTGAGTACCAGGTGATGTCTGTAGTCTCCCTGACCACCAGGTGATGTCTGTAGTCTCCCTGAGCACCAGGTGATGTCTGTAGTCTCCCTGAGCACCAGGTGATGTCTGTAGTCTCCCTGACCACCAGGTGATCTCTGTAGTCTCCCTGAGCACCAGGTGATGTCTGTAGTCTCCCTGACCACCAGGTGATGTCTGTAGTATCCCTGAGCACCAGGTGATGTCTGTAGTCTCCCTGACCACCAGGTGATGTCTGTAGTGTCTCCCTGAGCACCAGGTGATGCCTGTAGTCTCCCTGAGCACCAGGTGATGTCTGTAGTCTCCCTGAGCACCAGGTGATGTCTGTAGTCTCCCTGAGCACCAGGTGATGTCTGTAGTCTCCCTGACCACCAGGTGATGTCTGTAGTGTCTCCCTGAGCACCAGGTGATGCCTGTAGTCTCCCTGACCACCAGGTGATGTCTGTAGGGTCTCCCTGACCACCAGGTGATGTCTGTAGTCTCCCTGAGCACCAGGTGATGTCTGTAGTCTCCCTGAGCACCAGGTGATGCCTGTAGTCTCTCTGACCACCAGGTGATGTCTGTAGTCTCCCTGAGCACCAGGTGATGTCTGTAGTCTCCCTGAGCACCAGGTGATGTCTGTAGTCTCCCTGACCACCAGGTGATGTCTGTAGTCTCCCTGAGCACCAGGTGATGTCTGTAGTCTTCCTGACCACCAGGTGATGTCTGTAGTGTCTCCCTGACCACCAGGTGATGTCTGTAGTCTCCCTGAGCACCAGGTAATGTCTGTAGTCTCCCTTAGCACCAGGTGATGTCTGTAGTCTCCCTGACCACCAGGTGATGTCTGTAGTCTCCCTGAGCACCAGGTGATGTCTGTAGTCTTCCTGAGTACCAGGTGATGTCTGTAGTCTCCCTGAGCACCAGGTGATGTCTGTAGTCTCCCTGACCACCAGGTGATGTCTGTAGTCTCCCTGAGCACCAGGTGATGTCTGTAGTCTCCCTGACCACCAGGTGATGTCTGTAGTGTCTCCCTGACCACCAGGTGATGTCTGTAGTCTCCCTGAGCACCAGGTGATGTCTGTAGTCTCCCTGACCACCAGGTGATGTCTGTAGTGTCTCCCTGAGCACCAGGTGATGTCTGTAGTCTCCCTGAGCACCAGGTGATGTCTGTAGTCTCCCTGACTACCAGGTGATGTCTGTAGTCTCCCTGAGCACCAGGTGATGTCTGTAGTCTCCCTGACCACCAGGTGATGTCTGTAGTCTCCCTGAGCACCAGGTGATGTCTGTAGTCTCCCTGAGCACCAGGTGATGTCTGTAGTCTCCCTGACCACCAGGTGATGTCTGTAGTCTCCCTGAGCACCAGGTGATGTCTGTAGTCTCCCTGACCACCAGGTGATGTCTGTAGTCTCCCTGACCACCAGGTGATGTCTGTAGTCTCCCTGACCACCAGGTGATGTCTGTAGTCTCCCTGACCACCAGGTGATGTCTGTAGTGTCTCCCTGAGCACCAGGTGATGTCTGTAGTGTCTCCCTGATACATAATATGGTCTGATTCTAAACTTCAGACAATGAGCTTAATCCTTGCAGCATCAAAGTGCAGCCACTCTCACTGTTTGTGCCACACGCTCTGAATAGAGTGATGGACAACTTTTGCCTTTCCAACAGCTTCTAGGAAATACAATACCCTCATGCTGTTGTTGATGTTGTTGTTGTTGTTATTGGTGGTGCTGGGGAGGTGGGGGTTGTTCAGGAACCTCAGGGAAATCACCTGAAGAATGACATCTGCCTGAACTACAAGCCATGACCAGCCATGACCAACAAAGTTAATTAAGCAGATCAGCGAATTGATCTTTGTACTACACATGAAATATTTGACCACACCCTTTCCTCGTTAAACTGCACTCACTTGTATAAGAAAACCTAAACGACCAAAGCCATTTAGGTTGCTGCAGTGTACCTGTGACCCCATCATCACAACAGAGGGAATGCTTATCTGCTAGGTCCAGAGTTAGGCACCCACTAGCAGTAGTCACCTCATGGCTAGGGTAGGCACACACCAGCAGCAGTCACCTCATGGCTAGGGTAGGCACCCACCAGCAGTAGTCTCCTCATGGCTAGGGTAGGCACCCACCAGCAGCAGTCACCTCATGGCTAGGGCAGCAGCAGTCACCTCATGGCTAGGGTAGGCATCCACCAGCAGTAGTCACCTCATGGCTAGGGTAGGCACCCACCAGCAGCAGTCACCTCATGGCAAGGGTAGGCACCCACCAGCAGTAGTCACCTCATGGCTAGGGTCACCTCATGGCTAGGGTAGGCACCCACCAGCAGTAGTCACCTCATGGCTAGGGTAGGCACCCACCAGCAGCAGTCACCTCATGGCTAGGGTAGGCACCCACCAGCAGCAGTCACCTCATGGCTAGGGTAGGCACCCACCAGCAGCAGTCACCTCATGGCTAGGGTAGGCACCCACCAGCAATAGTCACCTCATGGCTAGGGTAGGCACCCACCAGCAGCAGTCACCTCATGGCTAGGGTAGGCACCCACCAGCAATAGTCACCTCATGGCTAGGGTAGGCACCCACCAGCAGCAGTCACCTCATGGCTAGGGTAGGCACCCACCAGCAATAGTCACCTCATGGCTAGGGTAGGCACCCACCAGCAATAGTCACCTCATGGCTAGGGTAGGCACCCACCAGCAGCAGTCACCTCATGGCTAGGGTAGGCACCCACCAGCAGCGGTTACCTCATGGCTAGGGTAGGCACCCACCAGCAGCAGTTACCTCATGGCTAGGGTAGGTACCCACCAGCAGCAGTTACCTCATGGCTAGGGTGGGCACCCACCAGCAGCAGTTACCTCATGGCTAGGGTGGGCACCCACCAGCAGTAGTCACCTCATGGCTAGGGTAGGCACCCACCAGCAGCAGTCACCTCATGGCTAGGGTAGGCACCCACCAGCAGCAGTCACCTCATGGCTAGGGTAGGCACCCACCAGCAGCAGTCACCTCATGGCTAGGGAAGGTCTCATGAAGTGCTAGAACCACCACAGCTAGAACTAGGGCCAGGGCTAGATGTTGGTCAAAAATGGTGGACCAATTCTGACCACAGAGCATTTCTCTCTCTCTCTCTGTGTGTGTGTGTGTGTGTATATGCGTGCACGACACTCTCATTTGTACCTGGAGCACAGAGACCCAGAGCTTCGTAAGAGATGAGCTCGTTGGACGAGAAGCAGTCATGCAGCTCCACCACATCCACATCTTGTGGGCCCAGCCCAGCCTTGTGGTAGACAGCCATGGCAGCCTTCTTGGCCATATCAAAACCAACCTGAAGATGCATGGAGACACACAAACAAGGATTATCACAAGAATAAACTGCTAGAAATGAATGCAAGGAGTTGATTGTGTGGCAAACTGAAGCCAGCCATTTGTCTGCCTATTACGTGCACATTTGTGAGAAGTATGCATGCAAATATAATACATATTACATATTCCTGTCTCCACCTCCATTCGTAGTTCTGCTCCTCCATGATGGATCCAAGGGCGCCATGGGTTCCCCATCTTTCCCCCCCCCCCCCCCCCTCCTCTCTCTAAATCCTGGATCTGCCCCTGTCCATTAATGTGAGCTAAAATTTACACCAGTTTGATGCTTATATTGGCAACAAGTGATTTGGTTCCTGATCCCCACTAAAATTCCATTGATTATCCCCGGGGATGGAACATACCCTCCTCCATGAAGGCAAGCATGCTTGAGCTCAGGTACTTGGCTGCTATCTCCTCCCGGCACGTAGTGGGGGTCACATTGCTGCTTGCCTTAACTGCGGCACTAGCTCTATGCATATACGTATGACCTTATTTCCCATAATTATGACAGTCTGCCGAGTGACGACAGTCTGCCGAGTGACAACAGTCTGCCGAGTGACAACAGTCTGCCGAGTGATGACAGTCTGCCGAGTGACGACAGTCTGCCGAGTGACGACAGTCTGCCGAGTGACAACAGTCTGCCGAGTGACGACAGTCTGCCGAGTGACGACAGTCTGCCGAGTGACGACAGTCTGCCGAGTGACGACAGTCTGCCGAGTGATAACAGTCTGCCGAGTGGTAACAGTCTGCCGAGTGGTGCTTCCCACCAATGCAACAACAGTTCATGGCTGTACCCTGGGGGGACCTGCAAGTGCATCTTCTGGGAAGCAAATGCTTCCACACTGTGAATCTTCCTGCTTCCATGTCGAGGGTGTTTCTGATCGGCTGCTTTGCGCTAATTCCAATAAGCCAGGTTGCCTTCAGCAAGGAGGTGGAGTTGAGTGCGGATAGACAGGTGTATCCCGCAGAACATGTCATTGAGCGTCTCCCCAAAACTCCACTGCTCTGACAGCATTACCAACTCTGCCAGCAGGCTTGCCACTGGTTCTCCTTGTCTCTCTATGTGGGAGTGCATGTGGAATTGCTGGACCACATGTAGAAGATCGTTTTGCCTGAGAGTGATTTGTCATCAGCGCAACTAAATCTCAACAAAGCTCTTCTCAGATGGCGTCTGTAGAGTTGAGATATCTTGAGATATCTTTGGTGAGTTCAAGGGTCATATACTCTCAGGAGGATTTCTCTTTGCTTGCTCTCTGACTAATTCAAAATCAGGAAGGTACAGGGTTGCAATAAGCACAAGCACCTGCCCATGTGACTGTATTAATAGATAAAATGCATGGCAACATGACCACATGTACGTGCCCACTACGCACAACTTGTACATGCCCTGCAACAGTGAAGTGGCTGGTCCTGAATGTGCAGATTGGAATACGGATATGGCAGAGAGAAGGGGTGGGGGTTATCAAGAGTACATAAGCAGCTTTCCCTTAGTGAGCCTTAACAGAATTATCATTTGAAGTGCTGAAGGAAAGGCTGAGCAGAAGCTGACATTAATAACCTTCAGGGCCAGGTCACTGCTACTTTCATTACTACTTTTCAACTACTGCCACTCCGGTGTGCATCAACACATCAATCCCAACTAAGCTCGTCTATCAAGGGTGCAGTTAGTTCTTGCTGCACACCAGTTTTTATTGAAATGGTCTAGGAGCTAGAGGTCAAAGACTGCCCGTAACTTTCGTTATGAATTTTGGACGTGAAAAATTATCTTCAAAGTTCATTTTTTTAATTCTAGAAAACAAGCTCCTTCAATTGTTCATATTTTTACAGAATGTTGTTGGCTGTCAATTCCCCAAGCCTAGTTGCTGTATGCTTACCCATGATGGCGCACAGCACTGATATAATACAAAGTGACTGTTACTTTTATTACGTATTGTTAAAGTTTATGAATAGAGATATGTACAAAACATCACTGCAGGGAGGGGGTGCAGCAAGGTTGCATGATTGAGGGGGCGAGGGTGATACCAAGGTGGGCCGCAAGGTTGCATGATTGAGGGGGCGAGGGTGAGACCAAGGTGGGCCGCAAGGTTGCATGAGGTGGTGGGTTGGCGCAATAATAAGGTGCAATAATTGGGCTGAAAGTTTGGACACAAACTTAGTTCCACTCCTCAAGACTCTTTGCTATTTGTCATTGGCCCGAGCAAATGGCCACAGGAGCTGAGCCTGCAGAGAATGTCCTCTCTGGGTACTGGCAGTCTGTCAGGTTTGGAGGGCCAGTTCCACCTTTTCAGCATGCAACTCTTCATGAAATTGATCAGAACATGTGTAGGGACCCTACACTGCTTCCTGCCGTACACAGCTGCCAAGAACTCTCTAGCTTTGAGTTTAGAGGTTAAAAAATTCTCATCAACATCCACCTCCACCTCCATGTCCTGCTGCTGTTGCTGGTTGGCATGGAGAGCTCCTGTGCCAGCTGAGCGTGTATGACTTCTCCATCAGCACTGCACAGGCAATGATAATCCCGCATTCAAGCGACTGCTGGAGGTGCATCCCAGAAAGCTCATGTGAAGCGCATGTCATCATTTGACTTGTTGATCTCTGCCTCATTCATCACTGCAACCTTCAACATATTAGATGCGGCTGCAGCAAAAGATAAAGCATCCCTAACATGCGCCTGCCACGCATTCACCCTGTTGTGGACATGCCACTTTACACTGCCGCCAGTCTCCTGGCAACTGGACCTTGGCCATGCGAAGTTATGAAGCAGTTCCACGTAATGTTGAGGGAGGTCATCTGCCTCCTCAAGTTTATCTGAGCTGATGTGCCATCTGACCAGATAGACAGTTTAGTTACATCATCTGATAGCCGGTTGAGGGGATTGTTCAAATATGGGCGGATGGACAATTTTGAGTGATCACTAGAATCAGAACATATGTGCCCCCCATATGTGCCCCCCCCCCCCCCCCCATACCATAACGAGGTGCATTTATACATGCTATAGAGTGCATACACAGAGAACTGAAGTATTTGTTTAAAGGAAGAAAAAAGGGACTTCAAGACAAATCTTCAGCATTTTAATGAAGTCAGCTGAAAACACAATACACAGCAGATGCTATTCTTTACCATGTTTCTACTGAAGTACACACACACACACCACACAGACACACACACACACCACACACACACACTCACACACACTTAACTCTTGCGACAATGGTTAACTGCACACAACACACACAAAACCTGGGAACTGCTAGTAATCAGGTAAACCAACTGAATATTCACATCTTTGCAGCTCAAGCATACAACAGCTGAGCCTGGCTCTGATTGCAACAACATAAGCATGTTTATTGTGCTGATGATCATTTACCAGTTATTATGAACTGAGAAACAGAATAGTAGTCGCATAATTTGGACTGTACTGGTAGAAAATATTGTAACGAATGGAGTTATGGTACATGTACATGTGTGCAAATCATGTGTGTGTAGGGAGAGAGGGTGTAGGGGGAGAGGGGAGAGAGGGGGGAAGTAGAGAGAAGATAGAGGTACATACATGACAACAAAATACATTTCACATGTTTTGACATTTTTGGTGCTGCTGGTTTATCGATTCAAGGCTTGATGGAAGTGTTTAGGTCTGCTGGTTTACTACCTTAGTGAAGGATTCAAGGCTTGGTGGAAGTGTTTAGGTCTGCTGGTTTACTACCTTAGTGAAGGATTCAAGGCTTGATGGAAGTGTTTAGGTCTGCTGGTTTACTACCTTAGTGAAGGATTCAAGGCATGCTGGAAGTGTTTAGGTCTGCTGGTTTACTACATTGTACCTTAGTGAAGGATTCAAGGCTTGATCGAAGTGTTTAGGTCTGCTGGTTTACTGCCTTAGTGAAGGATTCAAGGCTTGATGGAAGTGTTTAGGTCTGCTGGTTTACTACATTGTACCTTAGTGAAGGATTCAAGGCTTGATCGAAGTGTTTAGGTCTGCTGGTTTACTACCTTAGTGAAGGATTCAAGGCTTTGATGGAAGTGTTTAGGTCTGCTGGTTTACTACCTTAGTGAAGGATTCAAGGCTTGGTGGAAGTGGTGTTTAGGTCTGCTGGTTTACTACCTTAGTGAAGGATTCAAGGCTTTGATGGAAGTGTTTAGGTCTGCTGGTTTACTACCTTAGTGAAGGATTCAAGGCTTTGATGGAAGTGTTTAGGTCTGCTGGTTTACTGCCTTAGTGAAGGATTCAAGGCTTGATGGAAGTGTTTAGGTCTGCTGGTTTACTACCTTAGTGAAGGATTCAAGGCTTGATCGAAGTGTTTAGGTCTGCTGGTTTACTACCTTAGTGAAGGATTCAAGGCTTTGATGGAAGTGTTTAGGTCTGCTGGTTTACTACCTTAGTGAAGGATTCAAGGCTTGGTGGAAGTGGTGTTTAGGTCTGCTGGTTTACTACCTTAGTGAAGGATTCAAGGCTTTGATGGAAGTGTTTAGGTCTGCTGGTTTACTACCTTAGTGAAGGATTCAAGGCTTTGATGGAAGTGTTTAGGTCTGCTGGTTTACTGCCTTAGTGAAGGATTCAAGGCTTGATGGAAGTGTTTAGGTCTGCTGGTTTACTACCTTAGTGAAGGATTCAAGGCTTGGTGGAAGTGTTTAGGTCTGCTGGTTTACTACCTTAGTGAAGGATTCAAGGCTTTGATGGAAGTGTTTAGGTCTGCTGGTTTACTGCCTTAGTGAAGGATTCAAGGCTTGATGGAAGTTTTTAGGTCTGCAGGTTTACTGCCTTAGTGAAGGATTCAAGGCTTTGATGGAAGTGTTTAGGTCTGCTGGTTTACTACCTTAGTGAAGGATTCAAGGCTTTGATGGAAGTGTTTAGGTCTGCTGGTTTACTGCCTTAGTGAAGGATTCAAGGCTTGATGGAAGTGTTTAGGTCTGCTGGTTTACTACCTTAGTGAAGGATTCAAGGCTTGGTGGAAGTGTTTAGGTCTGCTGGTTTACTACCTTAGTGAAGGATTCAAGGCTTTGATGGAAGCGTTTAGGTCTGCTGGTTTACTACCTTAGTGAAGGATTCAAGGCTTTGATGGAAGTGTTTAGGTCTGCTGGTTTACTGCCTTAGTGAAGGATTCAAGGCTTGATGGAAGTGTTTAGGTCTGCTGGTTTACTACCTTAGTGAAGGATTCAAGGCTTTGATGGAAGTGTTTAGGTCTGCTGGTTTACTACCTTAGTGAAGGATTCAAGGCTTTGATGGAAGTGTTTAGGTCTGCTGGTTTACTGCCTTAGTGAAGGATTCAAGGCTTGATGGAAGTGTTTAGGTCTGCTGGTTTACTACCTTAGTGAAGGATTCAAGGCTTTGATGGAAGTGTTTAGGTCTGCTGGTTTACTGCCTTAGTGAAGGATTCAAGGCTTGATGGAAGTTTTTAGGTCTGCAGGTTTACTGCCTTAGTGAAGGATTCAAGGCTTGGTGGAAGTGTTTAGGTCTGCTGGTTTACTACCTTAGTGAAGGATTCAAGGCTTGATGGAAGTGTTTAGGTCTGCTGGTTTACTGCCTTAGTGAAGGATTCAAGGCTTGATGGAAGTGTTTAGGTCTGCTGGTTTACTACCTTAGTGAAGGATTCAAGGCTTTGATGGAAGTGTTTAGGTCTGCTGGTTTACTACCTTAGTGAAGGATTCAAGGCTTGGTGGAAGTGTTTAGGTCTGCAGGTTTACTGCCTTAGTGAAGGATTCAAGGCTTGGTGGAAGTGTTTAGGTCTGCTGGTTTACTGCCTTAGTGAAGGATTCAAGGCTTGATGGAAGTGTTTAGGTCTGCTGGTTTACTACCTTAGTGAAGGATTCAAGGCTTGGTGGAAGTGTTTAGGTCTGCTGGTTTACTACCTTAGTGAAGGATTCAAGGCTTTGATGGAAGCGTTTAGGTCTGCTGGTTTACTACCTTAGTGAAGGATTCAAGGCTTTGATGGAAGTGTTTAGGTCTGCTGGTTTACTACCTTAGTGAAGGATTCAAGGCTTTGATGGAAGTGTTTAGGTCTGCTGGTTTACTGCCTTAGTGAAGGATTCAAGGCTTGATGGAAGTGTTTAGGTCTGCTGGTTTACTACCTTAGTGAAGGATTCAAGGCTTTGATGGAAGTGTTTAGGTCTGCTGGTTTACTGCCTTAGTGAAGGATTCAAGGCTTGATGGAAGTTTTTAGGTCTGCAGGTTTACTGCCTTAGTGAAGGATTCAAGGCTTGGTGGAAGTGTTTAGGTCTGCTGGTTTACTACCTTAGTGAAAGATTCAAGGCTTTGATGGAAGTGTTTAGGTCTGCTGGTTTACTGCCTTAGTGAAGGATTCAAGGCTTGATGGAAGTGTTTAGGTCTGCTGGTTTACTACCTTAGTGAAGGATTCAAGGCGTGCTGGAAGTGTTTAGGTCTGCTGGTTTACTGCCTTAGTGAAGGATTCAAGGCTTGGTGGAAGTGTTTAGGTCTGCTGGTTTACTACCTTAGTGAAGGATTCAAGGTTTGATGGAAGTGTTTAGTTCTGCAGGTTTACTACCTTAGTGAAGGATTCAAGGCATGCTGGAAGTGTTTAGGTCTGCTGGTTTACTACCTTAGTGAAGGATTCAAGGCTTGGTGGAAGTGTTTAGTTCTGCAGGTTTACTGCCTTAGTGAAGGATTTAAGGCATGCTGGAAGTGTTTAGGTCTGCTGGTTTACTACCTTAGTGAAAGATTCAAGGCTTTGATGGAAGTGTTTAGGTCTGCTGGTTTACTACCTTAGTGAAGGATTCAAGGTTTGATGGAAGTGTTTAGTTCTGCAGGTTTACTACCTTAGTGAAGGATTCAAGGCATGCTGGAAGTGTTTAGGTCCGCAGGTTTACTACCTTAGTGAAGGATTCAATGCATGCTGGAAGTGTTTAGGTCTGCAGGTTTACTGCCTTAGTGAAGGATTCAAGGCATGCTGGAAGTGTTTAGGTCCGCAGGTTTACTACCTTAGTGAAGGATTCAATGCATGCTGGAAGTGTTTAGGTCTGCAGGTTTACTGCCTTAGTGAAGGATTCAAGGCTTGGTGGAAGTGTTTAGGTCTGCTGGTTTACTACCTTAGTGAAGGATTCAAGGTTTGATGGAAGTGTTTAGTTCTGCAGGTTTACTACCTTAGTGAAGGATTCAAGGCATGCTGGAAGTGTTTAGGTCTGCTGGTTTACTACCTTAGTGAAGGATTCAAGGCTTGGTGGAAGTGTTTAGTTCTGCAGGTTTACTGCCTTAGTGAAGGATTTAAGGCATGCTGGAAGTGTTTAGGTCTGCTGGTTTACTACCTTAGTGAAAGATTCAAGGCTTTGATGGAAGTGTTTAGGTCTGCTGGTTTACTACCTTAGTGAAGGATTCAAGGTTTGATGGAAGTGTTTAGTTCTGCAGGTTTACTACCTTAGTGAAGGATTCAAGGCATGCTGGAAGTGTTTAGGTCCGCAGGTTTACTACCTTAGTGAAGGATTCAATGCATGCTGGAAGTGTTTAGGTCTGCAGGTTTACTGCCTTAGTGAAGGATTCAAGGCATGCTGGAAGTGTTTAGGTCCGCAGGTTTACTACCTTAGTGAAGGATTCAATGCATGCTGGAAGTGTTTAGGTCTGCAGGTTTACTGCCTTAGTGAAGGATTCAAGGCTTGATGGAAGTGTTTAGGTCTGCTGGTTTACTACCTTAGTGAGTCCTTCTTCAGAGTGCTTAGGAGAGAGAGAGCAGTGCTTTGGGACCCCCAAACCACTGACCTAGGTTTTACCCTCTAAAACGACATGGCCTGCACATGTGCATGCACACACACTCACCATTTTCATGCAGCTGTCTTCATCGAAGGTGCTGGTGAGGTCAGTGGCTAGCTCCATAGCCAGGATCTCCACGGCCTGTGCCTGCAGACCACGGCGCTTCACAAAGTCCTCACTACAGACCACCACAGCTGCACTCCCGTCAGATGTAGGGCTAGGCAGAGACATGTGTGTGTGTGTGTGTGTGTGTGTGTTAGAACTGTAGAGATGATGGTGGTGGTGATGATGGTGATAGTGGTGATCCAAGACTACTATAATTACATGTATATCATATGATTCAAACATCCATGCCTGCATCCATGCCCTGCATCCATGCCCTGCATCCATGCCCTGCATCCATGGCCTGCATCCATGCCTGCATCCATGCCCTGCATCCATGCCCTGCATCCATGCCCTGCATCCATGCCCTGCATCCATGGCCTGCATCCATGCCCTGCATCCATGGCCTGCATGCCCTGCATCCATGCCTGCATCCATGCCTGCATCCATGCCTGCACCCATGGCCTGCACCCATGGCCTGCACCCATGGCCTGCACCCATGGCCTGCATCCATGCCCTGCATCCATGCCTGCATCCATGGCCTGCATCCATGGAACTTTTTTTTATTACCTTAAACAATAATAATCAACCCCTCCCCCCCCCCCCAAAAAAAACACACACACAACAACAACAACAACAACAACAACAAGAGATGTCTCACTAAATAAAAAATATTAATTAATAAATGATGACGAGTAAAAATTAAAAAATAACAAAAATAGATTACATGAACTCTCCATAAAAACAATCCCCCCAGCACCTCCAAACATAGCACCAGTAACAGCCCCTCCAAACATTGCACCAGTAACATCCCCTCCAAACATAGCCAGTAACATCCCCTCCAAACATAGCCAGTAACAGCCCCTCCAAACAGAGCACCAGTAACAGCCTCTCCAAACATAGCACCAGTAACAGCCCCTCCAAACATAGCCAGTAACAGCCCCTCCAAACAGAGCCAGTAACAGCCCCTCCAAACATAGCCAGTAACAGCCCCTCCAAACAGAGCCAGTAACAGTCCCTCCAAACAGAGCCAGTAACAGCCCCTCCAAACATAGCACCAGTAACAGCCCCTCCAAACATGGCACCAGTAACAGCCCCTCCAAACATAGCCAGTAACATCCCCTCCAAACATAGCCAGTAACAGTCCCTCCAAACATAGCCAGTAACATCCCCTCCAAACATAGCCAGTAACAGCCCCTCCAAACAGAGCTCCAGTAACAGCCTCTCCAAACATAGCGCCAGTAACATCCCCTCCAAACATAGCACCAGTAACATCCCCTCCAAACATAGCCAGTAACATCCCCTCCAAACATAGCCAGTAACAGCCCCTCCAAACATAGCCAGTAACATCCCCTCCAAACATAGCCAGTAACAGTCCCTCCAAACATAGCCAGTAACATCCCCTCCAAACATAGCCAGTAACAGCCCCTCCAAACAGAGCACCAGTAACAGCCCCTCCAAACATAGCTCCAGTAACAGCCTCTCCAAACATAGCTCCAGTAACAGCCTCTCCAAACATAGCGCCAGTAACATCCCCTCCAAACATAGCACCAGTAACATCCCCTCCAAACATAGCCAGTAACATCCCCTCCAAACATAGCCAGTAACAGCCCCTCCAAACATAGCCAGTAACAGCCTCTCCAAACATAGCCAGTAACAGCCCATAGCACCAGTAACAGCCCCCCTGCATCCCTGGCTCTATATAAAAGACTTGAGAGACACCAAGCAACTCCATATGGTCCACATGTACCAACACTGCAGCTTGGTGAGGGGGAAGTAGACCATGGCCGATGCTTTGATCTGGTCCAGACTGTACTCATCCCGGAACTGGGAATTGGGGTTGTTGACCGAGTGAAGGTGATTCTTGTACGCTATCTTCGCAAAGTGGTCTTCCGTGGTCCCTGCACGAGAAAGTCACACAAGCACAGGGAGCATGTGTGGACTACGAACAATCCCTCGCATAGCCGTATGCCTGAGCATGTCGGAGTATGTACATAAGTCCAATGTGTCATCATAATAGTTAAGTCAAAATAACTGAAATAAGGGAGGTGTCTCTGCCTCACCACCGCTTGGAAATGAACTACCAGCGAGATTAATAATTTACGTACGTCTTCCAACCCCCATTAAATTTTTTATTTCACAAACCCTAACCCCCTCCCCTCCCAGTTTATAAATAATCCAAAAGAAACACTGTTCACAGTTAACATATTAATCAATCAATCAATCAATCAATCAATCAATCAATCAATCAATCAATCAATCAATCAATCAATCAATCAATCAATAATAAATAATAAATTTAAAAAGGCTTAACTTGTGTGCTCTCTATTGAGGTGCTAAACCTGTAGGTAGAGGGTGTACACAAGTCACATGAGTGTAGGTAGAGGGTGTACACAGGTCACATGAGTGTAGGTAGAGGGTGTACACAGGTCACATGAGTGTAGGTAGAGGGTGTACACAGGTCACATGAGTGTAGGTAGAGGGTGTACACAGGTCACATGAGTGTAGGTAGAGGGTGTACACAGGTCACATGAGTGTAGGTAGAGGGTGTACACAGGTCACATGAGTGTAGGTAGAGGGTGTACACTAGGTCACATGAGTGTAGGTAGAGGGTGTACACAGGTCACATGAGTGTAGGTAGAGGGTGTACACAGGTCACATGAGCGTAGGTAGAGGGTGTACACAGGTCACATGAGTGTAGGTAGAGGGTGTACACAGGTCACATGAGTGTAGGTAGAGGGTGTACACAGGTCACATGAGTGTAGGTAGAGGGTGTACACAGGTCACATGAGTGTAGGTAGAGGGTGTACACAGGTCACATGAGTGTAGGTAGAGGGTGTACACAGGTCACATGAGCGTAGGTAGAGGATGTACACAGGTCACATGAGTGTAGGTAGAGGGTGTACACAGGTCACATGAGCGTAGGTAGAGGGTGTACACAGGTCACATGAGTGTAGGTAGAGGGTGTACACAGGTCACATGAGTGTAGGTAGAGGGTGTACACAGGTCACATGAGCATAGCTAGAGGGTGTACACAGGTCACATGAGTGTAGGTAGAGGGTGTACACAGGTCACATGAGTGTAGGTAGAGGGTGTACACAGGTCACATGAGCGTAGGTAGAGGGTGTACACAGGTCACATGAGTGTAGGTAGAGGGTGTACACAGGTCACATGAGCATAGCTAGAGGGTGTACACAGGTCACATAAGCCAGAGACTCAGATCTCATGAAATACATGAGGCACCAGAGACCTACTGTACCTGCCAAAAACAATCTGAAGAAGACATGAGGACCTTCTATTTGTGCGTGTATATAGTGTTGCCATAGTCACATAATGAACAAGAGAAATCCACTAATGATGAGTGCAAATGCAAACAATGACTGTTATTAGAGGTCACATTCCCCGGCCAAACTCACCATATTTCTCCATGTGCTCCCTGCCTGCAGCCCCGAACATCTGAGGGGCGATTGGCACTTGAGGGGAGATCCCGTGCTTAGAAGAGGCCAGCACCATAGCGTGATTTTCCACTGGGTTGGTGCGCTCTGGAAACTTCAGGACAAAGTACACACAATCCATGAAGTACATGATGTATACATACATACAGCACTTGAGTAAGAGCACAACCTTCAGCCCCAAACAACAAAGAATATTGTGCATGTATGTAAGTGTGTCCATGCATGTACATATGAATACATGCATGTGTGTGAATGTATATGTACATGTATGTACATGTGTGTGTATCATGTGTATATGTGATGTACGTACATACATACATATGTACATATAACTGTATGTATGTATGTGTGTATGTTTGTGTGTATGTATGTATATGTATGTATGTGTGTATGTTTGTGTGTATGTATGTATATGTGTGTATGTATGTGTGTTATGTATGTATGTATTTTGTGTGTATGTATGTATATGTGTGTATGTATGCATGTGGTCTGTATGTATGTATATGTGTGTATGTATGCATATGTGTGTATGTATGTGTGTGTTATGTATGTATGTATTTTGTGTGTATGTATGTATATGTGGTCTGTATGTATGTATATGTGTGTATGTATGCATATGTGTTATGTATGTGTGTATGTATGTATGTATGTGTGTATGTATGTATGTGTGTGTTATGTATGTATGTATTTTGTGTGTATGTATGTATATGTGTAGGTATATGTATGTATGTATATGTGTTATGTATGTATGTATATGTGTGTATGTGTGTGTATGTATGTATGTGTATGTGTGTGTTGTATGTTGATGAATCATGGCCACTGCTATGGATAGTGTACCTTAGAGCCAAGACTTCCTCTCTCCATCTTCTCGAAGCCGAGAGCTAGGATGCAGTCTGCCAAGCCTCCCTCTACCAACTGCTTGGCCAGGAACAGTGCAGTGGAGCCCGTGGCACAGTTGTTGTTCACCTGGGTGGAAGGGGAGAGAAGGGGAGAGATTATGAGGTAAGAGGGCGTGAGGGGTAAGGGGGTAGGGAGGGAGGGGGAGGTTGAGGGAGCAGGTGAGAAGGGAGGAACAGAAACAAAGAATGAGTTGGTGAGGTTACTAAGAGGAAGAATGACTTGGCCAAAGCAGAAGAGAAAGAATACCACACCTGCCCAGCAATGCCTTGAACACTAGAGCCACCTACAAGGTTGTTCTAGTAACTTTGACGGGACTCACAGTTAAGTATGATGCACATGGTTGTTGTTCTGGGACAGATGATGGCCACCACTGAACATTGCTCAAGAAGAGCAAGGGAACAAGTGAGAGAGAGGGAAGCAAAAACAACCCCCCCCCCCCTCCCTACTTTAACCCATACTCCTCCACTTGATAAACAGTAAAGGTGCTCAAGCCAAGAGGCTTTGCTCTCCAGAAATACTCCGAGTGTGCAGACTAGCAGAAGTGGTCCAGAGCATTCATATATATAATACACACTCCATACACAGTCCAGTGCTGCTTCAAGGCAATGCTCTGCTCTGGACCTTGATTCACATAATGCTCAGATTATTATTTGTTTATTACTGGATACATGTATCCCCCCCCCCCCCCCCCCCCCCCCCAATATTGGGCAAGTACGCCCTCTACCTGGCAGCTTCTTTCTTAGAGAGAATACGTGGACTGTATTTCACTATTACAACTTGCAATGAAATAAAACTGCAATTTTTGAGAGTACCAACACTACCTATATAGTCTCCATAGCCAGGCTCTGGAAGCTATAGTCTCCATATCCAGGCTCTGGAATCCAGGCACTGGAAGCAGCGCTACCTATAGTCTCCATATCCAGGCTCTGGAAGCAGTGCTACCTATAGCCTCCATATCCAGGCTCTGGAAGCAGCGCTACCTGTAGCCTCCATATCCAGGCTCTGGAAGCAGCGCTACCTATAGCCTCCATATCCAGGCTCTGGAAGCAGCGCTACCTGTAGCCTCCATATCCAGGCTCTGGAAGCAGCGCTACCTATAGCCTCCATATCCAGGCTCTGGAAGCAGCGCTACCTATAGCCTCCATATCCAGGCTCTGGAAGCAGCGCTACCTATAGTCTCCATATCCAGGCTCTGGAAGCAGTGCTACCTATAGCCTCCATATCCAGGCTCTGGAAGCAGCGCTACCTATAGCCTCCATATCCAGGCTCTGGAAGCCTATAATCTCCATGGCCCTGGAGGCACAGAGGAGGTGTGGTGTCCATATTACATTTGGCATGACATAATGAAATGCAGCAAGTAAACTAAAAATGCTGACTAGACGAGAATAAAACTGTCTATGGCGACCAGACAGTTGTTTATAGTCATGCTTGCATCAGAGTTTGAGGGTCCCGGCTGGAGAGACTAGGCACCAACTGGTCCCAACCTGCGAGGACTCACTGCACTAAGAATGTCAAGGGAGGTCTCACTGCACTAAGAATGTCTTATTACAATACAGGCTCTTGTACTTATAAAATGCCAACTAAACATCCGTCACAACAGATTGTTTAATTTTAATTTTATCGTCTCATCATCACTTCTCCCAATGTCAAGCAAGCCCCCTCACATTGTATATAGGGATGCCCGTCAGTCCCAGCTGGTAGACTGCCTTCTGGCCACACGTGGAATCACCTGCAAGCAAAATCATCAACAAAAATTCAGTTTTTAAAGGGTTATAATACTTTTAAATACTTTAAAAAAATATCCCAATCAAGAAGAAATCAATTACATAGGCATCCACACAGATGCTGATTAAAGTGAGGTTAAAGTTGCAGTATACACCTCATTACACGAGTCAGAGTGGAACATGGCGAGCTGTTTCATGAGCAGGCAGGTCTGTCAGTGAGAGTGGAAATACAGCGTGCGAGTGAAATGACTTGCCGTATTCTACGACGAGTATGATAAATGGTTTATTCTAGACTTGATATTCTCATAATAATTACTAGACTTCATATAAATAGCTCTAGTATAGACTCACTGCATCCCAAGTCAAGTGTGATAAATGGTTTATTCTATACTTGATATCCTCATAATAATTACTAGACTTCATATAAATAGCTCTAGTATAGACTCACTGCATCCCAAGTACAGTGTGATAAATGGTTTATTCTAGACTTGATATCCTCATAATAATTACTAGACTTCATATAAATAGCTCTAGTATAGACTCACTGCATCCCAAGTCATGTGTGATAAATGGTTTATTCTAGACTTGATATCCTCATAATAATTACTAGACTTCATATAAATAGCTCTAGTATAGACTCACTGCATCCCAAGTCATGTGTGATAAATGGTTTATTCTAGACTTGATATCCTCATAATAATTACTAGACTTCATATAAATAGCTCTAGTATAGGCTCACTGCATCCCAAGTCAAGTGTGATAAATGGTTTATTCTAGACTTGATATCCTCATAATAATTACTAGACTTCATATAAATAGCTCTAGTATAGACTCACTGCATCCCAAGTCAAGTGTGATAAATGGTTTATTCTAGACTTGATATCCTCATAATAATTACTAGACTTCATACAGGGTTGTATACAGAAATTTTGCCAAGGGGGATCGAACTTGAGATATGGAAAAATAAGGGGGGGCGGAGAGCCTGGATGGTGCGGAAAGGGGACGTGCACCCTGGGCTTCCGCGTGGAGTACGAAAGTGTTTTACCCACAGGTATTTTTGCAGTACTAACTGTATATATAGCTGCTACTTATGATGGCATGCACTTTTTCTAAAATCTTTATTACAACATTCCATCTTAAATATTTGCTGAAGTTGCATGCTACGGCAATCAGCATATATAGATTAGATATAGTCACTTGTCACTCGTATAATGGAGGTGGGCTTTTGTGAAATCGAATTATGTTGCATTCCATGCATTTTCTTACAAAATCATGGACAACAGGTTTCATACACAATTTTTCTCTAGTTCTCTAGGGGGGGGGGGGGGGGGGGGGGGGGGGGTGGAAATGGTTGGTCACTTGGTGCCCTAATTTTTGTTAATATTTTCTTAACATGTTCATAAGCCATAAAAGGGGTCTGGGGGGAAGATCCCCCCATATTTTTTTTTGCTTTTACAATGTCTGAGGATAGCTATTTTGACTGACTACCAATGGCATTATGCTATACCGAACTATGGCTAGACTGTATATATTTCTCATGATATTGTAGCTGCTTGGAAAAAGGAGAGCATGTGTCATGACACGATGACATCACACACCACCACGTGCTCTCCTTTGTAGGTTTGTCACTTCTTTTGTTTCTCCTTCTTTCCCACTCCCTCTCTCTCAGTATTTTTAACTCAGTCCATTATGTCATGGTCTTCAAGTCTAATCTTAGACATGATGTCATCACACGCCACCACGTGTTCTCCTTTGTAGGTTTGTCACTTCTTCAGTTCCCTCCTTCTTTCCCACTCTCTCTCAGTATTTTTAACTCAGTCCATTATGTCATGGTCTGAAAGTCATCACACACCACCACGTGTTCTCCTTTGTAGGTTTGTCACTTCTTCAGTTCCCTCCTTCTTTCCCACTCTCTCTCAGTATTTTTAACTCAGTCCATTATGTCATGGTCTTAAAGTCTCTATAAAAGAAACCTTACTAGCTGATTTCTCTTCATATTAATATGGATATTCGCTCATACTTTGCAAGTACTTCTCAAGCCTCTTCTCATGCTAATAGCAGCGATAGCGAAGATAGCAGAACAGATAGCTCTGAGCATGTCGAGGCATCTAGTCCTAGCCTTAGTCCTCCACCTTCAAAGAAAAGCAAGCAAATCAAACACCGCTCTTCTGTATCCACGAAGAGAAAATACTCTAAGAGCTGGGAGAAAGATTTCAGTTGGCTCTATTATGACGAGGATAGCGATGGTGCCTTTTGCAAGGTTTGCAAGCAATCTGGTCTGCAGCGTACTGGAGGAGTGTGGGTCACACAACCTTGCAGAAATTGGAAGAAAGCTGTTGAAAAAATGAAAGCTCATGCGAGAAGTGACTTCCATATCCATGCAACTCAAGCTCTTTTTGCAGCTAAAGGAGCAGCCAAAGGTGGAACAGTTGTACAGCAACTCCAGAATGTTTTAGCTCGCAAAAGAGCTCAGAACAGAGCTGCAGTGAAGTGCCTGATCCTACTCACTCATTTTCTTACGAAAGAACAAGTTGCACATTCGACAAAATTTGAGAAGCTGGTTGACGTGGTGGTTCGATGTGGCAGCCAACATTTGAAGCAATTCTTAGAAACTGCACCAAGAAATGCTGTGTACACATCAAGATTGGCTGTGGTTGAATTCATCGAATCATTGGGGACATGGGTGGAGGAGTCGATTCTGAAGCGACTTCAAAAGGCACCTATGTACAGCCTCATGGCAGATGAGTGCACAGATGTCACCAACGTAGAAGAATTGTCTGTGTTTTGCCGCTGGGAGGAAGATGGTGTACCAGTAGAGTGCTTTCTGGAGCTTATTCCATTGAAGAAGGCTGATGCAGAGACCATCTATTCTAATCTCATCGATTGTTTAAAGAAGAAAGGTCTACAAGTCGGAAGAATAGTTGGATTGGGATTTGATGGAGCTGCAACTTTTTCTGGACGAAAGACCGGGGTTCAGGCACGTATCAAGAAACATACTCCTCACGCTCTGTTTATACACTGCCACTGTCACTTACTGCAGTTGGCTTGTGTGCAAGCTGCCAATAAAACTCCTGGAATTGCTCATGTTTACAGAACATTGACTACTCTTTGGAAGCATTTTCGCAATTCCCCCAAGCGAGCAGAGTGTCTGAAGGAGGTACAGCACGTTCTTGAACTTCCAGAAATGAAAGTGATCAAGCCATCTGACACACGCTGGCTGGCACATGAAAGGTGTGTCAAAGCTGTCAAAGCAAGTTATTCTGCAAATGTAATCACCATTGGGAACATCTACGAGACGTCCCACGAGCCAGAAGCTCTTGGAATCCATGGTGCCCTCTGCAAATTGTCTACGATTGCAGCTATATATTTGCTTGATTTCACTCTACCACAAGTAGCCAAGCTCAGCAAAGCACTTCAGGCAGAGCAGCTTGACCTCTCGTTGATATCATTCCTTGTTGATGCTACTGTTAAATCCTTGGATGATGCAGTTTTGCCTGGAGCGAACTGGGTGTTGGAGCTTCTTGAAAACGTTGAAGACTTGAAGTCATCTACAAAGGTGTCTATTGACGCTGATAAAATACTTTCGTTCCAGAATGTTGTTGGTAAGCCTTTTGTTGCTGATTTAAAGGCCAACATAACAAGCCGATTTTCTTCATCCAACGCTGTTGTATCAGCATTGTCTATATTCGATCCACGGAAAGTTCCAAAACCAGATTCAGTATCTTTTCCCACTTATGGAGACACATCTGTTGAGAAACTGATTGCTCACTACGGAGAAGATAGAGATGCAGAAACATTGGATGGAGAAGAAACAGTGAAGACAGCCATGATTTCCACTGAAATACTTACAGAGTGGAAAACATTCCGCCAGCTGTTAGTCAAGCAACCACGGGATACTACTGCATCACAGCTGAAAGAACTTGTTTCAAACGACATGCTCAAGGCCATGTTTCCCAATTTGCACAAGATTGCCTCCATCTGCTTATCGATTCCAGTTTCTACTGCTTCTGTGGAGAGAAGCTTCTCACAGATGAAGATGATCAAGACTCGTTTGCGTAATTCTCTAAGTGACTGCAGCCTTTCTCACCTTATGAGGATTGCTATAGAGGCACCAGAAGTACTCTCTGAGAGCGACCTTGAAGAGATTGTGGACGTATGGCAGAGAAAACCAAGAAGAACCTCAGTTTGACATTCCTATCATTTGAACCTGATATCATAAGCTTATTACACCTTTCTTGTATTACACCTTTCTTGACATTATTTAAAAAAAAATCTCTAATTTCAAGGGGGGGGGGCGAGAATTATACAAGGGGGGGCGAATGCCCCCCCCCCCCCGCCCCCCCTAAATACACCCCTGCTTCATATAAATAGCTCTAGTATAGACTCACTGCATCCCAAGTCAAGTGTGATAAATAGACTTGATATCCTCATAATAATTACTAGACTTCATATAAATAGCTCTAGTATAGACTCACTGCATCCCAAGTCAAGTGTGATAAATGGTTTATTCTAGACTTGATATCCTCATAATAATTACTAGACTTCATATAAATAGCTCTAGTATAGACTCACTGCATCCCAAGTCAAGTGTGATAAATGGTTTATTCTAGACTTGATATCCTCATAATAATTACTAGACTTCATATAAATAGCTCTAGTATAGACTCACTGCATCTCATATCAAGTGTGATAAATGGACTTGGTATATTCATAATAATTACTACCCTGGTTAGTCGGCCTATCCATCATCAGTCAGTCGTTTGGTTGCGATTGCTACCACATGTCAGACATTTAAATCATTTTTAGACAGTATTTACAGCTTCACTATTGTAAACAAATTACAAATTCTTCCAAAAGAACTGCTTCCGCTGTCTTGGAAAATGTTTCCTTACTAGCTAAATGCACGTGCAGTTAACTAACCAGAGAAGAATATGAAGATCTAATGCCGTACCTACAGGATAATACTACAGTTATATATAGAGAGAGATGGATTGAATATTCTTCATTAGATGCCACTCTAATCAAGTGTCTTAATCAGTTTCTGTACCCTGCTTTGACTGTCGACCCTTTACCGTCCAGACTCTGTGGTGAGAACTGCAGCAGAGGATGATTGCAGCATCTGGAGCTCTCTTCTCAGACACTCAGAGGCTACCACGGAGGCAGCTGCTCACGGAGGAGCCTCCCTAATTCTTCCTGTCTTCCAGGTCCACTTTTCACCATTATTCTTTGTGTAGTCTCTCCTAGGCCAGTGCTGGACTGTATATCGACAGTACAGCAAAAAGACTTCTTCAGAATAAAATGAAAATAGTAGATTCCTCTTTTTGTCAGTTTGGTTGCAACATTTGCAAGAAACCAATTTTTAAAGAGAAGTAATTAGATGTTGTTGGCAATAGTTGCCCACTATTTTAGTTCTTCAGAATTGTCGCTACAGTGGCTGAGGCTACAAAACACACGCACCTTCCATACAACATCAGGACCTGGCACAATGTCACATAGAGAGGACGACCGCACGCTGGCTGGCATCGCTCACCCCTCCCATTCAGTAAAAGGCTCTGGGAACATTAGCATACTAAATTTAATCTAGAGTCTAGAGTAATTATTGGCTGTTCTACATAGCCGATTTCCTATGAAAAGATGTCAGTGTGGGAAGGGCCATGAAGGTGACATCCTAAACGGAGTCAACGGATGATATGTATTTACCGCATGTTCTGTTTGGGCTGTGAAGTTAACCTTTGCTCCCCCATACCTGGAGGCAGAAGGAAATTACATTCCGAACCTTTAACTCTACTCCATGCTAAAAGAACCGATGCAAAGCGTGTCATGAAGACCACGCAGACCCAAAGTATGATTACCACCTGAGAACAACTTTCCTAAGGGGGTAAAGGGCACCTATGTGACACCAAACCACACCTACATGTAGATGAAGGAACAAATATTGGGCCACTCTGTATTTTTGCGACGTCGATCATGACTCTGTTTGTAAGTCAAAGATAACAACACTTTGTTTTTAACATGAAGAATATTAACATGAAGAATAAATGGACCGTTTATGGTACATTACTGTACACTATGGTAAGATTACTATAACCCTATGGTAAGATTACTATAACAATATGTTATGATTACTACAACACTATGGTATGATTACTACAGTAAGATTACTACAACACTATGGTATGATTACAACACTATGGTATGATTACAACACTATGGTATGATTACTACAACACTATGGTATGATTACTACAACACTGGTATGATTACTACAACACTATGGTATGATTACTACAGTAAGATTACTATAACACTATGGTATGATTACTACAACACTATGGTATGATTACAACATTATGCTATGATTACAACACTATGGTATGATTACTACAACACTATGGTATGATTACTACAGTAAGATTACTATAACACTAAGGTAAGATTACTATAACAAGATTACTATAACAATATGGTATGATTACTACAACACTATGGTATGATTACAACACTATGGTATGAGTACTACAACACTATGGTATGATTACTACAGTAAGATTACTATAACACTAAGGTAAGATTACTATAACAAGATAATGACACTATGGTTACAACACTATGGCAAGATTACTATAACAATATGGTATGATTACTACAACACTATGGTAAGATTACTACAACACTGGTATGATTACTACAACACTATGGTATGATTACTACAACACTATGGTATGATTACTACGGTAAGATTACTATAACACTAAGGTAAGATAACTATAACAAAATTACTATGACATTATGGTATGATTACTACAACACTGGCAAGATTACTAAAACACTATGGCTACGGTAAGATTATTATAACACTAAGGTAAGATTACTGTAACAAGATAACTATAACACTATGGTAAGGTTGCTATCACTAAGGTATGATTGCTAGAGCACTAAGGTAAGATTACTATAACACTGTGGTAAATTACTATAACACTATAGGATTATACAGCATACGCCCACCTCTTACTGAAACTAACCCATCCTTACCATAACAGTAACCCACAACGACTTGGTTAATGTCTGAATAAGACACCCCAGCATCTGTCAGAGCCTTGGTTGCTAAGCGACGAGGTGATGGGGGAAGAAAACAAAAATGTGCAGTCATTATTATAGTACAAGGAAGAGGAGAGAAAGAGCGTGTGCAGGAGTGAGGATAGCAAGGGATATGACATTCCACTTTAGGTGACGACAGAGAACAGTGCACAGATTTAGTTGAAGAGACCCAGTCTTGCAATGGTCACAGCCTTTACACACTAACATATATGCTCCTGCAGAAACACTGCACTAGCCACAGGCATACATCAAAGGTTTAAAAAACAAACATTCACTTTATCCACTCCCCCTCCCTCCCCCCCCCCCCCCCCCCCTACCCCCCCCCTCCCCTCTCACACACACACAAACAACAAACCACTTTTTCTAGTCGATGTTCAAGAACATGCTTTGCAGTACCTGCTTCCTTGGCCATGACCGGATAATCAAAATCGTCACGTCTCCCTGGCTTCTCAAACTGAGGAGGCACACCAACAAATTGAGGATTAATAAGAATTGAGGTCAATGTTGAGGGAAATGGAACTCATTAATGAAGTTTCATAGCACTACATGTGCACATGTTACTATGGGAGGTTTTAATCCAACACTCAACTTCCTAACATGCCCACTAGTTCAACACTATGTGTATATATATATATATATATATGGAGACCGTCCAACTTTCTAAACACTCCAATAGGATTTGTCATAGTAGTAAGTAATTATCCCTTGTACTATAGGGATGCACTATATATTATTTTCATATCTCCTTACAGATGAGTGAACCAAGTCAGTGACTGTCCAAGCGAAGAATGCAAGCGAAGAATGCATAGTATACAAACATTAAACAATCAAGGCAACCAGTATTTCTACAATTGCAACTTCTCTCTGTAAGACTCAGACTGTCTAACTTTCTAAACACTCCAATAGGAATTTGTCATGGTAGTACCTAATTACTCTTTGTATAATATATATGATAGGGATGTACTCTATATTATTTTTATATCTCCTTACAGAAGAGTGAACCAAGTCAGTGACTGTACATCTGACTTAGCCAATCTGTGTCTAGGGTTATCTTAAAAAACTTTCCCCCCCGTTTTCAATGCCGTGCATATAATCTTATGCTGTACTGCTATAACTTCACTGCTCAGTCTCACACGAGATGTGAGAAGTTCATGATGTGGTTCATAGTTGCAGCACTCTTCAGTAATGAAGTTAAACATTACATTTGTTGCTTCTCTCTAGCCTTTATAGCAGCTTCACCGTGTCCCAAACTAAATTTAGCTAAGGTAGAGGAAGTGACTCAGCAGTCAGAGCTTTTTGATGACTATTTCTTAAGAAATGTTTTAGTACAACAGTTCTCCACATTTCAAACTAACAGAACAAGTGGCACTATCCCCACCTTCTTCTTTACCTAAAAGGAACTGCTGTTCTTTCCGGACAGTAAAGGTCTCATTCCTCCATTCACTTCTTTATTGTTTTTTTAATAACTTTTTCCTGCAGCAGGATTCAGTATTGCTCTCACACTCCGACTCAGACCCCCCCCCTTCCATGTTTGGAAGCAGCTGTGACAATTGCATGGTGGGCTAATATTACATGACAGCATTTACTGGGTCATGTGCTGTCCACATGATTACTTTTATTGCTGAGTCAGTTTTTACTAGATAGCAGCTGGAACTTGAGGTTTCAAGCAAGTTTGAACCTTCCCCATAGAGAAGGCATCATGGTAACTGCTGGTGAGCAGCACGATCCCACCGAAAGTGGATAGTTAAGACACTCTGCATGCAGCAAGAGTCAATGTCTTTATCAAGACAGGTAATCAAAGCTCACCACCAAGCTATGAGCACTGAGGTCTCACAGCCTTGAGGGAAGCCTTCTACAAACATACTCTCAGTACGTTACATGTTGCTAATCCAATAGATTGCAGCTCTCACTGTTGCTAAAGATAAGCAGAGCAGAATAGAGTAAGTAAACCTTATCATGGTGTGGTTGTACGTGGACCAGTGATAATATGATACTGTGACTGTCTGCACTCTAGCAAACAGCTGCATGAAGGGGCGTGGATATGTCAGCCAGACAGACCGCTAGGTTCTTACTGTACCTTGGTCATTCCAACTCCAACAACGTAAACCTTCCCTCTGCTCGCCATCTTAGAGCCAGCTATATATGTACTGCAGTACGGATCAAGTTAGTGGAGACTTGAAGACAACGCAAAATTCGTCTGCGAGACCCTTCCCCTCTCCAATGTAGCCACACCCTTTTACACCCCTGTTTCCACACAAGGATGGTAAAGGATCGTTTGTTAAAAATTGGGATTCAGGAAACACGGCCAGATTACAGTTGGAGACGGAGGGAACTAGTTTACCTTGGGTTGCGAATGTATATGTGTTGTTAGCTAGTAGTTGATATGCAGAGGAACTGGTACAGATGTAAGTTTCATTTCTACATGAGGGGGGGGGGGCATCTCGTCGAAACAATACAATTTCAAGTTGATAATTGAGGTTATTATTATATAGCTGTAGCACTTTTCGGGAAAATTAATGATCCTGAAAAGTTCCTAGATGTATTTTAAAACCACCATTGTAGAACGTATTACACAAATTAGCTGGCTGTGTTTCACACTTGTGCACTGCATCCAAGTAACGCATTGCATGACGTGCAGCGGCTTTGATTATATATTCTGATGAAACTTGGCTCGTGTAAGTATAGGATAGCCTATACAAAAGAGTTGGTTATGCGCCTATGTAACCTCCGAGTTTGCGGTTACCCCGAGGCGAAGCCGAGAATGTAACAGCAAACGAGCTTATACTACATTGCGCACGCGCTAAACTACATCCGGTTAAAAGTGAAACACCTCTCTCACTCCATAGATGTGGCTTCCTACTCGAAGCTTGTAGCAGAGGTTACCGACATACGCTTCAAAGCTCTAGCTCTTTCATCCGCCATCCCCCATGCCGGCGATTGGCTGAACGTCACCCCCTCTCACGCTCTTGGTCTCCACCTACAAGACTGGGAGTTCAGATTGTGCTTGCAGTATTGGTTGGGTCTCCCGATGGTTGAGGAGGGTGCTAGATGCCCCATCTGCCAGGTTATTTGTGACTCCTTTGGGGACCACCAAGTAGGCTGTGGTGGTAACGGGGATCGTATCCACAGGCACGACTCCATCCGAGATGCTCTATTTTCTGCAGCTCAATCCGCTGCTCTTGCACCAAGGAAGGAGTTGCCCTCTCTCATTCCCGGAACCAACAGTCGTCCTGCCGATGTCTTCTTGCCCACTTGGAAGAGAGGTCAACCAGCTGCTTTAGATGTACATGTTATATCTACTCTTCAGGGCAGGACATTGAAGGAGGCTGCTGTCACTCAGGGACATGCCCTCTCCGTGGGAATCGAAAGGAAAATGGTAGCTCATTCTGAGGCATGCAGGGCTGTAGGTGTCACCTTCATTCCTATGGTCGTAGAGACTCTGGGGGGGTGGAGCGAGGATGCAGCCAAGGTTATTCGGGAGGTAGGACGCCTTCAAGGACATCGTTTGGGCATTCCTCCCTCAGAAGCTACTCGCCATCTGTTCCAAAGGCTATCGATTAACTTGTGGAAGGGCAATGCTACACTGTGGATCCGCCGCCTCCCAATTCGATCTCCGGAGGTAGATGGCGTGATTTAACTTTTAACTGGTTATATGTTTGTACACTTTTGTCTGTACACTTTTGTCTCATCCACTTTTGTATTGATTGAAAAAAGAAGAAAAAAAAGAAAGAAAAAAAGTTAAAAGTGTAGGTTACGCGCCTATGTACCCTACAGTTAATATTTTCCAACGGTTGTCGGTCAGCCTCTGGAGAGGAAATGCTACGCTCTGGCTTAGCCGCAACCCTCCAGTTGGGGCCGAGGTTGATGGAACTCTTTAGATTAATTATTTATTGTTCTTACTTACTTAAAAGGACGTTGTACTCTATACTGCATTGTATTGTCTGCATGTTCAATGTTCTGCTAAAAAAAACTAAAAAATAAAATAAAATAAAACAGTTATTAACCAATCAGATTAGCCACAGATGAGGTGATGTAGTATAAGTATAGGATAGCCTATACAAAAGAGTCGGTTATGCGCCTCCGAGTTTGCGGTTACCCCGAGGCGAAGCCGAGGAATGTAACAGCATACGAGTAGGTTACACTGGCGCATAACCGACTCTTTGCTATACTACATTGCGCATGCGCGAAACTACATGGCAACTAGAAATGGAAGAATTTTTTACTCAAGGCGCCCCAGCTATTGACAAAGTACTGCTAGATAAACACGCTAGATAAACACGCAGCTGAGTTGGAACAACTTCCTTCAACTGATAATCAAAAACTCCTTCAACTTTAGGGATTTATGAGCCCAGATATTTTACAGTGTTACGCGCAAACGAGTAGGTTACACTGCAGCACAGAACATCTATATAAATTATATCAAGTGAATATTATCATGACATTAAAGCTTCATGAACAGTGAACATTAATAGCTAAAGCGCAAACGAGTAGGTTACACTGGCGCGAGTGGAGTATACTTATACTACATTGCGCACGCGCTAAACTACATCCGGTTAAAAGTGTAGGTTACGTAACCTACAGTTATTAACCAATCAGATTAGCCACAGATGACGTGATGTAGTCTAAATAATTATTGTTACCTATAATTATAGCTAAATCTCAAATCATGTTCCTCTTTATTCCCATGCTCTTCCAATACCAGTGAGTTTTTATATATATAGTTCCTATCGCTTCAAGCTTCCCACGAGCGCACTAGCTTCAGTCAACTGGATGTACTCAATCATAGTCAAGCTACTGGACTTAGAGAAATTTGGCCATGTAGTAGTGAGAATTGACAACCCATCGAGGTTACCAAGTATTATGTATGGTGCAGCTACCCACTAGATGATTGGGAGGAACCGAGTCTCACTAGCACTCCGATCAGCCGTTGCTTGAGAATGAAACTCCAACTCAGGTTGAGACATACATGCATTAGCTATATATACATAAACATTTCGTGAACAACAGTAAATTCCAAATTAAGTTCCATCTATATATATATACATGTATATATATATATATAAACACAAAATCATTCATTACACAATTTGTTACGGATAGGAGCTTGTGAAAATGTATCACTTCACAGACACGCAGAATAAGCACATACATGCATAAACAAACAATCATGAAAAAGTACAAAAAAGATACTTCATTTGCGAATGATCATTTATCAACTAAAACAATTTAAAAAGTGCCAACTCATATGGCTTTGCTGTTCACAATTTAGTCTCGTCCTTGTTGCCTGTAAAATTTACGACATCAACTCCCGCTACTCTACCACTGGCATGTGCGATTTCTGGCTCCGACAGTGCGAGGGACCACTGCGGTGTGCCTGAAGAAAGGTCGACGTGAAATGGAGGTGAGGTGGAGGAAGACCCGTACTGAAATAGTGGTTTTTCAGTGCTCCCTAGGGGTTGATGATGTTCATTATGTTGAGGGGATGCCGTACTTCGGAGGGTGGCTGGCGTGGTGGTGAAGGTGGAGGAGGTGGCAATGGATTGGTTGTCATTGTTCAATTTCGAGCGAAGAGGTCTCCTATTGTCATCGTTCAATTTAGAGGAAAGAGGTCTGTTGTCATCGTTCAATTTAGAGGAAAGAGGTCCAAGTTGCTTTTTTGAGTAATGCTGCACGATGCCTACACCAAATGTGTCTCCGAGGACATTGACAGTCGTACGAAATCTATCTCTACAGTGAGAACAAACGAAAGAGAAAGGTTATGGCCGCAAGTTCATAAAGTGCATGGGTTCATAATGTGATTTCAACTCTTGCATGGTGCAGGAATTATTTTACTTTAGCGTCTATAGAGATGGACCTGGGGATTAAGAATGGCAGGACAGTTGACAATACTTCCATGGGAGGGGAGCACACTGGATGACACCAATTTGAGATAGGTTGAAGTAGGTTGACAACAGCTCTATGGGGACACACACTGGACCAACATGACACAGGGTGGAGGCAGGTTGAAGTAAATTAACAATAGCTCTATGAGGACACACACTGGATCAAAATGACACTGAGTGGAGGCCGGTTGAAGTAGGTTAACAATAGCTCTATGAGGACACACACTGGACCAACATGACACTGGGTGGAGGCAGGTTGAAGTAAGTTAACAATAGCTCTATGAGGACACACACTGGATCAACATGACACTGAGTGGAGGCAGGTTGAAGTAGGTTAACAATAGCTCTATGAGGACACACACTGGATCAACATGACACTGGGTGGAGGCTGGGTTGACAATAGCTCTATGAAGACACACTGAACCAACATCACACTGGGTGGAGGCTGCGTTGAAGTAGGTTAACAACAGCACACTGGACCAACATCACATTGATATGTACTATGTATGTATATATGCAAGCATGTAGATGTAGATATAAATGTCATGCAGAGATACCAGTGGACATCAGACTGACATTGCGAGAGAATTATTATACACACACTGTAAAAAGAAATAAGCTTAATGCACAACATCTTCTTACAAACACCAGTCTCCACATCCACTTCAAACTCTTAATCATTGGACGGACGGCTAATAAGTGGGTAGATATATTCCGTATCCTACCCCCAGATCCGTGTCTGGCAGTAAGGTGCACGAGTCGACTGGTTGTCATGTAAACATTGGCGTGACTTTGTCAGGCCACTTTGGCCCGGCCTGGCATAATTGAAGGTACATGTATGTGATTGATATGCGTTTGTTTTACTTGATAGTATTATAAATTTGTCATTAGGCATGGCATGGTAAAGCCTCGCCTTGTACAAGCTTGTCGACTAGAGATGATCCGTATCCCACCCAACCCTGCCTGATCTGCCTGATAACTAATTATACATATCCAACAAAAAATCCACTCATGTGTGCGTGTGGTATATTTGTTATTATGTGGTACTATTGACACATTGATTGCTATGCATTACATGTTCCTTATTGAGCATGCTCAGACTGAACTTCATGTGTACACAATACTACCATTTTTGTATTGCTATGACCAGTTCAAGAGTGTTAGGTCCACTTCACACAATGACCAGTTCAAGAGTGTTAGGACCACTTCTCACAATGACCAGTTCAAGAGTGTTAGGACCACTTCTCACAATGACCAGTTCAAGAGTGTTAGGACCACTTCACACAATGACCAGTTCAAGAGTGTTAGGACCACTTCACACAATGACCAGTTCAAGAGTGTTAGGGCCACTTCTCACACTGACCAGTTCAAGAGTGTTAGGACCACTTCACACAATGACCAGTTCAAGAGTGTTAGGGCCACTTCTCACACTGACCAGTTCAAGAGTGTTAGGACCACTTCACACAATGACCAGTTCCAAGAGTGTTAGGGCCACTCACAATGACCAGTTCAAGAGTGTTAGGACCACTTCACACAATGACCAGTTCAAGAGTGTTAGGACCACTTCACACAATGACCAGTTCAAGAGTGTTAGGGCCACTTCTCACACTGACCAGTTCAAGAGTGTTAGGACCACTTCACACAATGACCAGTTCCAAGAGTGTTAGGGCCACTCACAATGACCAGTTCAAGAGTGTTAGGGCCACTTCACACAATGACCAGTTCAAGAGTGTTAGGAACACTTCACACAATGACCAGTTCAAGAGTGTTAGGACCACTTCACACAATGACCAGTTCAAGAGTGTTCAGACAACTTCACACAATGACCAGTTCAGGAGTGTTAGGACCACTTCACACAATGACCAGTTCAAAAGTGTTCAGACAACTTCACACAATGACCAGTTCTAGAGTGTTAGGACCACTTCACACAATGACCAGTTCAAGAGTGTTGGACCACTTCACACAATGACCAGTTCAAGAGTGTTAGGACCACTTCACACAATGACCAGTTCAAGAGTGTTAGGGCCACTTCACACAATGACCAGTTCAAGAGTGTTAGGACCACTTCACACAATGACCAGTTCAAGAGTGTTAGGACCACTTCACACAATGACCAGTTCAAGAGTGTTAGGACCACTTCTCACAATGACCAGTTCAAGAGTGTTAGGACCACTTCTCACTATGACCAGTTCAAGAGTGTTAGGGCCACTTCTCACAATGACCAGTTCAAGAGTGTTAGGACCACTTCACACAATGACCAGTTCAAAAGTGTTCAGACAACTTCACACAATGACCAGTTCTAGAGTGTTAGGACCACTTCACACAATGACCAGTTCAAGAGTGTTAGGACCACTTCACACAATGACCAGTTCAAGAGTGTTAGGACCACTTCACACAATGACCAGTTCAAGAGTGTTCAGACAACTTCTCACTCTGACCAGTTCAAGAGTGTTAGGACCACTTCTCACAATGACCAGTTCAAGAGTGTTAGGGCCACTTCTCACAATGACCAGTTCAAGAGTGTTAGGACCACTTCACACAATGACCAGTTCAAGAGTGTTGGACCACTTCACACTATGACCAGTTCAAGACTGTTAGGACCACTTCACACAATGACCAGTTCAAGAGTGTTAGGACCACTTCACACAATGACCAGTTCCAAGAGTGTTAGGGCCACTCACAATGACCAGTTCAAGAGTGTTAGGGCCACTTCACACAATGACCAGTTCAAGAGTGTTAGGACCACTTCACACAATGACAGTTCAAGAGTGTTAGGACCACTTCTCACAATGACCAGTTCAAGAGTGTTAGGGCCACTTCTCACACTGACCAGTTCAAGAGTGTTAGGACCACTTCTCACAATGACCAGTTCAAGAGTGTTAGGGCCACTTCTCACACTGACCAGTTCAAGAGTGTTAGGACCACTTCACACAATGACCAGTTCAAGAGTGTTAGGACCACTTCACACAATGACCAGTTCAAGAGTGTTAGGACCACTTCACACAATGACCAGTTCAAGAGTGTTAGGACCACTTCACACAATGACCAGTTCAAGAGTGTTAGGACCACTTCACACAATGACCAGTTCAAGAGTGCTAGGACCACTTCACACAATGACCAGTTCAGGAGTGTTAGGACCACTTCACACAATGACCAGTTCAAGAGTGTTAGGACCACTTCACACAATGACCAGTTCAAGAGTGCTAGGACCACTTCACACAATGACCAGTTCAAGAGTGCTAGGACCACTTCTCACAATGACCAGTTCAGGAGTGTTAGGACCACTTCACACAATGACCAGTTCAAGAGTGTTCAGACAACTTCTCACTCTGACCAGTTCAAGAGTGTTAGGACCACTTCACACAATGACAGTTCAAGAGTGTTAGGACCACTTCTCACAATGACCAGTTCAAGAGTGTTAGGGCCACTTCTCACACTGACCAGTTCAAGAGTGTTAGGACCACTTCTCACAATGACCAGTTCAAGAGTGTTAGGGCCACTTCTCACACTGACCAGTTCAAGAGTGTTAGGACCACTTCACACAATGACCAGTTCAAGAGTGTTAGGACCACTTCACACAATGACCAGTTCAAGAGTGTTAGGACCACTTCACACAATGACCAGTTCAAGAGTGTTAGGACCACTTCACACAATGACCAGTTCAAGAGTGTTAGGACCACTTCACACAATGACCAGTTCAAGAGTGCTAGGACCACTTCACACAATGACCAGTTCAGGAGTGTTAGGACCACTTCACACAATGACCAGTTCAAGAGTGTTAGGACCACTTCACACAATGACCAGTTCAAGAGTGCTAGGACCACTTCACACAATGACCAGTTCAAGAGTGCTAGGACCACTTCTCACAATGACCAGTTCAGGAGTGTTAGGACCACTTCACACAATGACCAGTTCAAGAGTGTTCAGACAACTTCTCACTCTGACCAGTTCAAGAGTGTTAGGACCACTTCACACAATGACCAGTTCCAAGAGTGTTAGGGCCACTCACAATGACCAGTTCAAGAGTGTTAGGGCCACTTCACACAATGACCTGTTAGGACCACTTCACACAATGACCAGTTCAAGAGTGTTCAGACAACTTCACACAATGACCAGTTCTAGAGTGTTAGGACCACTTCACACAATGACCAGTTCAAGAGTGTTAGGACCACTTCACACAATGACCAGTTCAAGAGTGTTAGGACCACTTCACACAATGACCAGTTCAAAAGTGTTCAGACAACTTCACACAATGACCAGTTCTAGAGTGTTAGGACCACTTCACACAATGACCAGTTCAAGAGTGTTGGACCACTTCACACAATGACCAGTTCAAGACTGTTAGGACCACTTCACACAATGACCAGTTCAAGAGTGTTGGACCACTTCACACAATGACCAGTTCAAGAGTGTTGGACCACTTCACACAATGACCAGTTCAAGAGTGTTAGGACCACTTCTCACTATGACCAGTTCAAGAGTGTTAGGGCCACTTCACACAATGACCAGTTCAAGAGTGTTAGGACCACTTCACACAATGACCAGTGGCCCAGTCAAGGAGCTATGGTTGTTTAGAGCTAGAAGGGGAAAACATCTCCATGTACATGGAGAAAGTGCTTCTAAGTTGACGAAGTTGACGAAGTTGAAGAAGATAAGAGACTTATGTTTTGCTGACTGTCATTGGGGTAAGATTTATGGCAAGATTTATGGCATTATTTCGTACCACACTGGCTCCTACCCTGCCCCGAGACAAAAAATTTGACAAGCTGGTTGGCCCCTTGAAGACATATTTTGAACCGAAGTCTCTAATCATTGTGGAAAGGTACCAATTTTACCAGAGGACCCAAGAAGCTGGTGAATCTGTGCTGGACTTTGTTGCCAACTTGCATAAACTCACCATCACCTGCGACTTCAGAGCTTTCCTGGATCAAGCACTTCAGGATTGATTCGTTTACAGACTCAAGGCAGACACCTGAAAGTGTGGCTTAATGTGGCAAGATCCCTGCAGATCGCTCAAGGCAAGTCTGAGCATGGCAAGTCTGAGGGCTCTAGTTGGCTGTGGGTGCCACAGGTGAGGCAAGTCTGAGGGCTCTAGTTGGCTGTGGGTGTCACAGGTGAGGCAAGTCTGAGGGCTCTAGTTGGCTGTGGGTGTCACAGGTGAGGCAAGTCTGAGGGCTCTAGTTGGCTGTGGGTGTCACAGGTGAGGTAAGTCTGAGGGCTCTAGTTGGCTGTGGGTGTCACAGGTGAGGTAAGTCTGAGGGCTCTAGTTGGCTGTGGGTGTCACAGGTGAGGCAAGTCTGAGGGCTCTAGTTGGCTGTGGGTGACACAGGTGAGGCAAGTCTGAGGGCTCTAGTTGGCTGTGGGTGTCACAGGTGAGGCAAGTCTGAGGGCTATGGTTGGCTGTGGGTGTCACAGGAGTGGCAAGGCTGGCAATCCACTTGTCACAAATGTGGTAAGCAAGGCCCACATCTCTCTCGCCTGCAGAAGTACTCCACACACCCAACCAGTGCCCATGCCTCCCTAGGGTTCTTAATTACAATGGCCGATATATTCCGAATTGTTCCTCCATGACTCGCCCACTGACAGGGATGCCCGCCGGATGAGGAACGATGACTGCACTCGAGCTTCTTCATGCAAAGAACACTCTTGTATCCTCTAGAATTTTAGTGCATAAATAACTCGAGTTTTCCTCTAAAACTTGCAGGCATCAGCCTAGGGAGTAGGGGCCGTCATTTCTCATGTGATGGAGGATGGTAGTAATCATCTCATTGTGTTTGCCTCTCGTACTTCGAATACTAGTGAACAAAACCATGCACAAGTCATGAAGGAAGAAGCTCTTGCTCTCATCTTTGGGGTAAAGGAATCTCACTCCTTCATGTATGGTCGGAGTGCTGACCACAAGCCACTGACCACCACCCTGGAACCTAAATAGGGTATTGCACCATATTGGCTGCACGTTCGTAGTGTCTGGCCTTGGTGTTGGCTGCTTACAACCAGATCAAGTGTTTGGCCACAAGCTCAGGCTAATGCCGACAGCCTCTCAAGGTCACCATTGAAGTCCACAGTGTAAGATGACTAATTGTCTTGAACTTTTTGCAACTCGAGAGCTTGCCAGTCACCACAGAACAGGCAGGAGTAGCAACACAATGTTTCTGTCGGAAAGGTTTTTCACTTCAGGAAGGTTTTCACTTCAGGAAGGAAGCGTGGCCTAGCAAGGCACCAATAAATACCTCAACTACATACGCCCCTATTAGTTAGAAGGCAAGAGCTCACAGTTGAAGGAGACTGTTTACTATGTGGAATTCGTGCTGGATGAACTGCATCATGACCATCCTGGCATCACCAGGACGAAGGCTATAGCAAGGAGTTGCACCTGGTGGCAAGGGCTTGACAAAGCCATCGAGCAGCTGGCTAAAAGCTGTCGATCTTGTCAGTCTGTGAGAAGCATGCTCCTTCAGTGCCACCCTTGCAGCCACGGGCGAGGCCAGCCTAAGCCCTGCAAGTGTGTGCACCTTGATTTCGCAGGCCCTTCTCAAGGTTCCATGTTTCTGGTAGCTGTTGATGCTCATTCAAAGTGGCCGGAGATACACGTCATGAAAGAGACACTGTTGCGAATAAAACGACTATCGGCTTTTTAGCTCCAGAACAAGTGGTCGTGACAATGGGCAACAGGCTGTTTCTCAAAGACCTCACCATTTTCACCAAGTTAAACAGGATTGAACACATACGCAACGCTACCCACCACCCAACGGCATACGGGCTGGCCGAAAGCTTGGTTCAATCTTTCAAATCTGCTGTCCAAGTTAATGTGAACAATGGCGTCTCTCCCTCTCACAGCAGGTCTCAAACTATTTACTAACCATAACCATCTCAATAATCAATAGCCTTCATCAGGAACAATTATTATTCCTGGTGAAGGCTGGAGCATCTAGTCGAAATGTCGAGAGAATACAATTTCAAGTTGATTATTGAGGTTACTGTAATGTTATTATGTCAACTGAGATTTCATCGAGTATTCACTAACCTATCGCAGTTCTCCCCGTGCCAGGACAAGAGTCTCACCTTCCTCGCTTTTCCTGCAACGTCCAATCAGGACTAGACTATTAACTCTGTCCTGATCAAGAATCTCAAGTCTTTACTAAACAGGCTCAGGAAAAGGGTCAACATGGTCGTGAGAGAGGTGGGACTGGTTTCTTACCTTGTTGAGACTGTGGAGAGATGCTTGAGGAAGAGACACATTGATCTTTTGAGAGAGCTGAGTTCTTGATGACAGAGTTTTGAAACAGAGGTGCCTAAAGACTCACCAGTGATTTCGGAGTCGAGCGGACTATCCATATCTCCTCCACCTGCTGTGGACTTCTCATCCGGAGAGGCCCCCCACACCACTGGGTGAAGTAGCCCCCTGACCACTGCAAGTAACTTGGCTATATATGGACCTTTGTCGTAGTGTGGAGGGGTGTGGTATATTTGGTATATATTACATATATGGTATTATTGACACAGTGCTTGCTACACTGTATGCATTTCTTGTTCCTTATTGAGCATGCTCAGACTGAACTTCCTGTGTACAATACACTTTTGAAAATGCAAGCATTTGCATGTGTGTAGTTAGTGCTTGTACGACAACTTCAGGAGAATTAGTAGCACTTCTCAAGTTTAATATATAAAGTAGACTCCACAAAATATCCTATGTATTGCAACGACTAATCTATTTCTTGATTCAGCACTATAGAATCTGTTTCTCTGTTCAGTAAAACACCCAAGAATTGGAAAAGATTGTCAAGGGAATACACACACTTAAGAAGCAAAAAAAAACAGGAACTATTTATGATGCACGTGTCCATGAATACATAGCACGTCTGTATACTCGAGTAATAAACATGGTAAATATCAACATCTATGATTGGTTAGTTCTTAGTTCTGGTGTTACACCGAGTAACTTCCTGTAGGTGGCTACTTGACCATAAAAAACAAATAGTAAAAAATGAATTTACTAATGTACATTTACAAGACCCTTTACCTATTATAATGTATAATGAGGACCAATATTCTTCTAAAAATCAGTAATTATATTTGTAGTTCCACTATATCAATAGGTAAAGGGTCCTGTACAAGGGTCCTGTACATGTTTTGTAAATTCTTGTTTAATTTTTATTTTATTTATTCAATCAAATATATATTTTTGGTTCTTAAATACAAAACAAAACATTTTAGTCGTGTGTATATATACACAAGTACGTTGTGTAGTTAGCCTTCAAGCTGTGAAGTTAGCCTTCAAGCTGTGCTATAGAAACTTCTGTGGATACTCCGAGTGAGTTTTCACTAGTGGGCCTGTTTTGCTGGGCCAAGCCTACTCCAGTAGCATTTAATATAGCTTCAGCTGTGCATAGCAACTACAGCTTCTCAGCACTGTATTTAATGAAAGAGAGCTCTACCTGTAAGTAGCTAGGGTGGCTAACCTACCTGTAAGTAGCTAGGGTGGCTAACCCCCTACCTGTAAGTAGCTAGGGTGGCTAACCTACCTGTAAGTAGCTAGGTGGCTAACCTACCTGTAAGTAGCTAGGTGGCTAAGTAGCTAGGGTGGCTAACCTACCTGTAAGTAGCTAGGGTGGCTAACCTACCTATAAGTAGCTAGGGTGGCTAACCTACCTGTAAGTAGCTAGGGTGGCTAACCTACCTGTAAGTAGCTAGGGTGGCTAACCTACCTGTAAGTAGCTAGGGTGGCTAACCTACCTGTAAGTAGCTAGGGTGGCTAACCTACCTGTAAGTAGCTAGGGTGGCTAACCTACCTGTAAGTAGCTAGGGTGGCTAACCTACCTGTAAGTAACTAGGGTGGCTAACCTACCTGTAAGTAGCTAGGGTGGCTAACCTACCTGTAAGTAGCTAGGTGGCTAACCTACCTGTAAGTAGCTAGGTGGCTAACCTACCTATAAGTAGCTAGGGTGGCTAACCTACCTGTAAGTAGCTAGGTGGCTAACCTACCTGTAAGTAGCTAGGGTGGCTAACCTACCTGTAAGTAGCTAGGGTGGCTAACCTGTAAGTAGCTAGGGTGGCTAACACCTGTAAGTAGCTAGGGTGGCTAACCTACCTGTAAGTAGCTAGGTAGCCTACCTGTAAGTAGCTAGGGTGGCTAACCTACCTGTAAGTAGCTAGGTGGCTAGCCTACCTGTAAGTAGCTAGGGTGGCTAACCTACCTGTAAGTAGCTAGGGTGGCTAACCTACCTGTAAGTAGCTAGGGTGGCTAACCTACCTGTAAGTAGCTAGGGTGGCTAACCTACCTGTAAGTAGCTAGGGTGGCTAACCTACCTGTAAGTAGCTAACCTACCTGTAAGTAGCTAGGGTGGCTAACCTACCTGTAAGTAGCTAGGGTGGCTAACCTACCTGTAAGTGGCTAGGGTGGCTAACCTACCTGTAAGTAGCTAGGGTGGCTAACCTACCTGTAAGTAGCTAGGGTGGCTAACACCTGTAAGTAGCTAGGGTGGCTAACACCTGTAAGTAGCAGTGTTTCATAAAGTTTGTTTGCTTGTTCTTGCCCTACAACAGGCTTCCGGCACAAGAACTAAATGATATCCAAAAGATACTGTCACAGCTCTGCTTACTAAGCAATCTACTGAATAATGCAAACATATTCCATTTAAAAACAATATATAGGTACATATATATATATATTGTATATAATTATTATAGGTACACGTACCCAAATATATACATGTACCTATTTATATACATGTACCTGTACATACATGTACCTATATATATATGTGTACATTTACCTATATATAATATATATATATATATATATATGATTGACTTGACAAAAACATGTGAAGAAGAGTTTACCTCTGTAGGTAGACTTTAGTCATTTATAGGACATGAAGTAAAGAAAGAGAGGGAGAAAGTTTAAGAGGCATGCGCTAGTTACAGCAGTGGCTACAGTGTTGGTTAGTCTAGATCTAGATAGCTTAGGCTCTACCGGCAAACAACTGATTAGCATATCAGTCCAACTCTGGCCTACAGAGATAGCGAGTGGTGTAGCTATTTAAGGCACACCAACACAGCACTTATAATTGCTCTGAATTGCGATTCAAACCACCTCTCGAGGACGCATTGGTTCAAATTCCGTTTGCAGTCAAATGTGCATCCAGTGTTCATGGAGTGTACACAGGCCTCTATCACATATACTGTAACCCACACACATGGACTTATCATAGATAGTTATCTGAAAACTGAGAGCACTTTTATAACAAAGAAGCATGCAAAGCTCCAGAAATATCCTCATACTGTGACCTGCATACAAACTCTCCATTGAAGAGCTTACAATAGCCAGTCCACAGCCAAGATAAGACCCACGTTGTCAGGGTTGAGACCCGCAGCCACCACCACCAGGACCAGTGTGAAGAGGCCCGCCTGGGGCACCCCTGCGGCTCCTATGCTAGCACACATGGCTGTGATGCTATGGCAACAGCAATACAACATAGTAGATTAATACATCATGAAATCCAATAAATGTCTCCCTCTGAGACATAAATAACATAACAACGACGATAACAATTATACCCGCACCCTTAAAAAAATGTACAGATGGCTTTTGAAAGGTTCACAAAATTTGGATATAGCCATCAGTTCTTTGAAGAACAAGTATTAAGCACATGCATCTTACGTACATACCAATACATGTACTACCAATCTCATACCATGCATGCATGAAGGAAGGCCTCACAGGAGTGTGCCCACTCTACTGTGCCCCTCCTCCAGGCCCACTCTACTGTGCCCCTCCTCCAGGCCCACTCTACTGTGCCCCTCCTCCAGGCCCACTCTACTGTGCCCCTCCTCCAGGCCCACTCTACTGTGCCCCTCCTCCAGGCCCACTCTACTGTGCCCCTCCTCCAGGCCCACTCTACTGTGCCCCTCCTCCAGGCCCACTCTACTGTGCCCCTCCTCCAGGCCCACTCTACTGTGCCCCTCCTCCAGGCCCACTCTACTGTGCCCCTCCTCCAGGCCCACTCTACTGTGCCTCTCCTCCAGGCCCACTCTACTGTGCCTCTCCTCCAGGCCCACTCTACTGTGCCCCTCCTCCAGGCCCACTCTACTGTGCCCCTCCTCCAGGCCCACTCTACTGTGCCCCTCCTCCAGGCCCACTCTACTGTGCCTCTCCTCCAGGCCCACTCTACTGTGCCTCTCCTCCAGGCCCACTCTACTGTGCCTCTCCTCCAGGCCCACTCTACTGTGCCCCTCCTCCAGGCCCACTCTACTGTGCCCCTCCTCCAGGCCCACTCTACTGTGCCCCTCCTCCAGGCCCACTCTACTGTGCCCCTCCTCCAGGCCCACTCTACTGTGCCCCTCCTCCAGGCCCACTCTACTGTGCCTCTCCTCCAGGCCCACTCTACTGTGCCTCTCCTCCAGGCCCACTCTACTGTGCCTCTCCTCCAGGCCCACTCTACTGTGCCCCTCCTCCAGGCCCACTCTACTGTGCCCCTCCTCCAGGCCCACTCTACTGTGCCCCTCCTCCAGGCCCACTCTACTGTGCCTCTCCTCCAGGCCCACTCTACTGTGCCCCTCCTCCAGGCCCACTCTACTGTGCCTCTCCTCCAGGCCCACTCTACTGTGCCCCTCCTCCAGGCCCACTCTACTGTGCCCCTCCTCCAGGCCCACTCTACTGTCCAGGCCCACTCTACTGTGCCCCTCCTCCAGGCCCACTCTACTGTCCAGGCCCACTCTACTGTGCCTCTCCTCCAGGCCCACTCTACAGTCCAGGCCCACTCTACTGTGCCCCTCCTCCAGGCCCACTCTACTGTGCCCCTCCTCCAGGCCCACTGACTCTACTGTGCCCCTCCTCCAGGCCCACTCTACTGTGCCCCTCCTCCAGGCCCACTCTACTGTGCCCCTCCTCCAGGCCCACTCTACTGTGCCCCTCCTCCAGGCCCACTCTACTGTGCCCCTCCTCCAGGCCCACTCTACTGTGCCCCTCCTCCAGGCCCACTCTACTGTGCCCCTCCTCCAGGCCCACTCTACTGTGCCCCTCCTCCAGGCCCACTCTACTGTGCCCCTCCTCCAGGCCCACTCTACTGTGCCTCTCCTCCAGGCCCACTCTACTGTGCCTCTCCTCCAGGCCCACTCTACTGTGCCCCTCCTCCAGGCCCACTCTACTGTGCCCCTCCTCCAGGCCCACTCTACTGTGCCCCTCCTCCAGGCCCACTCTACTGTGCCTCTCCTCCAGGCCCACTCTACTGTGCCTCTCCTCCAGGCCCACTCTACTGTGCCTCTCCTCCAGGCCCACTCTACTGTGCCCCTCCTCCAGGCCCACTCTACTGTGCCCCTCCTCCAGGCCCACTCTACTGTGCCCCTCCTCCAGGCCCACTCTACTGTGCCTCTCCTCCAGGCCCACTCTACTGTGCCCCTCCTCCAGGCCCACTCTACTGTGCCTCTCCTCCAGGCCCACTCTACTGTGCCCCTCCTCCAGGCCCACTCTACTGTGCCCCTCCTCCAGGCCCACTCTACTGTCCAGGCCCACTCTACTGTGCCCCTCCTCCAGGCCCACTCTACTGTCCAGGCCCACTCTACTGTGCCTCTCCTCCAGGCCCACTCTACAGTCCAGGCCCACTCTACTGTGCCCCTCCTCCAGGCCCACTGACTCTACTGTGCCCCTCCTCCAGGCCCACTCTACTGTGCCCCTCCTCCAGGCCCACTCTACTGTGCCCCTCCTCCAGGCCCACTCTACTGTGCCCCTCCTCCAGGCCCACTCTACTGTCCAGGCCCACTCTACTGTGCCCCTCCTCCAGGCCCACTCTACTGTGCCCCTCCTCCCGGCCTACTCTACTGTGCCCCTCCTCCAGGCCCACTGACTCTACTGTGCCCCTCCTCCAGGCCCACTCTACTGTGCCCCTCCTCCAGGCCCACTCTACTGTGCCCCTCCTCCAGGCCCACTCTACTGTGCCCCTCCTCCAGGCCCACTCTACTGTGCCCCTCCTCCAGGCCCACTCTACTGTGCCCCTCCTCCAGGCCCACTCTACTGTGCCCCTCCTCCAGGCCCACTCTACTGTGCCCCTCCTCCAGGCCCACTCTACTGTGCCTCTCCTCCAGGCCCACTCTACTGTGCCCCTCCTCCAGGCCCACTCTACTGTGCCTCTCCTCCAGGCCCACTCTACTGTGCCTCTCCTCCAGGCCCACTCTACTGTGCCCCTCCTCCAGGCCCACTCTACTGTGCCCCTCCTCCAGGCCCACTCTACTGTGCCCCTCCTCCAGGCCTATTCTTCTTGATGCGAATTTTCAGAAAGGGGTTATAAATGTCCATAGAGGGGGTGCATGCTCCCCAGAACATTTGAGTTTTAGTTCTTCTCAGATAAATTCTGATGTAATCTGGGAGAAGTTGGATTGCACACCATTTTATCCCCTGGCAGAAGTGAGCCGAGAAACGAAAGGATACGACAAACAATGTTTAACAACCAGAAGAGTTCCATGGAGATTGCAAATGCCACTCTAACTAGAGGCTAAGGAGGTCCTTGAAGTTAGTGTTGCCAAATCAACATACTTCTCACTTCCATAATTATATACTGCAGGTGGAGCGTAATCTATGAATCTATAGCCTACAGTGCGTTGCCCCCCCCCCCCCCCACACACATATATACACACACAATAAACCATGATTGTGCTTTTCTCTAATATATAATTAGACTCCCCTTGTGTATAAGATATGATGTCAACCTTATATAAATCGATCCCTCTCTTCCACACTCTCCCTCCAACTTCTCTCTCTCACCTGATGATCATAATCTTGGAGAAGGTGAGGGGGACTCCCTGGACCTGTGCGATGAAGACTGCTGCCACAGCCTCGTAGAGAGCCGTGCCATCCATGTTGATGGTGGCTCCCACGGGCAGCATGAAGCGAGTCACACGAGGATCAGCGTTGAAGTTCTTCTCCAAGTTTTGTATTGTCACTGGCAGAGTTACGGAGCTATGGAAGAACCAAGACAGGCCATGGGGGCGGACAAACAAACAAACACACAAACAAACAGGGAATAAATAAATAATACAATAATAATGAAAAAAATTAAACAAAAAGTTCACACGACTACTTCCTAATGGGAAAACATTATTTATTTGCAGGGCTCAGTACACACAAAACTAGACTTCTCTGCGGATTATGAATATCATTGAAATTGGTCATACAAACATTTGTGTATTATTGTACGGCATTACAGGCTTAGCAACTGCACAATGTTGAACTGGTCACACCAAACAATTATTGCTCCCTCCCACACACCCCCCTACACACACACACACACCCCACAGGGCAGTACTTGGAAGCAGCCTCCTTTGAAGATACAAAGCTCACTACAATAAGAGTGGGTCATCAGCTTTCTGCAGGAATTCTCAGAGTACTACAGGGAAGACTCTGCACAAGCGTTGAAGTAATAATTTGCACTCTTGACACTGTTTAGTGCGTTCAGCTCTCCAAAGCACATCACTCCTCTATTGCCCACATTCTACATCTTTCCTATAATATTATATGCCAACATGTAGCCAGTTCTTGCTGCCCATAGACACCGGCAGTACAGTATGTGTATTAGCAAGATTGACAACAGTTTCTGCATCAAGACAACAATGGCGTATCCCACCTTCATAGCTAGAGCATGTTGATCAACTGAGTAGACATGGCAGAATGAATCTCTTTCATACTTTCCTGTCAGCTATTAACCATTTAGCCCATTCTCACTAGCCAGTGCAGCCATTTTCCTTTTCCTATCCTCAAATCTGCCGCCATTTTCTCGACCTTTCTCTCCACTCTGATGACCGTTCCTGGTTGACACAAGCCTACTTAATTTAAGCGGTTGACCCGACCATATTTGGTTGTGGGTGAATGTATGTGCACACATGTAGATACAAGTGTTCCATCCAACTTTCTAGCGAGGGCTCGTTTCCCTCGGCAATAATGCTGTCAAGATTTTGGGATTTATGGCAACTAGCATGTATGTAGACAACAATTTCTAGGAGCAAAAATGTAGTTGTGTACCTGTCCAGGTACATAATGTAGCAGGCAGTGTGGTGCCAGTGCGATGACCAAACTCCACACTGAAGACATGGAGAGATTGGCGCTGACGCCTACACAAGTGATGAAGCTGATCTCAAAGAAAGATGATTAGTAGACGATGAAAAGCCACCTATGTAGGTACACAAAAAGGTGATTGAGATCAGGCAGAAATGATTGAGGCACTCGTGTCTGGACCTATGACTAGTACACACAGCCAGGTAGCACTTGCAATTACAAGAACTACATGCATCTGGACACAAAACCAGGGTTCTCAAGCACTACATGGAACTGGACACACAACCAGGGTTCTCAAGATCTACATGGAACTGGATACACAGCCAGGGTTCTCATGAACTATATGGAACTGGACACACAACCTGGGTTCTCAAGATCTACATGGAACTGGATACACAACCTGGGTTCTCAAGATCTACATGGAACTGGACACACAACCTGGGTTCTCAAGAACTACATGGAACCGGACACACAGCCAGGGTTCTCAAGCACTACATGGAACTGGGCACACAGCCTGGGTTCTCAAGCACTACATGGAACTGGGCACACAGCCAGGGTTCTCAAACACTACATGGAACTGGGCACACAGCCAGGGTTCTCAAGCACTACATGGAACTGGGCACACAGCCAGGGTTCTCAAGCACTACATGGAACTGGGCACACAGCCAGGGTTCTCAAACACTACATGGAACTGGGCACACAGCCAGGGTTCTCAAACACTACATGGAACTGGGCCCACAGCCAGGGTTCTCAAACACTACATCGAACTGTGCCCACAGCCAGGGTTCTCAAGACTTATACATGGAACTGTGCCCACAGCCAGGGTTTCATAGAGATCTGTTTGTTGGGGTGAAGGGAATGCTTGATGTGCCTTGAATTATATCCTTGGGGCATCCATTTGGACAAAGGCAAACATCTTGTTGAAGACCAGAAATGAATGCTACTCCCTTTGAAGGAATCTTGGTGGTTTTGAAGACACTTTATTGATTACTTGCCTGGTCCAAATCTGGCTATCCCCCCCTCCAATGAGACACTGGCTGGCAGAGCTCCTCTGCCTATACCACAAACTGGTAAGGAGACCAGAGGAGATGAAGGTGGGCACCTATCAGACCAGGGGTGCTTAGCAACCAAGGTTGCTCCAAATATTATTAGGACGACCAGAAATGTAACTAGACTTCACTACCAGTGCCAAGAATGGTAGGAAGATTACGTACATTATAATTCAAGCACACCACTGGATGTGGATCTCAGACGTCCTTACCTTGACGATGTGCCAAAAGCAGTCACCAAAGCTTGCAGTGTTGCCCTGACGATCTTGAGGGGGTTGCTCCTGGTCATTATTGTGTAGATAAGTGGTAGAGTGATGAGACCGTGGATGAAGAGACCCACCATCACTGTGACAAAGTACATCCCAATTTCCTGCAGCAGTGCGTAGAAATTTTCTACTTCAGCAAGCTTCCCAGTCACAATAGAGGCTATGCCAATGGGCGAGTACCTAAGGCGACCAAGACAACAGCTCATTACTTGACTATGCATTTAAACTTTAATGACAAGGTGATGATATTATAAACTTGCATGATCATTGCAATTGGTATTATTATTATTATTATTATTATTATTATTATTATTATTATTATTATTATTATTATTATTATTATTATTATTATTATTATTATTATTATTAATCTATTATTTATATTATTATTATTATTATTATTATTAAGTGCCACAATTTCTGTGGGGGAAAACCCTTTCTACCACTTACCACATGATGAGTGAGATGAGCTTCATGATGGCTTTGTTTAGAACTTCCACGCCTGCCACTATTGGCCTGCCCTCGGGCCCAAGCCGTCCCAAGACAATGCCAAATGCAATGGTGAAGATAATTATGCCCAGAATATTCACACCCTCCCTCGTCCTAATGCCGACAAACCTTCTATCACGTTCGGTCGCATTCTCGCAAGAAAGACCCAGTTCTTCCAGGAAAGACTGGACCCGGGAGCAAGTGACCGGGCTGCTGGAGTTTGACAAGCGGATTAATTTATTGTCATCTTTTATGAGCTCTCGGGGTATGTGGCCAATGTTGTCACGTGTGAGATTGTGAAGTGCCAGACACTCATCAAAGTCTGTAACAGTCTCTACAGTGTAGTAAGTCTCGGCCTGCAAACATATGTACAAACAAAGCTGATCCAAACATCACACAAGCCTAGTCCCACTTTAACTTTCCTCGACATCCCAGAATTCCCCAGGACACTAAGGACTCTCCCGGGATGTTCCTCGTGGAGGTGACCGTGTTTCAGGGCTAGTGCCAGATGCAGGGGTTTCTAGGATCAGGGCTAAAGCTACGGCACCAGACACACTCCCCCAACAAGTTTTAGAAACAACTAGTGGATTTTTACAACTCTCCCCAATAATTAACTTAAATTTACTCACACGACGTTCCAGCTAGATGCTCTAGCCGTCATAGAGCATTAGCTGAAATATCGAGTAAGTAAAAGGAAGTCATTGAATCCATTTACTACATCAACAGTGAGTTTGTTGATAGTTTGTATTGACCTGTAAATAACCCATGTAGACGACCAGTTGGCTGACCCTTTACCATTTAAAACCATGTACATATATCAGCAAAATCAATATATAATTGGTGAAAGGTCATCTAATGGGTACAGTTTTGTTCCCTCCCTCTCTCATGACAGGTCAGTCCACGTTTGTTGTTCCTGTGTCATTATTTTGGTAGAGGATCAGCTATAGCCTCCTTTGGACTTGGTAACAGGCACAGGAGTGAGACCCCATAAACCAAACAGTGCAGGTCAATTGTTGTGCTTATAATACAGACATGCATTAGTTTGATGTGGTACGGATGACTCCATACCAGCAGCTTTATTCTGCAAAGAGAGTGTAGGTGGGACATGCAGTCTTCTGCTACTAAGAAGCTGTCAGTGTGGGTTTTAACTGAGAAACATGCATGTACTCACAACAACAATAGACACTGTATTATACTCACATACCTGCCGAAAAGTTGCAGTGAAAAGGTTATCAGGCAGCATATTCCTAAATAAGGAGGGAAAATGTTGAAAAGCATGCTCTCACATTGTACATTTATAGTACTTCTGGTTATGATGTCTAGGTCGGTGCGTCTGAAGTCATGTAACCTCAAGTTAATGGGATAGGTACTGTAACAGGATTTGTTGTTAAATTTATTAATACTTTTATCAACCAGTGCTTGGACTAGAACAGTCACCCCCCAAAACCAAAGTGAGTGTGCATACCTGATGAGATCAAGAACAGAATCAAGTGTGTCCAGGTTGTTTCCTGCACCATGGGTGGTAGCATTATCACACTTCACTTGCAAATGCCTACCTCCTGGCTTGATGGTGTTTACAAGAATCATTCCCAAAACAATTGCAAGTATTGTCGTGCACATGTAATAGAGAACAGTCTTCCAGCCTAAGGATCCTGCCACTTTTGTCTCCAGTGATCCCAGCCCAGAAATCAGACTGAAAACTATGAGTGGAAGAATGAGCATCTTCAACATACGTAGAAAGATTTCTCCTGGAAACGAAAGAAGTTGCACTATCCGTTGATAGTGATCAGAGTCCTTTGGGAGATTCACTTCCCTGACTGAAATTCCTATCACGAGACCACAAATTACAGCTGCTATGGTCAGAACTAGGAGAAGGTTTGTCTTCAGCCAGTTCAAGACGGATCTGCACGAGCAGCCAGCAGTGGGGCAGCTTCTTTGTCTGGCAGGCTCCGGGTCCATGATTAGAGGAGCCACTTCGGTACTACTATTGCCCGCTTTTAACCCCGCTCCAGACGCTTCGCGGTCTGATAACAAGACAGAACTGTCGCTGCCATTGTTCTCTTCGACTTCTGTAGTCGCCATAGATACTTGATGCTTCAGACAAGTGCGATTACGCGCAAAAGCCCCACCTACACTGTAGTTGGTCTTGAGTAACTGTCTTCGAGCTTCTGGAATGTTTATTACAGCTAACGGCTCACAATTACCACATTTCTAATTACACACAGAATACAATTGAAACACCACAGGTGATATTGACTTCTGCATATTCTAATCAAGAATACACCACAGTAAATGACTTCACCATACATGGATTAAATGTCTAATTACAGAGTGAAATACCACAGTAGATGACCTCTGGACATTACAACACATAGATTAGATATTCTGACAATCCTAGACTGCTAGACAGGCTAAAGGGGTCAATTATTTACAAGGAAGAGGGATATTGTATAGCAAGGAACTATGCCACAGTCTTTATCAAACCTATTCACAGATTGGATTCTGATGAATGAGTGCCCACTCAATTATATATCAAATGAGATCTTGCTTGAGTGTAATCAAGCTTCAAATATTACTGATATCAACCAAAAAGCTTAAAGAGCATAGGGATAGGGAATATTTGATCTGGTGGTTGTAACAAGTAACCATTTCAAACTCTGGATTTCCATCACTAAAGCTCTTCTGTGCTCCATTTGTCTGTGCTGAACCTGTTGATCATTCAGTTGAACTAAATGCAGATGTGATCTGGGACAAACCCAATGCTGCAGGGGCATTCCTGTAGAAATATACAAAGCTAATCTCTCCATCAAATCAAGAATCATAAGAGCCAACTTTGTACTGAATCCTCGTGTTGATTCCACCTTATCCTGTTCCAGTCACCAGCCAGAAGAGATTGGCAAAGAATCCAGCTATACGAGATGGACTACTATGTGCATGTCTTGACTACTTAGTGGGAATTTTCAGGCTCATTTTGTATGTACCTACAATTACCTGTAGAGTGAATTTTACACCCTGGATGCTTCCCTAAATGTGGAATTTCTTACCCCACTTTCTTGTGATCTTCTTCCTGGAGGAGAAATATTGCCCAAACGCCATTATAAGCCATCCCCCAAAAGCGTTCGCAATATTTCCCCTTAATTAGATCTACTAGTGATATCATTCAAAATGAACCCTCCAACCTCAGCAATGAACGTTCCAACCTCAGCATTCCATGGCTAGTGAAAAAGCTGACGCATAAGCTACTAGCTCTAAGCCTAGAAGGTCAAAGTCTAAGTCTGGAAGTGTGAGGAGGATGTTAACATCCAAGAAACAAAGCTGGCTCAACCCAGCATCATGTGTTTGCTGATAATGGTAAGTTTTTCTTTTCATTAACTGGTTTGGTTTACCCCTTGTGAAAATAAGTTCTCCGGAGGTGCAGTAGATGCTAATCAATGCCCTCAACTCCCAGCAGTTCCCAGCAACCTTCCTCTTACCTCCAGGCCATGTCCTAATCAGTGTTATAAGAGGATAGTAATGAGGATGACTACTGTATGGAAGATGATAGGCAACTCAAATTCATGTGCTCTAAATACAAGTCTAATAAAATTCAGAACAAAGAGGTGAAGCCTTGGCAGGGTTTGTATACAACCCCATGCAGGTGTGGCTTTATTTATAAGTGTTTTTTTTGTATATGTCCCTTAAGCTCAATTGTGCTTCCGGTTTTGCAGCTAAACACATTGGTGGCAACATACATGTACTCCTAGCTCAAGAGCTTTTTGTGCTGTAATAGACTTGCTTCCACTTGTTTCGGTAAGCTGTTACAGTGACCATGCAAAGGTCGTTGAAGAAGCTTGCACACTTGAAGTACATAATACAGTATAAAGGAAAAGGAATGGAAGTACGTTCGAAAAATGATTGGTGCTGTGTGTGATGATGTGGATATTAGTGTTCATTGTGAGGGACTTGGCAGGCCCGAGTTGTACCTTTAGCTCGTCTGTGTGACCAATTATGCTTACCACTCTTCAAAGAAAGTTTATATTATTCCAGTCTAAGGACCAAAGACAGATTTCTAAGAGTGCTTGTGAATGTGGGGGAAAAACTACATAGATTGGTTCGTAGGAAGAGGAAGTGGTTTGATGATGATCAGGAGAAAGAAGGTGTAGTGTATTGGTTAGCTTTATGCAACTTGTACTCAAAGTTAATTGGGATGTGGTAATATGTTTATGAGACCACCTAGAAATTAAATGCCGATGGTGGCATGTAATAGATTCATATACTAGCAGAGGTGGCACTCCCTGGAGGGTGTAGATATATATATATATATATATAATCTTCTAAGACATTCAAATTTTTACAGGTTATAGGACTTCGGCAACCATTTTTGGTTGCTATAGCAACTAGCCACTCCTTGTTTACTTGACAGTGATCACGATATCTCTAATCCCACAAAATTGTAGTGGAAAATACCTAGATATGTCTAGATATGAGCTAGATATGAGCTAGATATGAGCTAGATACGAATAATTTTGTGAAAATAATAATCCAGTGAACCTGTCTAATGCCTTCCAAGTTCTGTGCCCTTAATGAATCTCATTATTTGTTGTCTAATTATAAGAAGCTACATACTCACAATCTTCAATTTACCTCTGTCCTCAAGACACTTGCCGTTCACAACCTATCGACACTCCCTATGGCATCAATACATTTATTAAAATACAGTGGAAATCTCAGTGTCTTCAAGCATGCACACATAGTAACAACTAATACAATGCATGAAATGTGATGCGATGCGAATATAAGTGTGCCACTCATGACATGTAGCCTTGCATCTCTAATGCTAAAGCTGATCCCAGTTTGCTGGCTGCATTAGCTCAGACCACTTTTTCTAAACTTTAAAAACAATAAAGACTATGATGTTGTTAATAATAATAAAAAATAGTAGTAGTAGTAGTAGTAGTAGCAGTAGCAGTAGTAGTAATAGTAGAAACAATTCTGAAATAATCTATAATGTGTTGTCCATCTACTCTAAACTCTACAATAAGTGGTGCAGTGGTAATAAAAGCAATGTATTTCTGTGCCGCAGAGTAATGTCCTGGTTTCCTCCTGCAGCTTAGTAGTCCTCCATGTGGCAGGCCAGTGCTGTGAGACTGTCTCTTATCCTTGCACCTGCTTGAAATATAGCTCTGTTCATGTCTGCAGTTCCAACTAAATTACACACAAGAAGAATTACTGTCATGACCTACACTTAATGCCTATGAGAATAGTTTTACTTAGTTATACACCAACCATAGTAGCTGTGAAGCTGATTGTCAGCACATACTAAGTTGGCAGCAACGAACTATATACCTAATTAAGAGCAAGCCGCCAAACACCAATGTGCATCTCATCTCAATTGATATTTTTGACCTCTATATCGGGGGCGCCAGAGTAACCTGAGCTGATCAACTTTTCATTCCAAATGGCTTTGTACTTAGCAACTTTGTGAGCCACGCCCAGGCTTGTGCATGTGTAGTTTCACAAGTATAGCACGAATTGATGTCTTCCATTTGCTCTTGTAGAGCAAGTCAATTGCCATTAATGCTGGTGATTGTTGACAAGGCAAACCTTAACCACTTTCCTATTGTGAGTTTCAGTTGTGAAGTATTAATTTCAGCAGCACTGGTGGTTTCAAAGTTTGACCATGGCTGCTTTATGATGAATGCAAGACCTTGCCTTCTGTTTTTATGAGCCCTTACAAGAATAATCAGCTGCATTCTACCCGTTTTTTGTATTCTACCCGTTCTTTGGAGCAGACATCTTTTTTGATTGGCTTCTCAAATTGTAAGATACTGCCAAGTTTGCCAAGCATGAAAGTAGCCGGTGTCAAAACAGCTAAACTTCCGGCTACATGGTGTTGGAGAAATGTTGTCATCTCTGCTTGCACGGGAAAATTTAAAGCTGCAGTCAAACACTCACTTCCTTGCAAGCAAGGCCTTCGTGGTGAGGAGTCAGATTCCAATTTTATGCAACTGATTATCTATGCTCTGAAGACAATGCAAGGCTTGTTGATTGGATTAAGCCATCAACAGAGAAGTACACCTCGGGTGACATGCAGAATTAGATGGTGAAAGTGATGCTTTTGCATGTCTTGCAAGTGATTGCTGCATCGATCTCCTGAGTAGCCCACTCTTCATGGTGGTAATTTATGAAACAACAGACACTTCAAATGTGGAGTAGGTTTAGGTTGTCTCAAGTTTTTTTTGGTGAAATTTTTGAAGTTGAGGAGGATTTCATTGGATTGTTGGATTGTATCAAGTGGCAACGACTAGAGCTGAGACCATCTATGCTACTATTGCCGACATGTTTCTGCAGCTGTTTCAAAAGAGCTTGGCCAATGTTATGATGGAGCTGTTAGTGGAAAATCTGGTACAGCATCAATATTTCATGCAGCTGAACCAGGAGAGGTTTTTACTCATTGCTATGCTCACTCGTTAAATTTGGCCCCTTATATAGCCAAGAGGTGCAAGCTAGTGTGGGGCACATTGGCTACCACACATGAAATAATGAGATTGAAGAAATCACCTGCTCGTGATGCAATCATCAAGAAGTGCAGATCAGTGACTCTCTGTTTTGTATCTGATAAGGTGGACCATCTGGGCTGAACTTTTGAAGAGCATTCTTGATAGTTTTCATGTGCTTTTGGAGCTTTGGACTAAGTCATGGAGTATGTCAAGGACATAGAAATGAAGGAGAGAAGTCATGTTGTTGCTGCTCAGATGGTAATGTTGACTACTTCTTTGGAATCTCTCTGAGTCCACTGATTTTACAACACACTAACTTCAGCAAAAGGCATACATGTTATCAGCGTCAGCAGGTCAGCCATAACAACCATGACCATTTCACTTTGAGCTCCCTCCACAAAAATGCAAGTTTTGATGAATTTTTGGCAAAAATCACTGCTTCAGCTGAAGATCCTGATGTCAACAAGCGTGTTCTACCTTGTCAATGTATGACTTCTTGCCACTTTTACGATGATGCCCATTTTTCACGTGGCAGTAGATGGCCTGCTATAGGATCATACCATAATTATATTTGGAGGCATTTTATCTCATTACTTCTTGCATTGAGGACCATTTTCAAGGCAGAAGCTGCAGAACCATACGAAGAAGACTGCAATTCCTACTCTCATTTTATGGTTCTGATTTTGCATCCCTGCTACTTCCAACATTATTAGGACTTTTTTCTCAGCATTATCCAACCAATGGAGAAGTGTTTTGCCTGGAAACAGATTAAGGAGACAGTAAGACATTCCATGCCAGCAGGAGTTAAGGTTGCAAGACAACAGTATTGTCAAAAAATGTTTTTTTACGTAGAAGGTAGAAGGTAAAAGAGAGCCTCATGTGGCTATATAGCTTATATTGAGTATCAAATACATGAGGTTACCCCAGAAAGTTACAACAAGGCTAGAGATGGAAGCACAGATCAGCGGGCAACAAATGTTGAGGCAGTCAGATGGGTGACCACACTTCTGAAAATCTGTTGAGTTCCAAAGCAACCTAGATAAGAGTTTCTGTAAGTCTAAGCACAATCACTACCCAGTACCTACACAACCAATTATATTCAGAAATAGAACACAGGGATAATTTTTTTTTATAAATCACTTACCATGTGAGGCATGGAGAAGAGTTTAAGGTTGCCTAAAAATACACCTAGTGAAATTTCACTTTTAAAGACTACTCTTGATATTTTATTGTTTAAATAATCATCAAGACACGATGCAACAAGTGTACCTTCTCTATAGTAGCACAAGCTTTACTAATCACACAAAATACACACACACACATGTATATATGCTGCAAAAAATTACCTTCTTTCTTCTGTTTGGGAAATACTGCTAGCAGTTCCTTTAAGATACCTTTCATCTCTTCCTCATCTCCTCCTAGAAGAGTTGACTCTCGTGAGCTTAATGTTAAATTCCCCCTATCTTCAAAAAACCCAGACGTGTTTGCAGTATTAACTCCCAGGGTCTTCATATCTAAAATAGCTAATGACCAAGATATCAATAACAACCCAAACCACACAAAACCAAAGATATTAACCTTCTCACTGGTGGGGTTATAAAAAAACAACACAACCAAAGTGAAAATATGTCTTGCTTTCTTAGCAATAGTTCAAAAGAGTCCCTAGCAACTATACCATATGTGATAATATTTGTATTAACCAACATTGTGGTTAGTGTTTGTAGCCATAGAAATGAACCATAAAACTACAGTGAGGTGAATCTCATTCGAACTTGCTACTTCTTGTTTTGGTATGTTTTGACAAGCTAACCAGCTCTTGGACTTGGTTTGGGTCCACCACACCAATAGGAGGCTAACAGGGGTCAGTGAAGCTGATGAAGCTCTGTCAACTGCCCTAGCCATCGCTTCATGCATCAAACCTAGATTGCTCAGCTATTACTTTCTCTTCAGATTACCCACAAACAAGGAAGCTAAAAGAGCCTTTGCAGTCTATGCTCTGCTCATTAACTGCTAGAGCTGAACTCACTATCAATGCCTTCTTCAGTGATGGCAATCTAATTCCATCCAAATCGCCAGCCTGAGTGAGAGCGCTAGGCTTGTTCAAAGGTCAGGCGTGACTACTTCACCCAGCAATAGCATAGCTTCAGGGTGCTTTCGCCTTCTTCATCACTGCTTTCAACCTCAGACAGTCCTAAGTGAGCGTCCAGAACTCGCGAAAGCACATCCTACCAGGTTAGTAAATCTAGCATCTAGACTGCTTTCGAACAACTGCTTGAATTCCAGTGTTTTTCAATATCCTCCACCTAGTTACCGAACACCTTTGTGCATTCATATTTGGTAGGAACATTATTTTATTAGATATCTTGGAACCTCATGACTGATTAAAAAAAATAATAGTTCAATTGGAATATAAATATGCCTACACCTGTGAGTGGGTCAAGATGTATTGGTAATAATAAGCAGATCAGGGGTGTAGCCTATACTAAGTAATAGGAAGCTGACTTGTGATGTGCTAGAAAAAGTACTGCATTTGACCCTCTGATTTTTAATGGGTCGTATATTTTCTCAGCTTGGGTCACCTTGTAAATAAAAAATCCAGTCTGATTCGTAAATGTAGTGTGTGGGAGGAGTCAGTATACCTATCAATCATCTGGTATATAGTGCCCCTTAATTCTCTCCCAAATGTGGCACAGGATCTAGTTCTGACTGAGAGTCATGTCAAGAACTGGAACATGTGGAGTTTACAAAAACAATAACAAGTTGCATGGAGGCAATTCTGAATCAGCAAGAGTTTAAATGCTTGGAAAAGGAAGGAAGCCGAGTCAGACTTGATCCTTTACTTTACTTAATCATAATCCAAGCACTTTTTAAGAAATCAATACATGCTCTGAACCAACTCTAGCATAAAATATAATATTCCAGTACACATGGTACTTCCTACAAACAAGTAAAAGTTAGTCTTTGACAAACCTATCAGGAAAAAAAAATACCCGCTACATAGCTTATATATTTTTTCATACTTTTAAGATTTGTACACCACACAACTATGAATATTAAAAAAAAAGGTTTTCTCCCCATAAATAATAGTTATATCATTCATTAGACATCCAGGGGAAGGAAGTATGATGCAAGGATGAGTTGTTATTATTGGTGCTATAGTTCAAGGACTAGTGTTAGTAGTGAGTGACCTTGAAGATCAACAGCTTAGCCTTCTGGTGTGCCTTAACCTTTTCACTGCGCATACCCAGTAGTACCGGGTAGAAAAAAATGTCGTTGAATTGTGCGTACCCGGTAGTACCGGGTATTCATTTTTTAAATTGCGCGAGTACTGCACGTGCCATCTATTGTTTTTTTCTATGAACTAGAGGTGATTTCCACTTGGAAAGTCGTGTTTCCCAGCGGTAGGAAGCAAAATGGGGTGAGCGCAGGCAATACACTGTCACGAAGTTGTGGTCAGATCTTTGCTGATACGGACAGCGAGGACAACTTTGATTTGGATGATACAGGTAATTTGTTTCCAACAGTTGACTATGATAATGCCGACAGTGATTGGGAGTATGGACGAGGCCGAAGATTTGCTTGAGGGCGGGGCCAAGGTGACAATGCTATGTCTGTAGATTGAAACGACATCAATGTGACCAAAATATATGGCTGCTAAGGGTTACATAACCAGATAAATGTTCAAAACACATTTGAAAATATGCATCTGAACTTCAAATACCTGCATTCCATCATCCCAGAAGGTTGTATGGAGTATAAATGACTAATATATAGTTGGGGGGGAAACGTTTTACAGTGATTTTTATGTTTTTTCACGAGATTCTGCCGACAAACGTTGATTTTTGTCTGTTTTTGAATAAAACGATGAAAATAATTATGTTTTTATTCATTTTATGTATCTTCATCATTATCCAGTGAAAAAAACAGCAGCCCATAAGAATTTATTGGAGAAAAGGTAGTTTTTATACAGATTTGATGAAAAAAGGGAAATCCAATATGGCCGCCATGAGGTCACATAACCACCTAATTTTGCAAAATACCAAATTTCAATTTTCCCTCCATAGGCAACCTCTTGCCCACCCAAACACACAAAAAGAATTTCAAAATAACCTCTTTTAGTATTTTTTTGGCATTGATTTCAAAATCAGAAAAAAGGCCCAACACAGGGGGGGGGGGGGGGGGGGGGGGGTATTTACCTGCAGCAGTGAAAGGGTTAAAAAGAGATAAAGCTGAAGAGAAGAAACACGTGATAGGATCCAAGAAAAGGCCAATTGAAAGAATAACCGAAAGCAGAGGCTGGGCATTAGTGGATATTGAATCTTTGAAGTCTGTAGAACTGACTGCTTTTCTAAGACACAATGGCATATCACAAAAGGTTAATGGTTCGCTTACTGTTAGCTGTGTCTAGCTTATGTGACAGGATCTCAGAAGAACGGTCGATTGTATTGAAAAATATTTATTACATTCAAGTCAAAGTTTTCTCTATCTACAAATGCTTAGCCGGCTTTCATTTTAGTATTTACAAGCTGATTCTTGTTTCATTCTGCAAAGAGTTCTGAGTTTTGGATCAGGCACCGATATATAATTTGATAGCTAAACCCCTTTTCTCAGATCCCATCACATAAATCTTATGATGGCTATGAGTTTGCTGTTCTATGAACTGTTGATCTCCCATCCAGTCTGCCTTTTATGTTTCTACATTCCAGTTCCTTAAAATAATTTTTAAAGCTTTAAATAAGGTCTTCAGAGATTGGATGTTTTTTTAATTGATATAATTATACTACTATTTGAAGTGACCAAGTTTTGTTTGTATGCAGAAACAGAAACAGCAACATTCATGTGTCTGTTATTAAGTAATAATATTCATATATCAATATGCATAAATTTAAAATTACAAACTTAAGGGCTGTCCATACTTGAAGTGCATCTGAAGCGCATCCAGTCCTGGTTCACTAAGACAACCTGAATTTGTGTGCTGGTCTCATGTCCACACTAGCATTTCAATAAACAATGCATGCAGGAAAAATCAAAGGAAAAACTACAGGAGACTTGTGTGGATGAAGTGAAAGAGAATCTAGCCACAGGAAGGACTAACTAAAACAGTAGTTGAAACAAAAAAGAATATATAGGTATTACAGTAACTACATCAAAAGTAGTCTACAATTTTTTAGCAAGTTATATATAATTAGTGCTCTAGACTCCTCCCCCTCCATAGCAAGGGGAAGTTCTATTTAATTATGCTCTCATAATTATTATAGCACCTTCACTTATTTTCTTTAAATCACCGCTCAAAACTATCTCGCAAGGCACTTGTGTTGGGACACAACCTCTGAATTTGAATTTAGTGTGGATGCAACAAATGTGCACCTAATGCACATTGTAATGCACACTAATGCATATCTAATGCACATTGTAATGCACACTAATGCATATCTAATGCATACTGTAATGCACACTAATGCACATTGTAATGCACACTAATGCATATCTAATGCACGTTGTAATGCACACTAATGCATATCTAATGCACATTGTAATGCACACTAATGCATATCTAATGCACATTGTAATGTACACTAATGCATATCTAATGCACACTGTAATGCATATCTAATGCACATTGAAATGCACACTAATGCATATCTAATGCACATTAAGTATGCAGTGTAGACATGTCTTAAAGTTCCAAAATTAATCGAGATTTATAGCTAAGCAGGTCTACTATAATGGATAGAGAGAGTTCACTGTGTCTACTACTAGAAACTGTCCTAGATACATCTGGCCACCTTCATTGTACACATACAGTATTAGCAAACTTACAGCATGGAGGAGACTGTACAGAAACTGAAGATGGACCTCTCATGGTTTTAGTCTACAACACGCCAAGATATGCATAACAAGAACATCAAATCTCTTCTGTGCCATTTTGTTCTCGTTTGTTTAATAATAAAATCTTTTTTAACACATGTGATTATACTGCATGTTTACCATAATATAAGCTGACCTGCATTATGTGTGTATGTGGTGTGTGTATGTGGGGTGTGTATGTGGGGTGTGTATGTGGTGTGTGTATGTGGTGTGTATGTGGTGTGTGTATGTGGTGTGTGTGTATGTGGGGGGTGTATGTGGTGTGTGTATGTGGGGGTGTATGTGGTGTGTGTATGTGGGGTGTGTATGTGGTGTGTGTATGTGGTGTGTATGTGGTGTATGTATGTGGTGTGTGTATGTGGTGTGTGTATGTGGGGTGTGTATGTGGTGTGTGTATGTAGTGTGTGTATGTGGTATGTGTATGTGGTGTGTGTGTGGGATGTGTATGTGGTGTGTGTATGTGGGGTGTGTATGTGGTGTGGGTGCTTGCTTATATGTCACTCACCACTGATGGTATAACTAACAAATGAGATACTTCGTGTTTCAGAAACCGATTTATTTCTTGTAAATCATGAACCTGCTGCTCCAATCCAACTCTTGCCTCTAACCCCACCACCACAGAACCTTGAGCCTCTTGGAGTGACTTCTCCAACTCCATTCTGGCCAGTACTTCAGCATCATTGGCAGCTTGAAGTTCCATGACATAACTTTCCAGTTCCTCCACTCCTTCTGAAGAAAACTGAGTCGGGTGCACCCCTGCTCGTTGAGAAGGGTCAGAATCATGAGCTGGTGGTCTTATATCAAGAAGTCTCGCAGTGGGAGTATGAATTGGATCAGTGAAGCTACTTTCATTTCCCTCCAACTGTTGAAGTCTGCAGAAATAAGAGAAACATGATTCTCATTTGATAAGTCTTTAGTTTGCAAATTGGTGGAAGTGTAATAATGATGTGACTACCTTTCTGCAAGCACATTCACTCTCGTGTGAACATTCTTCAAGACTGGACACTCATCAGGAATGCTACATACAAGCCACATCAGACAAACACAAAACCTTAACACTAGGGTGCTAAAAAATCATATCAGGTGATACATAACCTCAAGTAAGGTCAGTGGTCAATTGAGTTACTGCATTGGTCAGCAAGTACTCTGATATATTCATAGATTAACAAGCTTGCACCTTAGTAGAATGTTAACTATTGAGGCCACCACAGAGCATGCTGATGAAAGGGGTGTGCATCTTTCTATTAATGCAGAGATGGTAATCAAGGAAAAGCTGCAGTTTTTCCTGGTGTATCATACATGACCTGATTGAACTCTGTCCACAGCCATAGCAGTCAAGCTTGTGATTCTCTTGTCAACTGGTCACCCATTTCTATTTCCTGTGTTAGGCTAAGGGTACTGCCATCCTTTGACAAGATGATGTCTCAGTCTGTTCCACCTCCTTTTTCATCTTTTTTGCCAAGAGGTTCTATAGGAGCATTGTATTTCTTGAGCATATAAATACAAAAAACTCTCCTTCGTTTCTTGTGATCAGTCATGGATGAAATGATCTGGATAAGTCCCTTTCCATATGCCCCCCCCCCCCCCCCCCCCCCCCCCCCTTGCAGTCTCCTATCCCTTGCATTATGATTGTACCACCTTTTCTGCTCCTACTGTGCTTTGGCCCAGTTCACTAGATCCATTGCTTGCCTCCCATGTCTCTCTGATAATACCCAAGAGATACGAAGAGTGAGTAGAGTTTTGGAAAATCTCCCGATATGTGAAAAGCAAATAAAGGGACTATCATTTCCATCCAAGGAGGTGGTATGAATTTGAGAGCTTGGTTAAACCGCTCTCTCAACCCAGGGGTGTATTTAGGGGGGGGGCGGGGGGAGGCATTCGCCCCCCCCTTGTATCATTCTCGCCCCCCCCCCCTTGAAATTAGAGATATTTTTTTAAATAATGTCAAGAAAGGTGTAATACAAGAAAGGTGTAATAAGCTTATGATATCAGGTTCAAATGATAGGAATGTCAAACTGAGGTTCTTCTTGGTTTTCTCTGCCATACGTCCACAATCTCTTCAAGGTCGCTCTCAGAGAGTACTTCTGGTGCCTCTATAGCAATCCTCATAAGGTGAGAAAGGCTGCAGTCACTTAGAGAATTACGCAAACGAGTCTTGATCATCTGCATCTGTGAGAAGCTTCTCTCCACAGAAGCAGTAGAAACTGGAATCGATAAGCAGATGGAGGCAATCTTGTGCAAATTGGGAAACATGGCCTTGAGCATGTCGTTTGAAACAAGTTCTTTCAGCTGTGATGCAGTAGTATCCCGTGGTTGCTTGACTAACAGCTGGCGGAATGTTTTCCACTCTGTAAGTATTTCAGTGGAAATCATGGCTGTCTTCACTGTTTCTTCTCCATCCAATGTTTCTGCATCTCTATCTTCTCCGTAGTGAGCAATCAGTTTCTCAACAGACGTGTCTCCATAAGTGGGAAAAGATACTGAATCTGGTTTTGGAACTTTCCGTGGATCGAATATAGACAATGCTGATACAACAGCGTTGGATGAAGAAAATCGGCTTGTTATGTTGGCCTTTAAATCAGCAACAAAAGGCTTACCAACAACATTCTGGAACGAAAGTATTTTATCAGCGTCAATAGACACCTTTGTAGATGACTTCAAGTCTTCAACGTTTTCAAGAAGCTCCAACACCCAGTTCGCTCCAGGCAAAACTGCATCATCCAAGGATTTAACAGTAGCATCAACAAGGAATGATATCAACGAGAGGTCAAGCTGCTCTGCCTGAAGTGCTTTGCTGAGCTTGGCTACTTGTGGTAGAGTGAAATCAAGCAAATATATAGCTGCAATCGTAGACAATTTGCAGAGGGCACCATGGATTCCAAGAGCTTCTGGCTCGTGGGACGTCTCGTAAATGTTCCCAATGGTGATTACAATTGCAGAATAACTTGCTTTGACAGCTTTGACACACCTTTCATGTGCCAGCCAGCGTGTGTCAGATGGCTTGATCACTTTCATTTCTGGAAGTTCAAGAACGTGCTGTACCTCCTTCAGACACTCTGCTCGCTTGGGGGAATTGCGAAAATGCTTCCAAAGAGTAGTCAATGTTCTGTAAACATGAGCAATTCCAGGAGTTTTATTGGCAGCTTGCACACAAGCCAACTGCAGTAAGTGACAGTGGCAGTGTATAAACAGAGCGTGAGGAGTATGTTTCTTGATACGTGCCTGAACCCCGGTCTTTCGTCCAGAAAAAGTTGCAGCTCCATCAAATCCCAATCCAACTATTCTTCAGACTTGTAGACCTTTCTTCTTTAAACAATCGATGAGATTAGAATAGATGGTCTCTGCATCAGCCTTCTTCAATGGAATAAGCTCCAGAAAGCACTCTACTGGTACACCATCTTCCTCCCAGCGGCAAAACACAGACAATTCTTCTACGTTGGTGACATCTGTGCACTCATCTGCCATGAGGCTGTACATAGGTACCTTTTGAAGTCGCTTCAGAATCGACTCCTCCACCCATGTCCCCAATGATTCGATGAATTCAACCACAGCCACTCTTGATGTGTACACAGCATTTCTTGGTGCAGTTTCTAAGAATTGCTTCAAATGTTGGCTGCCACATCGAACCACCACGTCAACCAGCTTCTCAAATTTTGTCGAATGTGCAACTTGTTCTTTCGTAAGAAAATGAGTGAGTAGGATCAGGCACTTCACTGCAGCTCTGTTCTGAGCTCTTTTGCGAGCTAAAACATTCTGGAGTTGCTGTACAACTGTTCCACCTTTGGCTGCTCCTTTAGCTGCAAAAAGAGCTTGAGTTGCACGGATATGGAAGTCACTTCTCGCATGAGCTTTCATTTTTTCAACAGCTTTCTTCCAATTTCTGCAAGGTTGTGTGACCCACACTCCTCCAGTACGCTGCAGACCAGATTGCTTGCAAACCTTGCAAAAGGCACCATCGCTATCCTCGTCATAATAGAGCCAACTGAAATCTTTCTCCCATCTCTTAGAGTATTTTCTCTTCGTGGATACAGAAGAGCGGTGTTTGTTTTGCTTGCTTTTCTTTGAAGGTGGAGGACTAAGGCTAGGACTAGATGCCTCGACATGCTCAGAGCTATCTGTTCTGCTATCTTCGCTATCGCTGCTATTAGCATGAGAAGAGGCTTGAGAAGTACTTGCAAAGTATGAGCGAATATCCATATTAATATGAAGAGAAATCAGCTAGTAAGGTTTCTTTTATAGAGACTTTAAGACCATGACATAATGGACTGAGTTAAAAATACTGAGAGAGAGTGGGAAAGAAGGAGGGAACTGAAGAAGTGACAAACCTACAAAGGAGAACACGTGGTGGTGTGTGATGACTTTAAGACCATGACATAATGGACTGAGTTAAAAATACTGAGAGAGTGGGAAAGAAGGAGGGAACTGAAGAAGTGACAAACCTACAAAGGAGAACACGTGGTGGCGTGTGATGACATCATGTCTAAGATTAGACTTGAAGACCATGACATAATGGACTGAGTTAAAAATACTGAGAGAGAGGGAGTGGGAAAGAAGGAGAAACAAAAGAAGTGACAAACCTACAAAGGAGAGCACGTGGTGGTGTGTGATGTCATCGTGTCATGACACATGCTCTCCTTTTTCCAAGCAGCTACAATATCATGAGAAATATATACAGTCTAGCCATAGTTCGGTATAGCATAATGCCATTGGTAGTCAGTCAAAATAGCTATCCTCAGACATTGTAAAAGCAAAAAAAAATATGGGGGGATCTTCCCCCCAGACCCCCCTTTTACAGCTTATGAACATGTTAAGAAAATATTAACAAAAATTAGGGCACCAAGTGACCAACCATTTCCACCCCCCCCCCCTAGAGAACTAGAGAAAAATTGTGTATGAAACCTGTTGTCCATGATTTTTTAAGAAAATGCATGGAATGCAACATAATTCGATTTCACAAAAGCCCACCTCCATTATACGAGTGACAAGTGACTATATCTAATCTATATATGCTGATTGCCGTAGCATGCAACTTCAGCAAATATTTAAGATGGAATGTTGTACTAAAGATTTTAGAAAAAGTGCATGCCATCATAAGTAGCAGCTATATATACAGTTAGTACTGCAAAAATACCTGTGGGTAAAACACTTTCGTACTCCACGCGGAAGCCCAGGGTGCACGTCCCCTTTCCGCACCATCCAGGCTCTCCGCCCCCCCTTATTTTTCCATATCTCAAGTTCGCCCCCCCTTGGCAAAATTTCTGTATACAACCCTGGTTCAACCCATCAGTTTGTGGGAGGAGGTGTTACAACTCAGAAAACAGGAGGTCATAAAATTGGCCCTTGATCAGTTAGGATTTCCTGGGGAATACTCCTCCTTGAAAAAACTTCAGAAATTCCTCAGCAATATGCCTTGTGTATATGGAACATAAAGGGGTCGCCACTGGATACCTTGTACTGCAATCACATATTACTATTTCCAGCTCATGTGTGAGAGAAGTGGACCAATTATTACATTGTAATATGCTCAAAAGACTCCGATGAGAGGTAATGGTATCAACAGAACTCATCTCTTCTTCCCCACTGCTGTCTTCCAGCACTCCACACAGGTCTTACACATTTGAGTCTCATCTTCAAGTTCAACTTCTGTAGTTTTCATTCTACTGTAGCCATCTGGTGGGATGGATCAACACTAGCCGGCAAGGTTATGGTGGCACCAACTGCTGATTGCTGTACTTTCGTCCTTTTGACATGGGATCTACCTATACCTATGATAGAGTAACCAATTTTCTTCTTAGAATATGGTTCTTTCTCCATTTGTATTGCTGTCTATTGCCTCCCTGACCTGAGCAAGAACACCATCTGTTCTTACATCTGTCCAAGTTTTTTGTAGACATGTCCAGTGGATGCTTTGCTTGGCTATAGCATATCATTTTCTGTTATTCCTCCTTTCTCCTTTGGTCATTTTTGACCTGTCTCTTACAATATGAAACATGTCAGAGTTCATTTCTGAGCCAGCTATTTCCTCTGCCTCATGGGTAGCAGATACTTTGGTAGCAATCTCTTCTGTCCCTTTAGGGACATCAGCTCCCACACCTGTCTCTGATTCCGGCGTCCACTGGATTGGGTTTGACTCGAGGAAATGCTGACATTGCTTTACCAATTAGTCATTATTATGAAGCGAACCACCTTCATGCCAAACCCTTTAAGACATAAGTGTGTGTCTTCTATCTGAGAAACTGTCTTCTCTCTCTTTTTTCTCTAGTTCTTTCTGTTCTCTGATATATTTCTTTGCTCGTGATTGGGTGACTGTAACTACGACCTCAGCTTCTATCATGGCACCGTTGTTGTGGTCGTCCTGTAACATATCCGGCAGGCCCATCACATCACATCCTAGCAACACTGGTACAAGTAAATTGCTGGACATAGCTGCCTACACTTTGAACATCGTCCTTCCAATCTCAGTATCAACTAGTGTGAGTAGTTATGTCATAGTATCGCCATGGGTGCATTGAATTTTGACCTGGATTGCTCCAGGTTCTAACATTGATCCTATTTTAAATATGTATAAGTCAAAATTGTTTGCAAGTTTTCTAAAAAATTGTTATAGTAAGTACTCTACAATAAAGTCATTATCATGAACTTACAGTTGATCCTATTTTAAATATGTATAAGTCACAATTGTTAGCAAGTTTTCTGTGGTAGAAGATCCCTCCTCACCATAAGAATAGCCAGGATGATGTTATCCCCAATTATTCCCTCTCAATATTCTTGGATGGGCTTGTGGTCCACCTTTGTGCTGGTTCATGTACAGTACCTCAGGGTAGACTACTTGCTTGCTTGGACAGTAGCAGCCAACATGTCCTAATATCTACCAGTTGTAGCGACATATTTTGCTTTTCTCAATCTTTGGCTTTAGTGGGTCTCACATATCATCTTGTTTGGTTCCACCTACAAAGGCTTTCCTGCAATCCTTGGCTATGTGCACCTACTTTTTTCAATCATAGCACTGGATTGGCTCTTCTTGTTTTGACCCCAGATGACCCTGACTTGGTACAAACCCGGTCTCTTGCTTTCTCACCAGTTATAGTTGTCTGATAAGCCTCCGCAACCATTTTGGGCCTCTTCTCCTGAACTGCAATATAGATTTCTCGAGGTAGCTTGCTTGTAAACTGTTCAATGGCTGCTCCAGGAACCCCTTGAACTGTTCCCACATGGTCCTTCATCCACTTATTAAGGTGTCATACATGTAGTAGGTTCTGTTACCTTTCAGGATCACATCTCTGAAGTTCTGATGAGCGTTTCCCCATTAATGTCATATTACTCAATACTGCTCATCTCAATTCTTAATGTCAATACTGCTCATCTCAATGCTTAATGTCATATTACTCAATACTACTCATCTCAATGCTTAATGTCATATAACTCAATACTGATCATCTCAATGCTTAATGTCATATTATTCAATACTGCTCATCTTAATGCTTAATGTCATATAACTCAATACTGATCATCTCAATGCTTAATGTCATATTATTCAATAGATAGGTTTTTTATGAGTAAAATATAGCAACAACACACACATACAGAGATAAAACTCAACTCAAAAACTCTCTCCCTACAAAAACCAAAGTCACTCAGGTTACATCTCCATAGGTTATTAAATGCAATTAACCCTAATAGAGTAGGCTCACCACAACTTATATATGGTAGGGTGGGGTGCGATAGCCTCGCTAGGCAGATCCTCTTACATGTATGTACAACAAGAGTTTTGTTTGTTTCTGGTCAGTACCACTTGCATGGTTGTGCATGTGATCTGACAGATGCACCGTATTTCCACGCGTGTTCTATTCATTTCATGAACTAGGCTACACGCACTATTTGAGGGCATATTCTATTCGAGGGTGCGCTCTATTGTTTCAACATACATAAGACATGTGCACAATAGTTGAACGAGACCACCTGACATAAGAAGGTGGCAATTTTGATAATAGCAATGTTCGTGCTCTAGCCATTGTCCTTTGCTCTAGTTCCATCCTCCCCACAGTCAGCTTCATCACTTGCGAAGGGATCATCATCGTCAATCTCTCAAGATGAATTTGTGGCCATCTCGAATGGACAAATAAAATATGTTATCTGACACAGAGTGATTGCCATTTGTAGCTGTAGAGGTAATGCAAAGTCGAAGGTTGAGCACTGCTAGGCATGTCGGGGCATGCTCTCTTGGAAAGTTAAGACTTTAAGTCTTCTGAGATTAATTTTGTTGCAATCTTGGAGAAGATGGATTATGTGCTCTGCTATAGCACTAGAGTTGAAAACTAAAAGGATATAACAATGTTAACCATTGGGAAAGTGATACTGTGGAACTCACAGATCACACTCTAGATCCACCACTGAACTTAGCTGAAGAGGTATAATAGGCACTACAGATTGATAAAGAAGGTTCTTACATAATCTATAGATTTTTAGCCTATGGTACATTGCTTATATTCTCCTTTGCTTGTTGTTAATCTTGCAAAAATATTTCACAGAGTATTGTGACCTTGTTTGTATAGTTTGTAAAATCCATACCAAAAAGTGCAGTCCAGAATTTCAAGGGACAGGGAAGAAAATATTTCAAGGAGGAAATGCTCCTGCTAAGTCGACCTTTGCACTCAACATAGAATGGCATGAGTCAAACAGAACCTGCCAACACTCAGTCATCAACAGATTCAAGGTTCAATCAACCTCAAGGTTAAATGATGTAGTGCATCTTACAGCGACCTTATATACACTTAGTCGATTCTAGTTGCTACTAATAATCAAGTGCTCTCCATCCAATTTAGGGTTTCATAGGTATAGGCCCTGCTGGATGGCAATGGCCCACCCAACTTTCTTCCTATTCCCAGTTACTCTCAGCTAATAAAAAAGAAAAAGGAAAAAAAGTCATCAACTAAAGCTACAGATCACGCCCACTTCTCAAAAGCATGCCTCTGCCTCACATCCAGCCAGGGTTGAACTGGGCCCTAGCCAAACAGCAAGAAAAGTGAGAGCTAGTACCATTAGATGGACCATACCAATTCACTATGGTAAAGGGTCTGGATCACAACACTTCATTTCCCTTGCTCAGGAAACTGTAGCTACTTGAACTCCAAGGGAAAGTTGCTGGGAAACAGTGGAATCCTTGAGGAAGACATCTTCTCCCTTAGCCGGTCCTGCCAGGATGGTGGCTAAAAATGTGAGGGAGCAGCTACTACTTTATAGATACATACGTGAAGTTAAAAAAAATAATAATAATAAAATAAAATAAAATAAAAATAATTAAATAATTAAATAAACAAATAAAAACTCTGGATGAGGCAACTTCCTTGTCAGTCTGCCTCATTACTGGGTGTGGCTCATTACTGGGTGTGGGCCTGACACACTTCTTAATGAGACTTGTTTGCCTCTTATGTCTTATTCCTTATACCATTATGCTGCTCTCTTCCCAGTGGCCCACCGATCTCAGTTTTAGATGAGCCACCCCTGGAGACTAATAAATATAGCTAGTTCATCTGTAGGACCAACTATTACAGAAGTAAGTATTTGTAGTCTACATACTCAGCCTCGGGATTTCTTGGAGTGACTCGGTATTTCAAGTAGTTGACTTTTGGCTGCTTTCTGCGATATTTCCTCGTCAGCTTATTCTTCAATTGCTTAGCAAAGTCTCTCACATCATCTCCAGTGGTAGTCTGTATTGCAAAAAGTTATGTATGAGGTTGGACAATTGGCTTACTAAGACAGTTTGGTGCAAATGTCTAAATACCAGTTAACCCTTTCACCATTGGATTAAATGACAAAAGTCTAGGGATACACTGGCATATTACCTTTATCCACATAATTTATAAAAGCGTAGCACCCAACTTCTAATAACTTCATCATCAAATTTACATGACTAAACCCTAGAACTCTAATTTAACCCTTTCGTCACTGAATTTACATGGCAAAATCCTAACACCAATCAGATTTACATGGTAAAATATAACCGAGAGGGTCATATTAAACTTTTTGACAAAAGTCCATGGCAACAACATATCATGGGAATGCAGATATGTGAATGCATCAACTTGACGGTCATGAATGTCAAGGATGCAATAAAAAAAAATCCTAGATTTTTGACTTCTAGCATTGGTTCATAGAACAAAGAATTGAAGAAAATATGAATTCATTACTCAGCACTAAATAAGACCTCAATTGGTTTTTAAAATGCAAAAATACACCATATGATGCTAATGATGGTAAATGGGTGAAGAGAAAGTCATTCCACATGTTGACATGGAAGTTGCATGATTTAAAAGGAAGTCAAACATTGAGGCTGCCTCAAACAGTATGTGAGTATAGGCTCACAGTAGACACTTAACCATATTTTATTTATGCTCAGTTATATTCCTCACTCTGCCTGCAAACACAATCAAAGCTTACGGCCAAGCAATATTCTCTGGTTGGGTGAGTGATTTTGTGATTTTTCAGCGTCTTCTGTGTCCAGTAGCAATGTTGACAGAGATCGACATTGATGCATTTCAAACACCTGTACCTGGGGAAGAGAACTCGGTCACAACTCATTAAACACTGAACCAAAATCAATGGTGGCATTTCTCAAACTTCAACTACAAAGTGTTTGTACATTCAAATTCTAATTTCTTGATAGTTTAAAAATGAATGAATTAATTAAGAGGATTGACTAGAACATAAATATTAGTAACCCTCCCACCTAGACTACTGTTAGATGGCATGTCATTGCTACTGTTGCTCTATCATTGCATGATCTTGTACTAGATAAACAAACAAAAGTTCGTACAGTTGCACAGCTCTGGCATCATGAAACTAACCTATAATGTAACCGCTAATGAATTTGTCCATCAGTTAGTCTATTTGAATTTTTGTTGTAGCATACAGACGTGTTACTGTTGTTGTTGATATATCCTAATGTTATGTTAATTAGAGCTATTTACTATACAGCTAGAAATGTTGACTGTCAAACTATTTGACGATTTTGATACTATTCGACATTGCCTTTAAACTTGGTAGTGGTGATCATTATGCATGCAGATGATCAGTGGGTGTTTTTTTATCGGTGCCACTTTTGGTCTTTGACTGGGCTAATGTAATCAAATTTAATTATCAACATTTCCAGTTGTACAATATATGATATCTTACCTGAATCCCACAATTGGAAAAGCATTGCATACAGCACACTTTGCTTCATGTCTGACTGTTTCGGCGGTGGTGAGGCGATACACTGTAGGTAACCATACTATACAGATGGGCTCCTTGAACATCCATTCCAAGAATTCCTTATTGTTCAGGATATGGTTGGATTCAAAATGATTGCTCTATAGTTGGAATAGATTACAGAATAACCAATACTCTATATATATCAGGGAGTGCTAGTTTGACCCCCATTTTTAAAATGGCGCCTCGAAAACACACACACAAAAAGCTCTACCTAGGCTAAAACTCACTTTAGCAGCTTCTTGGCAGCCTAAATCCTGCATAGCTTCTTAACAGCTTAAATCCTGCACAGCTTCTTAGCAGCTTAAATCATGCACAGCTTCTTAGCAGCCTAAATCCTGTACAGCTTCTTAGCAGCCTAAATCCTGCACAGCTTCTTAGCAGCCTAAATCATGCACAGCTTCTTAGCAGCCTAAATCCTGCATAGCTTCTTAGCAGCCTAAATCATGCACAGCTTCTTAGCAGCCAAAATCCTGCACAGCTTCTTAGCAGCCTAAATCCTGCACAGCTTCTTAGCAGCCTAAAATCCTGCACAGCTTCTTAGCAGCCTAAATCATGCACAGCTTCTTAGCAGCCTAAATCCTGCATAGCTTCTTAGCAGCCTAAATCCTGCACAGATTCTTAGCAGCCTAAAATCCTGCACAGCTTCTTAGAAGCCTAAATCCTGCACAGCTTCTTAGAGCTTAAATCCTGCACAGCTTCTTAGCAGCCTAAATCCTGCACAGCTTCTTAGCAGCCTAAATCCTGCACAGCTTCTTAGCAGCCTAAATCCTGCACAGCTTCTTAGCAGCCTAAATCATGCACAGCTTCTTAGCAGCCTAAATCATGCACAGCTTCTTAGCAGCCTAAATCCTGCATAGCTTCTTAGCAGCCTAAAATCCTGCACAGCTTCTTAGCAGCCTAAATCATGCACAGCTTCTTAGCAGCCTAAATCATGCACAGCTTCTTAGCAGCCTAAATCCTGCACAGATTCTTAGCAGCCTAAACTCCTGCACAGCTTCTTAGAAGCCTAAATCCTGCACAGCTTCTTAGCAGCCTAAATCATAGCTTCTTAGCAGCCTAAATCATGCACAGCTTCTTAGCAGCCTAAATCATGCACAGCTTCTTGGCAGCCTAAATCCTGCACAGCTTCTTAGAAGCCTAAATCCTGCATAGTTTCTTAGCAGCCTAAATCCTGCACAGCTTCTTAGCAGCCTAAATCCTGCACAGCTTCTTAGAGCTTAAATCCTGCACAGCTTCTTAGCAGCCTAAATCCTGCACAGCTTCTTAGCAGCCTAAATCATGCACAGCTTCTTAGAGCCTAAATCCTGCACAGCTTCTTAGCAGCCTAAATCATGCACAGCTTCTTAGCAGCCTAAATCATGCACAGCTTCTTAGCAGCCTAAATCCTGCATAGTTTCTTAGCAGCCTAAATCCTGTATAGCTTCTTAGCAGCCTAAATCCTGCATAGCTTCTTAGCAGCCTAAATCCTGCACAGCTTCTTAGCAGCCTAAATCCTGCACAGCTTCTTCTATTTTAGATATAAAAACAACAACTGCCAGCATGCTTTGAATCACTCTTTAAACCAGAAAACCAAAGAAAATAGTATCTTGTGTCTATCTATCTATTCAATCCCCATACCTAACTTAGTAGGCTTGTCATGACTCATGCATTAGGCATGAGACTCTAACATTTCAATATCCTGTCGTCACCATGAATTTTTACACATCTCAGAATATCCTCTCCAATATACAAAGTATATAGTAAGCATACTCCACAGAGCAAGTGTCCACTATGCATCTAGGAATAGGCTGAGTTCATGTAGCAAGCAGCAAATATAAAGAGCTTGTCAAAATTGTACGTGAAGCCGATGAGAAGGATAGCGATGACGACCCATTCGTAGACTTGAATGGAATGAAGTTAATACTTGGAAGTTGTGGAGAACCTGACGACTGAGAACAACATTAGCTAAAGTAGAAACATCTGGCTGGACTCTGAAACAACCATGGTCACCTAGAGCCAGCTTTATCTGCCTTGTCTTGATAACTCCATTGCAAATGATCATATAATTGTGTGCATTACTTAGAATAAATTCTCACACTTGACAGTGTAAAACTCGAGTGCTCTACATCAGTCCATTCATACAATTTTAGTTGCACGTGACTCAAATGTTCCACGACTAGCAACAACTAGTTTGTTACTTGATTCAGTACAACATTAAAACTTAACTTTGTCTCCAAATAATAAACGTACTCGTGTGTGCAATATCGAACCTAGCTGAGCTCATCCAGCTACTGGTATGTTTCCACTGCAAACAACAGAACACTCAGTTGGAGCTTACAGACCTTTACCAAAACCAAGCAACCTACCAAGTATTATATATGCCTCTACCTCTCTCTTTCTGAGATGCATGTGTGTGTGTACTCAAGTAATAAACATGGTGAAGAATACCATCTGCTATTTGGTTGCTTCTGGAATTATCCTGAGCAAAGATTTTTTGAAGATAATTATAGAAGGGAAACTAACAGCAACAGAGTAAGAACAAGAACAACAATAAGAAAAAAAGACGAAAAATATTAAAAACAAAAATTGGATTGACTTGACAACAAGAATTGCTAAATATTGACCACAAATATTTAGAAAATCATTTACCTTCTAAAATATTATACACCAATATTTAAAAAATGTACTCTATTTCTTTACTCTATTTAAAAGGTCCTCCAAATATTTGTAGTCTATATTGACAATGCATTCAATTATTATATGTATTTGTTATAATTATATACACATAAAAGTATATTATGTATATACACCTCATGCAAATATAATGTTTAATGAAGTATTTGTCATGTATGTACATGAGCAGAGACATTTTCATCAAACTACATGTTATACATAATATGAAGAACAATTCCAACACCCAATGATGGGCATCAGTACACTCTTCACTGAGTATTAGCATAAGACAAGTACTAGACTAGACTCCACACAACCATCACTAAAACTTCGATGCAGAATATTATTTAGTGCACAGGATAACAATAACAAAATACCGAGATTCAATTTCTAACGTACATTTTCCCAGCAGCTGATGGTGGCATCGTCGACTGTTTCTGGGGCAAATGTAGAACTCTCCGATACAGAATTAGCCAACTGTGATAAATATAAATGATAATATTGGTACTAGAAATGGAATAGAGTACTCATATGAAATTTTAAAATCATCGCTGTTTTTCTGCATTAGTTCATACAGACACTCTCAATGAACTCTCAGTTGACATGATAACATTAGAATAACCTTCTCAATAATCAACTTGAAATTGTCTCTCATTGAAGCAGACGGTAATATGTGAGCAGCTAATACCAGTAATTATCTTCCCCAAGCCCATGCATGTAAGGTAACTGTCTGTTCATTGGTGTGAGTGTGTTTTGTTTGTGTGTGTGTGTGTGTGTGTGTATGTGTGTCCATACATGTGTATTGGTCTAATTAAGGAGAGGGGTTGCACTCCATATATATATATATATTATATATATATATATTGGTCTATTGGTTTGACTCCTATTTTGAAATGGCCACCACAAAATCTAAAACTCACTTTGGTGGTTTCTGCTGCTACTTGCTCTATTTTAGCTCAAAAACACTTTAGTATGCGAATGTAGTAAACCAGAAGCTCAAAATACCGATGAAAATATTGAAATTTCTTTTCAAGATCTCTATTTACTTCCCTCCTCCATGCATAAATTTTCTTATAATAGATACATTCTCTATAATTTTACTACTAGAACACACCAAATTATCCAAAGCATTGCAGCGACTCTTAAATATCTGAAAATTTGGTAAAAGGTCATAAAAACAATAAACACGCTTGAGCACATGTAATATTGAGTCTAGCAACTGAGCTGACTCAGCATGTTTTTACTGCTTTGGAATGATCCCCAAGTATAAAAAATGATCCCCAATTATAATCAACAATCTAGCTAGTTTCCATAGATTTGTTGCAAAGCCAATAGGACATTTCCAGAGAGCTATATATCTGATGCTGAAAAGCACCAGTTATTTACTTGCTTCTCCCATTATAGTGATGATGATCCAGACACAAGTAGTTTTGAGGAAGAAAAAGGAAAGTCAGAGAAGATGTCTTCAAGAATATAATTGCTTGTGCTGTGATAATGGAGGTCACTGGGGAGGTTGGTGTCTACCATCCATTTTTTGTTTCTGATTGCATGTGAGAAATCCATCCCTTGACATTTTCATTAAAAAGCCCATACCAAATATAAGGGAATTATGGAAACTATTCACATGCCAATGGTTGAGCATATCACTTTACGATGAATTTTACGACAATACCAATGCTAAGAGTTTCAAGCTCTCAAGCTCTGTCTGCTATAATTAAAGCTGTGCAAAGCAAAGAATAGCTTTTGGCAGACCCCACCATATATACAAACAATGAAGGAAATCTCAATGCAATTGTGAGATTACTTGCACAATACAATCCATTTTTGAATGAGCATCCCATTACCTGCAAAAACCGTTCGGAATGAAATCACAATGACCTTCTCAATAATCAACTTGAAGTTTATTCTCTATGGCTGCTCAGATTCAAGAATTCTACTAGGGATGTTTATAAAGGATTTCTCCCACTTTTCTATAATGGCCGATGAGATCCTCTAGTTTGCAGTACATTATACAGCCAGGTTGATCTTTATGCTAGATGTGACAAGATCAAGAGCTTCAAAGTAGATTGCTCTAAAAATGATCTAACTTTAGTGGGAAAGTCACCTACAGCTGAGCCATCTTTGTATCTTCTTGATCTCTTTCGACTGCGGTAGTACTGAATCCTCCACTTCGCCATTTTTGTGATTTTGGACCCAAATTGATTGAAGTCTGCCTCAGATCGAATCGACTGCAATGGATTGACAGTCATACCTGAAACCTTCTGCCCTTCACCACAGAACAAATTCTCTCTTGGGAAACTTAGCATTTAATGGCTGGTGAAGTTCCTTTGGTAGGATTGAATAGATGGAAGAGGTTGAACAGCTAGCAATACTCATGATGATATGATTATTCCCTATTCCCTAGAGAATCTAATCGAAACATCGAGAGATTAAAGAAGGTCATTGTAATAATAGATGATCTATAAACCGCTGTTGGCTGTGAACTTTTGATATTCTCAACAAACCCTCTCAGTTGACAATAAAATTACAATGACCTTCTCAATAATCGACTTGAAATTTATCTCTCTCAACATTTCGATTAAATGTTCTAGTTTTCATCAGATTCCAGGCCAAAAAAGTGCCAAGGCCATGGCCGCCCTGGCAGCTGTGCTTCCTATGCCTCAGTTTAGTGAGCGCCTGGATTTCCTTGCAAGTTGAGATTAGAATGGAAGTGCTGACCAACCAGAGTTTATAGTACAATAAGTGGTATGTACTTACCAAAAGTAGGTCTAGCAGAAGTGCTTTGAGATTGGACTGTGATATTCCAGCACTTTTTTCACTGCAGATGTGCTGGAACAACACTGCAAGTATAGAGTACGTGCAGCAAAAATGCCATGTCAGCAATTAGACAATCAAACAAATGAGAGAATGACATGCAAGTGAGCGAAAGAGACAAATTCTGGACTTCAAATTAAAGTATTGCTAGATTATGGGAGCTATTGTGTGCTATCAAATTACCTCTGTCTGACTTTGCCAACTGTACCACTCTATATTGGTGATCACAGGCTTTTCTGCGGCTTCTTACTAAATTTGCAGCAACATTGGCTACTTGCAACTGCTGCTTGATCACCCAGAATGCTGCACTCCACTCACACCAGCATGCTCCATGTTGGGCCGTAATAAACTAGCCACAAACTTTGTGCCATATACTATGGTTGTTTACAATCTCCCTAGAGTTTGTGGAACTATTACTTGATCAATTTCATTACAGAACTTCCTGAAGTATACTAGACACTTCCTGAAGTATACTAGACACTTCCTGAAGTATACTAGACACTTCCTGAAGTATACTAGATACCTCCTGTGTGGTATATTAGACATGCATACAACAGAAGAAGACTCAATAGCATGTTAAAAAGAACACAGCACTAGACGCGTCAATACTCACGTATTCACTTACATCCATATTTTTCTTCCAAAGTCGAGTGCCCCATAGCAGTTAGTACATTTTTTATGCTCCTCACTTTCATTTTTCCGGTACGTCCACTGAGCGAACAACAGTAAAGTATGCAGGTTAATTCACATGCAATTTACTTCACTACATACCTGTCTAGGCACTGGAGCACAAAGTTCTGAGTGAGCTCCACACATTGCTCCACATCAATGAAGTTAGTGGTCCTCTCTTGGTTGACAAACTGGAAGGCAGTGGAGAGAAGTGCCTCAAGCTCATGAATGGTACATGTCTCATTGTTGTGCTTAGGGCCAGGACCTATGGCCAACTCCTTGTAGGAGCGCTCCAGCATATGGCACTTTATCATGTTCACTATGAAAGAATCGCATCACCAGTTGGAAGTCACTTCATTTAACTATAAACATACTTCTTTGTTGCATTCAATTATTTGTTGTTTTTGAGAGTATTGTTCTTTTTTTAATGTCATCATCGTCGTTGTTGTCTTTGTAGTAGTACTAGTATTAGTACAGTAGTAATGGTAGTAGTCAGTGGCGGATCTAGGGGGGGGTGTGTGGGGGGCCAGAACCCCCCCCCCCACTCCTCAAGAATATAACCACACCCACTAAATTATACTCAAACTCTGTGCAAATGCACAACACATGCATAGGACATGAGAATGTGGCATGTTTGTTGGTGAAGTATTGAGTGATTGATAAGGTGTGAATGAAGCCATCTTAAACCCAGCTGCTTATGAATCAGTCTATGTTACTGAACTTGAGGGTGATGAATCTACCTTCAATGACTGCAGTTGGGACAGGGAAACACGTATTAAAGCTCAAGGACTATTGAGAACTATGCAAACTCCATGCCATGCTATTTGTTTAACAACTGTGATGTTTGCTCTTGAATCAATAAAGCCACTAACAGTCAAGCTTCAGAAGAGAAATCAAGATATCTATCAAGCCTATAAGCAAGTGGATGAAACTATTGACTTAATCAAGTCTAGACGTGCTGATATTGACAATGTATTTGATCAGTGGTATAAAGAAGCAAGTGCTTTACTAACATTTGTTGGAGTTGAAGAAGTAACTCTTCCAAGGAGAGTGGAGAGGCAAGCCCATAGAAATAACCATCCTGGTGGTTCTGCTCAAGAATATTATAAAAGGATTATAGCATCATCTGTCAACTGGAGTCACGGTTCAACAAGGAAAGCAGAATTTGTGCTGAGCTTTTGCTTCTCACTCCAGCCATTTCTGTCACTGATAAATTTGACCCAGTGTCCGAAGTCGCTCATATGCTTACATGGGAATGCCATCTTCCTTCTCCAGTACAGCTCCAAAATGAGATCTCAAGATGGAAAATATTCTGGGCAAAGAAGATTGGATGCAGGTGATGAAGTTCCTAACAGCTTGCTAAATGCAATTACTGCTATTCGCAGAGAAGATCCCCCCAACATATATACCCTTTTGTGTATTGCTTGCATTCTACCTATTAACAGTTGTGAAGCAGAGCGTAGTTTCTCTACTCTTCGGCGGACCAAAAATTACCGTCGAAACACTATGCTTACGTCCAGACTGTCATATCTCATACTTATGGCTCAGCATAGTACCAACTTCAACAGAGATAAAATATTTGAAATATTTGTGAACAAACATGCCCGTAGAATGTTTAGCTCGTCTATTTTGTGTGCGTAATGACCTCCACTGACAATATTATTGATGCTGTACTTATTGTATATGTATGTATGACTTACTAAAACTTTCTTTAACAATAATAAATTTGAAAGAAACACTCAAAAGAGCTAAAGGTGACAATACCAAAAAATCACTGTCAACAAGTCAAATTGTCTAGATCTGCCCCTGGTAGTAGTATTAGTATTATACAGAAGTAACAAACACTAGTAGTGGTATTAGTACAGTAGTAGTAATAGTAGTAGTAGTAGTACAGTAGTAATACTAGTAGTGGTATTAGTACAGTAGTAGTAGTAGTAGTAGTAGTAGTAGTAGTACAGTAGTAATAGTAGTAGTAGTACAGTAGTAATAGTAGAGTAGTAGTAGTATTAGTACAGTAGAATAGTAAAATTAGTAGTAGTATTATTACAGTAGTAATAGTAGCAGTAGCAGTAGTAGTGTTAGTAATATTAGTACAGTAGTAATAGAGTAGTAGTAGTAGTACAGTAGTAGCAGTAGTATTAGTACAGTAGTAATAGTACTAGCAGTAGCAGAAGTACAGTACTTTTTTGTAATAAATTTCATTGGGCTCATTTCTTGTTGGTCTGGTTTTCCACAAAAAAAAGACGCACGGAAAAATAACATACACGATTAAAAAATCAACATCCTGTTCGAAGAGAAGCACGATGGACCGTGTTTGAAAGAACCTGCTGTACTCAATGTCTACTACCACATCCGGTTGGCAGCCATTGCAGCTAGCATGTGAATGAGAACATGTAATGTCAATGACAAGTACGCAATAACAGTCAAGTTCTTTCACCTCTTGATTAGCTACTGCTACAGCCTGTGAGTGAAGTAATGTTGATAGCTGAGCCTTTGGGATCAGTAAGCAAAAATGCTCATGAAGACCCAAAGTAAACTCTGGATATGAGAGTGATGTCTCAGATACAGAAAATAGTATCTAACACATGGTACACAGATGTAGGTGTGTGTGTGCTCTTTCCATATTTTTAAAACCACTCTGATGTTGTAATTATTCATTCTCCTAAAAATATTTTGTGAGGTACATTTCCGTGGTTGATACCATACAGATATTATTTATCCCGAACTATGCAGCAGCAGTAGTAGTAGTTATAGTAGGACTACTAGTATAGCAGTAGTAATGTTATAGTAGTAGTAGTAGTACAATAGTAGGTATAGTAGTAGAATAGTAGTAATAGTAGTATATATATATATATGACTTTGAGACCCCTTACCAACCACATGGTTAAAAAAAAAAGGGTCTAATTTGCTCTAGCTAAGTTCCTATCAATCAGCCTCTGGGGAAGATACCATAGTGTCCAGGGATGGAAGTGATGATCACAAAGGAGGGATGACCACACTAGCTAAGGTGGCCTGTACTCAACCACAAGCAGCATTTGCAGGTTCACCAGCAAATTGTCTTTTCTGTCACCCAGGGAAACATCTACAACCACTCGAGAATGTAATTTGCTTGAAGTAACTTCAAATCTTGATGTCGACCACCCCTCAACAACCTTTACCGCCAGCTGATGGCTCTACCAGCAAGGCTTGGAAGACTAGGCATACTCAATCCAGATGAGCATTCCACACTGCAGTTTGAAGCTTCACTCAAAGTGGCACAACCTTGACTGAAATAATCCTGCAGAGAAGGGATGATTACTCTTACGATACCATAGCCAGTCAGATCTTTGCAAAAGCAGAAGTTGCCTCTGCTAGGAGAACATACTTCAAAGATGCTGAAGCCAATCTGAGAGACAGCCTTCCAGGCTCACTGAGGAGAGCTTTGGATCTGGCACAGGAGAAGGGCTAATCCATGGCTGACAGTCTTCCCACCCATAGAGGAGCACTGGTTCTCCCTGCACAGAGGTGCATTCCTGGATGCCATTGCACTGAGATGGTTGGACTCCCTCTCACTTGCCACCAAGCTGTGCATGTGGCTCAAGTCTCTCAGTTGAGTATGCCATGTATTGCCCCAAAGGTGGCTTCCCATCGCTACGTCACAATGAGATCAGTGACCTCACAGCCAACCTGCTTTTGGAATTCTGTTCAAATGTCTGCATGGAGCCAGAGCTGCAGCCACTGTCAGGGGGAACGCTGGATTAACACACTGCCAACACTGAGGACCGAGCACGCCTCAACATCACGACTAATGGTGTGTGGGTTGGTTGGTTTGAGAGAACATTTGTGGACATGCGAATGTTTAACCACATGTTCCATCCAACAGCAACTTCCCCATCTCATCTTGAAGAGGCATAAGAAAATGAAGAAGAGAGCGTACATGAAAAGGGTACAGGAAGTGGAGCATACTTCATTCACCCCCATTGCCCTGTCAGCAACAGGTCAAACTCAATTTTACAAGATAATGGCATCCCACCTACAAGCTGCGAAGTGCGGTCAGCATTACAGCTCCACCATGTCCTGACTCTGCAGCCGGATAACATTCTATCTGCTGAGATCGGCTATTCAATGCCTTCGACGGGCACGTTCCAGTGCCGGGCATTCCCAGAGATATGTGAGAGCAGGTTGCCTATATTTGTCTCAGGTCATGGACTAGAACAAAGTCAGTAGTGGGTGAGTTTTGGTGGCTCTGTCATCAATAGTGATGCTCCCTAGATGAGTAATGGTAAGTATAGAAGTCCATAGACAAAGCCAAATCTTTGCTGTTAACTTTAGCAGGTGAGCATCTTGTAGATATTCCAAGGAGTACAATTATAGGTAGGAAGATGAATTTTTGTCAATTTTTAGAATGAACATTCAGTGCACTCATTGAGCAATAGTACTGCATTCTTAAGTGAAATGAAGATTATGACTACTCAGTAAAACGTATAATTTTCACACAATTTTGAAAAATGTTCTCCTACATAGTGCCTAGTGTGGTCATGGACAATATAGGTCTGTTTTGATATACATACTAGTGGTACTTGGGGTAGCGGACATGAATCTCCAAGTTATATTGATTATCAAACTTTTAAAAGTCTCCGCTTATAGTCATCCAGCTAGCATAGAAAATGATAATTTCTCACTTTCAAATACCTTCGATACTGTCTGTGCATACAGATTAAGCACCTATACAACAGTTTGTATTAATCTTAACCTTTCCCCCCTCCAAATTAAGATTAGAGTATGCCATACAGATAAACTGATGCATATTATGTCTAGTGCAAAGACAAGTGAGCAAAATTATCTTCCCCTTAATACACATACACACAGTATGCCTAAACTCACAATGTGTCATCTTCTGTATGGCCCTCAACTTCATTGCAGTTCTATATGCTCCAAACCTGATGTCATTCATGCCATCTGTAGCATACAGGGTGACAATATGACGGGGTAAAATCATAGATCACATGAGCTCAGAAAGTAACACTGTGTCAAATACATAGCTACAGCAATAAGTAATTGTTCCTGATGAAGGCTAGAGCATCTAGTCAAAACATCGAGAGAATACAATTTCAAGTTGAGAAGGTTATTATAAGGTTATTACGTCAACTGAGAGTTCATTGAGAGTTTAAATAAGTAATGAGCAATGATTCTTGAAGTGAGGTTGCCAGACCCAACTTGGTTCTCCTTTGTCCAAAATTTATAAAACTAATAAAGCACTAAACATTGTTTTACATGATGAGGTAGCAGTTACTTTTCCTCATATATATTGCATTCTCTACAGAGCAGTGGCAAAATGTTTCTACATTCTACAAATGGGCCTTAAACTAGTTCAATAATTGTACAGTAATAGATGAATATGCATACCTAACTGAATGAACATTTCTGATGTTCTGGGATGCTCCCACTGAGTAGTCTCATCTCCATGGCTACCAAAATAATCATCATCAGAAAACAATCACAATAATAACACAAAAAACGTTATGTTGTTCAAGGTTTGTGCTGGTGTGGTGTAGCTAACCCTTTACCTACTGAGGATGAGGAAAGGAAAAGGTGCATAATAATACGAGTTGTGCAGCAGGAATTTATATTTCCCAATCTAGGTCCATAAACAACAATTTTGCACATGCAGTGAGAGTAACCTACCAGTCCAATATGGTAAACTCGCATACAAATGTTCAGTGAAGTTAAAAGAGCTATCATATATACTGTCCACATACTGGGTCAAAACTTCTAATGCAGCTGATAAAAATTAAGTGACCTCTGTCCAATCTTGCCAATTAGACTCCTTGATGGCAAAGTTTCCTGCTTGGCTCCTCCATAGACTTGGAGCCACATTGGTGACTTGCATCTGAACACTGTAAGCTTCCATGCCTTCACCAACAGAAAGCTGCACTCCACTCTAATAGCTGCTATGATTAGCCTGCTTTCAAAAGCAACACCACTTTGCATGTACACTAATTTGGTTTAGAGTTAATACTTTATTTATTTATTTCCAGAACTCCCGGCACTTCCGGTACCATACTATACACTCGGGGACAGTTCTTTAAATCACTTGGAGAGGAATACTGTAAACTCATTGACCTGCCACTAAGAGTACTTGAGACATTACACTCTCTCCTAGCCTTGCCTCACACACAGAGAAGGTAAAGGGTCAGCTTCACCAAATTTGTATTTGATATAGAAAAACTCATATTTCTAGTCATTATGGCTTCTGCTATAGTGACAGAGCACACAAATTTTAAGTGGTAGGGCCAATGTACCACCTCAGGGGCGGATCCAGGGGGGGGGGCTTAGGGGGCTCAAGCCCCCCCTTACCCCCCCCCCTTTTTTTAATGCTGCACGCACACCGAAAGTAAGAGAACGTGCCGTGATGGTGTTTCTGGCTGTGCCACAAAGCGACTTAAACAGTGTGGAATAAAAGAGTACTTTTCGAGGACAAGGTAAGTGGTCAGCTATAGCTAGGTGGCTAGATTAGCTACGCTAAGCCTAAAGCCATCTTGAAATAGTTAGCCTAATTTTCCAGTTTCTGTACTATGTAGCTAGCTAGCTAGCTATTAGCCTGCTGCAACATCTAGCTTAGCTGGTACTGTACCAGTAAAGCTGTCTATGGGAATGCAAGTGTAAAGGAGAACGCGAACTGCTAAATACTCTAGGACAAACTTTACTTCACACTGATCATGCCTAATTTCATACTTTACCAGTTACTTCCTGTGAGTGCGTCGGTCAGTGTGTTACGTTTTCTCAAGACTTCTCTTAGAAGTACGATATCTCGGGAGCGACTAAATGCACTTGCAATGCTACTTACTAGGTCACCGGTTGCCATCTAGACAAGCTCTGACGGCAGTTTTTCCCTCTATGGAAAACCACAAGCATCCAAACTGCTAGATGCTGCTGCAAAAGTGGCAATTTCGGCCTCTAGCCAACTGTTTCTTGCGAGACTTGGAACTCTTCTCGACCATTGTTTTAACTATACATATATTCACTATTTATTATTGTGCTGTCATTATTTGTTTACTGTCTCACAAGCCCTTGCCAAGCCCCTTCTCTAGGTACTTCCTAGAACCAGGACTCCTTGTGTTCTGCGGTCATGATACATTACTGCTGCTGTGCTTTATTTGTATAATAAATTTGGTTTTCACACCACAAAGACATTAGTATTACACCAGAAGAAGTGGTTGAAGGATTTGTCATGTATCGACCTCGCAAAATATTGGTATTATAAACCCTTACACTTCACACTGATTATTGCTTTATAGCATCAAACTTCTGATTCTCTGCACTTATTGTTACATTACCCTCTATTCAACATTTTTAAATCATCATGATAGTCTGATTATATCCACCCTCAATACTACCTGAAATGATTTAATAGTATATAATAATAATGTTAAAATAATTTACCATCTACAGTACATAATGTTTTAATGGTAAATGTGTTTACATTTACCCTAGCCATCAATATACTGAATATGACATGGTAGGCCACTACGGTGGGTAGGTTTTATAGGGCTTTTGAGGGCACAGGACTGAGGTTAGCCATACAACAGCATATATATCATTCGCAACTGAAAGAGTGATCATGAGAAAGTGTGGGTGGTCCTAATTTTTCAATTTAACCAGAAGTGAATCCTGGATCCGCCCCTGCACCTGGCCATCAAGTTATGCACAGTAACTGTAAGATGCATGAGGCTAGGGGGGGATATCACATGGAGTGCAAAAATGCAAAAACTGAAAATCAATACCATATTGAGTAGTATAGACATAGTATTATAGACATCACACTATTTATGTACAGTTATTGATACTTTCCAAATAGTCTCTCTCAATGTTTAGAATTACTTATAAATTGATTGGCAACCTCTTTGAGATTGAGTGAATCAGTGCGCTCCTTGTGAACGTGAAGTACCATTAGGTGATTCAGTCTTTGTTGTAACATAGTATTACGAAGGTAAGTTTTAACCCTACGTAAAGCACTAAAGGAGCGCTCAGATGTTGCATTGGTTGCTGGCATGATAAGTATCAGCTTCAAAACTGTACAAACCTGATCCAGAAGTGCTCGTTGACCAAGAGAAAGACTTTGAAAATAGTCTCTGATGTCAAATATATTTACATTGGGCATCTTGTGTTCTTCACATGCTGCATGTTCTTGGGATTGTGTGAATAATATAATAGTCCCTCCCTCCCCCCAACCCAAATTGTAACACTCAACTTTCAGAAATTATTTCTTGTCGCTTCTGACAAATGAAACGAATTGAACTCGACCCAATGGTCTTCCTGACTCAAAATTGATGCCAAAAGTGAGTAACTGGGCATGCAATAGATTGGGCTTGAAATCATCTTTGTAAAGTATGTAAATAGACTGAAAATCTTCTTCAAAGTCAACCCCCTGACATGCTCTGCATAAAAGTTGCTCCAATTTTGAGTAAATTCTATATCCTGGTTGGTCAAAGCGATCCTTAAACAGCTGACAATGTTATCCAGTGCTTCAAAATATATATGGCGATAATAGAGCAAGGGACTTTCATGAAACTCTCCACTGGACAGTCCATCCTCATATCTCTGTGGAAGTCTTCGCTTACAAGGTAACTGTGGTTCACCAACATCTATTGAAGCAGTTCTTGAAACTTTGTCCCAAAATAAATCATACATTTCATCAGTAAGAGACAGCAGTGTGTCTACAACCATTTCTCCTTCCTTTTGACCCTCAGCGGCTGAAATCTTTACCTTCTGCAGAGTCTTGCTCAAGTTATCAGTGTGGAGGAAAATAACTTGACTGAGCATTGTACCAAACAGGAAATCAAATGTTTCATCTGCGCAGAAACTCCTTTTATACTAGTTCTCATCTCTGTGTCCTTTATGATTTCAAAAGCTTCATCCCACATAGCTTGTAATGCAGCATAGTCAATGCTTGCTAGTGCATTTGCACACACAGTCCACATCATTGGGCATAGCATTCGAATTCCTGGTGATGTCATGCCACTTTCAGAATCACAAGCTTCCTTCAAATCTCGGAAGATCCCTTCCCTTCGAGGTTAAAACTTGATCAATTCCCTCGTCATGTCAAGGACATCTCTCATTATCTTGATCTCTTTCAAGGATCCCTCACAGTGAATGCCCATAGCAGTGTGTCACTGTGTACACTGCCCTTGGTTCAATATCACTTATTCTCTTGGCAACCCCTGATTTAGCTCCCTTCATTGCACTTGCCCCATCATAGCATTGACCACATAACTGATTGAAGGATAAGTTCAATTGACTAAAAGTATCCACTGAAATTCAGTAAGAGTACCTGCATCAATTGATGGAACGTGATTTAAACCTAAAAATTCTTCACTTCAGTGATCCTACGAATTATAATGGTTGCCTGCTCCTTATTAGTGGTGTCAGTTGTTTTACCCAACATCAGGGTTAAATTTTGCAAAGAACCAGCAACATTCCGAAGTACAGACATAGCCATCACTTTGATGATTTTATTTTGCATCTCATGTGATGTGTACTTGTAAGATTTTCGTTTTAACCACTCAATAGCAGATGTATCAGCCTCCAATTGAAATAGTTGTACGAAGTTTCCATCTTCTTCAGTAATCCCATTCCCTCTGAGTGGTAATTCTTGACGAGCTAAATAGCGTATGTTTGAAAAGATCTTCATTAACATTGCATGGTTTTCTCCTTGTTCCTTGGCCCGCTCTTTCACAAGTAGATTGCCAATACTTGTGGTTGTAGCTGGAAGTGTAAGAACAACTTCTACAGCTTGTTTATGGCAAGCACTCTGTTGATGCTTGTTAAATGATGTAGTGGCATTCTTCCAGTTGCAGAAGCCCTTTGAGACCTATGATGATAATGGTTGATGGATTACAGTTAGCCAAATTGAAAAATATTATTACTGTTAAACAGTGACTTACAAAAGCTGGCTCTGCATTGGAAGACCTCAATTTTCCTTGGTTGTATGCAGTGGTACAAGTATAACAGAAAGCAATATCTGTAGCCTCCTGGTAGTGCAAAAATGGCCATTGCTTAAACCAAGAAGCTTGAAAACACCTGTCAACTGGTACTTTGTTACCAAATGAGCGTTTAGTAAAAGAAAAACCAAGAGGCTGATGAGGACAATCTGACAATTCAGTGAAAATAGAGCTGCTTGCCATGCTCTCCAAAATTGGCAACCACTGACTCAGACTGACTACTGGATTCAGAAAGCAGCTAGGTGCAATCTAAGCATGTGACTTTAATTGCCTGATCTGGCATCATGGTTAGCATGTGACTTTATTTGCTGAGTGAGCATGTGGTCACATTCCATGTACTTTTCACTTAGTGAGAGACCAATTAGATTTGTCACATTCTTATCTGCTTTATAGTCAACACATTTTTATCTTTCTTAGTTAGGGAAAACCCATCATGTTGGTCTGGTAGACTAAAAATTATAATAATAAAAAATAAAATCAGAAAAAAGTGGTAGGGCTTTGCCCTTCCATGTCCTCCGTCCCTGTATAGCTATAAGCACTATTGGAAATAGATTGCAAGAAGTGCTGGTAAGGGAAGGGGGATGGTATGTAATTGAGTAGCTTTACTTGAGATAGTAAGGTATCCCAGTAGAAGTTTCTGATCTCTCCCAGTCTTCTGGAAGCAAACCTATTAATAACACAAAATTATTTACACATACATCCATGAATTGCACACTATAATGCTAGCTACACGTTTTATAAAAGCTACCCACATCTGTTATCTACTTACCTATATCTGCAGGCATCTTTAAACAATGGGCGTAGCTGCAATTCACTAACGCCCCCACTTTAGCCCACATAACGAACCCGACTTCATGCGCATGCGCGAACGTTATCTCGACCCCTTTTTGTTGCGATAATGCGAGGATTCAGAGAAAAGTTCGACTTCCCCAACCTCAAGTCAGCCAACTGGTTTCCCGGACACATGGCTAAAGGTAGAAAAAGACTTTCTGGCCTGGATTAATGTGAATTCTGAATCACTTGGATGATATTTTCCTGTGCCGACCTTTACCTGTATTGTGTAGCCATCAGATTGATCTCCAGGAAACTGCAGTTCTGTGATTGCGTTCTGGAGGTGCATGATGCCAGAGTATCCTTAATTTATGCATGTGCATCTCATAACATAAATACGTGGAATAAAGATTTATGCATGGCTTGCCAGTTAATTTGGGAAAGCCACACCCTGCTGATTAAGAATGTGAGTTCTGGTTAGTGTTACCTTCATAAAGGTAACATAACCATAACTTGATACAATCATACTCTTGGATTGTTTGGCTCGAATGCTTATACCAGTGATGTGTGCTTAACCGTCTCACCGCCGTATCTGCCATATGGCGGAGTTGTAAATGACCGCGACAAAAACAAATATATAAAATGGTTAGTTTTAGCTACGCATGTGCTAAATATACCTGGGGATGTCCCTTGCTTTGCTAGAGCTGGAATTAAAATAGCTGAGGTATAGTGCCTAGGTAACCAAGGTATTCGTGACGTCAAACTCAGCTGATCGATTAAAAAATGGCTTCTAGACTAAATTGGACGATGTTTTGGCAATGCTGGATGACGACGAATTCGGTCTGTCTGAGGTTGAAAGCAGTGATGAGGAAGGAGAAGGGCCTACCACGGAGAACAGACTAGAGATCCTGAAGAGCTAGCAACTCTGAATGACATCGTAGATTCAGAACCTTTTTTTGCCAGTCCAGAGATAGTAGCGCTGATTTGCGTAGGGATCCAGGTCTTGAGACTGACGATGGTGAAGAACAGGAACAAGATGTCCCAGGAAAATAAATAGCCATACATGTAAGATCCTTTAGCATTACTGCTTTTTTTCTGACTTGTATAAAAAATAGCATTTACCTGGGTACTTCGCGGGTACTAGCTATCCATCTATATAGCTATAATAATATAAAGCTAGTAGGTAGTTAGTTAGCTATGGTTTCTAATTATCTGCCCTAGTAAAATATGACACTGTAATTTTATTATATTTACATCATGATGTAATCTCTGTCCATATTCTGCCTAAAAATACAATCAAAACAAACAATCAAATGTTATAATGATATTCATCGTATGTGGTCAGTTGCTAGGCAACATACAGTTGACCACAATGTTTGTCAACACCAATGCTATAACATCAACCATGGTTGCTAGGGACATTTGTGCTCTCCTGGTTGAATATAAAATATTATGTAAAATAACGTCACTATTTTTAAAAAGTGCTGTGTAAATCCAGCGGTGGAAGGGTTAATAACTGACTGCATTTAATTGCATGTTTAAATTGGAATGGAAAATTTCTGGCACAAGTTCATGACAGAAGTGTTTTTTATTAATACTTCACAGGCCACACATGCATTATTGGTGGCCACCATGCACATAACAAAAGCCACCACTATGGAGCGTCCATTAGATGGTTGATTTGGCGATTTTCATGCCCAATAAATTCTTTAAAATCTATTGCACTTTTTACCCCATTGCCTGTGCATTGCACCTCCAATTCCATGAGTGTTTGTGCCCAACAGAGGCCCCCTTAGCATAGCAAATTCACAGGCTGCATCTTCACAGGTCACACATGCATGTACAGGTCAGGAAAATATCTCCATACACATACACACATGTAATACCATGCCTCCAAATTAATGCTGTCCTGGTTCTAAATATTGGGTCAGAAAAGAATTGGGTCAGAAAAGAATTGGGTCCAACGCTATAAATATGCATAAAGAAGTACTCCTTCACTCTGGCGCTTATATTAGGTTGGTGCTTACAAAAGAATAAGCTGGTCGACATTTGTGCGGGGGAAGGAGGGCAGGAACTTGTGGGGCGTGCGGCAGCTTCCAAGCGAGGATTAGAAGTATTGTCGGGGGGGAGGGGGGTGTTGGGGGTCATATGTTCGGAAGTTTGATATTCCTAACAAAGAAGGGAACAAAAGAAATCTTTATACAAGCCACACCTACTAATATTTCAGATGACTATGTGGCGCACTATATTGAGGAGGAAAGTAAGGCGTGGTACTGAGCATTAATTACAGCGGCCATTGTTAGCATTGGCTGTGCTGGCTGGGATAGGTGGTGCGTAATAGAGTTGCTCACCGCATATGGCACAGTGGATATTTATTGCTGCTACAAGTGTTGTTGCCGTGACTGTGTCTATATATTCCATTTTCTGGCCGCAACCAAAAACTGAACCTCATGCTGCGAGGTCGTTCCAAGATTCTTGTCCTCAACAAGGAAGACCTTTGTGATCCTCGTGAAAAACAGGTATCCACTTGCATCAAGGGTGGGGTGTATGTGCATGTGTGTGTGTGTACATGCATGTGTGTGTGTGTGCATGCATGTGTGTGTGTGTACGTGCATGTGTGTGCATGTGCATGTACATGTGTGTGTGTATGTACATGTGTGTGTGTGTGTGTTCATTACTACCACAATCTTTTCTGGCACATCCTGATGTGAGTCCCTGGATACTCGGGATATCCTAGAATTTCTCTAATCCCAGAAGAAAATACTCCTAGCCCTGGCACATCCTCCTAGAACCCCCAAACCTTTGTCCTAGCCCTAACCCCTTAACCCTAGAATACCCCTAGCCCTAGTGCATCATAACCCACGCATTACCCCTAGGCCTAGAATATCATAATCCACGCATTACCCCTAGGCCTAGAATATCCCTGGCCATAGCACTGATTCATGGATACATAGTGTGTAGGTTAGTCGCCCTTGATAGAGGGACATCCCGGGACAGTCCCAAGTATCCCGGGAATCCCACGATGACTTTAAGACGGGTTGTGACAGTGTTGGCCATGGATGATGCGGGGGGAATCATATGGTGTCTATGAACTCCACTGTAAGGACTTCATTATGAATTCTGTGTGTTCCGTTGCACTATATCGATTTTGACTGCATAGGTTAGCATTTATGGCATGTTAGAAGTCTCTATGGCGTGCTAGAAGTCTCTATGACATGCTAGAAGTCTCTATGACATGCTAGAAGTCTCTATGACATGCTAGAAGTCTCTATGGCATGCTAGAAGTCTCTATGACATGCTAGAAGTCTCTATGGCATGCTAGAAGTCTCTATGACATGCTAGAAGTCTCTATGACATGCTAGAAGTCTCTATGACATGCTAGAAGTCTATATGGCATGCTAGAAGTCTCTATGGCATGCTAGAAGTCATGCTAGAAGTCTCTATGACATGCTAGAAGTCTCTATGGCATGCTAGAAGTCTCTATGACATGCTAGAAGTCTCTATGACATGCTAGAAGTCTCTATGGCATGTTAGAAGTCTCTATGACATGCTAGAAGTCTCTATGACAGGCTAGAAGTCTCTATGACATGCTAGAAGTCTCTATGACATGCTAGAAGTCTCTATGACATGCTAGAAGTCTCTATGACATGCTAGAAGTCTCTATGGCATGCTAGAAGTCTCTATGGCATGCTAGAAGTCTCTATGACATGCTAGAAGTCTCTATGACATGTTAGAAGTCTCTATGACATGCTAGAAGTCTCTATGGCATGCTAGAAGTCTCTATGACATGCTAGAAGTCTCTATGGCATGCTAGAAGTCTCTATGACATCCTAGAAGTCTCTATGACTTGCTAGAAGTCTCTATGACATGCTAGAAGTCTCTATGGCATGCTAGAAGTCTCTATAACAGGCTAGAAGTCTCTATGGCATGTTAGAAGTCTCTATGACATGCTAGAAGTCTCTAAGTCATGCTAGAAGTCTCTATGGCATGCTAGAAGTCTTCATGGCATGCTAGACGTCTCTATGACATGCTAGAAGTCTCTGGCATGCTAGAAGTCTCTATGACATGCTAGAAGTCTCTATGACATGCTAGAAGTCTCTATGACATGCTAGAGGTCTCTATGACATGCTAGAAGTCTTCATGGCATGCTAGAAGTCTTCATGGCATGCTAGAAGTCTCTATGGCATGCTAGAAGTCTCTATGACATGCTAGAGGTCTCTATGACATGCTAGAAGTCTCTATGACATGCTAGAGGTCTCTATGACATGCTAGAAGTCTCTATGGCATGCTAGAAGTCTCTATGACATGCTAGAAGTCTCTATGACATGCTAGAAGTCTCTATGGCATGCTAGAAGTCTCTATGACATGCTAGAAGTCTCTATGGCATGCTAGAAGTCTCTATGGCATGCTAGAAGTCTCTATGACATGCTAGAAGTCTCTATGACATGCTAGAAGTCTCTATGACATGCTAGAAGTCTCTATGACATGCTAGAAGTCTCTATGGCATGCTAGAAGTCTCTATGGCATGCTAGAAGTCTCTATGGCATGCTAGAAGTCTCTATGGCATGCTAGAAGTCTCTATGACATGCTAGAAGTCTCTATGACATGCTAGAAGTCTCTATGACATGCTATGACATGCTAGAAGTCTCTATGACATGCTAGAAGTCTCTATGACATGCTAGAAGTCTCTATGACATGCTAGAAGTCTCTATGACATGCTAGAAGTCTCTATGGCATGCTAGAAGTCTCTATGACATGCTAGAAGTCTCTATGACATGCTAGAAGTCTCTATGGCATGCTAGAAGTCTCTATGACATGCTAGAAGTCTCTATGGCATGCTAGAAGTCTCTATGACATGCTAGAAGTCTCTATGACATGCTAGAAGTCTCTATGGCATGCTAGAAGTCTCTATGACATGCTAGAAGTCTCTATGGCATGCTAGAAGTCTCTATGGCATGCTAGAAGTCTCTATGGCATGCTAGAAGTCTATGGAATGCTAGAAGTCTCTATGGCATGCTAGAAGTCTCTATGACATGCTAGAAGTCTCTATGGCATGCTAGAAGTCTCTATGACATGCTAGAAGTCTCTATGACATGCTAGAAGTCTCTATGGCATGTTAGAACTCTCTATGACATGCTAGAAGTCTCTATGACATGCTAGAAGTCTCTATGGCATGCTAGAAGTCTCTATGGCATGCTAGAAGTCTCTATGACATGCTAGAAGTCTCTATGGCATGCTAGAAGTCTCTATGGCATGCTAGAAGTCTCTATGGCATGCTAGAAGTCTCTATGGCATGCTAGAAGTCTCTATGACATGCTAGAAGTCTCTATGGCATGCTAGAAGTCTCTATGGCATGCTAGAAGTCTCTATGACATGCTAGAAGTCTCTATGACATGCTAGAAGTCTATGGTATGCTAGAAGTCTCTATGACATGCTAGAAGTCTCTATGGCATGCTAGAAGTCTCTTGCTAGAAGTCTCTATGGCATGCTAGAAGTCTCTATAACATGCTAGAAGTCTCTATGACATGCTAGAAGTCTCTATGACATGCTAGAAGTCTCTATGGCATGCTAGAAGTCATGCTAGAAGTCTCTATGGCATGCTAGAAGTCTCTATGGCATGCTAGAAGTCTCTATGACATGCTAGAAGTCTCTGACGTGCTAGAAGTCTCTATGACATGCTAGAAGTCTCTATGGCATGCTATAACATTCTAGATGTCTCTATGACATGTTAGAAGTCTCTATGGCATGCTAGAAGTCTCTATGACATGCAAGAAGTCACTATGACATGCTAGAAGTCTCTATGGCATGCTAGAAGTCTCTATGACATGCTAGAAGTCTCTATGACATGTTAGAAGTCTCTATGGCATGTTAGAAGTCTCTATGACATGCTAGAAGTATCTATGACATGCTAGAAGTCTCTATGACATGCTAGTCTCTATGACATGCTAGAAGTCTCTATGACATGCTAGAAGTCTCTATGACATGCTAGAAGTCTCTATGACATGCTAGAGGTCTCTATGACATGCTAGAAGTCTCTATGACATGCTAGAGGTCTCTATGACATGCTAGAAATCTCTACGGCATGCTAGAAGTCTCTATGACATGCTAGAAGTCTCTATGACATGCTAGAAGTCTCTATGACATGCTAGAAGTCTCTATGACATGCTAGAAGTCTCTATGGCATGCTAGAAGTCTCTATGACATGCTAGAAGTCTCTATGGCATGCTAGAAGTCTCTATGGCATGCTAGAAGTCTCTATGGCATGCTAGAAGTCTCTATAACACGCTAGAAGTCTCTATGGCATGTTAGAAGTCTCTATGACATGCTAGAAGTCTCTAAGTCATGCTAGAAGTCTCTATGGCATGCTAGAAGTCTTCATGGCATGCTAGACGTCTCTATGACATGCTAGAAGTCTCTGGCATGCTAGAAGTCTCTATGACATGCTAGAAGTCTCTATGACATGCTAGAAGTCTCTATGACATGCTAGAGGTCTCTATGACATGCTCGAAGTCTTCATGGCATGCTAGAAGTCTTCATGGCATGCTAGAAGTCTCTATGGCATGCTAGAAGTCTCTATGACATGCTAGAGGTCTCTATGACATGCTAGAAGTCTCTATGACATGCTAGAGGTCTCTATGACATGCTAGAAATCTCTACGGCATGCTAGAAGTCTCTATGACATGCTAGAAGTCTCTATGACATGCTAGAAGTCTCTATGGCATGCTAGAAGTCTCTATGGCATGCTAGAAGTCTCTATGGCATGCTAGAAGTCTCTATGGCATGCTAGAAGTCTCTATGACATGCTAGAAGTCTCTATGACATGCTAGAAGTCTCTATGACATGCTAGAAGTCTCTATGACATGCTAGAGGTCTCTATGACATGCTAGAAGTCTCTATGACATGCTAGAAGTCTCTATGACATGCTAGAAGTCTCTATGACATGCTAGAAGTCTCTATGACATGCTAGAAGTCTCTATGGCATGCTAGAAGTCTCTATGGCATGCTAGAAGTCTCTATGACATGCTAGAAGTCTCTATGGCATGCTAGAAGTCTCTATGATATGCTAGAAGTCTATGGCATGCTAGAAGTCTCTAAGTCTCTATGGCATGTTAGAAGTCTCTATGACATGCTAGAAGTCTCTATGACATGCTAGAAGTCTCTATGACATGCTAGAAGTCTCTATGACATGCTAGAAGTCTCTATGACATGCTAGAAGTCTCTATGGCATGCTAGAAGTCTCTATGGCATGCTAGAAGTCTCTATGGCATGCTAGAAGTCTCTATGGCATGCTAGAAGTCTCTCTATGGCATGCTAAAAGTCTCTATGAAATGCTAGAAGTCTCTATGGCATGCTAGAAGTCTCTATGGCATGCTAGAAGTCTCTATGACATGCTAGAAGTCTCTATGACATGCTAGAAGTCTCTATGGCATGCTAGAAGTCTCTATGACATGCTAGAAGTCTCTATGGCATGCTAGAAGTCTCTATGGCATGCTAGAAGTCTCTATGGCATGCTAGAAGTCTCTATGACATGCTAGAAGTCTCTATGACATGCTAGAAGTCTCTATGGCATGCTAGAAGTCTCTATGGCATGCTAGAAGTCTCTATGACATGCTAGAAGTCTCTATGGCATGCTAGAAGTCTCTATGGCATGCTAGAAGTCTCTATGGCATGCTAGAAGTCTCTATGGCATGCTAGAAGTCTCTATGACATGCTAGAAGTCTCTATGGCATGCTAGAAGTCTCTATGGCATGCTAGAAGTCTCTATGACATGCTAGAAGTCTCTATGACATGCTAGAAGTCTATGGTATGCTAGAAGTCTCTATGACATGCTAGAAGTCTCTATGGCATGCTAGAAGTCTCTATGACATGCTAGAAGTCTCTATGACATGCTAGAAGTCTCTATGACATGCTAGAAGTCTCTATGACATGCTAGAAGTCTCTATGGCATGCTAGAAGTCTCTATGGCATGCTAGAAGTCTCTATGGCATGCTAGAAGTCTCTATGGCATGCTAGAAGTCTCTATGGCATGCTAAAAGTCTCTATGAAATGCTAGAAGTCTCTATGGCATGCTAGAAGTCTCTATGGCATGCTAGAAGTCTCTATGACATGCTAGAAGTCTCTATGACATGCTAGAAGTCTCTATGGCATGCTAGAAGTCTCTATGACATGCTAGAAGTCTCTATGGCATGCTAGAAGTCTCTATGGCATGCTAGAAGTATCTATGACATGCTAGAAGTCTCTATGGCATGCTAGAAGTCTCTATGACATGCTAAAAGTCTCTATGACATGCTAGAAGTCTCTATGACATGCTAGAAGTCTCTATGGCATGCTAGAAGTCTCTATGACATGCTAGAAGTCTCTATGGCATGCTAGAAGTCTCTATGACATGCTAGAAGTCTCTATGGCATGCTAGAAGTCTCTATGGCGTGCTAGAAGTCTCTATGGCATGCTAGAAGTCTCTATGGCATGCTAGAAGTCTCTATGGCGTGCTAGAAGTCTCTATGACATGCTAGAAGTCTCTATGGCATGCTAGAAGTCTCTATGGCATGCTAGAAGTCTCTATGGCGTGCTAGAAGTCTCTATGGCATGCTAGAAGTCTCTATGGCATGCTAGAAGTCTCTATGACATGCTAGAAGTCTCTATGGCATGCTAGAAGTCTCTATGACATGCTAGAAGTCTCTATGGCATGCTAGAAGTCTCTATGGCATGCTAGAAGTCTCTATGGCATGCTAGAAGTCTCTATGACATGCTAGAAGTCTCTATGACATGCTAGAAGTCTCTATGGCATGCTAGAAGTCTCTATGGCATGCTAGATGTCTCTATGACATGCTAGAAGTTTCTATGGCATGCTAGAAGTCTCTATGACATGCTAGAAGTCTCTATGACATGCTAGAAGTCTCTATGGCATGCTAGAAGTCTCTGTGGCATGCTAGAAGTCTCTGTGGCATGCTAGAAGTCTCTATGGCATGCTAGAAGTCTCTATGACATGCTAGAAGTCTCTATGACATGTTAGAAGTCTCTATGGCATGTTAGAAGTCTCTATGACATGCTAGAAGTATCTATGACATGCTAGAAGTCTCTATGACATGCTAGTCTCTATGACATGCTAGAAGTCTCTATGACATGCTAGAAGTCTCTATGACATGCTAGAAGTCTCTATGACATGCTAGAGGTCTCTATGACATGCTAGAAGTCTCTATGACATGCTAGAGGTCTCTATGACATGCTAGAAATCTCTACGGCATGCTAGAAGTCTCTATGACATGCTAGAAGTCTCTATGACATGCTAGAAGTCTCTATGACATGCTAGAAGTCTCTATGACATGCTAGAAGTCTCTATGGCATGCTAGAAGTCTCTATGACATGCTAGAAGTCTCTATGGCATGCTAGAAGTCTCTATGGCATGCTAGAAGTCTCTATGGCATGCTAGAAGTCTCTATAACACGCTAGAAGTCTCTATGGCATGTTAGAAGTCTCTATGACATGCTAGAAGTCTCTAAGTCATGCTAGAAGTCTCTATGGCATGCTAGAAGTCTTCATGGCATGCTAGACGTCTCTATGACATGCTAGAAGTCTCTGGCATGCTAGAAGTCTCTATGACATGCTAGAAGTCTCTATGACATGCTAGAAGTCTCTATGACATGCTAGAGGTCTCTATGACATGCTCGAAGTCTTCATGGCATGCTAGAAGTCTTCATGGCATGCTAGAAGTCTCTATGGCATGCTAGAAGTCTCTATGACATGCTAGAGGTCTCTATGACATGCTAGAAGTCTCTATGACATGCTAGAGGTCTCTATGACATGCTAGAAATCTCTACGGCATGCTAGAAGTCTCTATGACATGCTAGAAGTCTCTATGACATGCTAGAAGTCTCTATGGCATGCTAGAAGTCTCTATGGCATGCTAGAAGTCTCTATGGCATGCTAGAAGTCTCTATGGCATGCTAGAAGTCTCTATGACATGCTAGAAGTCTCTATGACATGCTAGAAGTCTCTATGACATGCTAGAAGTCTCTATGACATGCTAGAGGTCTCTATGACATGCTAGAAGTCTCTATGACATGCTAGAAGTCTCTATGACATGCTAGAAGTCTCTATGACATGCTAGAAGTCTCTATGACATGCTAGAAGTCTCTATGGCATGCTAGAAGTCTCTATGGCATGCTAGAAGTCTCTATGACATGCTAGAAGTCTCTATGGCATGCTAGAAGTCTCTATGATATGCTAGAAGTCTATGGCATGCTAGAAGTCTCTAAGTCTCTATGGCATGTTAGAAGTCTCTATGACATGCTAGAAGTCTCTATGACATGCTAGAAGTCTCTATGACATGCTAGAAGTCTCTATGACATGCTAGAAGTCTCTATGACATGCTAGAAGTCTCTATGGCATGCTAGAAGTCTCTATGGCATGCTAGAAGTCTCTATGGCATGCTAGAAGTCTCTATGGCATGCTAGAAGTCTCTATGGCATGCTAAAAGTCTCTATGAAATGCTAGAAGTCTCTATGGCATGCTAGAAGTCTCTATGGCATGCTAGAAGTCTCTATGACATGCTAGAAGTCTCTATGACATGCTAGAAGTCTCTATGGCATGCTAGAAGTCTCTATGACATGCTAGAAGTCTCTATGGCATGCTAGAAGTCTCTATGGCATGCTAGAAGTCTCTATGGCATGCTAGAAGTCTCTATGACATGCTAGAAGTCTCTATGACATGCTAGAAGTCTCTATGGCATGCTAGAAGTCTCTATGGCATGCTAGAAGTCTCTATGACATGCTAGAAGTCTCTATGGCATGCTAGAAGTCTCTATGGCATGCTAGAAGTCTCTATGGCATGCTAGAAGTCTCTATGGCATGCTAGAAGTCTCTATGACATGCTAGAAGTCTCTATGGCATGCTAGAAGTCTCTATGGCATGCTAGAAGTCTCTATGACATGCTAGAAGTCTCTATGACATGCTAGAAGTCTATGGTATGCTAGAAGTCTCTATGACATGCTAGAAGTCTCTATGGCATGCTAGAAGTCTCTATGACATGCTAGAAGTCTCTATGACATGCTAGAAGTCTCTATGACATGCTAGAAGTCTCTATGACATGCTAGAAGTCTCTATGGCATGCTAGAAGTCTCTATGGCATGCTAGAAGTCTCTATGGCATGCTAGAAGTCTCTATGGCATGCTAGAAGTCTCTATGGCATGCTAAAAGTCTCTATGAAATGCTAGAAGTCTCTATGGCATGCTAGAAGTCTCTATGGCATGCTAGAAGTCTCTATGACATGCTAGAAGTCTCTATGACATGCTAGAAGTCTCTATGGCATGCTAGAAGTCTCTATGACATGCTAGAAGTCTCTATGGCATGCTAGAAGTCTCTATGGCATGCTAGAAGTATTTATGACATGCTAGAAGTCTCTATGGCATGCTAGAAGTCTCTATGACATGCTAAAAGTCTCTATGACATGCTAGAAGTCTCTATGACATGCTAGAAGTCTCTATGGCATGCTAGAAGTCTCTATGACATGCTAGAAGTCTCTATGGCATGCTAGAAGTCTCTATGACATGCTAGAAGTCTCTATGGCATGCTAGAAGTCTCTATGGCGTGCTAGAAGTCTCTATGGCATGCTAGAAGTCTCTATGGCATGCTAGAAGTCTCTATGGCGTGCTAGAAGTCTCTATGACATGCTAGAAGTCTCTATGGCATGCTAGAAGTCTCTATGGCATGCTAGAAGTCTCTATGGCGTGCTAGAAGTCTCTATGGCATGCTAGAAGTCTCTATGGCATGCTAGAAGTCTCTATGACATGCTAGAAGTCTCTATGGCATGCTAGAAGTCTCTATGACATGCTAGAAGTCTCTATGGCATGCTAGAAGTCTCTATGGCATGCTAGAAGTCTCTATGGCATGCTAGAAGTCTCTATGACATGCTAGAAGTCTCTATGACATGCTAGAAGTCTCTATGGCATGCTAGAAGTCTCTATGGCATGCTAGATGTCTCTATGACATGCTAGAAGTTTCTATGGCATGCTAGAAGTCTCTATGACATGCTAGAAGTCTCTATGACATGCTAGAAGTCTCTATGGCATGCTAGAAGTCTCTGTGGCATGCTAGAAGTCTCTGTGGCATGCTAGAAGTCTCTATGACATGCTAGAAGCAGGGTTGTATACAGAAATTTTGCCAAGGGGGGGCGAACTTGAGATATGGAAAAATAAGGGGGGGCGGAGAGCCTGGATGGTGCGGAAAGGGGACGTGCACCCTGGGCTTCCGCGTGGAGTATGAAAGTGTTTTACCCACAGGTATTTTTGCAGTACTAACTGTATATATAGCTGCTACTTATGATGGCATGCACTTTTTCTAAAATCTTTAGTACAACATTCCATCTTAAATATTTGCTGAAGTTGCATGCTACGGCAATCAGCATATATAGATTAGATATAGTCACTTGTCACTCGTATAATGGAGGTGGGCTTTTGTGAAATCGAATTATGTTGCATTCCATGCATTTTCTTACAAAATCATGGACAACAGGTTTCATACACAATTTTTCTCTAGTTGTCTAGGGGGGGGGGGGGGTGGGGGGGTGGAAATGGTTGGTCACTTGGTGCCCTAATTTTTGTTAATATTTTCTTAACATGTTCATAAGCCGTAAAAGGGGGGTCTGGGGGGAAGATCCCCCCATATTTTTTTTTGCTTTTACAATGTCTGAGGATAGCTATTTTGACTGACTACCAATGGCATTATGCTATACCGAACTATGGCTAGACTGTATATATTTCTCATGATATTGTAGCTGCTTGGAAAAAGGAGAGCATGTGTCATGACACGATGACATCACACACCACCACGTGCTCTCCTTTGTAGGTTTGTCACTTCTTTCCCACTCCCTCTCTCTCAGTATTTTTAACTCAGTCCATTATGTCATGGTCTTCAAGTCTAATCTTAGACATGATGTCATCACACGCCACCACGTGTTCTCCTTTGTAGGTTTGTCACTTCTTCAGTTCCCTCCTTCTTTCCCACTCTCTCTCAGTATTTTTAACTCAGTCCATTATGTCATGGTCTTAAAGTCTCTATAAAAGAAACCTTACTAGCTGATTTCTCTTCATATTAATATGGATATTCGCTCATACTTTGCAAGTACTTCTCAAGCCTCTTCTCATGCTAATAGCAGCGATAGCGAAGATAGCAGAACAGATAGCTCTGAGCATGTCGAGGCATCTAGTCCTAGCCTTAGTCCTCCACCTTCAAAGAAAAGCAAGCAAAACAAACACCGCTCTTCTGTATCCACGAAGAGAAAATACTCTAAGAGCTGGGAGAAAGATTTCAGTTGGCTCTATTATGACGAGGATAGCGATGGTGCCTTTTGCAAGGTTTGCAAGCAATCTGGTCTGCAGCGTACTGGAGGAGTGTGGGTCACACAACCTTGCAGAAATTGGAAGAAAGCTGTTGAAAAAATGAAAGCTCATGCGAGAAGTGACTTCCATATCCATGCAACTCAAGCTCTTTTTGCAGCTAAAGGAGCAGCCAAAGGTGGAACAGTTGTACAGCAACTCCAGAATGTTTTAGCTCGCAAAAGAGCTCAGAACAGAGCTGCAGTGAAGTGCCTGATCCTACTCACTCATTTTCTTACGAAAGAACAAGTTGCACATTCGACAAAATTTGAGAAGCTGGTTGACGTGGTGGTTCGATGTGGCAGCCAACATTTGAAGCAATTCTTAGAAACTGCACCAAGAAATGCTGTGTACACATCAAGATTGGCTGTGGTTGAATTCATCGAATCATTGGGGACATGGGTGGAGGAGTCGATTCTGAAGCGACTTCAAAAGGCACCTATGTACAGCCTCATGGCAGATGAGTGCACAGATGTCACCAACGTAGAAGAATTGTCTGTGTTTTGCCGCTGGGAGGAAGATGGTGTACCAGTAGAGTGCTTTCTGGAGCTTATTCCATTGAAGAAGGCTGATGCAGAGACCATCTATTCTAATCTCATCGATTGTTTAAAGAAGAAAGGTCTACAAGTCGGAAGAATAGTTGGATTGGGATTTGATGGAGCTGCAACTTTTTCTGGACGAAAGACCGGGGTTCAGGCACGTATCAAGAAACATACTCCTCACGCTCTGTTTATACACTGCCACTGTCACTTACTGCAGTTGGCTTGTGTGCAAGCTGCCAATAAAACTCCTGGAATTGCTCATGTTTACAGAACATTGACTACTCTTTGGAAGCATTTTCGCAATTCCCCCAAGCGAGCAGAGTGTCTGAAGGAGGTACAGCACGTTCTTGAACTTCCAGAAATGAAAGTGATCAAGCCATCTGACACACGCTGGCTGGCACATGAAAGGTGTGTCAAAGCTGTCAAAGCAAGTTATTCTGCAATTGTAATCACCATTGGGAACATCTACGAGACGTCCCACGAGCCAGAAGCTCTTGGAATCCATGGTGCCCTCTGCAAATTGTCTACGATTGCAGCTATATATTTGCTTGATTTCACTCTACCACAAGTAGCCAAGCTCAGCAAAGCACTTCAGGCAGAGCAGCTCGACCTCTCGTTGATATCATTCCTTGTTGATGCTACTGTTAAATCCTTGGATGATGCAGTTTTGCCTGGAGCGAACTGGGTGTTGGAGCTTCTTGAAAACGTTGAAGACTTGAAGTCATCTACAAAGGTGTCTATTGACGCTGATAAAATACTTTCGTTCCAGAATGTTGTTGGTAAGCCTTTTGTTGCTGATTTAAAGGCCAACATAACAAGCCGATTTTCTTCATCCAACGCTGTTGTATCAGCATTGTCTATATTCGATCCACGGAAAGTTCCAAAACCAGATTCAGTATCTTTTCCCACTTATGGAGACACGTCTGTTGAGAAACTGATTGCTCACTACGGAGAAGATAGAGATGCAGAAACATTGGATGGAGAAGAAACAGTGAAGACAGCCATGATTTCCACTGAAATACTTACAGAGTGGAAAACATTCCGCCAGCTGTTAGTCAAGCAACCACGGGATACTACTGCATCACAGCTGAAAGAACTTGTTTCAAACGACATGCTCAAGGCCATGTTTCCCAATTTGCACAAGATTGCCTCCATCTGCTTATCGATTCCAGTTTCTACTGCTTCTGTGGAGAGAAGATTCTCACAGATGAAGATGATCAAGACTCGTTTGCGTAATTCTCTAAGTGACTGCATCCTTTCTCACCTTATGAGGATTGCTATAGAGGCACCAGAAGTACTCTCTGAGAGCGACCTTGAAGAGATTGTGGACGTATGGCAGAGAAAACCAAGAAGAACCTCAGTTTGACATTCCTATCATTTGAACCTGATATCATAAGCTTATTACACCTTTCTTGTATTACACCTTTCTTGACATTATTTAAAAAAAAATCTCTAATTTCAAGGGGGGGGGGGCGAGAATGATACAAGGGGGGGCGAATGCCCCCCCCCGCCCCCCCCTAAATACACCCCTGCTAGAAGTCTCTATGACATGCTAGAAGTCTCTATGACATGCTAGAAGTCTATGGCATGCTAGAAGTCTCTATGACATGCTAGAAGTCTCTATGACATGCTAGAAGTCTCTATGACTGACATACTAGAAGTCTCTATGGCATGCTAGAAGTCTCTATGACACGCTAGAAGTCTCTATGGCATGTTAGAAGTCTCTATGACATGCTAGAAGTCTCTATGGCATGCTAGAAGTCTCTATGACATGCTAGAAGTCTTTATGGCATGCTAGAAGTATCTATGACATGCTAGAAGTCTCTATGACATGCTAGAAGTCTCTATGGCATGCTAGAAGTCTCTATGACATGCTAGAAGTCTCTATGACATGCTAGAAGTCTCTATGACATGCTAGAAGTCTCTATGACATGCTAGTAGTCTCTATGGCATGCTAGAAGTCTCTATGGCATGCTAGAAGTCTCTATGACATGCTAGAAGGCTCTATGACATGCTAGAAGTCTCTATGACATGCTAGAAGTCTCTATGACATGCTAGAAGTCTCTATGACATGCTAGAAGTCTCTATGACATGCTAGAAGTCTCTATGACATGCTAGAAGTCTCTATGACATGCTAGAGGTCTCTATGACATGCTAGAAGTCTTCATGGCATGCTAGAAGTCTTCATGGCATGCTAGAAGTCTCAATGGCATGCTAGAAGTCTCTATGACATGCTAGAGGTCTCTATGACATGCTAGAAGTCTCTATGACATGCTAGAGGTCTCTATGACATGCTAGAAGTCTCTATTGCATGCTAGAAGTCTCTATGACATGCTAGAAGTCTCTATGACATGCTAGAGGTCTCTATGACATGCTAGAAGTCTCTATGACATGCAAGAAGTCTCTATGGCATGCTCTATGACATGCTAGAAGTCTCTATGACATGCTATAAGTCTCTATAACATGCTAGAAGTCTCTATGACATGCTAGAAGTCTCTATGGCATGCTAGAAGTCTCTATGGCATGCTAGAAGTCTCTATGGCATGCTAGAAGTCTCTATGGCATGCTAGAAGTCTCTATGGCATGCTAGAAGTCTCTATGGCATGCTAGAAGTCTCTATGACATGCTAGAAGTCTCTATGACATGCTAGAAGTCTCTATGACATGTTAGAAGTCTCTATGACATGCTAGAAGTCTCTATGACATGCTAGAAGTCTCTATGACATGCTAGAAATCTCTATGACATGCTAGAAGTCTCTATGACATGCTAGAAGTCTCTATGTCATGCTAGAAGTCTCTATGACATGCTAGAAGTCTCTATGACATGCTATGGTATGCTAGAAGTCTCTATGGCATGCTAGAAGTCTCTATGACATGCTAGAAGTATCTATGAGATGCTAGAAGTCTCTATGACGTGCAAGAAGTCTCTATGACATGCTAGAAGTCTCTATGGCATGCTAGAAGTCTCTATGACATGCTAGAAGTCTCTATGGCATGCTAGAAGTCTCTATGACATGCTAGAAGTCTCTATGACATGCTAGAAGAGTCTATGGCATGCTAGAAGTCTCTATGACATGTTAGAAGTCTCTATGGCATGCTAGAAGTCTCTATGACATGCTAGAAGTCTCTATGAAATGCTAGAAGTCTCTATGACATGCTAGAAGTCTCTATGACATGCTAGAAGTCTCTATGACATGCTAGAAGTCTCTATGACATGCTAGAAGTCTCTATGACATGCTAGAAGTCTCTATGACATGCTAGAAGAGTCTATGGCATGCTAGAAGTCTCTATGACATGTTAGAAGTCTCTATGGCATGCTAGAAGTCTCTATGACATGCAAGAAGTCACTATGACATGCTAGAAGTCTCTATGACATGCTAGAAGTCTCTATGGCATGCTAGAAGTCTCTATGGCATGCTAGAAGTCTCTATGGCGTGCTAGAAGTCTCTTATGACATGCTAGAAGTCTCTATGACATGCTAGAAGTCTCTATGGCATGCTAGAAGTCTCTATGGCATGCTAGAAGTCTCTATGGCATTCTAGAAGTCTCTATGACATGCTAGAAGTCTCTATGACATGCTAGAAGTCTCTATGGCATGCTAGAAGTCTCTGGCTTGCTAGAAGTCTCTATGGCATGCTAGAAGTCTCTATGGCATGCTAGAAGTCTCTATGGCATGCTAGAAGTCTCTATGACATGCTAGAAGTCTCTATGACATGCTAGAAGTCTCTATGACATGTTAGAAGTCTCTATGACATGCTAGAAGTCTCTATGACAAGCTAGAAGTATCTATGACATGCTAGAAGTCTCTATGGCATGCTAGAAGTCTCTATGGCATGCTAGAAGACTATGGCATGCTAGAAGTCTCTATGACATGCTAGAAGTCTCTATGGCATGCTAGAAGTCTCTATGACATGCTAGAAGTCTCTATGACATGCTAGAAGTCTCTATGACATGCTAGAAGTCTCTATGGCATGCTAGAAGTCTCTATGACATGCTAGAAGTCTCTATGACATGCTAGAAGTCTCTATGGCATGCTAGAAGTCTCTGTGGCATGCTAGAAGTCTCTATGACATGCTAGAAGTCTCTATGGCATGCTAGAAGTCTCTATGACATGCTAGAAGTCTCTATGACATGCTAGAAGTCTCTATGGCATGCTAGAAGTCTCTATGGCATGCTAGAAGAGTCTATGACATGCTAGAAGTCTCTATGGCATGCTAGAAGTCTCTATGACATGCTAGAAGACTATGGCATGCTAGAAGTCTCTATGGCATGCTAGAAGTCTCTATGGCATGCTAGAAGTCTCTATGACATGCTAGAAGTCTCTATGACATGCTAGAAGTCTCTATGGCATGCTAGAAGTCTCTATGACATGCTAGAAGACTCTGTGACATGCTAGAAGTCTCTATGGCATGTTAGAAGTCTCTATGACATGCTAGAAGTCTCTATGACATGCTAGAAGTCTCTGTGACATGCTAGAGGTCTCTATGACATGCTAGAAGTCTTCATGGCATGCTAGAAGTCTTCATGGCATGCTAGAAGTCTCTATGGCATGCTAGAAGTCTCTATGACATGCTAGAGGTCTCTATGACATGCTAGAAGTCTCTATGACATGCTAGAGGTCTCTATGACATGCTAGAAGTCTCTATGACATGCTAGAAGTCTCTATGGCATGCTAGAAGTCTCTATGACATGCTAGAAGTCTCTATGACATGCTAGAAGTCTCTATGACATGCTAGAGGTCTCTATGACATGCTAGAAGTCTTCATGGCATGCTAGAAGTCTCTATGGCATGCTAGAAGTCTCTATGCCATGCTAGAGGTCTCTATGACATGCTAGAAGTCTCTATGGCATGCTAGAAGTCTCTATGACATGCTAGAAGTCTCTATGGCATGCTAGAAGTCTCTATGGCATGCTGGAAGTCTCTATGGCATGCTAGAAGTCTCTATGACATGCTAGAAGTCTCTATGACATGCTAGAAGTCTCTATGACATACTGGAAGTCTCTATGGTATGCTAGAAGTCTCTATGGCATGCTAGAAGTCTCTATGGCATGCTAGAAGTCTCTATGACATGCTAGAAGTCTCTATGACATGCTAGAAGTCTCTATGACATGCTAGAAGTCTCTATGACATGCTAGAAGTCTCTATGACATGCTAGAAGTCTCTATGACATGCTAGAAGTCTCTATGACATGCTAGAAGTCTCTATGGCATGCTAGAAGTCTCTATGGCATGCTAGAAGTATCTATGACATGCTAGAAGTCTCTATGACATGCTAGAAGTCTCTATGGCATGCTAGAAGTCTCTATGACATGCTAGAGGTCTCTATGACATGCTAGAAGTCTCTATGGCATGCTAGAAGTCTCTATGACATGCTAGAAGTCTCTATGGCATGCTAGAAGTCTCTATGGCATGCTAGAAGTCTCTATGGCATGTTAGAAGTATCTATGACATGCTAGAAGTCTCTATGACATGCTAGAAGTCTCTATGGCATGTTAGAAGTATCTATGACATGCTAGAAGTCTCTATGACATACTAGAAGTCTCTATGACATGCTAGAGGTCTCTATGACATGCTAGAAGTCTTCATGACATGCTAGAAGTCTTCATGGCATGCTAGAAGTCTCTATGGCATGCTAGAAGTCTCTATGACATGCTAGAGGTCTCTATGACATGCTAGAAGTCTCTATGACATGCTAGAGGTCTCTATGACATGCTAGAAGTCTCTATGACATGCTAGAAGTCTCTATGGCATGCTAGAAGTCTCTATGACATGCTAGAAGTCTCTATGACATGCTAGAAGTCTCTATGACATGCTAGAGGTCTCTATGACATGCTAGAAGTCTTCATGGCATGCTAGAAGTCTCTATGGCATGCTAGAAGTCTCTATGACATGCTAGAAGTCTCTATGACATGCTAGAAGTCTCTATGACATGCTAGAAGTCTCTGTGGCATGCTAGAAGTCTCTGTGACATGCTAGAAGTCTCTATGACATGCTAGAAGTCTCTATGACATGCCTGAAGTCTCTATGACATGCTAGAAGTCTCTATGACATGCTAGAAGTCTCTATGACATGCTAGAAGTCTCTATGACATGCTAGAAGTCTCTATGGCATGCTAGAAGTCTCTATGACATGCTAGAAGTCTCTATGGCATGCTAGAAGTCTCTATGGCATGTTAGAAGTCTCTATGACATGCTAGAAGTCTCTATGGCATGCTTGAAGTCTCTATGGCATGCTAGAAGTCTCTATGACATGCTAGAAGTCTCTATGGCATGCTAGAAGTCTCTATGGCATGCTAGAAGTCTCTATGACATGCTAGAAGTCTCTATGACATGCTAGAAGTCTCTATGACATGCTAGAAGTCTCTATGGCATGCTAGAAGTCTCTATGGCATGCTAGAAGTTTCTATGACATGCTAGAAGTCTCTATGACATGCTAGAAGTCTCTATGGCATGCTAGAAGTCTCTATGACATGCTAGAAGTCTCTATGACATGCTAGAAGTCTCTATGACTGACATGCTAGAAGTCTCTATGGCATGCTAGAAGTCTCTATGGCATGTTAGAAGTCTCTATGACATGCTAGAAGTCTCTATGGCATGCTAGAAGTCTCTATGGCATGCTAGAAGTCTCTATGACATGCTAGAAGTCTCTATGACATTCTAGAAGTCTCTATGGCATGCTAGAAGTATCTATGACATGCTAGAAGTCTTTATGACATGCTAGAAGTATCTATGACATGCTAGAGGTCTCTATGACATGCTAGAAGTCTTCATGGCATGCTAGAAGTCTCTATGGCATGCTAGACGTCTCTATTCCATGCTAGAGGTCTCTATGACATGCTAGAAGTCTCTATGACATGCTAGAGGTCTCTATGACATGCTAGAAGTCTCTATGGCATGCTAGAAGTCTCTATGACATGCTAGAAGTCTCTATGGCATGCTAGAAGTCTCTATGACATGCTAGAAGTCTCTATGACATGCTAGAAGTCTCTATGACAGGCTAGAAGTCTCTATGACATGCTAGAAGTATCTATGACATGCTAGAAGTCTCTATGACATGCTAGAAGTCTCTATGGCATGCTAGAAGTCTCTATGGCATGCTAGAAGTCTCTATGACATGCTAGAAGTCTCTATGACATGCTAGAAGTCTCTATGACATGCTAGAAGTCTCTATGGCATGCTAGAAGTCTCTATGGCATGCTATAAGTCTCTATGACATGCTAGAAGTCTCTATGGCATGCTAGAAGTCTCTATGACATGCTAGAAGTCTCTGTGACATGCTAGAAGTCTCTATGACATGCTAGAAGTCTCTATGGCATGCTAGAAGTCTCTATGGCATGCTAGAAGTCTCTATGGCATGCTAGAAGTCTCTATGGCATGCTAGAAGTCTCTATGGCATGCTAGAAGTCTCTATGGCATGCTAGAAGTCTCTATGGCATGCTAGAAGTCTCTATGACATGCTAGAAGTCTCTATGGCATGCTAGAAGTCTCTATGTCATGCTAGATGTCTCTGACATGCTAGAAGTCTCTATGGCATGCTAGAAGTCTCTATGGCATGCTAGAAGTCTCAATGACATGCTAGAAGTCTCTATGGCATGCTAGAAGTCTCTGACATGCTAGAAGTCTCTAGAAATCTCTATGACATGCTAGAAGTCTCTATGGCATGCTAGAAGTCTCTATGACATGCTAGAAGTCTCTATGGCATGCTAGAAGTCTCTATGACATGCTAGAAGTCTCTATGGCATGCTAGAAGTCTCTATGACATGCTAGAAGTCTCTATGGCATGCTAGAAGTCTCTATGACATGCTAGAAGTCTCTATGGCATGCTAGAAGTCTCTATGGCATGCTAGAAGTCTCTATGGCATGCTAGAAGTCTCTATGGCATGCTAGAAGTCATGCTAGAAGTCTCTATGGCATGCTAGAAGTCTACTAGAAGTCTCTATCACATACTAGAAGTCTCTATGACATGCTAGAAGTCTCTATGACATGCCAGAAGTCTCTGTGACATGCTAGAAGTCTCTATGGCATGCTAGAAATCTCTATGGCATGCTAGAAGTCTCTATGGCATGCTAGAAGTCTCTATGGCATGCTAGAAGTCTGCTAGAAGTCTCTATCACATGCTAGAAGTCTCTATGACATGCTAGAAGTCTCTATGACATGCCAGAAGTCTCTGTGACATGCTAGAAGTCTCTATGGCATGCTAGAAATCTCTATGGCATGCTAGAAGTCTCTATGGCATGCTAGAAGTCTCTATGGCATGCTAGAAGTCTCCATGACATGCTAGAATTCTCTATGACATGCTAGAAGTCTCTATGGCATGCTAGAAGTCTCTATGGCATGCTAGAAGTCTCTATGGCATGCTAGAAGTCTCTATGGCATGCTAGAAGTCTCTGACATGCTAGAAGTCTCTATGGCATTCTAGAAGTCTCTATGGCATGCTAGAAGTCTCTATGACATGCTAGAAGTCTCTATGGCATGCTAGAAGTCTCTACGACATGCTAGAAGTCTCTATGACATGCTAGAAGTCTCTGTGACATGCTAGAAGTCTCTATGACATGCTAGAAGTCTCTATGACATGCTAGAAGTCTCTATGGCATGCTAGAAGTCTCTATGGCATGCTAGAAGTCTCTGTGGCATGCTAGAAGTCTCTATGACATGTTAGAAGTCTCTATGGCATGCTAGAAGTCTCTATGACATGCTAGAAGTCTCTATGACATGCTAGAAGTCTCTATGACATGCTAGAAGTCTCTATGACATGCTAGAAGTCTCTATGGCATGCTAGAAGTCTCTATGACATGCTAGAAGTCTCTATGACATGCTAGAAGTCTCTATGGCATGCTAGAAGTCTCTATGACATGCTAGAAGTCTCTATGGCATGCTAGAAGTCTCTATGACATGCTAGAAGTCTCTATGACATGCTAGAAGTCTCTATGGCATGCTAGAAGTCTCTATGACATGCTAGAAGTCTCTATGGCATGCTAGAAGTCTCTATGGCATGCTAGAAGTCTCTATGGCATGCTAGAAGTCTATGGAATGCTAGAAGTCTCTATGGCATGCTAGAAGTCTCTATGACATGCTAGAAGTCTCTATGGCATGCTAGAAGTCTCTATGACATGCTAGAAGTCTCTATGACATGCTAGAAGTCTCTATGGCATGTTAGAACTCTCTATGACATGCTAGAAGTCTCTATGACATGCTAGAAGTCTCTATGGCATGCTAGAAGTCTCTATGGCATGCTAGAAGTCTCTATGACATGCTAGAAGTCTCTATGGCATGCTAGAAGTCTCTATGGCATGCTAGAAGTCTCTATGGCATGCTAGAAGTCTCTATGGCATGCTAGAAGTCTCTATGACATGCTAGAAGTCTCTATGGCATGCTAGAAGTCTCTATGGCATGCTAGAAGTCTCTATGACATGCTAGAAGTCTCTATGACATGCTAGAAGTCTATGGTATGCTAGAAGTCTATGACATGCTAGAAGTCTCTATGGCATGCTAGAAGTCTCTTGCTAGAAGTCTCTATGGCATGCTAGAAGTCTCTATAACATGCTAGAAGTCTCTATGACATGCTAGAAGTCTCTATGACATGCTAGAAGTCTCTATGGCATGCTAGAAGTCATGCTAGAAGTCTCTATGGCATGCTAGAAGTCTCTATGGCATGCTAGAAGTCTCTATGACATGCTAGAAGTCTCTGACGTGCTAGAAGTCTCTATGACATGCTAGAAGTCTCTATGGCATGCTAGAACATTCTAGATGTCTCTATGACATGTTAGAAGTCTCTATGGCATGCTAGAAGTCTCTATGACATGCAAGAAGTCACTATGACATGCTAGAAGTCTCTATGGCATGCTAGAAGTCTCTATGACATGCTAGAAGTCTCTATGACATGTTAGAAGTCTCTATGGCATGTTAGAAGTCTCTATGACATGCTAGAAGTATCTATGACATGCTAGAAGTCTCTATGACATGCTAGTCTCTATGACATGCTAGAAGTCTCTATGACATGCTAGAAGTCTCTATGACATGCTAGAAGTCTCTATGACATGCTAGAGGTCTCTATGACATGCTAGAAGTCTCTATGACATGCTAGAGGTCTCTATGACATGCTAGAAATCTCTACGGCATGCTAGAAGTCTCTATGACATGCTAGAAGTCTCTATGACATGCTAGAAGTCTCTATGACATGCTAGAAGTCTCTATGACATGCTAGAAGTCTCTATGGCATGCTAGAAGTCTCTATGACATGCTAGAAGTCTCTATGGCATGCTAGAAGTCTCTATGGCATGCTAGAAGTCTCTATGGCATGCTAGAAGTCTCTATAACACGCTAGAAGTCTCTATGGCATGTTAGAAGTCTCTATGACATGCTAGAAGTCTCTAAGTCATGCTAGAAGTCTCTATGGCATGCTAGAAGTCTTCATGGCATGCTAGACGTCTCTATGACATGCTAGAAGTCTCTGGCATGCTAGAAGTCTCTATGACATGCTAGAAGTCTCTATGACATGCTAGAAGTCTCTATGACATGCTAGAGGTCTCTATGACATGCTCGAAGTCTTCATGGCATGCTAGAAGTCTTCATGGCATGCTAGAAGTCTCTATGGCATGCTAGAAGTCTCTATGACATGCTAGAGGTCTCTATGACATGCTAGAAGTCTCTATGACATGCTAGAGGTCTCTATGACATGCTAGAAATCTCTACGGCATGCTAGAAGTCTCTATGACATGCTAGAAGTCTCTATGACATGCTAGAAGTCTCTATGGCATGCTAGAAGTCTCTATGGCATGCTAGAAGTCTCTATGGCATGCTAGAAGTCTCTATGGCATGCTAGAAGTCTCTATGACATGCTAGAAGTCTCTATGACATGCTAGAAGTCTCTATGACATGCTAGAAGTCTCTATGACATGCTAGAGGTCTCTATGACATGCTAGAAGTCTCTATGACATGCTAGAAGTCTCTATGACATGCTAGAAGTCTCTATGACATGCTAGAAGTCTCTATGACATGCTAGAAGTCTCTATGGCATGCTAGAAGTCTCTATGGCATGCTAGAAGTCTCTATGACATGCTAGAAGTCTCTATGGCATGCTAGAAGTCTCTATGATATGCTAGAAGTCTATGGCATGCTAGAAGTCTCTAAGTCTCTATGGCATGTTAGAAGTCTCTATGACATGCTAGAAGTCTCTATGACATGCTAGAAGTCTCTATGACATGCTAGAAGTCTCTATGACATGCTAGAAGTCTCTATGACATGCTAGAAGTCTCTATGGCATGCTAGAAGTCTCTATGGCATGCTAGAAGTCTCTATGGCATGCTAGAAGTCTCTATGGCATGCTAGAAGTCTCTATGGCATGCTAAAAGTCTCTATGAAATGCTAGAAGTCTCTATGGCATGCTAGAAGTCTCTATGGCATGCTAGAAGTCTCTATGACATGCTAGAAGTCTCTATGACATGCTAGAAGTCTCTATGGCATGCTAGAAGTCTCTATGACATGCTAGAAGTCTCTATGGCATGCTAGAAGTCTCTATGGCATGCTAGAAGTCTCTATGGCATGCTAGAAGTCTCTATGACATGCTAGAAGTCTCTATGACATGCTAGAAGTCTCTATGGCATGCTAGAAGTCTCTATGGCATGCTAGAAGTCTCTATGACATGCTAGAAGTCTCTATGGCATGCTAGAAGTCTCTATGGCATGCTAGAAGTCTCTATGGCATGCTAGAAGTCTCTATGGCATGCTAGAAGTCTCTATGACATGCTAGAAGTCTCTATGGCATGCTAGAAGTCTCTATGACATGCTAGAAGTCTCTATGACATGCTAGAAGTCTATGGTATGCTAGAAGTCTCTATGACATGCTAGAAGTCTCTATGGCATGCTAGAAGTCTCTATGACATGCTAGAAGTCTCTATGACATGCTAGAAGTCTCTATGACATGCTAGAAGTCTCTATGACATGCTAGAAGTCTCTATGGCATGCTAGAAGTCTCTATGGCATGCTAGAAGTCTCTATGGCATGCTAGAAGTCTCTATGGCATGCTAGAAGTCTCTATGGCATGCTAGAAGTCTCTATGGCATGCTAAAAGTCTCTATGAAATGCTAGAAGTCTCTATGGCATGCTAGAAGTCTCTATGGCATGCTAGAAGTCTCTATGACATGCTAGAAGTCTCTATGACATGCTAGAAGTCTCTATGGCATGCTAGAAGTCTCTATGACATGCTAGAAGTCTCTATGGCATGCTAGAAGTCTCTATGGCATGCTAGAAGTATCTATGACATGCTAGAAGTCTCTATGGCATGCTAGAAGTCTCTATGACATGCTAAAAGTCTCTATGACATGCTAGAAGTCTCTATGACATGCTAGAAGTCTCTATGGCATGCTAGAAGTCTCTATGACATGCTAGAAGTCTCTATGGCATGCTAGAAGTCTCTATGACATGCTAGAAGTCTCTATGGCATGCTAGAAGTCTCTATGGCGTGCTAGAAGTCTCTATGGCATGCTAGAAGTCTCTATGGCATGCTAGAAGTCTCTATGGCGTGCTAGAAGTCTCTATGACATGCTAGAAGTCTCTATGGCATGCTAGAAGTCTCTATGGCATGCTAGAAGTCTCTATGGCGTGCTAGAAGTCTCTATGGCATGCTAGAAGTCTCTATGGCATGCTAGAAGTCTCTATGACATGCTAGAAGTCTCTATGGCATGCTAGAAGTCTCTATGACATGCTAGAAGTCTCTATGGCATGCTAGAAGTCTCTATGGCATGCTAGAAGTCTCTATGGCATGCTAGAAGTCTCTATGACATGCTAGAAGTCTCTATGACATGCTAGAAGTCTCTATGGCATGCTAGAAGTCTCTATGGCATGCTAGATGTCTCTATGACATGCTAGAAGTTTCTATGGCATGCTAGAAGTCTCTATGACATGCTAGAAGTCTCTATGACATGCTAGAAGTCTCTATGGCATGCTAGAAGTCTCTGTGGCATGCTAGAAGTCTCTGTGGCATGCTAGAAGTCTCTATGACATGCTAGAAGCAGGGTTGTATACAGAAATTTTGCCAAGGGGGGGCGAACTTGAGATATGGAAAAATAAGGGGGGGCGGAGAGCCTGGATGGTGCGGAAAGGGGACGTGCACCCTGGGCTTCCGCGTGGAGTATGAAAGTGTTTTACCCACAGGTATTTTTGCAGTACTAACTGTATATATAGCTGCTACTTATGATGGCATGCACTTTTTCTAAAATCTTTAGTACAACATTCCATCTTAAATATTTGCTGAAGTTGCATGCTACGGCAATCAGCATATATAGATTAGATATAGTCACTTGTCACTCGTATAATGGAGGTGGGCTTTTGTGAAATCGAATTATGTTGCATTCCATGCATTTTCTTACAAAATCATGGACAACAGGTTTCATACACAATTTTTCTCTAGTTGTCTAGGGGGGGGGGGGGGGTGGGGGGGTGGAAATGGTTGGTCACTTGGTGCCCTAATTTTTGTTAATATTTTCTTAACATGTTCATAAGCCGTAAAAGGGGGGTCTGGGGGGAAGATCCCCCCATATTTTTTTTTGCTTTTACAATGTCTGAGGATAGCTATTTTGACTGACTACCAATGGCATTATGCTATACCGAACTATGGCTAGACTGTATATATTTCTCATGATATTGTAGCTGCTTGGAAAAAGGAGAGCATGTGTCATGACACGATGACATCACACACCACCACGTGCTCTCCTTTGTAGGTTTGTCACTTCTTTCCCACTCCCTCTCTCTCAGTATTTTTAACTCAGTCCATTATGTCATGGTCTTCAAGTCTAATCTTAGACATGATGTCATCACACGCCACCACGTGTTCTCCTTTGTAGGTTTGTCACTTCTTCAGTTCCCTCCTTCTTTCCCACTCTCTCTCAGTATTTTTAACTCAGTCCATTATGTCATGGTCTTAAAGTCTCTATAAAAGAAACCTTACTAGCTGATTTCTCTTCATATTAATATGGATATTCGCTCATACTTTGCAAGTACTTCTCAAGCCTCTTCTCATGCTAATAGCAGCGATAGCGAAGATAGCAGAACAGATAGCTCTGAGCATGTCGAGGCATCTAGTCCTAGCCTTAGTCCTCCACCTTCAAAGAAAAGCAAGCAAAACAAACACCGCTCTTCTGTATCCACGAAGAGAAAATACTCTAAGAGCTGGGAGAAAGATTTCAGTTGGCTCTATTATGACGAGGATAGCGATGGTGCCTTTTGCAAGGTTTGCAAGCAATCTGGTCTGCAGCGTACTGGAGGAGTGTGGGTCACACAACCTTGCAGAAATTGGAAGAAAGCTGTTGAAAAAATGAAAGCTCATGCGAGAAGTGACTTCCATATCCATGCAACTCAAGCTCTTTTTGCAGCTAAAGGAGCAGCCAAAGGTGGAACAGTTGTACAGCAACTCCAGAATGTTTTAGCTCGCAAAAGAGCTCAGAACAGAGCTGCAGTGAAGTGCCTGATCCTACTCACTCATTTTCTTACGAAAGAACAAGTTGCACATTCGACAAAATTTGAGAAGCTGGTTGACGTGGTGGTTCGATGTGGCAGCCAACATTTGAAGCAATTCTTAGAAACTGCACCAAGAAATGCTGTGTACACATCAAGATTGGCTGTGGTTGAATTCATCGAATCATTGGGGACATGGGTGGAGGAGTCGATTCTGAAGCGACTTCAAAAGGCACCTATGTACAGCCTCATGGCAGATGAGTGCACAGATGTCACCAACGTAGAAGAATTGTCTGTGTTTTGCCGCTGGGAGGAAGATGGTGTACCAGTAGAGTGCTTTCTGGAGCTTATTCCATTGAAGAAGGCTGATGCAGAGACCATCTATTCTAATCTCATCGATTGTTTAAAGAAGAAAGGTCTACAAGTCGGAAGAATAGTTGGATTGGGATTTGATGGAGCTGCAACTTTTTCTGGACGAAAGACCGGGGTTCAGGCACGTATCAAGAAACATACTCCTCACGCTCTGTTTATACACTGCCACTGTCACTTACTGCAGTTGGCTTGTGTGCAAGCTGCCAATAAAACTCCTGGAATTGCTCATGTTTACAGAACATTGACTACTCTTTGGAAGCATTTTCGCAATTCCCCCAAGCGAGCAGAGTGTCTGAAGGAGGTACAGCACGTTCTTGAACTTCCAGAAATGAAAGTGATCAAGCCATCTGACACACGCTGGCTGGCACATGAAAGGTGTGTCAAAGCTGTCAAAGCAAGTTATTCTGCAATTGTAATCACCATTGGGAACATCTACGAGACGTCCCACGAGCCAGAAGCTCTTGGAATCCATGGTGCCCTCTGCAAATTGTCTACGATTGCAGCTATATATTTGCTTGATTTGACTCTACCACAAGTAGCCAAGCTCAGCAAAGCACTTCAGGCAGAGCAGCTCGACCTCTCGTTGATATCATTCCTTGTTGATGCTACTGTTAAATCCTTGGATGATGCAGTTTTGCCTGGAGCGAACTGGGTGTTGGAGCTTCTTGAAAACGTTGAAGACTTGAAGTCATCTACAAAGGTGTCTATTGACGCTGATAAAATACTTTCGTTCCAGAATGTTGTTGGTAAGCCTTTTGTTGCTGATTTAAAGGCCAACATAACAAGCCGATTTTCTTCATCCAACGCTGTTGTATCAGCATTGTCTATATTCGATCCACGGAAAGTTCCAAAACCAGATTCAGTATCTTTTCCCACTTATGGAGACACGTCTGTTGAGAAACTGATTGCTCACTACGGAGAAGATAGAGATGCAGAAACATTGGATGGAGAAGAAACAGTGAAGACAGCCATGATTTCCACTGAAATACTTACAGAGTGGAAAACATTCCGCCAGCTGTTAGTCAAGCAACCACGGGATACTACTGCATCACAGCTGAAAGAACTTGTTTCAAACGACATGCTCAAGGCCATGTTTCCCAATTTGCACAAGATTGCCTCCATCTGCTTATCGATTCCAGTTTCTACTGCTTCTGTGGAGAGAAGATTCTCACAGATGAAGATGATCAAGACTCGTTTGCGTAATTCTCTAAGTGACTGCATCCTTTCTCACCTTATGAGGATTGCTATAGAGGCACCAGAAGTACTCTCTGAGAGCGACCTTGAAGAGATTGTGGACGTATGGCAGAGAAAACCAAGAAGAACCTCAGTTTGACATTCCTATCATTTGAACCTGATATCATAAGCTTATTACACCTTTCTTGTATTACACCTTTCTTGACATTATTTAAAAAAATATCTCTAATTTCAAGGGGGGGGGGCGAGAATGATACAAGGGGGGGCGAATGCCCCCCCCCCCGCCCCCCCCTAAATACACCCCTGCTAGAAGTCTCTATGACATGCTAGAAGTCTCTATGACATGCTAGAAGTCTATGGCATGCTAGAAGTCTCTATGACATGCTAGAAGTCTCTATGACATGCTAGAAGTCTCTATGACTGACATGCTAGAAGTCTCTATGGCATGCTAGAAGTCTCTATGACACGCTAGAAGTCTCTATGGCATGTTAGAAGTCTCTATGACATGCTAGAAGTCTCTATGGCATGCTAGAAGTCTCTATGACATGCTAGAAGTCTTTATGGCATGCTAGAAGTATCTATGACATGCTAGAAGTCTCTATGACATGCTAGAAGTCTCTATGGCATGCTAGAAGTCTCTATGACATGCTAGAAGTCTCTATGACATGCTAGAAGTCTCTATGACATGCTAGAAGTCTCTATGACATGCTAGTAGTCTCTATGGCATGCTAGAAGTCTCTATGGCATGCTAGAAGTCTCTATGACATGCTAGAAGGCTCTATGACATGCTAGAAGTCTCTATGACATGCTAGAAGTCTCTATGACATGCTAGAAGTCTCTATGACATGCTAGAAGTCTCTATGACATGCTAGAAGTCTCTATGACATGCTAGAAGTCTCTATGACATGCTAGAGGTCTCTATGACATGCTAGAAGTCTTCATGGCATGCTAGAAGTCTTCATGGCATGCTAGAAGTCTCAATGGCATGCTAGAAGTCTCTATGACATGCTAGAGGTCTCTATGACATGCTAGAAGTCTCTATTGCATGCTAGAAGTCTCTATGACATGCTAGAAGTCTCTATGACATGCTAGAGGTCTCTATGACATGCTAGAAGTCTCTATGACATGCAAGAAGTCTCTATGGCATGCTCTATGACATGCTAGAAGTCTCTATGACATGCTATAAGTCTCTATAACATGCTAGAAGTCTCTATGACATGCTAGAAGTCTCTATGGCATGCTAGAAGTCTCTATGGCATGCTAGAAGTCTCTATGGCATGCTAGAAGTCTCTATGGCATGCTAGAAGTCTCTATGGCATGCTAGAAGTCTCTATGGCATGCTAGAAGTCTCTATGACATGCTAGAAGTCTCTATGACATGCTAGAAGTCTCTATGACATGTTAGAAGTCTCTATGACATGCTAGAAGTCTCTATGACATGCTAGAAGTCTCTATGACATGCTAGAAATCTCTATGACATGCTAGAAGTCTCTATGACATGCTAGAAGTCTCTATGTCATGCTAGAAGTCTCTATGACATGCTAGAAGTCTCTATGACATGCTATGGTATGCTAGAAGTCTCTATGGCATGCTAGAAGTCTCTATGACATGCTAGAAGTATCTATGAGATGCTAGAAGTCTCTATGACGTGCAAGAAGTCTCTATGACATGCTAGAAGTCTCTATGGCATGCTAGAAGTCTCTATGACATGCTAGAAGTCTCTATGGCATGCTAGAAGTCTCTATGACATGCTAGAAGTCTCTATGACATGCTAGAAGAGTCTATGGCATGCTAGAAGTCTCTATGACATGTTAGAAGTCTCTATGGCATGCTAGAAGTCTCTATGACATGCTAGAAGTCTCTATGAAATGCTAGAAGTCTCTATGACATGCTAGAAGTCTCTATGACATGCTAGAAGTCTCTATGACATGCTAGAAGTCTCTATGACATGCTAGAAGTCTCTATGACATGCTAGAAGTCTCTATGACATGCTAGAAGAGTCTATGGCATGCTAGAAGTCTCTATGACATGTTAGAAGTCTCTATGGCATGCTAGAAGTCTCTATGACATGCAAGAAGTCACTATGACATGCTAGAAGTCTCTATGACATGCTAGAAGTCTCTATGGCATGCTAGAAGTCTCTATGGCATGCTAGAAGTCTCTATGGCGTGCTAGAAGTCTCTTATGACATGCTAGAAGTCTCTATGACATGCTAGAAGTCTCTATGGCATGCTAGAAGTCTCTATGGCATGCTAGAAGTCTCTATGGCATTCTAGAAGTCTCTATGACATGCTAGAAGTCTCTATGACATGCTAGAAGTCTCTATGGCATGCTAGAAGTCTCTACGACATGCTAGAAGTCTCTATGACATGCTAGAAGTCTCTGTGACATGCTAGAAGTCTCTATGACATGCTAGAAGTCTCTATGACATGCTAGAAGTCTCTATGGCATGCTAGAAGTCTCTATGGCATGCTAGAAGTCTCTGTGGCATGCTAGAAGTCTCTATGACATGTTAGAAGTCTCTATGGCATGCTAGAAGTCTCTATGACATGCTAGAAGTCTCTATGACATGCTAGAGGTCTCTATGACATGCTAGAAGTCTCTAGAAGTCTCTATGACATGCTAGAAGTCTCTATGGCATGCTAGAAGTCTCTATGACATGCTAGAAGTCTCTATGGCATGCTAGAAGTCTCTATGACATGCTAGAAGTCTCTATGGCATGCTAGAAGTCTCTATGACATGCTAGAAAAGTCTCTATGGCATGCTAGAAGTCTCTATGACATACTAGAAGTCTCTATGACATGCTAGAAGTCTCTATGGCATGCTAGAAGTCTCTATGACATGCTAGAAGTCTCTATGGCATGCTAGAAGTCTCTATGACATGCTAGAAGTCTCTATGGCATGCTAGAAGTCTCTATGACATGCTAGAAGTCTCTATGACATGCTAGAAGTCTCTATGACATGCTAGAAGTCTCTATGACATGCTAGAAGTCTCTATGGCATGCTAGAAGTCTCTATGGCATGCTAGAAGTCTCTATGGCATGCTAGAAGTCTCTATGACATGCTAGAAGTCTCTATGGCATGCTAGAAGTCTCTATGACATGCTAGAAGTCTCTATGGCATGCTAGAAGTCTCTATGACATGCTAGAAGTCTCTATGGCATGCTAGAAGTCTCTATGGCATGCTAGAAGTCTCTATGACATGCTAGAAGTCTCTATGGCATGCTAGAAGTCTCTATGACATGCTAGATGTCTCTATGACATGCTAGAAGTCTCTATGACTGACATGCTAGAAGTCTCTATGGCATGCTAGAAGTCTCTATGGCATGTTAGAAGTCTCTATGACATGCTAGAAGTCTCTATGGCATGCTAGAAGTCTCTATGGCATGCTAGAAGTCTCTATGGCATGCTAGAAGTCTCTATGACATGCTAGAATTCTCTATGACATGCTAGAAGTCTCTATGGCATGCTAGAAGTCTCTATGGCATGCTAGAAGTCTCTATGGCATGCTAGAAGTCTCTATGGCATGCTAGAAGTCTCTGACATGCTAGAAGTCTCTATGGCATTCTAGAAGTCTCTATGGCATGCTAGAAGTCTCTATGACATGCTAGAAGTCTCTATGGCATGCTAGAAGTCTCTATGACATGCTAGAAGTCTCTATGACATGCTAGAAGTCTCTATGACATGCTAGACTCTATGGCATGCTAGAAGTCTCTATGGCATGCTAGAAGTCTCTATGGCATGCTAGAAGTCTCTATCACATGCTAGAAGTCTCTATGACATGCTAGAAGTCTCTATGACATGCTAGAAGTCTCTGTGACATGCTAGAAGTCTCTATGGCATGCTAGAAATCTCTATGGCATGCTAGAAGTCTCTATGGCATGCTAGAAGTCTCTATGGCATGCTAGAAGTCTCTATGACATGCTAGAATTCTCTATGACATGCTAGAAGTCTCTATGGCATGCTAGAAGTCTCTATGGCATGCTAGAAGTCTCTATGGCATGCTAGAAGTCTCTATGGCATGCTAGAAGTCTCTGACATGCTAGAAGTCTCTATGGCATGCTAGAAGTCTCTATGACATGCTAGAAGTCTCTATGACATGCTAGAAGTCTCTATGACATGCTAGACTCTATGGCATGCTTGAAGTCTCTATGGCATGCTAGAAGTCTCTATGGCATGCTAGAAGTCTCTATCACATGCTAGAAGTCTCTATGACATGCTAGAAGTCTCTATGACATGCTAGAAGTCTCTGTGACATGCTAGAAGTCTCTATGGCATGCTAGAAATCTCTATGGCATGCTAGAAGTCTCTATGGCATGCTAGAAGTCTCTATGGCATGCTAGAAGTCTCTATGACATGCTAGAATTCTCTATGACATGCTAGAAGTCTCTATGGCATGCTAGAAGTCTCTATGGCATGCTAGAAGTCTCTATGGCATGCTAGAAGTCTCTATGGCATGCTAGAAGTCTCTGACATGCTAGAAGTCTCTATGGCATTCTAGAAGTCTCTATGGCATGCTAGAAGTCTCTATGACATGCTAGAAGTCTCTATGGCATGCTAGAAGTCTCTATGACATGCTAGAAGTCTCTATGACATGCTAGAAGTCTCTATGGCATGCTAGAAGTCTCTATGGCATGCTAGAAGTCTCTATGGCATGCTAGAAGTCTCTGTGGCATGCTAGAAGTCTCTATGACATGTTAGAAGTCTCTATGGCATGCTAGAAGTCTCTATGGCATGCTAGAAGTCTCTATGACATGCTAGAAGTCTCTATGGCATGCTAGAAGTCTCTATGGCATGCTAGAAGTCTCTGTGGCATGCTAGAAGTCTCTATGACATGTTAGAAGTCTCTATGGCATGCGAGAAGTCTCTATGACATGCTAGAAGTCTCTATGACATGCTAGAAGTCTCTATGACATGCTAGAAGTCTCTATGACATGCTAGAAGTCTCTATGTTATGCTAGAAGTCTCTATGGCATGCTAGAAGTCTCTATGACATGCTAGAAGTCTCTATGGCATGCTAGAAGTCTCTATGACATGCTAGAAGTCTCTATGGCATGCTAGAAGTCTCTATGGCATGCTAGAAGTCACTATGGCATGCTAGAAGTCTCTATGACATGCTAGAAGTCTCTATGACATGCTAGAAGTCTCTATGACATGCTAGAAGTCTCTATGGCATGCTAGAAGTCTCTATGGCATGCTAGAGGTCTCTATGACATGCTAGAAGTCTTCATGGCATGCTAGAAGTCTCTGGCATGCTAGAAGTCTCTATGCCATGCTAGAGGTCTCTATGACATGCTAGAAGTCTCTATGACATGCTAGAGGTCTCTATGACATGCTAGAAGTCTCTATGGCATGCTAGAAGTCTCTATGACATGCTAGAAGTCTCTATGTCATGCTAGAAGTCTCTATGGCATGCTAGAAGTCTCTATGACATGCTAGAAGTCTCTATGACATGCTAGAAGTCTCTATGACATGCTAGAAGTCTCTATGACAGGCTAGAAGTCTCTATGACATACTAGAAGTCTCTATGACATGCTAGAAGTCTCTATGACATTCTAGAAGTCTCTATGACATGCTAGAAGTCTCTATGGCATGCTAGAAGTCTCTATGGCATGCTAGAAGTCTCTATGACATGCTAGAAGTCTCTATGGCATGCTAGAAGTCTCTATGACATGCTAGAAGTCTCTATGACATGCTAGAAGTCTCTATGACATGCTAGAAGTCTCTATGACATGCTAGAAGTCTCTATGACATGCTAGAAGTCTCTATGGCATGCTAGAAGTCTCTATGACATGCTAGAAGTCTCTATGACATGCTAGATGTCTCTATGACATGCTAGAGGTCTCTATGGCATGCTAGAAGTCATGCTAGAAGTCTATGGCATGCTAGAAGTCTCTATGGCATGCTAGAAGTCATGCTAGAAGTCTCTATGACATGCTAGAAGTCTCTATGGCATGCTAGAAGTCTCTATGACATGCTAGAAGTCTCTATGACATGCTAGAAGTCTCTATGACATGCTAGACTCTATGGCATGCTAGAAGTCTCTATGGCATGCTAGAAGTCTCTATGGCATGCTAGAAGTCTATCACATGCTAGAAGTCTCTATGACATGCTAGAAGTCTCTATGACATGCTAGAAGTCTCTGTGACATGCTAGAAGTCTCTATGGCATGCTAGAAATCTCTATGGCATGCTAGAAGTCTCTATGGCATGCTAGAAGTCTCTATGGCATGCTAGAAGTCTCTATGACATGCTAGAATTCTCTATGACATGCTAGAAGTCTCTATGGCATGCTAGAAGTCTCTATGGCATGCTAGAAGTCTCTATGGCATGCTAGAAGTCTCTATGGCATGCTAGAAGTCTCTGACATGCTAGAAGTCTCTATGGCATTCTAGAAGTCTCTATGGCATGCTAGAAGTCTCTATGACATGCTAGAAGTCTCTATGGCATGCTAGAAGTCTCTATGACATGCTAGAAGTCTCTATGACATGCTAGAAGTCTCTGTGACATGCTAGAAGTCTCTATGACATGCTAGAAGTCTCTATGACATGCTAGAAGTCTATATGGCATGCTAGAAGTCTCTATGACATTCTAGAAGTCTCTGGCATGCTAGAAGTCTCTATGACATGCTAGAAGTCTCTAGAAGTCTCTATGACATGCTAGAAGTCTCTATGGCATGCTAGAAGTCTCTATGACATGCTAGAAGTCTCTATGGCATGCTAGAAGTCTCTATGACATGCTAGAAGTCTCTATGGCATGCTAGAAGTCTCTATGACATGCTAGAAGTCTCTATGGCATGCTAGAAGTCTCTATGACATACTAGAAGTCTCTATGACATGCTAGAAGTCTCTATGGCATGCTAGAAGTCTCTATGGCATGCTAGAAGTCTCTATGGCATGCTGGAAGTCTCTATGACATGCTAGAAGTCTCTATGACATGCTAGAGGTCTCTATGACATGCTAGAAGTCTCTAGAAGTCTCTATGACATGCTAGAAGTCTCTATGGCATGCTAGAAGTCTCTATGACATGCTAGAAGTCTCTATGGCATGCTAGAAGTCTCTATGACATGCTAGAAGTCTCTATGGCATGCTAGAAGTCTCTATGACATGCTAGAAAAGTCTCTATGGCATGCTAGAAGTCTCTATGACATACTAGAAGTCTCTATGACATGCTAGAAGTCTCTATGGCATGCTAGAAGTCTCTATGACATGCTAGAAGTCTCTATGGCATGCTAGAAGTCTCTATGGCATGTTAGAAGTCTCTATGACATGCTAGAAGTCTCTATGGCATGTTAGAAGTCTCTATGACATGCTAGAAGTCTCTATGGCATGCTAGAAGTCTCTATGACATGCTAGAAGTCTCTATGACATGCTAGAAGTCTCTATGACATGCTAGAGGTCTCTATGACATGCTAGAAGTCTCTATGGCATGCTAGAAGTCTCTATGGCATGCTAGAAGTCTCTATGGCATGCTAGAAGTGTCTATGACATGCTAGAAGTCTCTATGGCATGCTATAAGTCTCTATGACATGCTAGAAGTCTCTATGGCATGCTAGAAGTCTCTATGACATGCTAGAAGTCTCTATGGCATGCTAGAAGTCTCTATGGCATGCTAGAAGTCTCTATGGCATGCTAGAAGTCTCTATGACATGCTAGAAGTCTCTATGACATGCTAGAAGTCTCTATGACTGACATGCTAGAAGTCTCTAAGGCATGCTAGAAGTCTCTATGGCATGTTAGAAGTCTCTATGACATGCTAGAAGTCTCTATGGCATGCTAGAAGTCTCTATGGCATGCTAGAAGTCTCTATGACATGCTAGAAGTCTCTATGACATTCTAGAAGTCTCTATGGCATGCTAGAAGTATCTATGACATGCTAGAAGTCTATGACATGCTAGAAGTATCTATGACATGCTAGAGGTCTCTATGACATGCTAGAAGTCTTCATGGCATGCTAGAAGTCTCTATGGCATGCTAGAAGTCTCTATTCCATGTTAGAGGTCTCTATGACATGCTAGAAGTCTCTATGACATGCTAGAAGTCTCTATGACAGGCTAGAAGTCTCTATGACATGCTAGAAGTATCTATGACATGCTAGAAGTCTCTATGACATGCTAGAAGTCTCTATGGCATGCTAGAAGTCTCTATGGCATGCTAGAAGTCTCTATGACATGCTAGAAGTCTCTATGACATGCTAGAAGTCTCTATGACATGCTAGAAGTCTATGGCATGCTAGAAGTCTCTATGACATACTAGAAGTCTCTATGGCATGCTAGAAGTCTCTATGACATGCTAGAAGTCTCTATGGCATGCTAGAAGTCTCTATGGCATGCTAGAAGTCTCTATGGCATGCTAGAAGTCTCTATGACATGCTAGAAGTCTCTATGACATGCTAGAAGTCTCTATGACATGCTATAAGTCTCTATGACATGCTAGAAGTCTCTATGACATGCTAGAAGTCTCTATGACATGCTAGAAGTCTCTATGACATGCTAGAAGTCTCTATGGCATGCTAGAAGTCTCTATGACATGCTAGAAGTCTCTATGGCATGCTAGAAGTCTCTATGGCATGTTAGAAGTCTCTATGACATGCTAGAAGTCTCTATGGCATGTTTGAAGTCTCTATGGCATGCTAGAAGTCTCTATGGCATGCTAGAAGTTTCTATGGCATGCTAGAAGTCTCTATGGCATGCTAGAAGTCTCTATGACATGCTAGAAGTCTCTATGACATGCTAGAAGTCTCTATGACATGCTAGAAGTCTCTATGGCATGCTAGAAGTCTCTATGACATGTTAGAAGTCTCTATGACATGCTAGAAGTATCTATGACATACTAGAAGTCTCTATGGCATGCTAGAAGTCTCTATGGCATGCTAGATGTCTCTATGACATGCTAAAAGTCTCTATGACATGCTAGAAGTCTCTATGACATGCTAGAAGTCTCTATGGCATGCTAGAAGTCTCTATGGCATGCTAGAAGTCTCTATGGCATGTTAGAAGTCTCTATGACATGCTAGAAGTCTCTATGACATGCTAAAAGTCTCTATGACATGCTAGAAGTCTCTATGACATGCTAGAAGTCTCTATGGCATGCTAGAAGTCTCTATGGCATGCTAGAAGTCTCTATGACATGCTAGAAGTCTCTATGACATGCTAGAAGTCTCTATTACATGCTAGAAGTCTCTATGGCATGCTAGATGTCTCTATGGCATGCTAGAAGTTTCTATGACATGCTAGAAGTCTCTATGACATGCTAGAAGTCTCTATGGCATGCTAGAAGTCTCTATGACATGTTAGAAGTCTCTATGACATGCTAGAAGTCTCTATGACTGACATGCTAGAAGTCTCTATGGCATGCTAGAAGTCTCTATGGCATGTTAGAAGTCATGCTAGAAGTCTCTATGGCATGCTAGAAGTCTCTATGGCATGCTAGAAGTCTCTATGACATGCTAGAAGTCTCTATGACATTCTAGAAGTCTCTATGGCATGCTAGAAGTATCTATGACATGCTAGAAGTCTTTATGACATGCTAGAAGTATCTATGACATGCTAGAGGTCTCTATGACATGCTAGAAGTCTTCATGGCATGCTAGAAGTCTCTATGGCATGCTAGAAGTCTCTATTCCATGCTAGAGGTCTCTATGACATGCTAGAAGTCTCTATGACATGCTAGAGGTCTCTATGACATGCTAGAAGTCTCTATGGCATGCTAGAAGTCTCTATGACATGCTAGAAGTCTCTATGGCATGCTAGAAGTCTCTATGACATGCTAGAAGTCTCTATGACATGCTAGAAGTCTCTATGACAGGCTAGAAGTCTCTATGACATGCTAGAAGTATCTATGACATGCTAGAAGTCTCTATGACATGCTAGAAGTCTCTATGGCATGCTAGAAGTCTCTATGGCATGCTAGAAGTCTCTATGACATGCTAGAAGTCTCTATGACATGCTAGAAGTCTCTATGACATGCTAGAAGTCTATGGCATGCTAGAAGTCTCTATGACACGCTAGAAGTCACTATGACATGCTAGAAGTCTCTATGACATGCTAGAAGTCTCTATGACATGCTAGAAGTCTCTATGACATGCTAGAAGTCTCTATGACATGCTAGAAGTCTCTATGACATGCTAGAAGTCTCTATGGCATGCTAGAAGTCTCTATGGCATGCTAGAAGTCTCTATGACATGCTAGAAGTCTCTATGACATGCTAGAAGTCTCTATGACATGCTAGAAGTCTCTATGACATGCTAGAAGTCTCTATGACATGCTAGAAGTCTCTATGGCATGCTAGAAGTCTCAATGGCATGCTAGAAGTCTCTATGACATGCTAGAAGTCTCTATGACATGCTAGAAGTCTCTATGGCATGCTAGAAGTCTCTATGGCATGTTAGAAGTCTCTATGACATGCTAGAAGTCTCTATGGCATGCTTGAAGTCTCTATGGCATGCTAGAAGTCTCTATGGCATGCTAGAAGTTTCTATGGCATGCTAGAAGTCTCTATGGCATGCTAGAAGTCTCTATGACATGCTAGAAGTCTCTATGGCATGCTAGAAGTCTCTATGACATGTTAGAAGTCTCTATGACATGCTAGAAGTATCTATGACATGCTAGAAGTCTCTATGGCATGCTAGAAGTCTCTATGGCATGCTAGATGTCTCTATGACATGCTAGAAGTCTCTATGACATGCTAGAAGTCTCTATGACATGCTAGAAGTCTCTATGGCATGCTAGAAGTCTCTATGGCATGCTAGAAGTCTCTATGGCATGTTAGAAGTCTCTATGGCATGCTAGAAGTCTCTATGACATGCTAGAAGTCTCTATGACATGCTAGAAGTCTCTATGACATGCTAGAGGTCTCTATGACATGCTAGAAGTCTCTATGGCATGCTAGAAGTCTCTATGGCATGCTAGAAGTCTCTATGGCATGCTAGAAGTGTCTATGACATGCTAGAAGTCTCTATGGCATGCTAGAAGTGTCTATGACATGCTAGAAGTCTCTATGGCATGCTAGAAGTCTCTATGACATGCTAGAAGTCTCTATGGCATGCTAGAAGTCTCTATGGCATGCTAGAAGTCTCTATGGCATGCTAGAAGTCTCTATGACATGCTAGAAGTCTCTATGGCATGCTAGAAGTCTCTATGGCATGCTAGAAGTCTCTATGACATGCTAGAAGTCTCTATGACATGCTAGTAGTCTCTATGACTGACATGCTAGAAGTCTCTAAGGCATGCTAGAAGTCTCTATGGCATGTTAGAAGTCTCTATGACATGCTAGAAGTCTCTATGGCATGCTAGATGTCTCTATGGCATGCTAGAAGTCTCTATGACATGCTAGAAGTCTCTATGACATTCTAGAAGTCTCTATGGCATGCTAGAAGTATCTATGACATGCTAGAAGTCTATGACATGCTAGAAGTATCTATGACATGCTAGAGGTCTCTATGACATGCTAGAAGTCTTCATGGCATGCTAGAAGTCTCTATGGCATGCTAGAAGTCTCTATTCCATGTTAGAGGTCTCTATGACATGCTAGAAGTCTCTATGACATGCTAGAAGTCTCTATGACAGGCTAGAAGTCTCTATGACATGCTAGAAGTATCTATGACATGCTAGAAGTCTCTATGACATGCTAGAAGTCTCTATGGCATGCTAGAAGTCTCTATGACATGCTAGAAGTCTCTATGACATGCTAGAAGTCTCTATGGCATGCTAGAAGTCTCTATGACATACTAGAAGTCTCTATGGCATGCTAGAAGTCTCTATGACATGCTAGAAGTCTCTATGGCATGCTAGAAGTCTCTATGGCATGCTAGAAGTCTCTATGGCATGCTAGAAGTCTCTATGACATGCTAGAAGTCTCTATGACATGCTAGAAGTCTCTATGACATGCTAGAAGTTTCTATGACATGCTAGAAGTCTCTATGACATGCTAGAAGTCTCTATGACATGCTAGAAGTCTCTATGACATGCTAGAAGTCTCTATGGCATGCTAGAAGTCTCTATGACATGCTAGAAGTCTCTATGGCATGCTAGAAGTCTCTATGGCATGTTAGAAGTCTCTATGACATGCTAGAAGTCTCTATGGCATGCTTGAAGTCTCTATGGCATGCTAGAAGTCTCTATGGCATGCTAGAAGTTTCTATGGCATGCTAGAAGTCTCTATGGCATGCTAGAAGTCTCTATGACATGCTAGAAGTCTCTATGACATGCTAGAAGTCTCTATGACATGCTAGAAGTCTCTATGGCATGCTAGAAGTCTCTATGACATGTTAGAAGTCTCTATGACATGCTAGAAGTATCTATGACATACTAGAAGTCTCTATGGCATGCTAGAAGTCTCTATGGCATGCTAGATGTCTCTATGACATGCTAAAAGTCTCTATGACATGCTAGAAGTCTCTATGACATGCTAGAAGTCTCTATGGCATGCTAGAAGTCTCTATGGCATGCTAGAAGTCTCTATGGCATGTTAGAAGTCTCTATGACATGCTAGAAGTCTCTATGACATGCTAAAAGTCTCTATGACATACTATAAGTCTCTATGACATGCTAGAAGTCTCTATGGCATGCTAGAAGTCTCTATGGCATGCTAGAAGTCTCTATGACATGCTAGAAGTCTCTATGACATGCTAGAAGTCTCTATTACATGCTAGAAGTCTCTATGGCATGCTAGATGTCTCTATGGCATGCTAGAAGTTTCTATGACATGCTAGAAGTCTCTATGACATGCTAGAAGTCTCTATGGCATGCTAGAAGTCTCTATGACATGCTAGAAGTCTCTATGACATGCTAGAAGTCTCTATGACTGACATGCTAGAAGTCTCTATGGCATGCTAGAAGTCTCTATGGCATGTTAGAAGTCTCTATGACATGCTAGAAGTCTCTATGGCATGCTAGAAGTCTCTATGGCATGCTAGAAGTCTCTATGACATGCTAGAAGTCTCTATGACATTCTAGAAGTCTCTATGGCATGCTAGAAGTATCTATGACATGCTAGAAGTCTTTATGACATGCTAGAAGTATCTATGACATGCTAGAGGTCTCTATGACATGCTAGAAGTCTTCATGGCATGCTAGAAGTCTCTATGGCATGCTAGAAGTCTCTATTCCATGCTAGAGGTCTCTATGACATGCTAGAAGTCTCTATGACATGCTAGAGGTCTCTATGACATGCTAGAAGTCTCTATGGCATGCTAGAAGTCTCTATGACATGCTAGAAGTCTCTATGGCATGCTAGAAGTCTCTATGACATGCTAGAAGTCTCTATGACATGCTAGAAGTCTCTATGACAGGCTAGAAGTCTCTATGACATGCTAGAAGTATCTATGACATGCTAGAAGTCTCTATGACATGCTAGAAGTCTCTATGGCATGCTAGAAGTCTCTATGGCATGCTAGAAGTCTCTATGACATGCTAGAAGTCTCTATGACATGCTAGAAGTCTCTATGACATGCTAGAAGTCTATGGCATGCTAGAAGTCTCTATGACACGCTAGAAGTCACTATGACATGCTAGAAGTCTCTATGACATGCTAGAAGTCTCTATGACATGCTAGAAGTCTCTATGACATGCTAGAAGTCTCTATGACATGCTAGAAGTCTCTATGACATGCTAGAAGTCTCTATGGCATGCTAGAAGTCTCTATGGCATGCTAGAAGTCTCTATGACATGCTAGAAGTCTCTATGACATGCTAGAAGTCTCTATGACATGCTAGAAGTCTCTATGACATGCTAGAAGTCTCTATGACATGCTAGAAGTCTCTATGGCATGCTAGAAGTGTCTATGGCATGCTAGAAGTCTCTATGACATGCTAGAAGTCTCTATGACATGCTAGAAGTCTCTATGGCATGCTAGAAGTCTCTATGGCATGTTAGAAGTCTCTATGACATGCTAGAAGTCTCTATGGCATGCTTGAAGTCTCTATGGCATGCTAGAAGTCTCTATGGCATGCTAGAAGTTTCTATGGCATGCTAGAAGTCTCTATGGCATGCTAGAAGTCTCTATGACATGCTAGAAGTCTCTATGGCATGCTAGAAGTCTCTATGACATGTTAGAAGTCTCTATGACATGCTAGAAGTATCTATGACATACTAGAAGTCTCTATGGCATGCTAGAAGTCTCTATGGCATGCTAGATGTCTCTATGACATGCTAAAAGTCTCTATGACATGCTAGAAGTCTCTATGACATGCTAGAAGTCTCTATGGCATGCTAGAAGTCTCTATGGCATGTTAGAAGTCTCTATGACATGCTAGAAGTCTCTATGACATGCTAAAAGTCTCTATGACATGCTAGAAGTCTCTATGACATGCTAGAAGTCTCTATGGCATGCTAGAAGTCTCTATGGCATGCTAGAAGTCTCTATGACATGCTAGAAGTCTCTATGACATGCAAGAAGTCTCTATGACATGCTAGAAGTCTCTATGGCATGCTAGAAGTCTCTATGGCATGCTAGAAGTTTCTATGACATGCTAGAAGTCTCTATGACATGCTAGAAGTCTCTATGGCATGCTAGAAGTCTCTATGACATGCTAGAAGTCTCTATGAAATGCTAGACTCTATGGCATGCTAGAAGTCTCTATGGCATGCTAGAAGTCTCTATGGCATGCTAGAAGTCTCTATGGCATGCTAGAAATCTCTATGGCATGCTAGAAGTCTCTATGGCATGCTAGAAGTCTCTATGACATGCTAGAAGTCTCTATGGCATGCTAGAAGTCTCTATGGCATGCTAGAAGTCTCTGACATGCTAGAAGTCTCTATGGCATGCTAGAAGTCTCTATGGCATGCTATAAGTCTCTATGACATGCTAGAAGTCTCTATGGCATGCTAGAAGTCTCTATGACATGCTAGAAGTCTCTGTGACATGCTAGAAGTCTCTATGACATGCTAGAAGTCTCTATGGCATGCTAGAAGTCTCTATGGCATGCTAGAAGTCTCTATGGCATGCTAGAAGTCTCTATGGCATGCTAGAAGTCTCTATGGCATGCTAGAAGTCTCTATGGCATGCTAGAAGTCTCTATGGCATGCTAGAAGTCTCTATGACATGCTAGAAGTCTCTATGGCATGCTAGAAGTCTCTATGTCATGCTAGAAGTCTCTGACATGCTAGAAGTCTCTATGGCATGCTAGAAGTCTCTATGGCATGCTAGAAGTCTCTATGACATGCTAGAAGTCTCTATGGCATGCTAGAAGTCTCTATGACATGCTAGAAGTCTCTATGGCATGCTAGAAGTCTCTATGGCATGCTAGAAGTCTCTATGACATGCTAGAAGTCTCTATGACATACTAGAAGTCTCTATGGCATGCTAGAAGTCTCTATGGCATGCTAGAAGTCTCTATGGCATGCTAGAAGTCTCTATGGCATGCTAGAAGTCTCTATGGCATGCTAGAAGTCTCTATGACATGCTAGAAGTCTCTATGGCATGCTAGAAGTCTCTATGGCATGCTAGAAGTCTCTATGGCATGCTAGAAGTCTCTATGGCATGCTAGAAGTCATGCTAGAAGTCTCTATGGCATGCTAGAAGTCTGCTAGAAGTCTCTATCACATGCTAGAAGTCTCTATGACATGCTAGAAGTCTCTATGACATGCTAGAAGTCTCTATGGCATGCTAGAAATCTCTATGGCATGCTAGAAGTCTCTATGGCATGCTAGAAGTCTCTATGGCATTCTAGAAGTCTCTATGACATGCTAGAATTCTCTATGACATGCTAGAAGTCTCTATGGCATGCTAGAAGTCTCTATGGCATGCTAGAAGTCTCTATGGCATGCTAGAAGTCTCTATGGCATGCTAGAAGTCTCTGACATGCTAGAAGTCTCTGTGGCATTCTAGAAGTCTCTATGGCATGCTAGAAGTCTCTATGACATGCTAGAAGTCTCTATGGCATGCTAGAAGTCTCTATGACATGCTAGAAGTCTCTATGACATGCTAGAAGTCTCTGTGACATGCTAGAAGTCTCTATGACATGCTAGAAGTCTCTATGACATGCTAGAAGTCTCTATGGCATGCTAGAAGTCTCTATGGCATGCTAGAAGTCTCTGTGGCATGCTAGAAGTCTCTATGACATGTTAGAAGTCTCTATGGCATGCTAGAAGTCTCTATGACATGCTAGAAGTCTCTATGACATGCTAGAGGTCTCTATGACATGCTAGAAGTCTCTAGAAGTCTCTATGACATGCTAGAAGTCTCTATGGCATGCTAGAAGTCTCTATGACATGCTAGAAGTCTCTATGGCATGCTAGAAGTCTCTATGACATGCTAGAAGTCTCTATGGCATGCTAGAAGTCTCTATGACATGCTAGAAAAGTCTCTATGGCATGCTAGAAGTCTCTATGACATACTAGAAGTCTCTATGACATGCTAGAAGTCTCTATGGCATGCTAGAAGTCTCTATGACATGCTAGAAGTCTCTATGGCATGCTAGAAGTCTCTATGACATGCTAGAAGTCTCTATGGCATGCTAGAAGCTCTATGACATGCTAGAAGTCTCTATGACATGCTAGAAGTCTCTATGACATGCTAGAAGTCTCTATGACATGCTAGAAGTCTCTATGGCATGCTAGAAGTCTCTATGGCATGCTAGAAGTCTCTATGGCATGCTAGAAGTCTCTATGACATGCTAGAAGTCTCTATGGCATGCTAGAAGTCTCTATGACATGCTAGAAGTCTCTATGGCATGCTAGAAGTCTCTATGACATGCTAGAAGTCTCTATGGCATGCTAGAAGTCTCTATGGCATGCTAGAAGTCTCTATGACATGCTAGAAGTCTCTATGGCATGCTAGAAGTCTCTATGACATGCTAGAAGTCTCTATGACATGCTAGAAGTCTCTATGACTGACATGCTAGAAGTCTCTATGGCATGCTAGAAGTCTCTATGGCATGCTAGAAGTCTCTATGACATGCTAGAAGTCTCTATGACATGCTAGAAGTCTCTATGGCATGCTAGAAGTCTCTATGGCATGCTAGAAGTCTCTATGGCATGCTAGAAGTCTCTATGGCATTCTAGAAGTCTCTATGGCATGCTAGAAGTCTCTATGACATGCTAGAAGTCTCTATGACATGCTAGAAGTCTCTATGACATGCTAGAAGTCTCTATGACATGCTAGAAGTCTCTATGACATGCTAGAAGTCTCTATGACATGCTAGAAGTCTCTATGACATGCTAGAAGTCTCTATGGCATGCTAGAAGTCTCTATGACATGCTAGAAGTCTCTATGGCATGCTAGAAGTCTCTATGGCATGCTAGAAGTCTCTATGACATGCTAGAAGTCTCTATGACATTCTAGAAGTCTCTATGGCATGCTAGAAGTATCTATGACATGCTAGAAGTCTTTATGACATGCTAGAAGTATCTATGACATGCTAGAGGTCTCTATGACATGCTAGAAGTCTTCATGGCATGCTAGAAGTCTCTATGGCATGCTAGAAGTCTCTATTCCATGCTAGAGGTCTCTATGACATGCTAGAAGTCTCTATGACATGCTAGAGGTCTCTATGACATGCTAGAAGTCTCTATGGCATGCTAGAAGTCTCTATGACATGCTAGAAGTCTCTATGGCATGCTAGAAGTCTCTATGACATGCTAGAAGTCTCTATGGCATGCTAGAAGTCTCTATGACATGCTAGAAGTCTCTATGACATGCTAGAAGTCTCTATGACATGCTAGAAGTCTCTGTGACATGCTAGAAGTCTCTATGACATGCTAGAAGTCTCTATGACATGCTAGAAGTCTCTATGGCATGCTAGAAGTCTCTATGACATGCTAGAAGTCTCTATGGCATGCTAGAAGTCTCTATGACATGCTAGAAGTCTCTAGAAGTCTCTATGACATGCTAGAAGTCTCTATGGCATGCTAGAAGTCTCTATGACATGCTAGAAGTCTCTATGGCATGCTAGAAGTCTCTATGACATGCTAGAAGTCTCTATGACATGCTAGAAGTCTCTATGACATACTAGAAGTCTCTATGACATGCTAGAAGTCTCTGGCATGCTAGAAGTCTCTGTGGCATGCTAGAAGTCTCTGTGGCATGCTAGAAGTCTCTATGACATGTTAGAAGTCTCTATGGCATGCTAGAAGTCTCTATGACATGCTAGAAGTCTCTATGACATGCTAGAGGTCTCTATGACATGCTAGAAGTCTCTAGAAGTCTCTATGACATGCTAGAAGTCTCTATGGCATGCTAGAAGTCTCTATGACATGCTAGAAGTCTCTATGACATGCTAGAAGTCTCTATGGCATGCTAGAAGTCTCTATGGCATGTTAGAAGTCACTATGACATGCTAGAAGTCTCTATGACATGCTAAAAGTCTCTATGACATGCTAGAAGTCTCTATGACATGCTAGAAGTCTCTATGGCATGCTAGAAGTCTCTATGGCATGCTAGAAGTCTCTATGACATGCTAGAAGTCTCTATGACATGCAAGAAGTCTCTATGACATGCTAGAAGTCTCTATGGCATGCTAGAAGTCTCTATGGCATGCTAGAAGTTTCTATGACATGCTAGAAGTCTCTATGACATGCTAGAAGTCTCTATGGCATGCTAGAAGTCTCTATGACATGCTAGAAGTCTCTATGAAATGCTAGACTCTATGGCATGCTAGAAGTCTCTATGTCATGCTAGAAGTCTCTATGGCATGCTAGAAGTCTCTATGGCATGCTAGAAATCTCTATGGCATGCTAGAAGTCTCTATGGCATGCTAGAAGTCTCTATGACATGCTAGAAGTCTCTATGGCATGCTAGAAGTCTCTATGGCATGCTAGAAGTCTCTGACATGCTAGAAGTCTCTATGGCATGCTAGAAGTCTCTATGGCATGCTATAAGTCTCTATGACATGCTAGAAGTCTCTATGGCATGCTAGAAGTCTCTATGACATGCTAGAAGTCTCTGTGACATGCTAGAAGTCTCTATGACATGCTAGAAGTCTCTATGGCATGCTAGAAGTCTCTATGGCATGCTAGAAGTCTCTATGGCATGCTAGAAGTCTCTATGGCATGCTAGAAGTCTCTATGGCATGCTAGAAGTCTCTATGGCATGCTAGAAGTCTCTATGGCATGCTAGAAGTCTCTATGACATGCTAGAAGTCTCTATGGCATGCTAGAAGTCTCTATGTCATGCTAGAAGTCTCTGACATGCTAGAAGTCTCTATGGCATGCTAGAAGTCTCTATGGCATGCTAGAAGTCTCTATGACATGCTAGAAGTCTCTATGGCATGCTAGAAGTCTCTATGACATGCTAGAAGTCTCTATGGCATGCTAGAAGTCTCTATGGCATGCTAGAAGTCTCTATGACATGCTAGAAGTCTCTATGACATACTAGAAGTCTCTATGGCATGCTAGAAGTCTCTATGGCATGCTAGAAGTCTCTATGGCATGCTAGAAGTCTCTATGGCATGCTAGAAGTCTCTATGGCATGCTAGAAGTCTCTATGACATGCTAGAAGTCTCTATGGCATGCTAGAAGTCTCTATGGCATGCTAGAAGTCTCTATGGCATGCTAGAAGTCTCTATGGCATGCTAGAAGTCATGCTAGAAGTCTCTATGGCATGCTAGAAGTCTGCTAGAAGTCTCTATCACATGCTAGAAGTCTCTATGACATGCTAGAAGTCTCTATGACATGCTAGAAGTCTCTGTGACATGCTAGAAGTCTCTATGGCATGCTAGAAATCTCTATGGCATGCTAGAAGTCTCTATGGCATGCTAGAAGTCTCTATGGCATTCTAGAAGTCTCTATGACATGCTAGAATTCTCTATGACATGCTAGAAGTCTCTATGGCATGCTAGAAGTCTCTATGGCATGCTAGAAGTCTCTATGGCATGCTAGAAGTCTCTATGGCATGCTAGAAGTCTCTGACATGCTAGAAGTCTCTGTGGCATTCTAGAAGTCTCTATGGCATGCTAGAAGTCTCTATGACATGCTAGAAGTCTCTATGGCATGCTAGAAGTCTCTATGACATGCTAGAAGTCTCTATGACATGCTAGAAGTCTCTGTGACATGCTAGAAGTCTCTATGACATGCTAGAAGTCTCTATGACATGCTAGAAGTCTCTATGGCATGCTAGAAGTCTCTATGGCATGCTAGAAGTCTCTGTGGCATGCTAGAAGTCTCTATGACATGTTAGAAGTCTCTATGGCATGCTAGAAGTCTCTATGACATGCTAGAAGTCTCTATGACATGCTAGAGGTCTCTATGACATGCTAGAAGTCTCTAGAAGTCTCTATGACATGCTAGAAGTCTCTATGGCATGCTAGAAGTCTCTATGACATGCTAGAAGTCTCTATGGCATGCTAGAAGTCTCTATGACATGCTAGAAGTCTCTATGGCATGCTAGAAGTCTCTATGACATGCTAGAAAAGTCTCTATGGCATGCTAGAAGTCTCTATGACATACTAGAAGTCTCTATGACATGCTAGAAGTCTCTATGGCATGCTAGAAGTCTCTATGACATGCTAGAAGTCTCTATGGCATGCTAGAAGTCTCTATGACATGCTAGAAGTCTCTATGGCATGCTAGAAGCTCTATGACATGCTAGAAGTCTCTATGACATGCTAGAAGTCTCTATGACATGCTAGAAGTCTCTATGACATGCTAGAAGTCTCTATGGCATGCTAGAAGTCTCTATGGCATGCTAGAAGTCTCTATGGCATGCTAGAAGTCTCTATGACATGCTAGAAGTCTCTATGGCATGCTAGAAGTCTCTATGACATGCTAGAAGTCTCTATGGCATGCTAGAAGTCTCTATGACATGCTAGAAGTCTCTATGGCATGCTAGAAGTCTCTATGGCATGCTAGAAGTCTCTATGACATGCTAGAAGTCTCTATGGCATGCTAGAAGTCTCTATGACATGCTAGAAGTCTCTATGACATGCTAGAAGTCTCTATGACTGACATGCTAGAAGTCTCTATGGCATGCTAGAAGTCTCTATGGCATGCTAGAAGTCTCTATGACATGCTAGAAGTCTCTATGACATGCTAGAAGTCTCTATGGCATGCTAGAAGTCTCTATGGCATGCTAGAAGTCTCTATGGCATGCTAGAAGTCTCTATGGCATTCTAGAAGTCTCTATGGCATGCTAGAAGTCTCTATGACATGCTAGAAGTCTCTATGACATGCTAGAAGTCTCTATGACATGCTAGAAGTCTCTATGACATGCTAGAAGTCTCTATGACATGCTAGAAGTCTCTATGACATGCTAGAAGTCTCTATGACATGCTAGAAGTCTCTATGGCATGCTAGAAGTCTCTATGACATGCTAGAAGTCTCTATGGCATGCTAGAAGTCTCTATGGCATGCTAGAAGTCTCTATGACATGCTAGAAGTCTCTATGACATTCTAGAAGTCTCTATGGCATGCTAGAAGTATCTATGACATGCTAGAAGTCTTTATGACATGCTAGAAGTATCTATGACATGCTAGAGGTCTCTATGACATGCTAGAAGTCTTCATGGCATGCTAGAAGTCTCTATGGCATGCTAGAAGTCTCTATTCCATGCTAGAGGTCTCTATGACATGCTAGAAGTCTCTATGACATGCTAGAGGTCTCTATGACATGCTAGAAGTCTCTATGGCATGCTAGAAGTCTCTATGACATGCTAGAAGTCTCTATGGCATGCTAGAAGTCTCTATGACATGCTAGAAGTCTCTATGGCATACTAGAAGTCTCTATGACATGCTAGAAGTCTCTATGACATGCTAGAAGTCTCTATGACATGCTAGAAGTCTCTGTGACATGCTAGAAGTCTCTATGACATGCTAGAAGTCTCTATGACATGCTAGAAGTCTCTATGGCATGCTAGAAGTCTCTATGACATGCTAGAAGTCTCTATGGCATGCTAGAAGTCTCTATGACATGCTAGAAGTCTCTAGAAGTCTCTATGACATGCTAGAAGTCTCTATGGCATGCTAGAAGTCTCTATGACATGCTAGAAGTCTCTATGGCATGCTAGAAGTCTCTATGACATGCTAGAAGTCTCTATGGCATGCTAGAAGTCTCTATGACATACTAGAAGTCTCTATGACATGCTAGAAGTCTCTGGCATGCTAGAAGTCTCTGTGGCATGCTAGAAGTCTCTGTGGCATGCTAGAAGTCTCTATGACATGTTAGAAGTCTCTATGGCATGCTAGAAGTCTCTATGACATGCTAGAAGTCTCTATGACATGCTAGAGGTCTCTATGACATGCTAGAAGTCTCTAGAAGTCTCTATGACATGCTAGAAGTCTCTATGGCATGCTAGAAGTCTCTATGACATGCTAGAAGTCTCTATGGCATGCTAGAAGTCTCTATGACATGCTAGAAGTCTCTAAGGCATGCTAGAAGTCTCTATGACATGCTAGAAAAGTCTCTATGGCATGCTAGAAGTCTCTATGACATACTAGAAGTCTCTATGACATGCTAGAAGTCTCTATGGCATGCTAGAAGTCTCTATGACATGCTAGAAGTCTCTATGGCATGCTAGAAGTCTCTATGACATGCTAGAAGTCTCTATGACATGCTAGAAGTCTCTATGGCATACTAGAAGTCTCTATGACATGCTAGAAGTCTCTATGACATGCTAGAAGTCTCTATGACATGCTAGAAGTCTCTATGACATGCTAGAAGTCTCTATGGCATGCTAGAAGTCTCTATGGCATGTTAGAAGTCTCTATGACATGCTAGAAGTCTCTATGGCATGCTAGAAGTCTCTATGACATGCTAGAAGTCTCTATGACATGCTAGAAGTCTCTATGGCATGCTAGAAGTCTCTATGGCATGTTAGAAGTCTCTATGGCATGCTAGAAGTCTCTATGACATGCTAGAAGTCTCTATGACATGCTAGAAGTCTCTATGGCATGCTAGAAGTCTCTATGACATGCTAGAAGTCTCTATGGCATGTTAGAAGACTCTATGACATGCTAGAAGTCTCTATGACATGCTAGAAGTCTCTATGGCATGCTAGAAGTCTCTATGGCATGTTAGAAGTCTCTATGACATGCTAGAAGTCTCTATGACATGCTAGAAGTCTCTATGACATGCTAGAAGTCTCTATGGCATGCTAGAAGTCTCTATGACATGCTAGAAGTCTCTATGGCATGCTAGAAGTCTCTATGGCAAGCTAGAAGTCTCTATGACATGCTAGAAGTCTCTATGACTGACATGCTAGAAGTCTCTATGGCATGCTAGAAGTCTCTATGGCATGTTAGAAGTCTCTATGACATGCTAGAAGTCTCTATGGCATGCTAGAAGTCTCTATGGCATGCTAGAAGTCTCTATGACATGCTAGAAGTCTATGACATTCTAGAAGTCTCTATGGCATGCTAGAAGTATCTATGACATGCTAGAAGTCTTTATGACATGCTAGAAGTATCTATGACATGCTAGAGGTCTCTATGACATGCTAGAAGTCTTCATGGAATGCTAGAAGTCTCTATGGCATGCTAGAAGTCTCTATTCCATGCTAGAGGTCTCTATGACATGCTAGAAGTCTCTATGACATGCTAGAGGTCTCTATGACATGCTAGAAGTCTCTATGGCATGCTAGAAGTCTCTATGACATGCTAGAAGTCTCTATGGCATGCTAGAAGTCTCTATGACATGCTAGAAGTCTCTATGGCATGCTAGAAGTCTCTATGACATGCTAGAAGTCTCTATGGCATGCTAGAAGTCTCTATGACATGCTAGAAGTCTCTATGACATTCTAGAAGTCTCTATGGCATGCTAGAAGTATCTATGACATGCTAGAAGTCTTTATGACATGCTAGAAGTATCTATGACATGCTAGAGGTCTCTATGACATGCTAGAAGTCTTCATGGAATGCTAGAAGTCTCTATGGCATGCTAGAAGTCTCTATTCCATGCTAGAGGTCTCTATGACATGCTAGAAGTCTCTATGACATGCTAGAGGTCTCTATGACATGCTAGAAGTCTCTATGGCATGCTAGAAGTCTCTATGACATGCTAGAAGTCTCTATGGCATGCTAGAAGTCTCTATGACATGCTAGAAGTCTCTATGGCATGCTAGAAGTCTCTATGGCATGCTAGAAGTCTCTATGACATGCAAGAAGTCTCTATGACATGCTAGACTCTATGGCATGCTAGAAGTCTCTATGGCATGCTAGAAGTCTCTATGGCATGCTAGAAGTCTCTATGGCATGCTAGAAGTCTCTATGGCATGCTAGAAGTCTCTATGGCATGCTAGAAGTCTCTATGGCATGCTAGAAGTCTCTATGACATGCTAGAAGTCTCTATGGCATGCTAGAAGTCTCTATGGCATGCTAGAAGTCTCTATGGCATGCTAGAAGTCTCTATGGCATGCTAGAAGTCTCTATGGCATGCTAGAAGTCATGCTAGAAGTCTCTATGACATGCTAGAAGTCTCTATGGCATGCTAGAAGTCTCTATGACATGCTAGAAGTCTCTATGACATGCTAGAAGTCTCTATGACATGCTAGACTCTATGGCATGCTTGAAGTCTCTATGGCATGCTAGAAGTCTCTATGGCATGCTAGAAGTCTCTATCACATGCTAGAAGTCTCTATGACATGCTAGAAGTCTCTATTACATGCTAGAAGTCTCTATGGCATGCTAGAAGTCTCTATGACATGCTAGAATTCTCTATGACATGCTAGAAGTCTCTATGGCATGCTAGAAGTCTCTATGGCATGCTAGAAGTCTCTATGGCATGCTAGAAGTCTCTATGGCATGCTAGAAGTCTCTGACATGCTAGAAGTCTCTATGGCATTCTAGAAGTCTCTATGGCATGTTAGAAGTCTCTATGACATGCTAGAAGTCTCTATGGCATGCTAGAAGTCTCTATGACATGCTAGAAGTCTCTATGACATGCTAGAAGTCTCTGTGACATGCTAGAAGTCTCTATGACATGCTAGAAGTCTCTATGACATGCTAGAAGTCTCTATGGCATGCTAGAAGTCTCTATGACATGCTAGAAGTCTCTATGGCATGCTAGAAGTCTCTATGACATGCTAGAAGTCTCTAGAAGTCTCTATGACATGCTAGAAGTCTCTATGGCATGCTAGAAGTCTCTATGACATGCTAGAAGTCTCTATGGCATGCTAGAAGTCTCTATGACATGCTAGAAGTCTCTATGGCATGCTAGAAGTCTCTATGACATACTAGAAGTCTCTATGACATGCTAGAAGTCTCTATGGCATGCTAGAAGTCTCTATGGCATGCTAGAAGTCTCTGTGGCATGCTAGAAGTCTCTATGACATATTAGAAGTCTCTATGGCATGCTAGAAGTCTCTATGACATGCTAGAAGTCTCTATGACATGCTAGAGGTCTCTATGACATGCTAGAAGTCTCTAGAAGTCTCTATGACATGCTAGAAGTCTCTATGGCATGCTAGAAGTCTCTATGACATGCTAGAAGTCTCTATGGCATGCTAGAAGTCTCTATGACATGCTAGAAGTCTCTATGGCATGCTAGAAGTCTCTATGACATGCTAGAAAAGTCTCTATGGCATGCTAGAAGTCTCTATGACATACTAGAAGTCTCTATGACATGCTAGAAGTCTCTATGGCATGCTAGAAGTCTCTATGACATGCTAGAAGTCTCTATGGCCTGCTAGAAGTCTCTATGACATGCTAGAAGTCTCTATGGCATGCTAGAAGTCTCTATGACATGCTAGAAGTCTCTATGACATGCTAGAAGTCTCTATGACATGCTAGAAGTCTCTATTGCATGCTAGAAGTCTCTATGGCATGCTAGAAGTCTCTATGGCATGCTAGAAGTCTCTATGACATGCTAGAAGTCTCTATGGCATGCTAGAAGTCTCTATGACATGCTAGAAGTCTCTATGGCATGCTAGAAGTCTCTATGACATGCTAGAAGTCTCTATGGCATGCTAGAAGTCTCTATGGCATGCTAGAAGTCTCTATGACATGCTAGAAGTCTCTATGGCATGCTAGAAGTCTCTATGACATGCTAGAAGTCTCTATGACATGCTAGAAGTCTCTATGACTGACATGCTAGAAGTCTCTATGGCATGCTAGAAGTCTCTATGGCATGTTAGAAGTCTCTATGACATGCTAGAAGTCTCTATGGCATGCTAGAAGTCTCTATGGCATGCTAGAAGTCTCTATGACATGCTAGAAGTCTCTATGACATTCTAGAAGTCTCTATGGCATGCTAGAAGTATCTATGACATGCTAGAAGTCTTTATGACATGCTAGAAGTATCTATGACATGCTAGAGGTCTCTATGACATGCTAGAAGTCTTCATGGCATGCTAGAAGTCTCTATGGCATGCTAGAAGTCTCTATTCCATGCTAGAGGTCTCTATGACATGCTAGAAGTCTCTATGACATGCTAGAGGTCTCTATGACATGCTAGAAGTCTCTATGGCATGCTAGAAGTCTCTATGACATGCTAGAAGTCTCTATGGCATGCTAGAAGTCTCTATGACATGCTAGAAGTCTCTATGACATGCTAGAAGTCTCTATGACAGGCTAGAAGTCTCTATGACATGCTAGAAGTATCTATGACATTCTAGAAGTCTCTATGACATGCTAGAAGTCTCTATGGCATGCTAGAAGTCTCTATGGCATGCTAGAAGTCTCTATGACATGCTAGAAGTCTCTATGACATGCTAGAAGTCTCTATGACATGCTAGAAGTCTCTATGGCATGCTAGAAGTCTCTATGACATGCTAGAAGTCTCTATGACATGCTAGAAGTCTCTATGACATGCTAGAAGTCTCTATGACATGCTAGAAGTCTCTATGACATGCTAGAAGTCTCTATGACATGCTAGAAGTCTCTATGACATGCTAGAAGTCTCTATGGCATGCTAGAAGTCTCTATGACATGCTAGAAGTCTCTATGGCATGCTAGAAGTCTCTATGGCATGTTAGAAGTCTCTATGACATGCTAGAAGTCTCTATGGCATGCTTGAAGTCTCTATGGCATGCTAGAAGTCTCTATGACATGCTAGAAGTCTCTATGGCATGCTAGAAGTCTCTATGGCATGCTAGAAGTCTCTATGACATGCTAGAAGTCTCTATGACATTCTAGAAGTCTCTATGGCATGCTAGAAGTATCTATGACATGCTAGAAGTCTTTATGACATGCTAGAAGTATCTATGACATGCTAGAGGTCTCTATGACATGCTAGAAGTCTTCATGGCATGCTAGAAGTCTCTATGGCATGCTAGAAGTCTCTATTCCATGCTAGAGGTCTCTATGACATGCTAGAAGTCTCTATGACATGCTAGAGGTCTCTATGACATGCTAGAAGTCTCTATGGCATGCTAGAAGTCTCTATGACATGCTAGAAGTCTCTATGGCATGCTAGAAGTCTCTATGACATGCTAGAAGTCTCTATGACATGCTAGAAGTCTCTATGACAGGCTAGAAGTCTCTATGACATGCTAGAAGTATCTATGACATGCTAGAAGTCTCTATGACATGCTAGAAGTCTCTATGGCATGCTAGAAGTCTCTATGGCATGCTAGAAGTCTCTATGACATGCTAGAAGTCTCTATGACATGCTAGAAGTCTCTATGACATGCTAGAAGTCTCTATGACATGCTAGAAGTCTCTATGGCATGCTAGAAGTCTCTATGACATGCTAGAAGTCTCTATGGCATGCTAGAAGTCTCTATGGCATGTTAGAAGTCTCTATGACATGCTAGAAGTCTCTATGACATGCTAGAAGTCTCTATGACATGCTAGAGGTCTCTATGACATGCTAGAAGTCTCTATGGCATGCTAGAAGTCTCTATGACATGCTAGAAGTCTCTATGGCATGCTTGAAGTCTCTATGGCATGCTAGAAGTCTCTATGGCATGCTAGAAGTTTCTATGGCATGCTAGAAGTCTCTATGGCATGCTAGAAGTCTCTATGACATGCTAGAAGTCTCTATGGCATGCTAGAAGTCTCTATGACATGTTAGAAGTCTCTATGACATGCTAGAAGTATCTATGACATACTAGAAGTCTCTATGGCATGCTAGAAGTCTCTATGGCATGCTAGATGTCTCTATGACATGCTAAAAGTCTCTATGACATGCTAGAAGTCTCTATGACATGCTAGAAGTCTCTATGGCATGCTAGAAGTCTCTATGGCATGCTAGAAGTCTCTATGGCATGTTAGAAGTCTCTATGACATGCTAGAAGTCTCTATGACATGCTAAAAGTCTCTATGACATGCTAGAAGTCTCTATGACATGCTAGAAGTCTCTATGGCATGCTAGAAGTCTCTATGGCATGCTAGAAGTCTCTATGACATGCTAGAAGTCTCTATGACATGCTAGAAGTCTCTATGACATGCTAGAAGTCTCTATGGCATGCTAGAAGTCTCTATGGCATGCTAGAAGTTTCTATGACATGCTAGAAGTCTCTATGACATGCTAGAAGTCTCTATGGCATGCTAGAAGTCTCTATGACATGCTAGAAGTCTCTATGACATGCTAGAAGTCTCTATGACTGACATGCTAGAAGTCTCTATGGCATGCTAGAAGTATCTATGACATGCTAGAAGTCTTTATGACATGCTAGAAGTATCTATGACATGCTAGAGGTCTCTATGACATGCTAGAAGTCTTCATGGCATGCTAGAAGTCTCTATGGCATGCTAGAAGTCTCTATTCCATGCTAGAGGTCTCTATGACATGCTAGAAGTCTCTATAACATGCTAGAGGTCTCTATGACATGCTAGAAGTCTCTATGGCATGCTAGAAGTCTCTATGGCATGCTAGAAGTCTCTATGGCATGCTAGAAGTCTCTATGGCATGCTAGAAGTCTCTATGGCATGCTAGAAGTCTCTATGACATGCTAGAAGTCTCTATGGCATGCTAGAAGTCTCTATGGCATGCTAGAAGTCTCTATGGCATGCTAGAAGTCTCTATGGCATGCTAGAAGTCATGCTAGAAGTCTCTATGGCATGCTAGAAGTCTCTATGGCATGCTAGAAGTCATGCTAGAAGTCTCTATGACATGCTAGAAGTCTCTATGGCATGCTAGAAGTCTCTATGACATGCTAGAAGTCTCTATGACATGCTAGAAGTCTCTATGACATGCTAGACTCTATGGCATGCTTGAAGTCTCTATGGCATGCTAGAAGTCTCTATGGCATGCTAGAAGTCTCTATGACATGCTAGAAGTCTCTATGACATGCTAGAAGTCTCTATGACATGCTAGAAGTCTCTGTGACATGCTAGAAGTCTCTATGGCATGCTAGAAATCTCTATGGCATGCTAGAAGTCTCTATGGCATGCTAGAAGTCTCTATGGCATGCTAGAAGTCTCTATGACATGCTAGAATTCTCTATGACATGCTAGAAGTCTCTATGGCATGCTAGAAGTCTCTATGGCATGCTAGAAGTCTCTATGGCATGCTAGAAGTCTCTATGGCATGCTAGAAGTCTCTGACATGCTAGAAGTCTCTATGGCATTCTAGAAGTCTCTATGGCATGCTAGAAGTCTCTATGACATGCTAGAAGTCTCTATGGCATGCTAGAAGTCTCTATGACATGCTAGAAGTCTCTATGACATGCTAGAAGTCTCTGTGACATGCTAGAAGTCTCTATGACATGCTAGAAGTCTCTATGACATGCTAGAAGTCTCTATGGCATGCTAGAAGTCTCTATGACATGCTAGAAGTCTCTATGGCATGCTAGAAGTCTCTATGACATGCTAGAAGTCTCTATGACATGCTAGAAGTCTCTATGACAAGCTAGAAGTCTCTATGACATGTTAGAAGTCTCTATGGCATGCTAGAAGTCTCTATGACATGCTAGAAGTCTCTATGACATGCTAGAAGTCTCTATGGCATGCTAGAAATCTCTATGGCATGCTAGAAGTCTCTATGACATGCTAGAAGTCTCTAGAAGTCTCTAGAAGTCTCTATGACATGCTAGAAGTCTCTATGGCATGCTAGAAGTCTCTATGACATGCTAGAAGTCTCTATGGCATGCTAGAAGTCTCTATGACATGCTAGAAGTCTCTATGGCATGCTAGAAGTCTCTATGACATACTAGAAGTCTCTATGACATGCTAGAAGTCTCTATGGCATGCTAGAAGTCTCTATGGCATGCTAGAAGTCTCTGTGGCATGCTAGAAGTCTCTATGACATGTTAGAAGTCTCTATGGCATGCTAGAAGTCTCTATGACATGCTAGAAGTCTCTATGACATGCTAGAGGTCTCTATGACATGCTAGAAGTCTCTAGAAGTCTCTATGACATGCTAGAAGTCTCTGTGACATGCTAGAAGTCTCTATGGCATGCTAGAAATCTCTATGGCATGCTAGAAGTCTCTATGGCATGCTAGAAGTCTCTATGGCATGCTAGAAGTCTCTATGACATGCTAGAATTCTCTATGACATGCTAGAAGTCCCTATGGCATGCTAGAAGTCTCTATGGCATGCTAGAAGTCTCTATGGCATGCTAGAAGTCTCTATGGCATGCTAGAAGTCTCTGACATGCTAGAAGTCTCTATGGCATTCTAGAAGTCTCTATGGCATGCTAGAAGTCTCTATGACATGCTAGAAGTCTCTATGGCATGCTAGAAGTCTCTATGACATGCTAGAAGTCTCTATGACATGCTAGAAGTCTCTGTGACATGCTAGAAGTCTCTATGACATGCTAGAAGTCTCTATGACATGCTAGAAGTCTCTATGGCATGCTAGAAGTCTCTATGACATGCTAGAAGTCTCTATGGCATGCTAGAAGTCTCTATGACATGCTAGAAGTCTCTATGACATGCTAGAAATCTCTATGGCATGCTAGAAGTCTCTATGACATGCTAGAAGTCTCTAGAAGTCTCTATGACATGCTAGAAGTCTCTATGGCATGCTAGAAGTCTCTATGACATGCTAGAAGTCTCTATGGCATGCTAGAAGTCTCTATGACATGCTAGAAGTCTCTATGGCATGCTAGAAGTCTCTATGACATACTAGAAGTCTCTATGACATGCTAGAAGTCTCTATGGCATGCTAGAAGTCTCTATGGCATGCTAGAAGTCTCTGTGGCATGCTAGAAGTCTCTATGACATGTTAGAAGTCTCTATGGCATGCTAGAAGTCTCTATGACATGCTAGAAGTCTCTATGACATGCTAGAGGTCTCTATGACATGCTAGAAGTCTCTAGAAGTCTCTATGACATGCTAGAAGTCTCTATGGCATGCTAGAAGTCTCTATGACATGCTAGAAGTCTCTATGGCATGCTAGAAGTCTCTATGACATGCTAGAAGTCTCTATGGCATGCTAGAAGTCTCTATGACATGCTAGAAAAGTCTCTATGGCATGCTAGAAGTCTCTATGACATACTAGAAGTCTCTATGACATGCTAGAAGTCTCTATGGCATGCTAGAAGTCTCTATGGCATTCTAGAAGTCTCTATGGCATGCTAGAAGTCTCTATGACATGCTAGAAGTCTCTATGACATGCTAGAAGTCTCTATTGCATGCTAGAAGTCTCTATGGCATGCTAGAAGTCTCTATGACATGCTAGAAGTCTCTATGACATGCTAGAAGTCTCTATAACATTCTAGAAGTCTCTATGGCATGCTAGAAGTCTCTATGACATGCTAGAAGTCTCTATAACATTCTAGAAGTCTCTATGGCATGCTAGAAGTCTCTATGACATGCTAGAAGTCTCTATGACATGCTAGAAGTCTCTATGACATGCTAGAAGTCTCTTATGACATGCTAGAAGTCTCAATGGCATGCTAGAAGTCTCTATGACATGCTAGAAGTCTCTATGGCATGCTAGAAGTCTCTATGACATGCTAGAAGTCTCTATGGCATGCTAGAAGTCTCTATGGCATGCTAGAAGTCTCTATGACATGCTAGAAGTCTCTATGGCATGCTAGAAGTCTCTGACATGCTAGAAGTCTCTATGACATGCTAGAAGTCTCTATGACTGACATGCTAGAAGTCTCTATGGCATGCTAGAAGTCTCTATGGCATGTTAGAAGTCTCTATGACATGCTAGAAGTCTCTATGGCATGCTAGAAGTCTCTATGGCATGCTAGAAGTCTCTATGACATGCTAGAAGTCTCTATGACATTCTAGAAGTCTCTATGGCATGCTAGAAGTATCTATGACATGCTAGAAGTCTTTATGACATGCTAAAAGTATCTATGACATGCTAGAGGTATCTATGACATGCTAGAAGTCTTCATGGCATGCTAGAAGTCTCTATGGCATGCTAGAAGTCTCTATTCCATGCTAGAGGTCTCTATGACATGCTAGAAGTCTCTATGACATGCTAGAGGTCTCTATTACATGCTAGAAGTCTCTATGGCATGCTAAAAGTCTCTATGACATGCTAGAAGTCTCTATGGCATGCTAGAAGTCTCTATGACATGCTAGAAGTCTCTATGACATGCTAGAAGTCTCTATGACATGCTAGAAGTCTCTATGGCATGCTAGAAGTCTCTATGACATGCTAGAAGTATCTATGACATGCTAGAAGTCTCTATGACATGCTAGAAGTCTCTATGGCATGCTAGAAGTCTCTATGGCATGCTATAAGTCTCTATGACATGCTAGAAGTCTCTATGACATGCTAGAAGTCTCTATGACATGCTAGAAGTCTCTATGGCATGCTAGAAGTCTCTATGACATGCTAGAAGTCTCTATGACATGCTAGAAGTCTCTATGACATGCTAGAAGTCTCTATGACATGCTAGAAGTCTCTATGACATGCTAGAAGTCTCTATGACATGCTGGAAGTCTCTATGACATGCTAGAAGTCTCGATGGCATGCTAGAAGTCTCTATGACATGCTAGAAGTCTCTATGGCATGCTAGAAGTCTCTATGACATGTTAGAAGTCTCTATGACATGCTAGAAGTCTCTATGGCATGCTTGAAGTCTCTATGGCATGCTAGAAGTCTCTATGACATGCTAGAAGTCTCTATGGCATGCTAGAAGTCTCTATGGCATGCTAGAAGTCTCTATGACATGCTAGAAGTCTCTATGACATTCTAGAAGTCTCTATGGCATGCTAGAAGTATCTATGACATGCCAGAAGTCTTTATGACATGCTAGAAGTATCTATGACATGCTAGAGGTCTCTATGACATGCTAGAAGTCTTCATGGCATGCTAGAAGTCTCTATGGCATGCTAGAAGTCTCTATTCCATGCTAGAGGTCTCTATGACATGCTAGAAGTCTCTATGACATGCTAGAGGTCTCTATGACATGCTAGAAGTCTCTATGGCATGCTAGAAGTCTCTATGACATGCTAGAAGTCTCTATGGCATGCTAGAAGTCTCTATGACATGCTAGAAGTCTCTATGACATGCTAGAAGTCTCTATGACAGGCTAGAAGTCTCTATGACATGCTAGAAGTATCTATGACATGCTAGAAGTCTCTATGACATGCTAGAAGTCTCTATGGCATGCTAGAAGTCTCTATGGCATGCTAGAAGTCTCTATGACATGCTAGAAGTCTCTATGACATGCTAGAAGTCTCTATGACATGCTAGAAGTCTCTATGGCATGCTAGAAGTCTCTATGACATGCTAGAAGTCTCTATGACATGCTAGAAGTCTCTATGACATGCTAGAAGTCTCTATGACATGCTAGAAGTCTCTATGACATGCTAGAAGTCTCTATGACATGCTAGAAGTCTCTATGACATGCTAGAAGTCTCTATGGCATGCTAGAAGTCTCTATGACATGCTAGAAGTCTCTATGGCATGCTAGAAGTCTCTATGGCATGTTAGAAGTCTCTATGACATGCTAGAAGTCTCTATGGCATGCTTGAAGTCTCTATGGCATGCTAGAAGTCTCTATGGCATGCTAGAAGTTTCTATGGCATGCTAGAAGTCTCTATGGCATGCTAGAAGTCTCTATGACATGCTAGAAGTCTCTATGGCATGCTAGAAGTCTCTATGACATGTTAGAAGTCTCTATGACATGCTAGAAGTCTCTATGACATGCTAAAAGTCTCTATGGCATGCTAGAAGTCTCTATGACATGCTAGAAGTCTCTATGGCATGCTAGAAGTCTCTATGGCATGCTAGAAGTCTCTATGGCATGTTAGAAGTCTCTATGACATGCTAGAAGTCTCTATGACATGCTAAAAGTCTCTATGACATGCTAGAAGTCTCTATGACATGCTAGAAGTCTCTATGACATGCTAGAAGTCTCTATGGCATGCTAGAAGTCTCTATGACATGCTAGAAGTCTCTATGACATGCTAGAAGTCTCTATGGCATGCTAGAAGTCTCTATGGCATGCTAGAAGTTTCTATGACATGCTAGAAGTCTCTATGACATGCTAGAAGTCTCTATGGCATGCTAGAAGTCTCTATGACATGCTAGAAGTCTCTATGACATGCTAGAAGTCTCTATGACTGACATGCTAGAAGTCTCTATGGCATGCTAGAAGTATCTATGACATGCTAGAAGTCTTTATGACATGCTAGAAGTATCTATGACATGCTAGAGGTCTCTATGACATGCTAGAAGTCTTCATGGCATGCTAGAAGTCTCTATGGCATGCTAGAAGTCTCTATTCCATGCTAGAGGTCTCTATGACATGCTAGAAGTCTCTATGACATGCTAGAGGTCTCTATGACATGCTAGAAGTCTCTATGGCATGCTAGAAGTCTCTATGACATGCTAGAAGTCTCTATGGCATGCTAGAAGTCTCTATGACATGCTAGAAGTCTCTATGACATGCTAGAAGTCTCTATGGCATGCTAGAAGTCTCTATGACATGCTAGAAGTCTCTATGACATGCTAGAAGTCTCTATGACATGCTAGAAGTCTCTATGACATGCTAGAAGTCTCTATGACATGCTAGAAGTCTCTATGACATGCTAGAAGTCTCTATGACATGCTAGAAGTCTCTATGACATGCTAGAAGTCTCTATGACATGCTAGAAGTCTCTATGACATGCTAGAAGTCTCTATGGCATGCTAGAAGTCTCTATGACATGCTAGAAGTCTCTATGGCATGCTAGAAGTCTCTATGGCATGTTAGAAGTCTCTATGACATGCTAGAAGTCTCTATGGCATGCTTGAAGTCTCTATGGCATGCTAGAAGTCTCTATGGCATGCTAGAAGTCTCTATGGCATGCTAGAAGTCTCTATGGCATGCTAGAAGTCTCTATGACATGCTAGAAGTCTCTATGGCATGCTAGAAGTCTCTATGACATGTTAGAAGTCTCTATGACATGCTAGAAGTATCTATGACATACTAGAAGTCTCTATGGCATGCTAGAAGTCTCTATGGCATGCTAGATGTCTCTATGACATGCTAAAAGTCTCTATGACATGCTAGAAGTCTCTATGACATGCTAGAAGTCTCTATGGCATGCTAGAAGTCTCTATGGCATGCTAGAAGTCTCTATGGCATGTTAGAAATCTCTATGACATGCTAGAAGTCTCTATGACATGCTAAAAGTCTCTATGACATGCTAGAAGTCTCTATGACATGCTAGAAGTCTCTATGGCATGCTAGAAGTCTCTATGGCATGCTAGAAGTCTCTATGACATGCTAGAAGTCTCTATGACATGCTAGAAGTCTCTATGACATGCTAGAAGTCTCTATGGCATGCTAGAAGTCTCTATGGCATGCTAGAAGTCTCTATGACATGCTAGAAGTCTCTATGACATGCTAGAAGTCTCTATGGCATGCTAGAAGTCTCTATGACATGCTAGAAGTCTCTATGACATGCTAGAAGTCTCTATGACTGACATGCTAGAAGTCTCTATGGCATGCTAGAAGTCTCTATGGCATGTTAGGAGTCTCTATGACATGCTAGAAGTCTCTATGGCATGCTAGAAGTCTCTATGGCATGCTAGAAGTCTCTATGACATGCTAGAAGTCTCTATGACATTCTAGAAGTCTCTATGGCATGCTAGAAGTATCTATGACATGCTAGAAGTCTTTATGACATGCTATAAGTATCTATGACATGCTAGAGGTCTCTATGACATGCTAGAAGTCTTCATGGCATGCTAGAAGTCTCTATGGCATGCTAGAAGTCTCTATTCCATGCTAGAGGTCTCTATGACATGCTAGAAGTCTCTATGACATGCTAGAGGTATCTATGACATGCTAGAAGTCTCTATGGCATGCTAGAAGTCTCTATGACATGCTAGAAGTCTCTATGGCATGCTAGAAGTCTCTATGACATGCTAGAAGTCTCTATGACAGGCTAGAAGTCTCTATGACAGGCTAGAAGTCTCTATGACATGCTAGAAGTATCTATGACATGCTAGAAGTCTCTATGACATGCTAGAAGTCTCTATGGCATGCTAGAAGTCTCTGGCATGCTAGAAGTCTCTATGACATGCTAGAAGTCTCTATGACATGCTAGAAGTCTCTATGACATGCTAGAAGTCTCTATGGCATGCTAGAAGTCTCTATGACATGCTAGAAGTCTCTATGACATGCTAGAAGTCTCTATGACATGCTAGAAGTCTCTATGACAAGCTAGAAGTCTCTATGACATGCTAGAAGTCTCTATGACATGCTAGAAGTCTCTATGACATGCTAGAAGTCTCTATGGCATGCTAGAAGTCTCTATGACATGCTAGAAGTCTCTATGACATGCTAGAAGTCTCTATGGCATGCTAGAAGTCTCTATGGCACGCTAGAAGTCTCTATGACACGCTACAAGTCTCTATGGCATGTTAGAAGTCTCTATGACATGCTAGAAGTCTCTATGGCATGCTAGAAGTCTCTATGGCATGCTAGAAGTCTCTATGACATGCTAGAAGTCTCTATGGCATGCTAGAAGTCTCTATGACATGCTAGAAGTATCTATGACATGCTAGAAGTCTCTATGGCATGCTAGAAGTCTCTATGGCATGCTAGAAGTCTCTATGACATGCTAAAAGTCTCTATGACATGCTAGAAGTCTCTATGACATGCTAGAAGTCTCTATGACATGCTAGAAGTCTCTATGACATGCTAGAAGTCTCTATGGCATGCTAGAAGTCTCTGTGACATGCTAGAAGTCTCTGTGACATGCTAGAAGTCTTTATGACATGCTAGAAGTCTCTATTACATGCTAGAAGTCTCTATGGCATGCTAGAAGTCTCTATGACATGCTAGAAGTCTCTATGGCATGCTAGAAGTCTCTTATGGCATGCTAGAAGTTTCTTTGGCATGCTAGAAGTCTCTATGACATGCTAGAAGTCTCTATGGCATGCTAGATGTCTCTATGACATGCTAGAAGTCTCTATGGCATGCTAGAAGTCTCTATGACATGCTAGAAGTCTCTATGGCATGCTAGAAGTCTCTATGACATGCTAGAAGTCTCTATGACATGCTAGAAGTCTCTATGGCATGCTAGAAGTCTCTATGGCGTGCTAGAAGTCTATATGGCATGCTAGACGTCTCTATGGCATGCTAGAAGTCTCTATGGCATGCTAGAAGTCTCTATGGCGTGCTAGATGTCTCTTTGACATGCTAGAAGTCTCTATGGCATGCTAGAAGTCTCTATGATATGCTAGAAGTCTCTATGGCATGCTAGAAGTCTCTATGACATGCTAGAAGTCTCTATGACATGCTAGAAGTCCCTATGGCATGATAGAAGCCTCTATGACATGCTAGAAGTCTCTATGACATGCTAGAAGTCTCTATGGCATGCTAGAAGTCTCTATGACATGTCTCTATGACATGCTAGAATTCTCTATGGCATGCTGGAAGTCTCTATGGCATACTAGAAGTCTCTATGACATGCTAGAAGTCTCTATGACATGCTAGAAGTCTCTATGACATGCTAGAAGTCTCTATGACATGCTAGAAGTCTCTATGGCATGCTAGAAGTCTCTATGACATGCTAGAAGTCTCTATGACATGCTAGAAGTCTCTATGACAAGCTAGAAGTCTCTATGGCATGCTAGAAGTCTCTATGGCATGCTAGAAGTCTCTATGACATGCTAGAAGTCTCTATGGCATGCTAGAAGTCTCTATGACATGCTAGAAGTCTCTATGACGTGCTAGAAGTCTCTATGGCATGCTAGAAGTCTCTATGACATGCTAGAAGTCTCTATGGCATGCTAGAAGTCTCTATGGAATGCTATGTAGAGGTCTCTATGGCATGCTAGAAGTCTCTATGACATGCTAGAAGTCTCTATGACATGCTAGAAGTCTCTATGACATGCTAGAAGTCTCTATGGCATGCTAGAAGTCTCTATGACATGCTAGAAGTCTCTATGGCATGCTAGAAGTCACTATGGCATGCTAGAAGTCTCTATGGCATGCTAGAAGTCTCTATGACATGCTAGAAGTCTCTATGACATGCTAGAAGTCTCTATGACATGCTAGAAGTCTCTATGGCATGCTAGAAGTCTCTATGACATGCTAGAAGTGTCTATGGCATGCTAGAAGTCTGACATGCTAGAAGTCTTTATGGCATGCTAGAAGTCTCCATGGCATGCTAGAAGTCTCTATGACATGCTAGAAGTCTCTATGGCATGCTAGAAGTCTCTATGACATGCTAGAAGTATCTATGACATGCTAGAAGTCTCTATGACATGCTAGAAGTCTCTATGGCATGTTAGAAGTCTCTATGACATGCTAGAAGTCTCTATGGCATGCTAGAAGTCTCTATGACATGCTAGAAGTCTCTATGGCATGCTAGAAGTCTCTATGACATGCTAGAAGTCTCTATGACATGCTAGAAGTCTCTATGACGTGCTAGAAGTCTCTATGGCATGCTAGAAGTCTATGACATGCTAGAAGTCTCTATGGCATGCTAGAAGTCTCTATGGAATGCTAGAGGTCTCTATGGCATGCTAGAAGTCTCTATGACATGCTAGAAGTCTCTATGACATGCTAGAAGTCTCTGACATGCTAGAAGTCTCTATGGCATGCTAGAAGTCTCTATGGCATGCTAGAAGTCTCTATGACATACTAGAATTCATCTATGGCATTCTAGAAGACTATGGCATGCTAGAAGTCTCTATGGCATGCTAGAAGTCTCTGTGGCATGCTAGAAGTCTCTATGGCATGCTAGAAGTCTCTATGACATGCTAGAAGTCTCTATGACATGCTAGAAGTCTCTATGACATGCTAGAAGTCTCTATGACGTGCTAGAAGTCTCTATGGCATGCTAGAAGTCTCTATGACATGCTAGAAGTCTCTATGACGTGCTAGAAGTCTCTATGACGTGCTAGAAGTCTCTATGACATGCTAGAAGTCTCTATGGCATGCTAGAAGTCTCTATGACATGCTAGAAGTCTCTATGACATGCTAGAAGTCTCTATGACATGCTAGAAGTCTCTATGGCATGCTAGAAGTCTCTATGGCATTATAGAAGTCTCTATGACATGCTAGAAGTCTCTATGACATGCTAGAAGTCTCTATGACATGCTAGAGGTCTCTATGACATGCTAGAAGTCTCTATGACATGCTAGAAGTCTCTATGACATGCTAGAAGTCTCTATGGCATGCTAGAAGTCTCTATGGCATGCTAGAAGTCTCTATGACATGCTAGAGGTCTCTATGACATGCTAGAAGTCTCTATGACATGCTAGAAGTCTCTATGACATGCTAGAAGTCCCTATGGCATGATAGAAGCCTCTATGACATGCTAGAAGTCTCTATGACATGCTAGAAGTCTCTATGGCATGCTAGAAGTCTCTATGACATGTCTCTATGACATGCTAGAATTCTCTATGGCATGCTGGAAGTCTCTATGGCATGCTAGAAGTCTCTATGACATGCTAGAAGTCTCTATGACATGCTAGAAGTCTCTATGACATGCTAGAAGTCTCTATGACATGCTAGAAGTCTCTATGGCATGCTAGAAGTCTCTATGACATGCTAGAAGTCTCTATGGCATGCTAGAAGTCTCTATGACATGCTAGAAGTCTCTATGACATGCTAGAAGTCTCTATGACAAGCTAGAAGTCTCTATGACATGCTAGAAGTCTCTATGGCATGCTAGAAGTCTCTATGCATGCTAGAAGTCTCTATGACATGCTAGAAGTCTCTATGACATGCTAGAAGTCTCTATGACAAGCTAGAAGTCTCTATGACATGCTAGAAGTCTCTATGACATGCTAGAAGTCTCTATGACATGCTATGACATGCTAGAAGTCTCTATGACATGCTAGAAGTCTCTATGACATGCTAGAAGTCTCTATGACATGCTAGAAGTCTATGGCATGCTAGAAGTCTCTATGACATGCTAGAAGTCTCTATGACATGCTAGAAGTCTCTATGACATGCTAGAAGTCTCTATGGCATGCTAGAAGTCTCTATGACATGCTAGAAGTCTCTATGACATGCTAGAAGTCTCTATAACTGACATGCTAGAAGTCTCTATGGCATGCTAGAAGTCTCTATGACACGCTAGAAGTCTCTATGGCATGTTAGAAGTCTCTATGACATGCTAGAAGTCTCTATGGCATGCTAGAAGTCTCTATGACATGCTAGAAGTCTCTATGGCATGCTAGAAGTCTCTATGACATGCTAGAAGTCTCTATGACTGACATGCTAGAAGTCTCTATGGCATGCTAGAAGTCTCTATGACACGCTAGAAGTCTCTATGGCATGTTAGAAGTCTCTATGACATGCTAGAAGTACATCTATGACATGCTAGAAGTCTATGACATGCTAGAAGTATCTATGACATGCTAGAGGTCTCTATGACATGCTAGAAGTCTCTATGACATGCTAGAAGTCTCTATGGCATGCTAGAAGTCTCTATGGCATGCTAGAAGTCTCTATGGCATGCTAGAAGTCTCTATGACATGCTAGAAGTCTCTATGGCATGCTAGAAGTCTCTATGACATGCTAGAAGTATCTATGACATGCTAGAAGTCTCTATGACATGCTAGAAGTCTCTATGGCATGTTAGAAGTCTCTATGACATGCTAGAAGTCTCTATGGCATGCTAGAAGTCTCTATGACATGCTAGAAGTCTCTATGGCATGCTAGAAGTCTCTATGACATGCTAGAAGTCTCTATGACATGCTAGAAGTCTCTATGACGTGCTAGAAGTCTCTATGGCATGCTAGAAGTCTATGACATGCTAGAAGTCTCTATGGCATGCTAGAAGTCTCTATGGAATGCTAGAGGTCTCTATGGCATGCTAGAAGTCTCTATGACATGCTAGAAGTCTCTATGACATGCTAGAAGTCTCTGACATGCTAGAAGTCTCTATGGCATGCTAGAAGTCTCTATGGCATGCTAGAAGTCTCTATGACATACTAGAATTCTCTATGGCATGCTAGAAGACTATGGCATGCTAGAAGTCTCTATGGCATGCTAGAAGTCTCTGTGGCATGCTAGAAGTCTCTATGGCATGCTAGAAGTCTCTATGACATGCTAGAAGTCTCTATGACATGCTAGAAGTCTCTATGACATGCTAGAAGTCTCTATGACGTGCTAGAAGTCTCTATGGCATGCTAGAAGTCTCTATGACATGCTAGAAGTCTCTATGACGTGCTAGAAGTCTCTATGACGTGCTAGAAGTCTCTATGACATGCTAGAAGTCTCTATGTCATGCTAGAAGTCTCTATGACATGCTAGAAGTCTCTATGGCATGCTAGAAGTCTCTATGGCGTGCTAGAAGTCTATATGGCATGCTAGACGTCTCTATGGCATGCTAGAAGTCTCTATGGCATGCTAGAAGTCTCTATGGCGTGCTAGATGTCTCTATGACATGCTAGAAGTCTCTATGGCATGCTAGAAGTCTCTATGACATGCTAGAAGTCTCTATGGCATGCTAGAAGTCTCTATGACATGCTAGAAGTCTCTATGACATGCTAGAAGTTATGGCATGATAGAAGCCTCTATGACATGCTAGAAGTCTCTATGACATGCTAGAAGTCTCTATGGCATGCTAGAAGTCTCTATGACATGTCTCTATGACATGCTAGAATTCTCTATGGCATGCTGGAAGTCTCTATGGCATGCTAGAAGTCTCTATGACATGCTAGAAGTCTCTATGACATGCTAGAAGTCTCTATGACATGCTAGAAGTCTCTATGACATGCTAGAAGTCTCTATGGCATGCTAGAAGTCTCTATGACATGCTAGAAGTCTCTATGGCATGCTAGAAGTCTCTATGGCATCCTAGAAGTCTCTATGACATGCTAGAAGTCTCTATGGCATGCTAGAAGTCTCTATGACAAGCTAGAAGTCTCTATGACATGCTAGAAGTCTCTATGACATGCTAGAAGTCTCTATGACATGCTAGAAGTCTCTATGACATGCTAGAAGTCTCTATGACATGCTAGAAGTCTCTATGGCATGCTAGAAGTCTCTATGGCATGCTAGAAGTCTCTATGGCATGCTAGAAGTCTCTATGGCATGCTAGAAGTCTCTATGACATGCTAGAAGTCTCTATGGCATGCTAGAAGTCTCTATGACATGCTAGAAGTCTCTATGACGTGCTAGAAGTCTCTATGGCATGCTAGAAGTCTCTATGACATGCTAGAAGTCTCTATGGCATGCTAGAAGTCTCTATGACATGCTAGAAGTCTCTATGGCATGCTAGAAGTCTCTATGACATGTCTCTATGACATGCTAGAATTCTCTATGGCATGCTGGAAGTCTCTATGGCATACTAGAAGTCTCTATGACATGCTAGAAGTCTCTATGACATGCTAGAAGTCTCTATGACATGCTAGAAGTCTCTATGACATGCTAGAAGTCTCTATGGCATGCTAGAAGTCTCTATGACATGCTAGAAGTCTCTATGACATGCTAGAAGTCTCTATGACAAGCTAGAAGTCTCTATGGCATGCTAGAAGTCTCTATGACATGCTAGAAGTCTCTATGGCATGCTAGAAGTCTCTATGACATGCTAGAAGTCTCTATGACATGCTAGAAGTCTCTATGGCATGCTAGAAGTCTCTATGGCGTGCTAGAAGTCTATATGGCATGCTAGACGTCTCTATGGCATGCTAGAAGTCTCTATGGCATGCTAGAAGTCTCTATGGCGTGCTAGATGTCTCTTTGACATGCTAGAAGTCTCTATGGCATGCTAGAAGTCTCTATGATATGCTAGAAGTCTCTATGGCATGCTAGAAGTCTCTATGACATGCTAGAAGTCTCTATGACATGCTAGAAGTCCCTATGGCATGATAGAAGCCTCTATGACATGCTAGAAGTCTCTATGACATGCTAGAAGTCTCTATGGCATGCTAGAAGTCTCTATGACATGTCTCTATGACATGCTAGAATTCTCTATGGCATGCTGGAAGTCTCTATGGCATACTAGAAGTCTCTATGACATGCTAGAAGTCTCTATGACATGCTAGAAGTCTCTATGACATGCTAGAAGTCTCTATGACATGCTAGAAGTCTCTATGGCATGCTAGAAGTCTCTATGACATGCTAGAAGTCTCTATGACATGCTAGAAGTCTCTATGACAAGCTAGAAGTCTCTATGGCATGCTAGAAGTCTCTATGGCATGCTAGAAGTCTCTATGACATGCTAGAAGTCTCTATGGCATGCTAGAAGTCTCTATGACATGCTAGAAGTCTCTATGACGTGCTAGAAGTCTCTATGGCATGCTAGAAGTCTCTATGACATGCTAGAAGTCTCTATGGCATGCTAGAAGTCTCTATGGAATGCTATGTAGAGGTCTCTATGGCATGCTAGAAGTCTCTATGACATGCTAGAAGTCTCTATGACATGCTAGAAGTCTCTATGACATGCTAGAAGTCTCTATGGCATGCTAGAAGTCTCTATGACATGCTAGAAGTCTCTATGGCATGCTAGAAGTCACTATGGCATGCTAGAAGTCTCTATGGCATGCTAGAAGTCTCTATGACATGCTAGAAGTCTCTATGACATGCTAGAAGTCTCTATGACATGCTAGAAGTCTCTATGGCATGCTAGAAGTCTCTATGACATGCTAGAAGTGTCTATGGCATGCTAGAAGTCTGACATGCTAGAAGTCTTTATGGCATGCTAGAAGTCTCCATGGCATGCTAGAAGTCTCTATGACATGCTAGAAGTCTCTATGGCATGCTAGAAGTCTCTATGACATGCTAGAAGTATCTATGACATGCTAGAAGTCTCTATGACATGCTAGAAGTCTCTATGGCATGTTAGAAGTCTCTATGACATGCTAGAAGTCTCTATGGCATGCTAGAAGTCTCTATGACATGCTAGAAGTCTCTATGGCATGCTAGAAGTCTCTATGACATGCTAGAAGTCTCTATGACATGCTAGAAGTCTCTATGACGTGCTAGAAGTCTCTATGGCATGCTAGAAGTCTATGACATGCTAGAAGTCTCTATGGCATGCTAGAAGTCTCTATGGAATGCTAGAGGTCTCTATGGCATGCTAGAAGTCTCTATGACATGCTAGAAGTCTCTATGACATGCTAGAAGTCTCTGACATGCTAGAAGTCTCTATGGCATGCTAGAAGTCTCTATGGCATGCTAGAAGTCTCTATGACATACTAGAATTCATCTATGGCATTCTAGAAGACTATGGCATGCTAGAAGTCTCTATGGCATGCTAGAAGTCTCTGTGGCATGCTAGAAGTCTCTATGGCATGCTAGAAGTCTCTATGACATGCTAGAAGTCTCTATGACATGCTAGAAGTCTCTATGACATGCTAGAAGTCTCTATGACGTGCTAGAAGTCTCTATGGCATGCTAGAAGTCTCTATGACATGCTAGAAGTCTCTATGACGTGCTAGAAGTCTCTATGACGTGCTAGAAGTCTCTATGACATGCTAGAAGTCTCTATGGCATGCTAGAAGTCTCTATGACATGCTAGAAGTCTCTATGACATGCTAGAAGTCTCTATGACATGCTAGAAGTCTCTATGGCATGCTAGAAGTCTCTATGGCATTATAGAAGTCTCTATGACATGCTAGAAGTCTCTATGACATGCTAGAAGTCTCTATGACATGCTAGAGGTCTCTATGACATGCTAGAAGTCTCTATGACATGCTAGAAGTCTCTATGACATGCTAGAAGTCTCTATGGCATGCTAGAAGTCTCTATGGCATGCTAGAAGTCTCTATGACATGCTAGAGGTCTCTATGACATGCTAGAAGTCTCTATGACATGCTAGAAGTCTCTATGACATGCTAGAAGTCCCTATGGCATGATAGAAGCCTCTATGACATGCTAGAAGTCTCTATGACATGCTAGAAGTCTCTATGGCATGCTAGAAGTCTCTATGACATGTCTCTATGACATGCTAGAATTCTCTATGGCATGCTGGAAGTCTCTATGGCATGCTAGAAGTCTCTATGACATGCTAGAAGTCTCTATGACATGCTAGAAGTCTCTATGACATGCTAGAAGTCTCTATGACATGCTAGAAGTCTCTATGGCATGCTAGAAGTCTCTATGACATGCTAGAAGTCTCTATGGCATGCTAGAAGTCTCTATGACATGCTAGAAGTCTCTATGACATGCTAGAAGTCTCTATGACAAGCTAGAAGTCTCTATGACATGCTAGAAGTCTCTATGGCATGCTAGAAGTCTCTATGCATGCTAGAAGTCTCTATGACATGCTAGAAGTCTCTATGACATGCTAGAAGTCTCTATGACAAGCTAGAAGTCTCTATGACATGCTAGAAGTCTCTATGACATGCTAGAAGTCTCTATGACATGCTATGACATGCTAGAAGTCTCTATGACATGCTAGAAGTCTCTATGACATGCTAGAAGTCTCTATGACATGCTAGAAGTCTATGGCATGCTAGAAGTCTCTATGACATGCTAGAAGTCTCTATGACATGCTAGAAGTCTCTATGACATGCTAGAAGTCTCTATGGCATGCTAGAAGTCTCTATGACATGCTAGAAGTCTCTATGACATGCTAGAAGTCTCTATAACTGACATGCTAGAAGTCTCTATGGCATGCTAGAAGTCTCTATGACACGCTAGAAGTCTCTATGGCATGTTAGAAGTCTCTATGACATGCTAGAAGTCTCTATGGCATGCTAGAAGTCTCTATGACATGCTAGAAGTCTCTATGGCATGCTAGAAGTCTCTATGACATGCTAGAAGTCTCTATGACTGACATGCTAGAAGTCTCTATGGCATGCTAGAAGTCTCTATGACACGCTAGAAGTCTCTATGGCATGTTAGAAGTCTCTATGACATGCTAGAAGTACATCTATGACATGCTAGAAGTCTATGACATGCTAGAAGTATCTATGACATGCTAGAGGTCTCTATGACATGCTAGAAGTCTCTATGACATGCTAGAAGTCTCTATGGCATGCTAGAAGTCTCTATGGCATGCTAGAAGTCTCTATGGCATGCTAGAAGTCTCTATGACATGCTAGAAGTCTCTATGGCATGCTAGAAGTCTCTATGACATGCTAGAAGTATCTATGACATGCTAGAAGTCTCTATGACATGCTAGAAGTCTCTATGGCATGTTAGAAGTCTCTATGACATGCTAGAAGTCTCTATGGCATGCTAGAAGTCTCTATGACATGCTAGAAGTCTCTATGGCATGCTAGAAGTCTCTATGACATGCTAGAAGTCTCTATGACATGCTAGAAGTCTCTATGACGTGCTAGAAGTCTCTATGGCATGCTAGAAGTCTATGACATGCTAGAAGTCTCTATGGCATGCTAGAAGTCTCTATGGAATGCTAGAGGTCTCTATGGCATGCTAGAAGTCTCTATGACATGCTAGAAGTCTCTATGACATGCTAGAAGTCTCTGACATGCTAGAAGTCTCTATGGCATGCTAGAAGTCTCTATGGCATGCTAGAAGTCTCTATGACATACTAGAATTCTCTATGGCATGCTAGAAGACTATGGCATGCTAGAAGTCTCTATGGCATGCTAGAAGTCTCTGTGGCATGCTAGAAGTCTCTATGGCATGCTAGAAGTCTCTATGACATGCTAGAAGTCTCTATGACATGCTAGAAGTCTCTATGACATGCTAGAAGTCTCTATGACGTGCTAGAAGTCTCTATGGCATGCTAGAAGTCTCTATGACATGCTAGAAGTCTCTATGACGTGCTAGAAGTCTCTATGACGTGCTAGAAGTCTCTATGACATGCTAGAAGTCTCTATGTCATGCTAGAAGTCTCTATGACATGCTAGAAGTCTCTATGGCATGCTAGAAGTCTCTATGGCGTGCTAGAAGTCTATATGGCATGCTAGACGTCTCTATGGCATGCTAGAAGTCTCTATGGCATGCTAGAAGTCTCTATGGCGTGCTAGATGTCTCTATGACATGCTAGAAGTCTCTATGGCATGCTAGAAGTCTCTATGACATGCTAGAAGTCTCTATGGCATGCTAGAAGTCTCTATGACATGCTAGAAGTCTCTATGACATGCTAGAAGTTATGGCATGATAGAAGCCTCTATGACATGCTAGAAGTCTCTATGACATGCTAGAAGTCTCTATGGCATGCTAGAAGTCTCTATGACATGTCTCTATGACATGCTAGAATTCTCTATGGCATGCTGGAAGTCTCTATGGCATGCTAGAAGTCTCTATGACATGCTAGAAGTCTCTATGACATGCTAGAAGTCTCTATGACATGCTAGAAGTCTCTATGACATGCTAGAAGTCTCTATGGCATGCTAGAAGTCTCTATGACATGCTAGAAGTCTCTATGGCATGCTAGAAGTCTCTATGGCATCCTAGAAGTCTCTATGACATGCTAGAAGTCTCTATGGCATGCTAGAAGTCTCTATGACAAGCTAGAAGTCTCTATGACATGCTAGAAGTCTCTATGACATGCTAGAAGTCTCTATGACAAGCTAGAAGTCTCTATGACATGCTAGAAGTCTCTATGACATGCTAGAAGTCTCTATGACATGCTAGAAGTCTCTATGACATGCTAGAAGTCTCTATGACATGCTAGAAGTCTCTATGGCATGCTAGAAGTCTCTATGGCATGCTAGAAGTCTCTATGGCATGCTAGAAGTCTCTATGGCATGCTAGAAGTCTCTATGACATGCTAGAAGTCTCTATGGCATGCTAGAAGTCTCTATGACATGCTAGAAGTCTCTATGACGTGCTAGAAGTCTCTATGGCATGCTAGAAGTCTCTATGACATGCTAGAAGTCTCTATGGCATGCTAGAAGTCTCTATGACATGCTAGAAGTCTCTATGGCATGCTAGAAGTCTCTATGACATGCTAGAAGTCTCTATGGCATGCTAGAAGTCTCTATGACATGCTAGAAGTCTCTATGACATGCTAGAAGTCTCTATGGCATGCTAGAAGTCTCTATGACACGCTAGAAGTCTCTATGGCATGTTAGAAGTCTCTATGACATGCTAGAAGTCTCTATGGCATGCTAGAAGTCTCTATGACATGCTAGAAGTCTCTATGGCATGCTAGAAGTCTCTATGACATGCTAGAAGTCTCTATGACTGACATGCTAGAAGTCTCTATGGCATGCTAGAAGTCTCTATGACACGCTAGAAGTCTCTATGGCATGTTAGAAGTCTCTATGACATGCTAGAAGTACATCTATGTCATGCTAGAAGTCTCTATGACATGCTAGAAGTATCTATGACATGCTAGAGGTCTCTATGACATGCTAGAAGTCTTCATGGCATGCTAGAAGTTTCTATGGCATGCTAGAAGTCTCTATACCATGCTAGAGGTCTCTATGACATGCTAGAAGTCTCTATGACATGCTAGAGGTCTCTATGACATGCTAGAAGTCTCTATGGCATGCTAGAAGTCTCTATGACATGCTAGAAGTCTCTATGGCATGCTAGAAGTCTCTATGACATGCTAGAAGTCTCTATGACATGCTAGAAGTCTCTATGGCATGCTAGAAGTCTCTATGACATGCTAGAAGTCTCTATGACATGCTAGAAGTCTCTATGACATGCTAGAAGTCTCTATGACATGCTAGTAGTCTCTATGGCATGCTAGAAGTCTCTATGGCATGCTAGAAGTCTCTATGACATGCTAGAAGTCTCTATGGCATGCTAGAAGTCTCTATGACATGCTAGAAGTCTCTATGGCATGCTAGAAGTCTCTATGGAATGATAGAAGTCTCTATGGCATGCTAGAAGTCTCTATGACATGCTAGAAGTCATGCTAGAAGTCTCTATGACATGCTAGAAGTCTCTATGGCATGCTAGAAGTCATGCTAGAAGTCTCTATGACATGCTAGAAGTCTCTATGGCATGCTAGAAGTCTCTATGACATGCTAGAAGTCTCTATGACATGCTAGAAGTCTCTATTGCATGCTAGAGGTCTCTATGATATGCTAGAAGTCTCTATGACATGCTAGAAGTCTCTATGACATGCTAGAAGTCTCTATGACATGCTAGAAGTCTCTATGACATGCTAGAAGTCTCTATGGCATGCTAGAAGTCTCTATGGCATGCTAGAAGTCTCTATGGCATGCTAGAAGTCTCTATGGCTTGCTAGAAGTCTCTATGGCATGCTAGAAGTCTCTATGACATGCTAGAAGTCTCTATGACATGCTAGAAGTCTCTATGACATGCTATGACATGCTAGAAGTCTCTATGAAATGCTAGAAGTCTCTATGACATGCTAGAAGTCTCTATGACATGCTAGAAGTCTATGGCATGCTAGAAGTCTCTATGACATGCTAGAAGTCTCTATGACATGCTAGAAGTCTCTATGACATGCTAGAAGTCTCTATGGCATGCTAGAAGTCTCTATGAAATGCTAGAAGTCTCTATGACATGCTAGAAGTCTCTATAACTGACATGCTAGAAGTCTCTATGGCATGCTAGAAGTCTCTATGACACGCTAGAAGTCTCTATGGCATGTTAGAAGTCTCTATGACATGCTAGAAGTCTCTATGGCATGCTAGAAGTCTCTATGACATGCTAGAAGTCTCTATGGCATGCTAGAAGTCTCTATGACATGCTAGAAGTCTCTATGACTGACATGCTAGAAGTCTCTATGGCATGCTAGAAGTCTCTATGACACGCTAGAAGTCTCTATGGCATGTTAGAAGTCTCTATGACATGCTAGAAGTACATCTATGACATGCTAGAAGTCTCTATGACATGCTAGAAGTATCTATGACATGCTAGAGGTCTCTATGACATGCTAGAAGTCTCTATGACATGCTAGAAGTCTCTATGGCATGCTAGAAGTCTCTATGGCATGCTAGAAGTCTCTATGGCATGCTAGAAGTCTCTATGACATGCTAGAAGTCTCTATGGCATGCTAGAAGTCTCTATGACATGCTAGAAGTATCTATGACATGCTAGAAGTCTCTATGACATGCTAGAAGTCTCTATGGCATGTTAGAAGTCTCTATGACATGCTAGAAGTCTCTATGGCATGCTAGAAGTCTCTATGACATGCTAGAAGTCTCTATGGCATGCTAGAAGTCTCTATAACATGCTAGAAGTCTCTATGACATGCTAGAAGTCTCTATGACGTGCTAGAAGTCTCTATGGCATGCTAGAAGTCTATGACATGCTAGAAGTCTCTATGGCATGCTAGAAGTCTCTATGGAATGCTAGAGGTCTCTATGGCATGCTAGAAGTCTCTATGACATGCTAGAAGTCTCTATGACATGCTAGAAGTCTCTGACATGCTAGAAGTCTCTATGGCATGCTAGAAGTCTCTATGGCATGCTAGAAGTCTCTATGACATACTAGAATTCTCTATGGCATGCTAGAAGACTATGGCATGCTAGAAGTCTCTATGGCATGCTAGAAGTCTCTGTGGCATGCTAGAAGTCTCTATGGCATGCTAGAAGTCTCTATGACATGCTAGAAGTCTCTATGACATGCTAGAAGTCTCTATGACATGCTAGAAGTCTCTATGACGTGCTAGAAGTCTCTATGGCATGCTAGAAGTCTCTATGACATGCTAGAAGTCTCTATGACGTGCTAGAAGTCTCTATGACGTGCTAGAAGTCTCTATGACATGCTAGAAGTCTCTATGACATGCTAGAAGTCTCTATGACATGCTAGAAGTCTCTATGGCATGCTAGAAGTCTCTATGACATGCTAGAAGTCTCTATGACATGCTAGAAGTCTCTATGGCATGCTAGAAGTCTCTATGGCGTGCTAGAAGTCTATATGGCATGCTAGACGTCTCTATGGCATGCTAGAAGTCTCTATGGCATGCTAGAAGTCTCTATGGCGTGCTAGATGTCTCTATGACATGCTAGAAGTCTCTATGGCATGCTAGAAGTCTCTATGACATGCTAGAAGTCTCTATGGCATGCTAGAAGTCTCTATGACATGCTAGAAGTCTCTATGACATGCTAGAAGTCCCTATGGCATGATAGAAGCCTCTATGACATGCTAGAAGTCTCTATGACATGCTAGAAGTCTCTATGGCATGCTAGAAGTCTCTATGACATGTCTCTATGACATGCTAGAATTCTCTATGGCATGCTGGAAGTCTCTATGGCATGCTAGAAGTCTCTATGACATGCTAGAAGTCTCTATGACATGCTAGAAGTCTCTATGACATGCTAGAAGTCTCTATGACATGCTAGAAGTCTCTATGGCATGCTAGAAGTCTCTATGACATGCTAGAAGTCTCTATGGCATGCTAGAAGTCTCTATGGCATCCTAGAAGTCTCTATGACATGCTAGAAGTCTCTATGGCATGCTAGAAGTCTCTATGACAAGCTAGAAGTCTCTATGACATGCTAGAAGTCTCTATGACATGCTAGAAGTCTCTATGACAAGCTAGAAGTCTCTATGACATGCTAGAAGTCTCTATGACATGCTAGAAGTCTCTATGACATGCTATAAGTCTCTATGACATGCTAGAAGTCTCTATGACATGCTAGAAGTCTCTATGGCATGCTAGAAGTCTCTATGGCATGCTAGAAGTCTCTATGGCATGCTAGAAGTCTCTATGGCATGCTAGAAGTCTCTATGACATGCTAGAAGTCTCTATGGCATGCTAGAAGTCTCTATGACATGCTAGAAGTCTCTATGACGTGCTAGAAGTCTCTATGGCATGCTAGAAGTCTCTATGACATGCTAGAAGTCTCTATGGCATGCTAGAAGTCTCTATGACATGCTAGAAGTCTCTATGGCATGCTAGAAGTCTCTATGACATGCTAGAAGTCTCTATGGCATGCTAGAAGTCTCTATGACATGCTAGAAGTCTCTATGACATGCTAGAAGTCTCTATGGCATGCTAGAAGTCTCTATGACACGCTAGAAGTCTCTATGGCATGTTAGAAGTCTCTATGACATGCTAGAAGTCTCTATGGCATGCTAGAAGTCTCTATGACATGCTAGAAGTCTCTATGGCATGCTAGAAGTCTCTATGACATGCTAGAAGTCTCTATGACTGACATGCTAGAAGTCTCTATGGCATGCTAGAAGTCTCTATGACACGCTAGAAGTCTCTATGGCATGTTAGAAGTCTCTATGACATGCTAGAAGTACATCTATGACATGCTAGAAGTCTCTATGACATGCTAGAAGTATCTATGACATGCTAGAGGTCTCTATGACATGCTAGAAGTCTTCATGGCATGCTAGAAGTTTCTATGGCATGCTAGAAGTCTCTATACCATGCTAGAGGTCTCTATGACATGCTAGAAGTCTCTATGACATGCTAGAGGTCTCTATGACATGCTAGAAGTCTCTATGACGTGCTAGAAGTCTCTATGACGTGCTAGAAGTCTCTATGACATGCTAGAAGTCTCTATGACATGCTAGAAGTCTCTATGACATGCTAGAAGTCTCTATGGCATGCTAGAAGTCTCTATGGCGTGCTAGAAGTCTATATGGCATGCTAGACGTCTCTATGGCATGCTAGAAGTCTCTATGGCATGCTAGAAGTCTCTATGGCGTGCTAGATGTCTCTATGACATGCTAGAAGTCTCTATGGCATGCTAGAAGTCTCTATGACATGCTAGAAGTCTCTATGGCATGCTAGAAGTCTCTATGACATGCTAGAAGTCTCTATGACATGCTAGAAGTCCCTATGGCATGATAGAAGCCTCTATGACATGCTAGAAGTCTCTATGACATGCTAGAAGTCTCTATGGCATGCTAGAAGTCTCTATGACATGTCTCTATGACATGCTAGAATTCTCTATGGCATGCTGGAAGTCTCTATGGCATGCTAGAAGTCTCTATGACATGCTAGAAGTCTCTATGACATGCTAGAAGTCTCTATGACATGCTAGAAGTCTCTATGACATGCTAGAAGTCTCTATGGCATGCTAGAAGTCTCTATGACATGCTAGAAGTCTCTATGGCATGCTAGAAGTCTCTATGGCATCCTAGAAGTCTCTATGACATGCTAGAAGTCTCTATGGCATGCTAGAAGTCTCTATGACAAGCTAGAAGTCTCTATGACATGCTAGAAGTCTCTATGACATGCTAGAAGTCTCTATGACAAGCTAGAAGTCTCTATGACATGCTAGAAGTCTCTATGACATGCTAGAAGTCTCTATGACATGCTATAAGTCTCTATGACATGCTAGAAGTCTCTATGACATGCTAGAAGTCTCTATGGCATGCTAGAAGTCTCTATGGCATGCTAGAAGTCTCTATGGCATGCTAGAAGTCTCTATGGCATGCTAGAAGTCTCTATGACATGCTAGAAGTCTCTATGGCATGCTAGAAGTCTCTATGACATGCTAGAAGTCTCTATGACGTGCTAGAAGTCTCTATGGCATGCTAGAAGTCTCTATGACATGCTAGAAGTCTCTATGGCATGCTAGAAGTCTCTATGACATGCTAGAAGTCTCTATGGCATGCTAGAAGTCTCTATGACATGCTAGAAGTCTCTATGGCATGCTAGAAGTCTCTATGACATGCTAGAAGTCTCTATGACATGCTAGAAGTCTCTATGGCATGCTAGAAGTCTCTATGACACGCTAGAAGTCTCTATGGCATGTTAGAAGTCTCTATGACATGCTAGAAGTCTCTATGGCATGCTAGAAGTCTCTATGACATGCTAGAAGTCTCTATGGCATGCTAGAAGTCTCTATGACATGCTAGAAGTCTCTATGACTGACATGCTAGAAGTCTCTATGGCATGCTAGAAGTCTCTATGACACGCTAGAAGTCTCTATGGCATGTTAGAAGTCTCTATGACATGCTAGAAGTACATCTATGACATGCTAGAAGTCTCTATGACATGCTAGAAGTATCTATGACATGCTAGAGGTCTCTATGACATGCTAGAAGTCTTCATGGCATGCTAGAAGTTTCTATGGCATGCTAGAAGTCTCTATACCATGCTAGAGGTCTCTATGACATGCTAGAAGTCTCTATGACATGCTAGAGGTCTCTATGACATGCTAGAAGTCTCTATGGCATGCTAGAAGTCTCTATGACATGCTAGAAGTCTCTATGGCATGCTAGAAGTCTCTATGACATGCTAGAAGTCTCTATGACATGCTAGAAGTCTCTATGGCATGCTAGAAGTCTCTATGACATGCTAGAAGTCTCTATGACATGCTAGAAGTCTCTATGACATGCTAGAAGTCTCTATGACATGCTAGTAGTCTCTATGGCATGCTAGAAGTCTCTATGGCATGCTAGAAGTCTCTATGACATGCTAGAAGTCTCTATGGCATGCTAGAAGTCTCTATGACATGCTAGAAGTCTCTATGGCATGCTAGAAGTCTCTATGGAATGCTAGAAGTCTCTATGGCATGCTAGAAGTCTCTATGACATGCTAGAAGTCATGCTAGAAGTCTCTATGACATGCTAGAAGTCTCTATGGCATGCTAGAAGTCATGCTAGAAGTCTCTATGACATGCTAGAAGTCTCTATGGCATGCTAGAAGTCTCTATGACATGCTAGAAGTCTCTATGACATGCTAGAAGTCTCTATTGCATGCTAGAGGTCTCTATGATATGCTAGAAGTCTCTATGACATGCTAGACGTCTCTATGACATGCTAGAAGTCTCTATGACATGCTAGAAGTCTCTATGACATGCTAGAAGTCTCTATGGCATGCTAGAAGTCTCTATGGCATGCTAGAAGTCTCTATGGCATGCTAGAAGTCTCTATGGCTTGCTAGAAGTCTCTATGGCATGCTAGAAGTCTCTATGACATGCTAGAAGTCTCTATGACATGCTAGAAGTCTCTATGACATGCTAGAAGTCTCTATGACATGCTAGAAGTCTCTATGACATGCTAGAAGTCTCTATGACATGCTAGAAGTCTATGGCATGCTAGAAGTCTCTATGACATGCTAGAAGTCTCTATAACTGACATGCTAGAAGTCTCTACGGCATGCTAGAAGTCTCTATGACACGCTAGAAGTCTCTATGGCATGTTAGAAGTCTCTATGACATGCTAGAAGTCTCTATGGCATGCTAGAAGTCTCTATGACATGCTAGAAGTCTCTATGGCATGCTAGAAGTCTCTATGACATGCTAGAAGTCTCTATGACTGACATGCTAGAAGTCTCTATGGCATGCTAGAAGTCTCTATGACACGCTAGAAGTCTCTATGGCATGTTAGAAGTCTCTATGACATGCTAGAAGTACATCTATGACATGCTAGAAGTCTCTATGACATGCTAGAAGTATCTATGACATGCTAGAGGTCTCTATGACATGCTAGAAGTCTCTATGACATGCTAGAAGTCTCTATGGCATGCTAGAAGTCTCTATGGCATGCTAGAAGTCTCTATGGCATGCTAGAAGTCTCTATGACATGCTAGAAGTCTCTATGGCATGCTAGAAGTCTCTATGACATGCTAGAAGTCTCTATGACATGTTAGAAGTCTCTATGGCATGCTAGAAGTCTCTATGGCATGCTAGAAGTCTCTATGGCATGCTAGAAGTCTCTATGACATGCTAGAAGTCTCTATGACATGCTAGAAGTCTCTATGGCACGCTGGAAGTCTCTATGACATGCTAGAAGTCTCTATGCATGCTAGAAGTCTCTATGCATGCTAGAAGTCTCTATGACATGCTAGAAGTCTCTATGACATGCTAGAAGTCTCTATGACATGCTAGAAGTCTCTATGACATGCTAGAAGTCTCTATGACATGCTAGAAGTCTCTATGACATGCTAGAAGTCTCTATGACATGCTAGAAGTCTCTATGGCGTGCTAGAAGTCTCTATGACATGCTAGAAGTCTCTATGGCGTGCTAGAAGTCTCTATGACATGCTAGAAGTCTCCATGACATGCTAGAAGTCTCTATGACATGCTAGAAGTCTCTATGACATGCTAGAAGTCTCTATGACATGCTAGAAGTCTCTATGGCACGCTGGAAGTCTCTATGACATGCTAGAAGTCTCTATGACATGCTAGAAGTCTCTATGACATGCTAGAAGTCTCTATGGCATGCTAGAAGTCTCTATGACATGCTAGAAGTCTCTATGGCATGTTAGAAGTCTCTATGGCATGCTAGAAGTCTCTATGACATGCTAGAAGTCTCTATGACATGCTAGAAGTCTCTATGGCATGCTAGAAGTCTCTATGCCATGCTAGAAGTCTTTATGGTATGCTAGAAGTCTCTATGGCATGCTAGAAGTCTCTGGCATGCTAGAAGTCTCTATGGCATGCTAGAAGTCTCTATGACATGCTAGAAGTCTCTATGACATGCTAGAAGTCTCTATGACATGCTAGAAGTCTCTATGGCATGCTAGAAGTCTATGGCATGCTAGAAGTCTCTATGACATGCTAGAAGTCTCTGGCATGCTAGAAGTCTCTATGACATGCTAGAAGTCTCTATGACATGCTAGAAGTCTCTATGGCATGCTAGAAGTCTTCATGGCATGCTAGAAGTCTCTATGACATGCTAGAAGTCTCTATGGCATGCTAGAAGTCTCTATGACATGCTAGAAGTCTCTATGACATGCTAGAAGTCTCTATGGCATGCTAGAAGTCTTCATGGCATGCTAGAAGTCTCTATGACATGCTAGAAGTCTCTATGGCATGCTAGAAGTCTCTATGACATGCTAGAAGTCTCTATGGCATGCTAGAAGTCTCTATGACATGCTAGAAGTCTCTATGACAGGCTAGAAGTCTCTATGACATGCTAGAAGTCTGTATGGCATGCTTGAAGTCTTTATTAATAATGGAAACGTGGAAAAGTCCTAAAAGAAATATTGTGACGTGGATTTGTTAGAAGTTGAGGTTCTTAAGTAACTAGGGGGTTCCTCAAAGAAATGTTGCTGATTTTTATGTGCTACTGCAGAGCTTCTTGAGTGAGATCAGCAGTCGAGGAGAGGAGAACATCATGTACTCCAATATGAGAAGTCAACATCATCACAGCATTAAGGAGGTATGTAATAATAACACAGGAACTATCAGGACTGCCACATGGAACTGTCAGTACTATCATTGAGTTTCATTGAGTTGTGCAGTCAATAATTTAGCCTAGGAAAGGGTTAACTGAGTAATGGTTAATTATTTTGCTGAGTATGGGTTAAATTTTTTTAAATTGTCAGTCAATTTGTGAAAAGCTGCTTGTTAAGCTGGGTGCTCATAGGGGCAGTCAACAAGAAAATGGACGCTCAACACCCAACAGCAGCAAACCATGTCCGTACACAAAATATTTTCTTATAGATCCCGATCGTTCAGTGTAGGCAATGGGCTAGATAGAAGGGATGACAAATGGTTCCAGAGCCTGGCACGCATCAGGTATGGATATCCCATGCACAAAGATATCCCATGCAAAAACTTGTATAGTCCCACAAATGGAAAGCAACATGACTTTTGAGCAGGAGGAGACGCTGTCACGGTGGACGTGGGGCTAGAACCAACGGTAAAGTGTGTATCTGACAAAGAATAGGTGCTTACTAGAGATACCAGCTCAACGACCAGCTTTTAAGCTTGTGGAATATATACCACCCTACCTACTATTGCTTGATGTCATTTTTGCATCGTGTATTCCGATAAGTGATTCCTTGCTATCCGTCCCCAGCTGAGGTCCTTGATTCTTGACGTGTCTGGCTGGAACGCTAAACCCGAGAAAGGACAGGTTCGTATAATTAGGCAAGCCCCTCCCCCCTCTCCCCTCCCCCCATAAATATGAGTATTACCTAGTACAAGTATTGTGAGTGCATTTTCCAATGATCTCTCGCCTGGGACGAGTGTTGTGGAAACATGTCTCGAGTGAACCCTTAACTAGTGCGCGAATATGCCTCCAAGTCATCCCTTACCTAGTATGAGTGTTTGTGAATGTGCCTCCAAGCCTTTCTCCCCTTACCTGTTTGTGAAGGTGCCACCAATCTACCCCTTACCTAGTAGGAGTGTTTGTAAAAGGTGTCCAAGCCATCCCTTACCTAGTGGGAGTGTTTGTGAAGGTCCTCCAAGTCACCCCTTACCTAGTAGGAGTGTGAAGGTGCCACCAAGCTACCCCTTACCTAGTGGGAGTGTTTATGAAGGTGCCACCAAGCTACCCCTTACCTAGTAGGAGTGTTTGTAAATGGTGCCTCCAAGCCACCCCTTACCTAGTGGGAGTGTTTGTAAAGGTGTCTCCAAGCCATCCCTTACCTAGTATATAGGAATGTTTGTAAAGGTGCCAAGCCACCCCTTACCTAGTGGGAGTGTTTGTAAAGGTGTCTCCAAGCCATCCCTTACCTAGTGGCAGTATTTGTAAAAGGTGCCTCCAAGCTACCCCTTACCTAGTAGGAATGTTTGTAAAGGTGCCTCCAGGCCATCCCTTACCTAGTAGGAGTGTTTGTAAAGGTGCCTCCAGGCTATCCCTTACCTATGAATGTTTGTGACGTGCCTCATGCGTTCAAGGTATGTCACCATCATGAGCCTCTAATGTATGAATCTGATTATGTTCTAGGACGAGGACGAGGACGAGGACTCAGCCCTCCACTTGATGGTCTTGGGCATGCCAAATGTTGGAAAATCATCGCTCATTAACGCTCTGAGACGAAAGTACATGAAGAAAGGTGACCACATCTCCAACAAAGACTAGGATCAGTAATGCCACAGAGATAGACCTCACATGTGGCTGTGATGTGTGATGCCCCCCGTCATGTGAATATTTGGTGATGTGTGCATGTACGCATCTGTGGTGATCCTTGGAGCATCCTTGGATGCCCAGACTTCCTGCCCGTAAGTACGTGGTCAAGTGGTGGGTGGAAAATGAATTTTATGGGATTTTAATGAAATTTATTTTCCACCCGCGCTTAACCACGTACTTAAGTTTTAGCGCCTAATGAAAACACTCATTGCATAGAGTAGGACTTCCTCTAGCCACTGGTACTAATTTCAACTCTCTATATAGCACTTGGCAATCTGGAGATATTTATGTGGCAAAATCAGGCATTCAGGTTTTGAGGGTCCCTCCACTTGTAGCTCCAGTAACTTGGCTAAAGTTATACCTATGAAAAATATTTCAGTATATCAAAAGAGAGCACACAGAGGGACCTATCTTTTAAGCTATATATCAAGTCCATACCATGAAGTTTATAGTGGAGCTGCTATAAAGTGATCACCACAAGTAAAAAAATTAAACTACAATAAAGTCCTCCCGTGGCACACAGGATGCTATTATCTACTGAAACCATTTAGGCAGCTAAGAAGTTACTATGTGAGTTTGTAGCTGCCTTTTTGAGGGGGTGGAAGGAGCCATCCATAGAGGCCAAGCAATACATGGTGTGTGGCTGAGTGCATGTCATGTATCTATATAATGTGCAGAGAGTATGTCATTATAATATTTATGTAATGTATCGAGTTTTTAATGTATAGAGATATTTATGTAATGTATAGCGTATGTCATAATATATTTATGTGATTATAGAGTATGTCTGTTATGGATAACTAGCTCGTTATATCGCTGGAGATACCAACCCAGCAGATGATAGTAGGAATTGATATGTCTTCACTGCTTTAACTTACAAGAACATTCTGGCCCTGTCCATGAGCTGGCTCCTTTAAGTACATGTAGGCTGCCAGCCATGAACCCAGGCCATACTATATAAGGCAATATGCATACTAATGATCAGTTCTGTGTCTGATGATCTATTCTATGGTTAACCTAATTACATATTAGTGGTCCCTATGCCAGTTCTCAGATATGACCTTATATGGTCTTGTGGGTTTGGTCTTGGTTTGATGTCAGGGGTTCCTTCGGTTGGGGGATCCACGACAATGTCATAATATATTTATGTAATTATATAGAGTGTGTCTTATTATAATTTATTATAATATTTTATTTATGTAATGTATCGAGTATGTCATAATATATTTATGTAATTATAGATTATTATAATATTTATGTAATGCATCATAGAGTATGTCATAATATATTTATGTAATCATAGATTATTATAATATTTATGTAATGTATAGAGTATGTCGTATTATAATATTTATGTTATGTATAGAATATGTCATAATATATTTATGTAATTATAGAGCGTCTTTTATGTAATGTATATATAGAGTGTATGTCGTGTTATATAATTTATGTAATGTAGATGCTATTTGAAACTTGTTCACATGCAGATCTAGCCAGACTCTTGTGTGAGTGAACACGCATGCATCCGAGAGGACAGCCTGGTTAAATGCCATGGAATGTTTTCTTTTTGCTTAGTCAGCATTTTCCAGCTTGCATAGTTTGGTCGTGTCATGCCAATCTGTAAATTAACCCGTGAACACATTTAATTCCGGGTAATTTTATTTGTGTGAATGAAAGGCCATGAAAATTGTTCTTAATTAGAACAAAAATGATGTGGTAGACACCCTCTTAAATGTTTGCACATGTGTACGAGAGCGTGGCAGGTGAGACTCTTCTAAACCTCCGTGGGTGAGACATGCTTTGTATCTACCTTGTCCTTATATCCTTCTGCTTTTCTCCTTCTATCTGTCTCCCTCTCCTCCCTCTTCCCTCCTCCCCATATCTTCTATCCCCTCAGGGAAAGGAACGGGTGTAAGCAAACTCCCGGGATTCACCAGAGCTGTCTCTTTTAAGATAAAGGTGACCTTTAGTTTGGGCCTACGAAGAAGGTGAAAGTGAAAGAGAAAAATGTCTTTGCTAATGATGTCTTATATTAGTAAGTGATGTCAGCGAGTACAAAAGTTATTTGCATGGTCCTTGTATTATACAAAAGGTCGTGTGTGGCTAGAAAGGTCAAAGGTGGAGATAAAAAGGATGTGTGAAGAGTCCATTGTTACCACATAGTTGTGGTTTATTGGCGCTAAAAAACCAATTTAGCTGCTGCCAGAGCGAGTTTTAGTTGAAATACGAGTATTTGTTGTTGTTGTTGTTGTTACTGCTACTATTACTATTACTATTCATTTGAGGATCTGTCATTTTGAAATGCAAATCAAAATTAAAATAAAAGTGGTAATAACAACAACAACAACAACAACAACAATAGTACTACTACTAACTACTCTATTACTGCTAATACTACTATTACTATTACTACTACTATTACTATTACTACTACTATTACTATTACTACTACTACTACTACTAACTACTCTATTACTGCTACTACTTTCTACTACTACTATTACTGCTACTACTAATACTACTACTATTACTGCTACTACTACTATTACTGCTACTACTACTATTACTGCTACTACTACTACTATTACTGCTACTATTACTATTACTATTACTACTACTAATACTATTACTGCTACTACTACTACTACTACTACTACTATTACTGCTACTACTACTACTATTACTGATTGGTGAGTGGAGTGTGCCCTCACTGGAGAGTTATAGAAAACTTGGTATAGTTGTTCATCATTATTATGGCACATCTATTTATGCACCACATCTTCACCCATAAAAAAAAAATGAATGGGTAACTTGCAGGGGGCAGATCCAGGGGGGAGGGGGGGAGGGTTGTGAGGGTTGCAACCCCTCCCCCCCTTTTGGTTCTCAAAGAAAAAACATTTTTGTTAGTAGTTAATGAGATTAATTAGGTACTCCTTAATATGAGGTTTTTGTGGAGTAGTTAGATCAACAAACCGAACACACACAGAAAGGATTTCCTGATTTGCATGAGGGTCAGTTACTTCATCTGCTATGATGGTAAAAGGTAAGTTGCTTGCTTGCAGTTCATTGCTCGTAATTTACAAGCATACACATGAATAATGTCATTTTGTATAGTTTTGCTTGTATATATACTTTTGCATTTTTATCGCAAAAAAAGAAGATGCTCTAGTAGTAGAGTAGCATTACCTTTTCCAAGGAGTTGCAATGTGGCTACAAAGTTTCCTCTGTTAACAGAGCAGGCTGAAAAATCAACTTTGTCTTCCCTATGACCTCTAAAAGGTAAGCCCTGCTTAGCTAAAAACTCGACACTGTATACTATTTGGTGAAGAATTTCTCTGTTTTTCTCTGAATGTTTTTCTTGTTGTTTCAGAAGCCTGCTATCTACTCTACTTACTACTTACAGGACTGCAATAATTATGCCTGAAGAGATCTGCCCGTTCTGCAGCATGACGATGCATAGAGCTCTGCTCACGACAAATAAGAATACCATCTTTTCCTAGGGCCTTGGTGTAGGGTTTTTGGTACGCTGAAAGCACTATCAAACCAGGTTTTGCCCCTTGGCAACCTCCTCTATTGGGTTGCTCTGGAAAAAGGACACAATAGCGACAAATCACCCCTTCAAGCATTTTTATTTGAAATCTTGTATGGTGTGTACCTATAGACAGACCTACCTTCTGGTGCTGTGCCAACTACCCAGCTCCAACTGATCCGGACTTAGTGAACATTTAAGATTTCACGAGGACGGTCATATTTGACTAGTTTACTTTGGGATTTCACAACTTACCACAGGGGAAATTACAAAGTATGAAACACAATATAACATGTTTTTTTTTAAATAGTGTGATCATGGACTTTAAAAACTATTGCAATTTCTTGGTAGCATTTTCATTGTTTTTTGCAATTGCAATAGTTTTTAAAGTCCATGATCACACTATTTAAAAAAAACCATGTTATATTGTGTTTCATACTTTGTAATTTCCCCTGTGGTAAGTTGTGAAATCCCAAAGTAAACTAGTCAAATATGACCGTCCTCGTGAAATCTTAAATGTTCACTAAGTCCGGATCAGTTGGAGCTGGGTAGTTGGCACAGCACCAGAAGGTAGGTCTGTCTATAGGTACACACCATACAAGATTTCAAATAAAAATTCTGAAGCAGAGAGAAGTTGTGTTTTTTTTTGTTTTTTTGGGTAGTGGACCCCCTTAAGAATCTCCTCATACCATTTGCTGAAAATTGTACTGATGTTTGTTCTGGTGAACTTGATACTCTCAATGACAGTGCCTACCATTTTGTGAGCATCAAGAATATCTTGGTCTCTCTTTTGCAACTTAGAAGCTAAAACTTTGATTTCATCAGACATTTTTCTTTGCAATAAAAACAGCTATGGTACTGACAAGAACAAAGAGAAGATTCCAACCCTTGTTCTTTTACTTTTGTTTCTTTATCCCACTTCCATTTTTCATCATGTTCAAGCAGAGTTGGATGATCATCTGGTGACAGAATGGCATCCAATAGAGTAACAAGGCACTCATATAGCTCATGAAAAACATCGAAACATATGTGGCGTTCTACCCAGCGTGTTTTGCATAATCTAGGAAGTTTAGAATGGAATGATTCTGGCATGTATGCATTAACTGTACGCTCAAAAAAGCGTTGCCGCTTAGGACTTTTGTTCAGAAACAAGAATGATTAATTTATTACACCAATAAGATTTCTCACTTCTGGAATTCTACAAGAAGCAGCAATAGAAAGGTTCAGACAATGAGAGAAGCAATGTGTATAAATAGCTGAAGGAGAATTTTTTTAATTCTGTGCTTGGACACCAGCTTTCTCAGAAGCCAATACTGCAGCTCTATCGTAAACCAATTTCCCTGGCTTTGCTATAGTAGGAAACTTGAAGGAGGAATTTGTTCTTATTGTATTCTGTTCCCAGAGCCTCCAAACAGACAAAGAGATGGCAGTGCAGGTACAATACCAACACTCCGGGTATTGTACCTGCACCGTCATCTGAAACGAAACTGTCCAGGTTTTACCCTGCTTGGTGACTGGATGAGACTGAAGGGCTTCAGATGCTGATGGTCTGAAATGTGATGACAGATACTGGAACTGCTTTGAGTCAGGAATGACTGGATGAGACTGAAGGGCTTCAGATGCTGATGGTCTGAAATGTGATGACAGATACTGGAACCGCTTTGAGTCAGGAATGCTACTAGCCGTAGGTTATCCAATGAACCATGTGCATCTTTCACAACTATTCCTAAGTCTAGTGTATAACCAGCTACCACGTTGTCATTACCTTTATCTTCTCTACACTTAACCATAGAGGTCTGATCAAGTTCAGTGCATATCCTCTTGATTCTTGAGTAAACTCAAATTTGCCATTTAATAATATTAAAACAAATAATCACATTATACTCTAGCTATTTACCTCTTTAACAGGGTTTTTTTAATGTCTTTTGCTTGGAGTCTTTCAATCCACTCTATTTAGCCATAGCTAGATAGCTTACCAGAGGCCAGAGTTCAGCTCATGTGACCCAGAGAGTAAAAGGTGACACATCTTTTGATGTATACACCTGTGGTTTTTGCTGCAACAAGTTAAGTTTAAGTGAAAAATCTGGATTTGCCATTTTGGTGCCTCGTTTAATGTTCTGCCTCTTAAAAGAAGCTATAATGAGGAAATCATACCCTTTACTGAATTTCATTAGTGTACATTATTTTTGTAATATTCTGGAATTTTATTACTATTATTATCCTCGTCATTATTATCGTAATATTGTCCAAAAGGGGGGGGGGGGGTTGCAACCCCCTCAACCCCACTCCCCTAGATCCGCCCCTGACTATGGGGAACGAATGCCTGTAGATAAAGTTTGTCAGGCATTTGTTCAAGCCCATCCAAGAAGATTGTTTCAAGCTTCTTTGTTTGACAACTGATTTATTATGGTATGATTATATGATCTGAATTGTGGGTGTTGGTGCATGGCCTACCATATACGGGTGTGGTTAAGGGTGTGGTCACAATGTGTAGGTGTGGTTAAAGGTATGGCCACAACAACCCCCCATTTTATATATTGCTGGATCTGCCCCTGCCTGCCGGAGGGGTTTGGGGGGAGGGGGGGAAGAGGAGGAGGGAAGCACTAAAGCGTGTTAATACATTTATAACTGCCATAACTTTGGCGCTGTTTCTTGTGTGTATAGACATATTTGGTATCAACTTGTTGCCTATTTCATGTGCTTTCAAATGATTTGAATGTCTCTCTAGACATATTCTCTTTGAAGAAGAGGCATCCGGTAACATCATGGTCACTCAAAAACTGCAGCAGCACCTCCTCCACCCCATTTTTGGGTTTGTGGTTATCATGACTTTACAGTTCACTCATTGGAGAGTTCATTTAGTGCTCTGTGAAGGAAGTGTTTCATTAAAAAAATTCTTTTTTTTAGTGCAGGTGTTGCTGAGTTATGGTGATTAGAAGAGGTGACCCTTGGATTTCAATTACATCCCCTAGTGCCTTCTATATATATATCACAGCTAACTTAACCACAGACTAAATTAGAGCTCTTGTTTACCCAGCATGGACTATATACCACAAAATGGGGAGTGCAGTTTTTGAGTGACCATGATGTTGCCGGATGTGTCTTCTAAGAGAATGTGTCTACAGAGACATTCAACACATCATTTGAAAGCACATGAAATAAGCAACAATTTGGTACCAAAATTACCTGCACAGAGGGAAGAGGTAAAGGGTTGTGGTAATAGCAAATATGTTGCAATGTTCTGGGGGATTTGACCAGTAGTCCGTACCTTAAATAAAGTGGGCTTATGTAAACCTGTAAACCAGAAATAGGGAGAAAAGATCGAGAAAAGATCGAGAAAACCGCAGCAGATTCAAAGCTAGAGGCAAGAAAACTGGCTAAGTGGGCAAGTTAGAGTTGTTGTGTGGTTAATAGCTGACAGAAAAGGATGCTGCAGTTTCATTCTGATGTAGCTACTTAATTAACCAATATGCTCTAGATAGCCATGGAGGAGGATACACCATTTTTGTCATGAAGATGCAGAAAATATTATCAATTTTGATAAGGTAAACACGCTGTACTGCTGCTCACTATGGACAGAGAGAATTGGCTACAGAGTTATATACGAAGGATAGCTAGCTGGTCAATAGACGAGAGATGTGCTAATGATGGAGACATACAGAACACATTTAACAGTACTATCAGCTCCTATGGCCTTCCCCTTAGTGCGCTGAGAATTCCTGCAGGAAGCACTGCCTGATGAGTTCACTGTTAGTGTAGTGTGCTTCCCACCTGAAGACTGTTAGTGTAGTGTGCTTCCCACCTTGAAGACTGTTAGTGTAGAGTGCTTCCCACCTGAAGACTGTTAGTGTAGTGTGCTTCCCACCTGAAGACTGTTAGTGTAGTGTGCTTCCCACCTTGAAGACTGTTAGTGTAGAGTGCTTCCCACCTGAAGACTGTTAGTGTAGTGTGCTTCCCACCTGAAGAGTGTTAGTGTAGTGTGCTTCCCACCTTGAACAGAGTGTTAGTGTAGTGTGCTTCCCACCTGAAGACTGTTAGTGTAGTGTGCTTCCCACCTGAAGACTGTTAGTGTAGTGTGCTTCCCACCTGAAGACTGTTAGTGTAGTGTGCTTCCCACCTAAAGACTGTTAGTGTAGTGTGCTTGCCACCTGAAGACTGTTAGTGTAGTGTGCTTCCCACCTGAAGACTGTTAGTGTAGTGTGCTTGCCACCTGAAGACTGTTAGTGTAGTGTGCTTCCCACCTTGAAGACTGTTAGTGTAGTGTGCTTCCCACCTGAAGACTGTTAGCGTAGTGTGCTTCCCACCTGAAGACTGTTAGTGTAGTGTGCTTCCCACCTGAAGACTGTTAGTGTAGTATGCTTCCCACCTGAAGACTGTTAGTGTAGTGTGCTTCCCACCTTGAAGACTGTTAGTGTAGTGTGCTTCCCACCTGAAGACTGTTAGTGTAGTGTGCTTCCCACCTGAAGACTGTTAGTGTAGTGTGCTTCCCACCTTGAAGACTGTTAGTGTAGTGTGCTTCACACCTGAAGACTGTTAGTGTAGTGTGCTTCCCACCTGAAGACTGTTAGTGTAGTGTGCTTCCCAATTTGAAGGGAAGCTGCTTCCAAGGACTCATAACAAAATTCCTCTCATAGCCATACCTCCACGTCCATTTCAGAATTTACCATTGCATGGTGCTGGGCATCAGCTTGTTCGAACTTGCACCAGTTCAGAATCTGCAGGGAACAATTCTTTGCTACTATCAGTATCACAATCCAAGCTTTATATCATCATGATGTCATCAATTTACATAATCATGATGTCATCAATACTGTACAGATCAGTGCTATATTAGGGCTTTAGCTATGCTAGGACTAGGACAATGGCGCGAGTAATAATGATTTCAAACTTAAAATGGTTTTTGTCTTTCTCTCTCACTCTCTCCATCACACCCCCGCTCGCCACTCAATGTTGCATTCATTACTACTACTACTGCTACTACTACTACTACTACTACTAATAATAATATATAATATAGGGAGTACAACAAGGGTGAGCCATCATTTGATCTACATATCTACAAATATTAATAATAATTTTAAAAGTACATGTAGTATAATATTGTGTTGCATGGACACAGTGTATAATCAGTGGTTCTTTCAGGTTTTTTCATAAGCGGGAGCTAAGTGGATATTTCAGGGCGGGCACCTCTGGGTTGGGTCTGGAGGCATGCCCCCCCAACCCTGGAAAATTTTTGAGTTTCAGATAGAAATAGCAGGCAGAGTAGCTGACCTAGTCAGTGATTAAACACCCACTCTAGGATAGAGAGAAATAGCAGGCAGAGTAGTCAGTGATTAAATACCCACTCTAGAATTGAGAGAAATAGCAGGTAGAGTAGCTGACCTAGTCAGTGATTAAACACCCACTCGAGGATAGAGAGAAATAGCAGGCAGAGTAGCTGACCTAGTCAGTGATTAAACACCCACTCTAGAATAGAGAGAAATAGCAGGCAGAGTAGCTGACCTAGTCAGTGATTAAACAACTACCCTAGAATAGAGAGAAATAGCAGGCAGAGTAGCCAGTGATTAAACAACCACTCTAGAATAGAGAGAAATAGCAGGCAGAGTAGCTGACCTAGTCAGTGATTAAACAACCACTCTAGAATAGAGAGAAATAGCAGGCAGAGTAGCTGACCTAGTCAGTGATTACACACCCACTCTAGAATAGAGAGAAATAGCAGGCAGAGTAGCTGACCTAGTCAGTGATTAAACAACCACTCTAGAATAGAGAGAAATAGCAGGCAGAGTAGCTGACCTAGTCAGTGATTAAACAACCACTCTAGAATAGAGAGAAATAGCAGGCAGAGTAGCTGACCTAGTCAGTGATTACACACCCACTCTAGAATAGAGAGAAATAGCAGGCAGAGTAGCTGACCTAGTCAGTGATTTAAACACCCACTCTAGAATAGAGAGAAATAGCAGGCAGAGTAGCTGACCTAGTCAGTGATTACACAGCACGACTTGGGAAATATTAAAGTAGAGATGTAGAGTACATAACCAAGATCAACTCAAAGCCAAAGGGTAGAGGGCTAAAATGATTGGCTATAACTTTCATCGAGATTCGTCGATATTTTGGTCAGAGCTCTTCCACCCCAGCTACTTCTATAAAGTGTCACTCCATGTCTCGTCCACTTGACAATATGAGGAAGTACAACAAGAGCTAGGAGGAATGTTTCCCTAGCTTGGGTACAGTGAACATTACCAAGGTCTTGCTTGTAAGATATGTAGGAAAAGTGGAAAATCACTCCAAAGAACTGCAGGAGCATGGATGACGAAGCCTTTCAAAAACTGGAAAAAGGCAATTTGAAAAAGTGCGAGGTCACTCCCATAGTGTGATGTACATGTCCAGTCTTGTGCAGTAGACTCAGCAGGTTCCAGAGCACAGAAGGAGGGAGCGGTCATTCAACAGCTGCAGTATGCAGGAGAGGAAGGAAAGTTGAAAAATAGGAAAGCAATAATGGCCCTCCTTCAGCGTAACCACTACCTTGCTTGGCGACACTGCTCATATACCAACTTTGATGGATTGGTTGACTTAGTTGTAAGCTGTGGCGGTGAAGATCTTAGAAAGCATGTCGAGAGAAATGCTACAAAGAAATCAAAAGATGCTGGAATAGAATTTATGGCAGCAATTGGCAAGTGTATTGAGGAACATATTCATGGAGTAAAGTTCTATTGAATGGCTGACGAGTGTACAGACATTACTATAGTAGAAGATCTTCCTTCGTTGGGCTGAAAAGAGAGTAGCAGTAGAGCACTTCATGGATATCATCTCTTTAAAAAAGACTGATAGCATTATATACTCCGCTCTGGCTGATGTCCTACAGCAGAAGAATATACCACTCAGCAAGCTTATGGGCGTGGGGTTTGATGGGGCAGCAACTTTCTCCGGAAAGGAAAGTCGAATTCAGAGTCAACTAAGGAAGAATTCTCCTCACACACTGTTTGTGCACTGCCACATGCTTCAGCTTGCTTGTGTTCAAGCTGCTAACTCAACTCAGGAATTAAGCATTTGTATACAACAGTTACTACACGATGGAAACTTTTCCACTATTCACCTAAAAGAAGTGAGTCACTAAAAGAGATTAGCGAGTACTTGCTATGCCCGAGATGAAGAAGATAGTCAAGCCTTCACACACCCTCTGGTTAGCACATGAACTGTGTGTAAAAGCAGTGAAGGCAAGCTACAGTGCCGCAGTGGCCGCCCTTAACAACGTAAGTATGCTTACAATACATGAGCCAGAAGCTCTAGGTTTAGCTGAAGCCCTCTCCAAGCCTTCAACTGTGGCGGCCATCTTTATGTTAGATTACGCTTTATTTTAAGTACATAACTAAGTTAAGAAAAACTCTTCAAGGTCAAAGGCTTGATTTGACTGCAATATCAAGCCTGGCGGAGTCCACTGTGCACACACTGAACGATGCTGCACTCCTGCAGCAAACTGGGTCTTGCTGTTGTTGGATGAACGTGAGGATCTAGAGGCAGCCTATGAGATCAAAGTTACAATGGAAAACGTTAAATGCTTCCCGGAAACAGGAGCTCAACCATTTCATTCTGACCTGACAAGCAACATCAAAGGCTGTTGTTGCTCTCAAGGTGTATCATCTTTCAGCATCTTTGATCCCAGGAAGCTTCCAAAGTTTGATGATCCGGATTATGCTTCATATGGAGAAGATTCTATCCGTGCGCTGGTTGGCCACTAGGGAAAATACATGGTTGCTAAATCTGTTGAAGGTGAAGAGTTCACAAAAAATGCATTGGATGAAATCTGTGCAGAATGGAAAACTTTCCATAACTGATCACCAAGCAAAGACCTTCAGAAGGAACTAACAGGACTCATTTGTAATTAAATGCTAGTAACAATGCTGAGCACGTTGTCAGATATCTGCCTATCGATTCCTGTTGGGACTGCATCAGTCGGAACAAGTTTCTCAGAGATGAAATTAATCAAGACTAGATTGAGAAACTGACTGTGGGGGTAGCAGACTCTCATTCCTTTATCATTGAAGCCCCCAGAACAACTAGTGATGAGTAAGAAGCTATTATTTGGTGTATGGAATAGAAAAGTTAGAAAATTGTTAAAATTTAAATGTTATCATTAGATGTTACTAGCATTCCCATTGGAAACCATTTCTTCTAGCTGTTTCTCTGGACAATAGGTATTTTTTTCGCTGCTTGGATATCTTATTGGGTAGCTAAATTTCCAAGGGGGGGGGGGGCAATTTTTTTCAATCACCCCCACCCCGTCCTCCCTAAAGAAACTCAGATTAATGTGCACATGGTAAAAAGAATGGATCATCTTTTTTAACTTGTAATTTACCTTTGTACTTTTATCAATAGTTTTTCTCTTCTAATATATCATGTGTCAACTCTTTGTCTTAATCCGCGACCTCAACTGATCTGATCTCTATAAGACATCTGCTATAGCTAACCATAGGAAGGCATGAAAGTTAGCACAGTGTAAATATGTATACAAGATTTCTACATCATTGTTTGTACCCAATTCTCCTGTAAGGTTTAGCTGCTGTATTTATTACATTCTCCTGCATGGTTTAGCTGTTGTATTTATTTATACATTCTCCTGCATGGTTTAGCTGCTGTATTTATTATACATTCTCCTTCATGGTTTAGCTGCTGTATTTATTATACATTCTCCTGCATGGTTTAGCTGCTGTATTTATTATACATTCTCCTTCATGGTTTAGCTGCTGTATTTATTATACATTCTCCTGCATGGTTAGTTATTATACATTCTCTTGCATGGTTAGCTGCTGTATTTATTATACATTCTCCTTCATGGTTTAGCTGCTGTATTTATTATACATTCTCCTGCATGGTTAGCTGCTGTATTTATTATACATTCTCCTGCTGCTGTATTTATTATACATTCTCCTGCATGGTTTAGCTGCTGTATTTATTATACATTCTCCTGCATAGTTTAGCTGCTGTATTTATTATACATTCTCCTGCATGGGTTAACTGCTGTATTTATTATACATTCTCCTGCATGAGTTAGCTGCTGTATTTATTATACATGGTTAACTGCTGTATTTATTATACATTCTCCTGCATAGTTTAGCTGCTGTATTTATTATACATTCTCCTGCATGGGTTAACTGCTGTATTTATTATACATTCTCCTGCATGAGTTAGCTGCTGTATTTATTATACATTCTCCTGCATGGTTTAGCTGCTGTATTTATTATACATTCTCCTGCATGGGTTAACTGCTGTATTTATTATACATTCTCCTGCATGAGTTAGCTGCTGTATTTATTATACATTCTCCTGCATGGTTAGCTGCTGTATTTATTATACATTCTCCTGCATGGTTTAGCTGCTGTATTTATTATACATTCTCCTGCATAGTTTAGCTGCTGTATTTATTATACATTCTCCTGCATGGGTTAACTGCTGTATTTATTATACATTCTCCTGCATGAGTTAGCTGCTGTATTTATTATACATTCTCCTGCATGGTTTAGCTGCTGTATTTATTATACATTCTCCTGCATGAGTTAGCTGCTGTATTTATTATACATTCTCCTGCATGGTTTAGCTGCTGTATTTATTATACATTCTCCTGCATGAGTTAGCTGCTGTATTTATTATACATTCTCCTGCATGGTTTAGCTGCTGTATTTATTATACATTCTCCTGCATGGGTTAACTGCTGTATTTATTATACATTCTCCTGCATGAGTTAGCTGCTGTATTTATTATACATTCTCCTGCATGGTTTTAGCTGCTATAACATTCTCCTGCATGGTTTAGCTGCTGTATTTATTATACATTCTCCTGCATGAGTTAGCTGCTGTATTTATTATACATTCTCCTGCATGGTTTAGCTGCTGTATTTATTATACATTCTCCTGCATAGTTTAGCTGCTGTATTTATTATACATTCTCCTGCATGGTTAGCTGCTGTATTTATTATACATTCTCCTGCATAGTTTAGCTGCTGTATTTATTATACATTCTCCTGCATGGGTTAACTGCTGTATTTATTATACATTCTCCTGCATGGTTTAACTGCTGTATTTATTATACATTCTCCTGCATGGGTTAACTGCTGTATTTATTATACATTCTCCTGCATGGTTTAACTGCTGTATTTATTATACATTCTCCTGCATGGTTTAGCTGCTGTATTTATTATACATTCTCCTGCATGAGTTAACTGCTGTATTTATTATACATTCTCCTGCATGGTTTAACTGCTGTATTTATTATACATTCTCCTGCATGGTTTAGCTGCTGTATTTATTATACATTCTCCTGCATGAGTTAGCTGCTGTATTTATTATACATTCTCCTGCATGAGTTAGCTGCTGTATTTATTATACATTCTCCTGCATGAGTTAGCTGCTGTATTTATTATACATTCTCCTGCATGGTTTAGCTGCTGTATTTATTATACATTCTCCTGCATAGTTTAGCTGCTGTATTTATTATACATTCTCCTGCATGGTTAGCTGCTGTATTTATTATACATTCTCCTGCATAGTTTAGCTGCTGTATTTATTATACATTCTCCTGCATGGGTTAACTGCTGTATTTATTATACATTCTCCTGCATGGTTTAACTGCTGTATTTATTATACATTCTCCTGCATGGGTTAACTGCTGTATTTATTATACATTCTCCTGCATGGTTTAACTGCTGTATTTATTATACATTCTCCTGCATGGGTTAACTGCTGTATTTATTATACATTCTCCTGCATGGTTTAACTGCTGTATTTATTATACATTCTCCTGCATGGTTTAGCTGCTGTATTTATTATACATTCTCCTGCATGAGTTAACTGCTGTATTTATTATACATTCTCCTGCATGGTTTAACTGCTGTATTTATTATACATTCTCCTGCATGGTTTAGCTGCTGTATTTATTATACATTCTCCTGCATGAGTTAGCTGCTGTATTTATTATACATTCTCCTGCATGAGTTAGCTGCTGTATTTATTATACATTCTCCTGCATGGTTTAGCTGCTGTAACATTCTCCTGCATGGTTTAGCTGCTGTATTTATTACATTGCTATGTCCTTTCAGATTTCCATGATACGAATACAACACTTTTCTTGTTTGTTGCTGATCACGTGACCCAAATGCATCCCTGAAAATACAATTTATTTCAGGTTGCTGAAAATCCGGACATCTTCTTGTTAGACACACCAGGTGAGTTATCTGCTCGTCCCAGTATTGTTTTATGAGTTATGTATTGGCCCAGTATTGTTTTATCAGATGCAAGTAGCGAGCTCACAATGTTTTGTGTCTCTAGGGGTGATGATGCCGAGCATACCCACTGCTGAAGTGGCTCTAAAACTTGCTGTAGCAGGTGAGGCAAACTTAATAAAACATGCAGGACAACAACAACTTGCAGGACAACAACAACGTGCAGGACAACAACAACTTGCAGGACACCCAACAACTTGCAGGACAACAACATGCAGGAACATGAAGGTCAACAACAATGTGATGGACGACAACATGTAGGAACATGAAAGACAACAACAACATGCAGGACAGCAACAATGTAAAGGACAACAACAACATACAGGACAACAATGTAAAGGACACCAACAATGTAAAGGACAACATCAAAATGCAGGACAGCAACAATGTGCAGGACAACAACAACATGCAGGACAACAACAATGTGCAGGACAGCAACAATGTAAAGGACAACAACAGCATGCAGGACAACAACAATGTAAAGGACAACAACAATGTGCAGGACAGCAACAATGTAAAGGACAACAACAATGTGCAGGACAGCAACAATGTAAAGGACAACAACAATGTGCAGGACAGCAACAATGTAAAGGACAACAACAATGTAAAGGACAGCAACAATGTAAAGGACAACAACAATGTGCAGGACAGCAACAATGTAAAGGACAACAACAATGTAAAGGACAACAACAATGTAAAGGACAACAACAACATGCAGGACAACAATGTGCAGGACAACAACAACAATGTGCAGGACAACAATGATAGTATTGACATGTGTGTACCTTGTCCACCTATTGATCACCTCCGTAGCTGAAGTTCCTTTTTCAACTGTTATGACACTTGAATGCAATTACAATAAGCTGCAGTTTGGTACAAGAATCAGCTCATAGAGGCAAACAACAAAAACTATGTCTACAATGAAACTTCAGCAAGGAAATCTATCCAGGAACACCTCTTTTCTCAAGAGCGAAGGGACTCTTCCAGGTAACCATAGCTGCCTGTGCATTTCCTCTACAGAAGAGCTTCTAAAACCTGTCAGGAAGAGACCATCTGTGATAGCTGTTGCTATAGTTGATCATTAATAATTTTTCCTTTTCATTTTCCCCCTCAAACCAGAAGTGAAGTTTTATGGGCAAACACCAGAGTAATAATAATAATCTGGTGTTTAATAATCTGGTGTTTAAACACATTTTTTAATGTTATTTAGTTGTTGTTTTTGGTGATGTCGGAGTTTGCGTCTGTAGATGCTTATGTGTAGATGCTTATGTGGTCACATGGTTCACTAGGTGTGTGTGTGCATGTGCATATAGGAATGCTTCAAGATCGCATCATTGGAGAAGAGTTAATAGCAGACTACCTTCTGTTCCAGTTGAACAGACGGTGCAAGTTTGAGTAAGGGATTCAAAGTACATATACCATGTTGTTAACACATACATGATAAAGGCAAAGTAGTAATGATATTTTTAAAATATATAATATTATTATTATTATTATTATTATTATTATTATTATTATTATTATTATTATTATTATTATTATTATTATTATTATTATTATTATTATTATTATTATTATTATTATTATTATTATTATTATTATTATTATTATTATTATTATTATTATTATTATTATTATTATTATTATTATTATTATTATTATTATTATTATTATTATTATTATTATTATTATTATTATTATTATTATTATTATTATTCCTGATGAAGGCTAGAGAATATAATATAGCCAAAACGTCGAGTGAGTATATTGAGAAGGTTTTTTTATTTTATTTATTATACTTTAATAAAATAATTGATTAATAGCACGAAAACAATAACTTAAAATATTTAAAACAACATAATAATAACAATAACTTGCAAAAACAGCAAACAAACACATATAATAAGTAAATATTATAAAAAGAATCACTAGAGGACAGACTAGAACCCAGTACAGTCGCAGTGTTCCCACGCTGGTTGACTAGGAGACCCAGCACAGCTGCAGTGTTCCCATGCTGGGTGGCAATATAACTTACGATGGCAACGTGCTTCATCGCACTCACATTTTAGACGGCCACCCAACTTCCGAAAAAACAAAGATGCTTCCAAGTACCCAACAAACCAGTAGTTTCTATCCCCCCCAAAATAGATAATAGAATCATGGCTAGCAATAGTCTGAACTGCTAGTTATAAATCATCATGCAATAAGTTATTTGCACATGTAGAGAGATCGGGTGGTGGTTGCTATCATAAAAAATTCATGTTGCCATCAGTAAGAGTTCTTCTGTGTTTGATAATGTACTAGTTTTACTTACCTGACTTGCTGGATTGGGAGGACTAAATTTACTTTTCAGGTCTTGTCCCAGCAGTGAGACGTCATAGCGACACCCTAGGTATCCCCCCCTTCCATCTTCTTTCATTGCCATGAGCCTGTAATAAAGAAATTTCCTATATTTTGTCATGCGTATGGCTCAGCCTACATACTCTTATACACACACAACTGTGGCAAGGGCACTAAGATGGCAGGAAGGTAATCCCACAAGTGCAGGGTGCATCTGTTCCATGCTTGTGGGGTTTCTTTTTGGTATTGTTTTTTCCCCTTCATCTTTTCCCCCTTTTTGTTTGTTTGTTTGTTTGTTTGTTTGTTTGTTTGTTTATCCTGTGACAGAGTTATCCCCAGAACGTTGTATTATATCAGTTCAAAGTTCATTTTTTCAAATGGATGATGCAATACAATTTCATTTCATAGGTGGAGTTGGTGAAAAATTTGTAGCAATTCTAGCTTTACGGTAGCTTTACTCTCGCCAGCCAGACATGCTGAAGCTTGGACTCCCAGATGAGATGTTACCAGCAGCTCAGACAAGCACAGGGAGACTGGCATTGATCAAAAATGGAAGTTTGACTTTCTGAGGTTGTTAGGCCAAGGTATGGCGTGTTTGTTCTGCTGAAAACATAATCGCAGGCCTAAGAAGGTTGCCATCGGTGAGCGATCTGGATTGACTTGCCGTGTACGACTCTAACTAGGCAGTGCTTAGTGAAGTGCCAAGAGTGAGTGCCACATCATGGCAGTTAAGATGGAGACTGACTTGGGCTAGGGAAGGTGGCAGTGCCTAAGGAGAGAATTATATCTTAGCCCTCACTTTTCACCTAGTGAGTCTTTTTGTTTATAAGCCAGTTCTGCCAGAACCTTCATTGTAAACTAATGTTAATACAACAGTTACTTCAACCACGAAATATTTAAAGATAATATTACATTCACTATTATTTGAGCATTCAGAGTTCAGTATAATGTTGTATGTAGAAGAGGCATGTCAATCATATTATCTCACTGTTCAGTGCTCATTTGCATGATGCTATACTGTCTTTTACATATATTATACAGTATATCAATATTATGTCTAATCCAGTGTATATATCTCTTACAGAAATCCTACGGAGAGTGCTGAGTGTATTTGCCTTTGTAATTTGCGATTAGGATTTGAGAAAAGGAGTCGACTGCACAAAAATAAGTTGTTGGTGGTGGATCAAAGAACATGAAATTATGAACATGATTCAGCTCTTAAATTTATCCCGAACAAAAGATAAGGAAATCTTTAAAAGCCAGAGGCTGAGCATCAGTAAATAACGGTTGGAGGCTATTTTTTTGAACACTTCATTTCTCCATTCAATTGACCCTTTTATCAGATATTTACACACTTATTAAAAATAGCTTGAATTATTGCTGGTAAATGATCCTGGTAAATGATCTTGCTGTTTTTATTTCACTTGTTGTAGATATGCCAAGTATTGTGACTTGGCAGAGCCTTGTGACGACATTGAGACAGTTCTGGAGCATATTGCTAAACGAATAGGTGGCATGCAGAAAGGTACTATGTATATATATACCAAAGGTTGATCATGAAGAACTTTATCTGGTTCTCACACAGGGTGAGAGAAGGAGGGATATCTTCCCCCCCCCCTCTCCCTCCCCCACCCCTAGACATGAAATGATTTGATCACATTAGTGATGGGCAAAAGAGAAAGAAAACAAGGGCATGTGTATGCATGTTGGCCACAACAGTTGATGATCATTTAATTATAATGTTTAAATTATAATGTTGGTGGATATGATTTTACATGGTAAAGGCCCATTGTGGTGCTTCTTTCCTCTCTTTTTGACCAATTCAGTTTTGTTGTTTTAAAGAATTGAAGTGGCATTTGGAAAGCAAGCAACTCAACAGCAAAGTTGAACCATCTTGTTGTACAACAGTACACAAGACTGCCAAGGATCAACTCCTTCAAGGACATGGTAACATTTGCACAGGAGAACTCCAAGACATAGCAGATGTTACTCAGACCATGTTTATTGCCAAGGTGTGCCAAGGTGCAATGCATTTTCAAGTTCACGTTGCAAGTGTGAACAGGCATGACATCTAGTAGTACATAACGACCATTACCGATTTGTGTTTACTTATTTAACGACCATTACCAATTCAGGTTCGGTTTATGATGGACTAGCCCTGTCTTTACTCACGACCCTTTTTTTGTGCAATTCTGAAACAAATTAGTCGCTCCAATGCAATTTGAGACTTCCAATACCAAATGTTATGGACACAATCAAAATTATGTCAGAGAAATTATGTCGGAGAAAGAACATAAAATATATATCTATATATCTATATATATATAGATAGTCATATATATCTATATCTATCTACATGTATATATATATATATATATATTATATGTATATATATTTATATATATATAATATATATGTATATATATGTATATATCTATATGTATATATACATATATATATATATTATAATATATGTATAAAAAATATATATGTATATATATATCTATATCTATACATATATATATCTATAATATATATATACATATATATCTACATGTATATCTATATATATAATATGTATTATATATATAATTATGTATATGTATATATCTATATATATACATATATATATAATATATGTATATATATACATATAAATATATAATATATGTATAATATATGTATATATATACATATAAATATATAATATATGTATAATATATAGGGTTGACTTGTGAAAAAAGAAAGCAAATTTAATACAGATTAAAAAAATAGCAGAGGTAAAGGGTCATCACAATGTGCTGTACATTGTGAATTCTTGTTTCCTTTCGTAAAATATATAGGTATGTTTAAGGTATGTTTAAAAAAACAAAAAACAAAAAACAACAACAACATCAACAACAACAACATCCTGTGAAGGCAGTTACACAGCTCAGTGCTCATGATTGAGTCATGAAGGAAGATCCTCTGTCTGACTGCACATAGGCTGGCATGCTGAACATGGAGAAGAGTTCACAAAAGCATTTGCTTACTACTGTAGCCTCCATGTCAGCACATGAAAAGAAACCTTGACTCATCTGGCACTGTCAAAGAGTTATTGGTTACGAGTGGACCCTTGAAATTGACATTTAATTGCTCAAAGCTTTAATTAAATGTGGTGGATCAGGTCTATGAAACCGTGGTTTGCATTCAGCACAAATGCTCCAATGCTACATGATGTGGTTGCTTTTTTCACATCCTCCATCAAATATGGCAGGTGTCGGGATTTTACGAAGTGGTAATTCGTGTTATGCCTGGGGGACATGGAGCTTGGTGCAGCTCAGTAACACTTCTATTATTCATAGCATTACAGAATCCCCGTGATAAAGTGTCTGGAGGAATAAGCTATACCATGACAGTTCCATCCTCCATTGCATGATCTTAACATTTTTTATTTTTCATCTCTGCTTCATGTCAAACATAGATGCTACCGATCTCTGATCTATCTTGAGTGAGAATTGTTTACCCATTAGATAATGCTTCAAATGATTCTTGCTTGTGCTTTCTATTCTACTGATGCATGGCAAGTCTCTGGCCCTCGGAGCATGCGAGAAAAGAAAGCGACAGGTTGCCCTGCTTGGTTGAGAGTTGCCGACAGGTTGCCCTGCTTGGTTGAGAGTTGCCGCTATTGAAAAATCTGAGGCATCCGTTTCAATGTCAAATTTGACTGCTCATCAACGCTGCATACCACCAATTCTTTCTTTGAAACCTTGAAAGCGTCTCTTGCTTCTTGAGTATACGGAAACGTCTTTGTTGCCACTAGAGGCTGGATGTTATCCGAGTAACCAGGTATCCAATTGGGATAGTATGAGAAGAATTAATATGCACTTGTGAGCCTTCATATTAGAAGGGACTGATAATTCTTGAAGTGGACGCAGCCGCTCTGGATCCAGTCGAATCTCACCGTTCTTAACAAAGCATCCGAGTATGTGAAGCTAGAACTCACACTGCTCAGGACTGTATGTTATGTTGCACCATTTTATAGCTTCAAGGGAACCTTTCAGATTATCATCGCGCTCCTCTTGCGTCATCCACATAGTGACATTATACAGGTAAGCAAATGGACTTTCAACTTTTCATCAGAAATGAGCTCATCCATCCTTCTCTGAAAACAAGCCACACTATTATTGACCTCAAACTGTACTCTTATAAACTGGTAGAGTCCTCCGGCAGCCTAAAGGCTATATAAGGCTTGTCTTCTGGTTAGATGGGTACCGGTACCGTGCAGATCGATGTTACTGTAGACACTGTATTGGGCAATCTTATTCAGTCCCTCATCTATTCGACGTAAGAGATACGCATCGAGAAGGGTGAATCTGTTGATTGTTTGAGAATAGTCAACAGCTAATTTTACTTTGGACAAGGGTTTCCTTGATGACCCACCACCCGAGTTCTCCGTAGTGAAGTATATACTCTTTTCAATGACCCCTTCTTTCAAAATTTCATAGTTTCTTTCTCAATAAACTTCTTAACAACACAGCTATATCAGTGTGATTTACTTGCTACTGGATGGCTATCAGCTGTGAGATTTGTAAAGCGGTCAAGAGGTTTCACATTTAGTGTGCTAGACCTCACCCTTGATTTAAGGGTGCTTCCATTCCACATAGTTCAGGGTGGTGCTCTGATGCTGAGATTGAAAGTCCAGGCCTAAGCTGAGGTCAGCACACATGCCCCATTAGAGCCAGATCAATCTCACAATATCCGCGTATCTTGGCAGAGTGAGATGCTGAAGCCAGAGAAACAGTTGCAGAAGAGGGATATACACTTATATACCATGGATCTCCACCAGTTGGGAGTGATGAAACAGAGCTTCCACTATCCATATATGCACGAGCAACGAGTCCATTGATTCTGAACAAGGATGTAGACTTCTCCAGGGACTGGGCCCTGGCAGCTGACACTGAGGAGGCTATTGTAGGAAAGCCCATGGCTGCCGACGTTCCACTGTGTAGGCCGGGTGATGGGATTAGCTCTGCACAATTTTGTGAAATGTCCTCGCCATTGACACGTCTGGCATGTAGCTTCTCTAGCTGGACACTTAGCCCTTGGGTACTTAGGCATCCACAGAAGTAACATTTTCTTACTTTAGAATAAGAATGTCCAGTTGCCCAGAAGATCCTATATAAGGAGGATTGTCTAAGGGGGTATTAGAGGATATGGCCGCTCCTATGGGAGGGACAGTGAAGCCATGTGAGTCAGAGCTCTTCTGGGCCGACTCTAGGAATCTAGCTTAAACAAACATCATTGTAGGATCCAAGGTTTTATTTTCTAGAGGACGCTGACGGATGTGACTGGACTGGAGTCCCATAATGAAAACATCTCGTATAGCAATGTTAGGATTTGCACAGCTTGATAATTACAGTCCTTACCTAAAGTCTTCAGAACTTGGAGGTATTCATCAAATTTTCTGCCATCTGCCGAATAGTTCTTTGAGGATCACGATAGCTTCAATATACCCTTCGGTGATACATTGTTCATGCGGATGCTAAGTATGTCCAGACCTTCCCAAGGGAGGACGGTGAGAAAGTTCTCATGAATATGAAGCCATTTTTGAAGCCGTATTAGCATTTGGATCGGTGTTGAGGCGATCCGGTCTCAGGAGTCTTTCATTGCCTGCTGAACTTGGCTGTATAAACTGATGTATAAGGGGGAAGAACCTTCATAGAAATAGGCTCTATACATCCTAGAACTCAATTATCACACAACACACAGGTACCTAACTAACCTACAGCATATACTGAGAGTAGCTGCACACGAAACAATAGGCAGTCTAGGTGAGCATTTATATAAGTTGTCGTGACCACCTAGGGTGCTACAGGTGTATGAAGTCTTTCACATAACCGATTTTATACCAGTATTATATGGGGGGGGGGGGAGGGTTGGGGGTTAGTGATGACAGTTTACTTCCTTAGAGAAGGTTGGATTCAAGGCAGCTGGAATGTTTTTGAAATGAAATCTATAAAACTGTTCTTTAGATGCTTAGAAGCTGCTGAAGTGAGTTTTAATTTGAGATATGTTTTTTGTGCGTGCGTGTGAGTGTATTTTTGGTATCTTCCATTTCGAGGTAGGGTCAAACCAATATAGCGAGTCTTAGTGCACACCCAGATAGGAATGACAGTTTGAAGCCGTAGCATTGGATCGGTGTTGAGGCAGTCTCAGTGAGTCTTCCCATTATCTGCTGAACTTGGCTGTATAAAGTTTTTTCCCCGCACTTTTTATGGTTTTTTGCTCTGCTGTTTTACTGTCTTGGCTAAGGATTCAATGCATGCAGAGACCCTTTTCATAACGAGTGGTACAGTTTAGGCCGCTATGAAGATGCCAATGTGAGTTTTATCTGACATAAAGTACGTAGTTTAATTTAGAAGGACTTTGCCGTCTGCTGTGTTGAACTGTGCTAGTGCACTCACTGACTACAGTAAACCAAGAAAACAATGAAAATAATTTTGGACAAACTAAATCTCCTCTCCTCCCTTCCTTTATACCAGAAAGTCATGTGTGAAACCTTGGTTATTCATACCTCATTAGTGGTTGTGTCAGAATGCAGAAGATATGTACGCATGGCATTAGCACATTGTGTTTAATTTATTAAGAATTTTTTTGCCCATGGTAACAGGAGGTATATACGACTACACTCGTGCAGCAGAACATTTCTTGAAGAGGTACAGAGGAGGCCTGCTTGGTCGTCTAACTCTGGATGACTCCACTTAATAAACTCTCATCGTCATAATGCTTTGACCATTTATTTGTCCATTTACCCAAGTCTATACATTATACACAGGCAGGCTTTGTCTAGCATAAACATATGCATTGCATGATTTTCATGATGTCTGGGGAAGCCACTATTGAAAGGAGTATTTATATATGACGGCAAAGAAGTCGGGCTAATGTTAAATCGACCATCTGTCGAAAGTCGGTGAAACCTTCCATGAACTGGTTATATGTGGGCGAGTGCTTGAATGTACATTGTGTATATATATATATAGACTTGGCCAAAGTACTTAAGATAACAGTCTCTATAGTTTAAGTGTAAAGCGGACTATAGCTAAAGACTCGTAGGTCGAAACGACCCCCCATTACATCCATTTTCATCTTTTAGCCCCCTTTTTTTTTGAAAAATGAGCTCAGTAGCAAAAGCTATTTAGAGCCTTACATACATGATAACAATATAGGTAGGAAAATGATTCAAGTTAGGCGAAGAATTGTTTAATAAATAGTTGTAGTTTGAAGGAAGAGAGTGAGGACGGGGATCTAATGGAGGTTGGGAGTGAGTTCCAAAGAGCTGTGGCGGAGGGAACAAAGGAAGACTGCATGGATACAGTGCGGGGGGAGAATGGGATTATGATGTTCGATGGGTTGTATAATTATTATTGGCGAGAAGACGGGAACAGAGTAGGAGCTACATGTAGCTAATTGGATTGAGTCTGGAGGAAAATGGATGTAATTGTTTATTATTTTGTAAATTAGAAGGAGCTTGGCCCGAGGACATCTATTTGAGAGTGTAGGAAGTTTAAAGGTGGAGAGGTTGGTTGCATAGTCAGAAGTCCATTGGCGAGTACAGATTCTGAGTGCAAAGTGCTGAATGTGTTCTAAGGATTTTGAATTACAAGAAGAGGGAGGAGGTGACCACACAGAGGAACAGTAACTTAGATCAGGGAGAACTAATGTTGTGTAAAGTTTAATTAGCATATGAGAGGACAAGTGATGGTAAAAGTTGCGATAAATTAATCTTATTATTTTCCAGGAGAGGTTCCAGGTGAAAGTTACTCCAAAGTATGTAAATGAAGTGACAAGGTCAAGGGGAGTTCTATTGAGGACTAATACAGTGGAGTATGAGGATGCTAGGGGTTTACGAGAGATTATCATGTACTTGCTCTTATTAGGGTTAATTATTAGGAGATGGGAAGATAGCCATGATGATATAATGTCCACTGTCCTCTCTACTGGTGTATATACTATATACCCACTGACTGGAAGCATTCCTTTCCTTAAAGATAAGAGAAAGCGGAATTGATATGGATGCAGCTGTGGATCTAAGCACTGGTAGAGATAGAATCAAGGCCAGTTGATTTCTCAGAGGGAATGCAAGTTAAACGACATGATCTCGTCCGGTGAGCAGAGGAGCTCGGGTGGGCAAGGGAAGGGCGGAGGAGATGGCATGTGATTACAGAGAGGTGGACAAGACTTATTAAAACAGCTTGAGAAGAAGTGATTTAGAACCTCGGCTTTAGACAGAGGAGAAGCACAAGTTTGATCTTGGTAAGTAAGGGATGGAATGTAAGATGTTTTTTTAACCTAATTTCTTTATTGCTCTCTAAAAAGAACTAGAGTTGGGAGAAGATGATATTCTTTGGTAGAAGAAGTGTTTTTCCGAACGGAGGAGTGAAAGAGTCTGGTTACGGCAACGGCGATAGGCTGCCCAGGCATCAGCAGATCTGAGTGATTTGGTAGAGGAGTATAACTAATTTTGATTTGTTTGAGAATGGAGTAGGAGATCCAAGGAGGGGTACAGCGGGTTGTAGGGTAAACTAGCTTAGAGGGAATAATTTTGTGCATGATGCGAGTATATAAGAGTTCTTAACTCTTTAAATGGCTATATATATACGTCCCCACGCACATTGAATATTCATAACAAATATTGATCGTTGAGTTATAATTATAACAAACTACATCTAAATCCTTCTTCTACGCATGTGCAAAGAATTGGATAGTTTGAATTCAGGTAACCGAGCTAGCCAAGCCTATTAATTCAGACTACTCAGAGTGTGATCCGTACCCGATGTCGGCTCACTAAGTTGAGATGATTCTCTCTGAGTTTATGGCTGATGAGGAGGATACCAGCGAGGAAGAAAAGTCTGACAGTAAGTGTAGTTCTAGGCTAGGGCACAGGTTAGGCCTAAAAAAAGTTAGTAGAGTGTTGACTATCCCAGGTTGGCAGTCAGTATATACAGCTACGTGCTTTACTCTCGTGTCCAGAGTACAGGATCAAGGAAGAGGGATTGTAGCTACCTCGTAGGGAGCTAACAAACAAAATCCAACAAGGAATAATTGACAGAACCACTCGAGACAAAACTTGTTGTTATTATATATTGCGATCCAACATATCCTCTATGACCCTTGACCTCCTATGTTGAACGCTACATGGCCCCCCCTAGCAATGTAAAATACAACAATAATCAGTTTGTGTATTATAACATTACCAAGTTCGCAGGTTCAGTCTGTCCGGAGGGAGAATCTCACGTCCACTTCGTGTATGGAGAGATGGAGCCGTATCCGGAGGTGCTGGCCGAGTTTCCACTGTAGTTGTTGGTGGAGGAGCTGTGGCACTTTGTGGTTCCATAGGGGACGGGTAGGCAGTTTTGAGGCGATCAACTGTAACTCTCTCTACTTTGCCATCTCGATTAATGAGAAAGTGTTTCTCATTCCGTTCCAGAACTGGGTAGGGCCCAGCATAAGGGCGTTGGAGGGGGTTACGATGGGCACCATGGCGCATGTAGACGAAGCCCGTGTGCCCAAGGTCTATAGGGATGTGAGTTGGTCGGGTGCCATGGTATTGTGGAGGAGGAGGTAGGGCAGTGTGCATGGAAGTCTGAAGCTCGCGGAGGAAACCAGATTGCAGGTCGGACGCCCTTGGGGCGCTGAAAAATTCCCCAGGCAGGTGGAGAGCGGTGCCGTACACAAGGTCAGCTGGGGAGCACTCAGCATCCTCACGCCAGGCGGTTCGTATGCCCAGCAACACCATTGGCAATTCATCCATCCACTTGGGTCCTGTGAGGCGAGCCTTGAGGGAAGCTTTTAATTGCCTGTGCATTCGTTCGACTAGACCATTCGCCTGGGGGTGGTAAGCTGTGGTATTGTTGGCCGAAATTCCAAGCAGTCTGTTGAGTTCCGACCACAATTCCGAGGTGAACTGTGGGCCTCTGTCTGAGGTGAGGTCCCCAGGAACCCCAAAGCGAGCTATCCAGTTTCGCAGGAAGCCTTTGATGCACGTCTCCGCAGTGCATCCTGCCATGGGAATTGCTTCTGTCCACCGAGTGTAACGGTCGATAACGGTAAAGAGGTATGTCATACACTCAGATTCGGGCAGTGGGCCAACAATGTCTACATGGAGAGATCCAAAGCGCCGTTCTGGCGGTGGACGAGGCTGCAGAGGGGCATGGACATGTCGTTGCACTTTGGAAGCCTGACAGGGGTGGCATGTTCGGCACCAGCTGCGGACATCGGTCTTCATCTTGTGTCAGACAAACCGACGTGAGATAGCTCTGAGTGTGGGGCGGCTGCCAGCGTGTGAGAGTCCATGGATGGTGTCAAAGATGCGCCGTCTCCACTCGCGTGGCACAAGTGGCCGTGTATGACCAGTGGAGATATCACACAGCACAGTGAAGTCCTGGAAGGGTACGTCCTCTAGCCGGAGGCTGGTGATTGCTGTGCGATAGGCATGGATCTCATCCGAGGTGGTTTGGTCAGCGGCCAGTTGTCGGTAGTTAATGTCTGGTGAGGTCGGTAGTTAATGTCTGGTGAGAACATTGCAGCGATGGTAGGGGCTCTGGACAGGGCATCGGCTACCACGTTGTTTCGACCTGACACATGTTGCACGTCGTTTGTGAACTCTGCCACGAACGAGAGATGCCTTGTTTGGCGAGGGGAGCGGTCTACAGCATTTGACATTGCCCCAACAAGGGGCTTGTGATCTGTGAAGGCTGTGAATGATCGGCCTTCGACATAGTGGCGAAACTGCTTGATGCCCAGATACAGTGCGAGGAGTTCTCTGTCGAAAGTGGCGTACTTTTGTTCAGCTGTGGTAAGTTTCTTGCTGAAGAAAGCAAGCGGGTGCCAGGAACCCTCGCGGAACTGGTCCAGGGAACCACCAACAGCAAAATCTGAAGCGTCTACAGTAATGGCGAGTTTGCCGCCATTGATGGGGTGCTCAAGGAGGGCCGCAGAGGCAAGGGCGGACTTGGCCATGTCAAAGGCAATCTGACAGTTGTCTGACCAGGTAATTGCTTGACCCCTTCTTTTGCAGGCTTCATGCAGAGGATGAAGGTGGCCGGCAAGTCCAGGCAAGAATCGGTGGTAGAAGTTAACCATTCCGAGGAACATCTGGAGACTTTTCTTGGTATTCGGGGCTGGGAACTCGCGGACTGCTGAGACTCGTTCCGGTAGTGGTTTGATACCGGTTGTGGTAACATGGTGGCCAAGGAAGTCTATCTGGGCGACACCGAAGACACACTTTTGTCTTTGGACAACCATCCCACTATCCGACAAGGCTTTGAAGACTTTGCGAAGGTCGTTTGCATGTTCCGTTCGGGTGCTGCTGCTCACGAGGATGTCGTCCAGGTAGATGAAGACGCAGGGGATGCCTCGGAGTATGGTGTCCATGAGTCGTTGGAATGTTTGAGCGGCGTTCTTGAGTCCGAATGGCATACGGAGAAATTCCCACAGGCCGAAGGGAGTAATGATGGCTGTTTTGCAAATGTCTGACTCTGCCATCGGAATTTGGTGGTACCCTCGAGCCAAGTCAATTTTGGAGAAAATAGTCTTGTCGTGTAGATTTCCGTTAAAGTCGCCAATGTGAGGTATGGGATAGCGGTCATCTGTGGTGGCCGCGTTGAGGTGCCTGAAATCGCCACATGGTCGCCAGCCACCGCCTGGTTTGGGTGTGATATGTAGAGGAGATGACCAGGGAGAGTTCGATCTCCGGATAATGCCCAAGTCTTCCATCTTCTTGAACTCAGTCTTGGCTACGGCTAGTTTCTCATCATGGAGGCGGCGTACCCGAGCGAAAACAGGGGGTCCCTTGGTGGTCAGATGGTGCTCTACGCCGTGCAAGTTTTCGTCAGAGGAACGAAAGCGTGGAACTAGTAGTTCGGGAAACTCATTGAGAATGGAGGCCATGTCACTGTCATCTGTCCTGACTCGGTGGATGCCGCGCACGTCTGATGCCAACGAGGCTGTGGTTGGGATGACGGAATAAGAGTAGAGATCGATAAGGCGACGTCCTCGGAGGTCGACTGCGAGGTTGTTAGAGACGAGAAAGTCTGCGCCCAGAATAGGTTGGCGTACATCTGCAATGTGGAATGATTGCACGAAGGAGCGGGATCCCAGATTGACTGTAATACTTCTTTGGCCCCAGGTTGAGATTTTAGAGTCGTTTGCTGCGGCGAGCGGTTGGGTTGTTTCACGATGTTGTCGATCAGTGGGGGAAGCAGGAAACACCGACTCATCTGCACCTGTGTCGATGAGGAAGTGTCTGCCAGTTTTACGGTCCCAGACAGACATTGTGTTGCTTCCGTCTTGATGATGATGGCCGACCGCTACGACGGCTAGCGGCCGGCGGTGGCATTTCCCGACCTCGGGATAAGGTGGGCCATGTCACATAGTGCCGCAGATGAGGTTTCACCACATTTGCGTGCTTTCTCCCCAAACTTGGCGTGGTAATAACAGCGTGTGCCTGTCCTACCTATAGGCGGATGTGTGCGTCTGTCCCTGTTACCTGGCGAGACCACCGCGATACCATAGGCCGGGGATTGGGCTGCAAGGACGTCATCAGCGGCTTTGGCGAGGTCAGTTATGTTGGTTGGGGGGTCTCGGGCAAGTACGACCCGAACAGACTCTGGTAGCTGCCGCAGGAAGAGGGCGCGGTAGACTGTGGACTTCTGGTCGTCAGCTGTAGTCAGTGAGTTCATGTACCGGAGGAGGCCCGATGGTTTGCGGTCACCCAGACCTGAGATGGCAAGGAGAGAAGTATCTTTGTCAGCTTGAGTGAGGCCAAAGGTGCTGATGAGTAGCATCTTTAATGCGTCAAACTTGCCTCTGACAGGTGGATTTAGGAGGAAGGCCGAGATTTCTTCGGCTGTTGTCTTGTCCAGCCCTTGCACCACATGGTGGTATTTGGTATCATCAGCTATGATGTTCTTGGTGACAAACTGTGACTCTAGGAGGGAGAACCACACTTCAGGGCGGGTGGGCCAAAAGGTTGGTATCTTGACTGTTACTGCTTGGACTACTCCAGCGATATCACCCACGGCACCCACTGCAGGGGTTGCCGCTGTTTGGAGAGCAATAACCCGTTGAGCGATGGCAGTGATGTCGGCAGGGTCCATGCTGGGTAGAGGTTTGTTTCAGTACGCCGGGGCGTTATTTGGAGTTAACTTTCACAACACTGTACTAACTGCAGTTGAGAAGAACTGGAGGCCAGTGTTGGGAGAGAGTGTGCTGAACGTCGGGGTCACCAGTGTAGCTACCTCGTAGGGAGCTAACAAACAAAATCCAACAAGGAATAATTGACAGAACCACTCGAGACAAAACTTGTTGTTATTATATATTGCGATCCAACATATCCTCTATGACCCTTGACCTCCTATGTTGAACGCTACAGGATTACCTTGCTTTCAGGTTGGAGTTAGCCAGAGAGTTAGTTGGAACTTTTTGCTCCAGGCAGCATGCTGGTCATCCATGCTCTGCTGAGTATGATTGGCTGGACAGACTGAACACTTCTCTGGGACACTGACCACAGCATGCAGTTAAGAGGTGTGTGGTGTGCTCAGCAATTGGTAGGAAGCATGGAATTATCAATCGGCATGACACAAAAATGCATTGTAGGCATTGCAAAGTATTTCTCTGTGTTACAGAGGAAAGAAATTGTTTTTATTCTTATCATACATACACTGGTGGATTACACTTCCTAGGTCTTTGAAACTGAACTATCTCTTAGAATGTGTTGGTTGTTTGTTGTTTGTCTGTCTTGTACTATAAAAATATATTATCTTGCTGGAACATCATCAATGTCAGTCAAATATGCACATGGCTGTCTCCCCAAACTGTAGCTCAGATAAAAGGGGTAAAACAACATAATAATAATCATGGTTCATAGTCGTAACATTTGGTTTTCACATTATTACAATGGTCAGTTACAATAACATCGTAGTTAGTTTCTATGACAACTAATCATTACAACGATGTGCGTCTAACCCAGTACAAGAACGTTGCTATGGAGTTCAGTGATCCTGTGAATTAATATAATATTTTTTGTTCATGTGGGTCAATTTTTTAATAATTCTCTCCTAAATCCAGCCATGAAAGAGTTAAATATGAGCCAAGAGGCTTCGGTGTCTACGGGGGGCGGGGGGGAGGATGGTATCGCAGGGAATGATATTAATTAGGTTGTTAGCTTGAGAGAAGTCTGCTCTGTCATATAACCAGAGAGAGGGAGGGAGAAGAGGAAGAAGTTGTGGTCGGAGTTTGATACAGGAGGAGAGACTTCACAGCAGATGGGAGTAAGGGGGTGGAGGGTACATATACAAGATCAATGATAGAGGGGACACCAGTATGGGAGTAGTGAGTTGGATAGTGGATAATTTAGGTCAGATATTGTGTGGATCTTATCAAAAAGCGGTGAAGGCGACAAAAAATTAACATTAAAGTCCCCAAGCAGAATAAGTTCCTTTGTGGAAAGGTGGGGATGGAGGGAATAGCAGCAAGTGAGGCAAGTAAATAATCTAGATGGTCGGGTGATGAAGAAGCGATAAAATGGATGAATTTTGAAAGTAAACTCATTTTGTCATGCATACCTTTACGTGCATACTTTTACCTGTTATTTAACTTCTGATATTCTTGTCTATTTATTTGAGTTTTTTGTCATTCTGGTGTGCTTTATATGCATTATATATATGTTCCATCCAATCTATGAATCTGCCCAATCTATAGATTGTGCTGCACAATCTATGAATGCCCATCTATTGCCTGCCAATCAATACACTTCAAACATGCTAGCATATTAACACCCTTTGTAACAGAGAGGAGAAAGTGATGATTGAACTGAGTGTAATGATGTAGAAAAAAGTGATAGCTACATGTAGTGAGAAAAACTTCCACATGGACTGGCAGATAAAGTACTAAGTGACATGGCAAGTGTAGCTAGAGCCAAAAAAGTTATTTGAAGAATATTGCTCTGTCAAAAAAGATATAATGGATAGTTTGTAATACCCACGAACACTCGCACAACTGCTACAGTCCCCAAATGTAGAAATACTTGCCTCACAAACAGCTCTTCTCTCTTCTTCTCTTTTTGTGGGAGTAGCGCAGGCTTTGTAAATTCCCGTCGACTATCCCATATTGTGTGGGTGGGTTTGGATATTTGGCTTGCATACTCGCTCAGTATAACTAGTCGATAATAAGTACTGGTCAATATGTTCCACAATCTATGCAAAGGGTGTTAATATGCTACCATGTTTTGAAGTGTATTGATTGGCGGCAATAGATTGGCATTTATAGATAGTGCAGCACAATCTATGAATTCATAGATTGTGCTGCACAATCTATAGATTGGGCAGATTCATAGATTGGTTGGAACATATATATATAATATATATTATATATATTTTTTGATAGCACGTGGGGTTCGAAATTGAGGGCGTTGATTTTCAACGCCCTCAATTTTCCACCTGCACGCTTGACCAGGTAATAGATTGCGGTGTCTTCTGGTAGATGTCACCATTTTTTTTACCGTGTCCTCTATGTTGGCGTGTCCTCAATGTTTGCCATAATTCTCGACGTACTTTAGGAGGGACAGTTGCATTTTTGGGGTGACATGTATTTTACCCCTTGTCTATAGATTCCGTAAACTTCATGGTATAGACTTGATATATAGCTCAAAAGATAGGTCTCTTTTTGTGCTCTCTGTTGATACTAAAATATTTTTTCATTAGTACCACTATAGCCAAGTTACGGGAGCTACAAGTGGAGAGAACCTAAAAAACCTGAATGCCTGAATTGGCTGAAATATGAGCAGATTGCCAAGTGCTAGAGAGTTGAAATTAGCACAAGTAGCTAGAGGAAGCTCAATGAGTGTTTCCCATTACGTGGCGAGTGCGCAGGTGGAAAATGAATTTCGTTAAAACTCGTGTTCCACCCATGCGCTTGACAACGTACTTGCGTTTTAGCGCCTAATGAAAACACTAATTGATTTATTAATAAATTAAAAAAATTAAACCACGAACAATATATCACGATGAGATAACCAAAGGATGAGATAACCAAAGTAATCAAACACCAAAAAATTAGACTAGTCAGTGAATTGCAGACCCGTACGGGGTTCGAGGGATAATTCAACTTGCAGAAAAGCTGGTAAGGTACATTACGTCACGTGTGCTTGTTTTTCTGAGCTGAGTTGGCCAGGCTGATAAGGCGAGCAAGAGATATTTCAAAGTTACTGTTTGGCAACCCTAGAAGGCTTCTGAAATATTTCAAAAGGGCGGTAGAAGTCGAAGAAGAGCGGAGTCAACCAGGACAGAACCCCGTTGGGCAGCAAGACACTGCGTATTCACATTTCTATGGATGTTATAAATTTATGCACCGCTTTCGAAGGAATAGGACTTGGATTGCACATTGATACATTCATTGCTAATTTTAGTAATGCTGTGTGGGATTATGAGTCAAGAAGCAAAGCCACTTCTCTTCTGCATTCTCACAGAATTTGAGTTCATTGTTTTCCTGATTATTTATCAGTTTCTTTCACATGTGGCTGGCAGTACAGTGAAGTTAAAGAGTACAACACTCGATGTAGTTCAGGCATTTTAGCAGATTGAATAAGGACTAATATCAATAATGAATTTGATAAAATATATATATATACATGCTGAAAGAATGGTGTAATCTGTGAATGTACAGCCATGTATTGTAAGCACAGGAGTTGCGAAAGGCAGAGAAACAGGCCTAATGTAGTGACAAATACTGAGGAGTGGCTTAAAATAAATGTGGCTCTCCCCTTTGTTGACCATAAATGTGTGACTTGGAGACACCATTATCCAAAACTTCATCCTCTTTGCTATGTCTTGTCCCTTCTATTATGTGTACGAAGAATGATGTAAATTTTTCTGATAGTGTGGATGTTTATTTTAGTGATTTGCCATCACCTGAGCTTTTTGACCAAGGACTTGGCCGTTGGAAACAAAGTTTTGTCTGCATGTCTGCTTCAGAAAGGCCCAGTACTTGTGCTATATATATACTGCCCTGAAAGAGTGTGATCAACTTTTGCAATGTATACACCTTATTGAAGATTGCTTGCAATATCCCCTTCAAATTTACCCGTCACTTCCTGTGAATGTGAACGAAATGCTAGTACTCTACGCAGATTACGTAATTTTATGAGATGTATATAGTATGACCGAAGATCGATTGACATCTCTGGCATTGATGATGCATATACATGTATATACATTACCAGCATCACATTGATCTAGATCAGGTTGTGGATCTTTTTTCCAGGCTGCACCCAAGGCGGTTGCACTTGAGCAGTGTATTTCTGGATTGATCACAGATTACCCACACATAGCTATTCCATAATATATATATATATATATACTCTATATTGAGCCATTTTACCTAAAGCTCCTGTACCTGAGCTTCTGCCTTTCATTGTCCTTCCAATGTTTTGCAATTGATGCACATCATATGAACAGACTACATTATAATTGTTTACATGCATTTATATTGAACAAGGTCAATTTATTTGTATATTAATATATAGAAGGATATAATAGAAGAAGAGGAAAAAATAATATATAATTATATATTATAGCCATCATTAATTTTGCTTTGTTTGTTTTATTATTATTATTATTACTTAATTTTTGATTTAGTTTTAATTAACTTAATTCCAATTTAATGTTTGTGGAAGACTACATCAACACTTGATGAACTAGTTTGTTGTATATATCCATAGTAATATAATAAATTAACTAAATAATATATATTTTTTGGACATATCTTATATAATATATATAAGTAGGACCTCAGAGTTATGGACACCCTTGGGAAACTGGGTGTTCCATAACCGAAACGTATGTTCTATAGTATCAATAGAGTTGGGGTCAGAAAACTTAATGTAGCATACAAAATCCTGATACGAGGCAGCTATATATAGGCTATACTGTAAATTTGCAAGGTAATCAGGCAAAACACCAGTGCCCCCCTTTTCGGAAGTCTTGGTATGGGCCTGAATTGTGCCTCAGAAATCACCAGCGACAGTTGCCTGGTCATCCACCTGCTGAGCGAGCCTCGATGTACTGGATGGAAGAGCAAAGGAGGGCAAATGAGTGTCAGCCAGGACATGTGTATAATTGATCCCTATTCTGGGCGATCATAGAGGAAGCCTCTTGTAACAAACTGTGGCAGCAGCATAAGGCTAAAGGAGTGAAAGTACCATGCTCTAGAGTGAGGCTTTCTCTAGCCACTGGTGCTAATTTCAAATCTCTAACACACTTTGTTATCTGGAGATATTTATGTGGGCATTCAGGTTTTGAAGTTCCCTCCACTTTAGTAACTTGGCTATAATTATATACATGAAAAATATTTTAGTATCAAAATAGAGTACACAGAGAGGCCTATCTTTTGAGCTATATATCAAGTCCATACCATGAAGTTTACAGAATCTACGGAGCTATAAAGTTGTAACCACAAGTACAATGACTATATACTAGAAAACAACAGCATGGAATTAACTATGATAATTCCCCCCTCCCCCCCATATAGCTACCTACCAAACTAGGGTGAAAGAATACTTCATCTGGCTGCATGACTCCCAAGATTATTCACCAATAATAATTGGTAATCATATTGCACTTTATTAACTCATTATATATGTTACGCGCAAACCTGGAATTTGCTCAATCCTAGGATCGCGAAAGCCAATACCTGATCACCAATCAGATCGAAACAAGTTTGCTCCCACGTGGGAAGAGGTTGTAAGGAGAAATGGAAGGAGAGAATGCCTATGATGATTATCTTCAGCAAACCTTTCTTTCTGGAAGGAACCTTGGAAGCAAAACCATATCAAGAACAAAGGGACAAGCTGTTGTCAAATTTCTGAAAGGGGAGATGGCGAACAGTGATCCTAAATTCAATATTTTGGGCGAAACAAAAACGTTTTAAACTTTTGGAGTACCCTGCTCTTGGGCTTAAGGATGTGCTTTGTATACCAGCAAAGAAAAAGGTATGATTAAACCCAAATAGCCAGTGATATATTTTGTGAGACATATTTTGTGGTTAGACTGGTCTCCTTATTTTATAAGTTTAAAGCCAAAAGTCAAGTACCAATCTATTTGAAGGCCTGGATGATTATAACAAAGACAAAACTTTGTTTAATTTATTGAAATCCAGTAGCCATTCGCTTCATGAGCCAGAACCTTTACTGAATTGCAGTTATACGGTGTCGTTTTAATCTCATTTTTTCCCCAGGCTCCTCCATCCTAGGTCATTATTGGAGAGTGGCTTACATTGAAGAGTTTCATATTATTTGGAATAGAGTGCACTGTGATGTTCAAGGTCATATGGGTTATAAAAAGACTCTAGACGAGGTAAAGAATGTCTATCATTTCTATATAAGAACAGATTCTATGCATGTGATCTTGTGTTTGGTACAGTGTAGCTCTACTGGTTGAACACCCAGAGATTGCACCTGAGATTGAAAATTGTGACTGACTGTCAGTTATAATAAGCTGTGCATAATAATTATGAGTATAGCTCTTTTCAACCATAAAATGTTTTTAATCAGTTGACCATGAATATTTGAATTGAGGTCCTGACATAAGGTTGCTACCTCTAACTTTTATATGTTTTTGGTATGTGCAAATATACAATTTGTCCAATCCTATGATATCCAAATCCAGGATTTGCAATCCTGAGTCCAAGGACAGTGCAGTGCAGCATATGAGTAAAACACTACTATTGTAGTACCCTCCAATTCACTTTTAGTGAAAAATTGGAACACACAGGAAGTTACATTTTGGACACAATAAAACACTCGCTATGAAGTATGTTGATGTTTGGATGCTATGAATCCTTATGTTGCACTCATTTCCTTTTTTATATCGGTTTGACCTAATAGTAGCAAAAACATGGGTGTGTGCATTTAGATTTACATTGTCCGTTTCATCCACTAGATACAGCAAGCATCCACCTCTCAGCTTTTTAATGCGAATATCTAAATACCCATGGGTTAATCCCGTTGTTTTAGTATGTGGTAAACAACCAGCGACATTGATCTGTTTTGGTTATCAATGCAAAATGCTGGTAATTCAATTCTCTGTCTTCACCATACTCCCTCTAAATTTCATCGAACTCTGTGTGTCTACCAAGATCTGTTGTGGAGAAGTACGTAGTGTGTGTAACCTTCAGAAGCCACAACCCAACAGTGCCCCACTTAAACCTATCATTTCTTCTGGATTTATGACTCGAGGACAGGTAATATTATTAGTACCAAATATGTTGGTATTTAGTATTGTCTTATTTAGGTGGATTTGATTGACATGCGACATAGACCAGACGACCGCCATAACTGGATTGGCCACTACATGGATCATTGGTCCAAATTCCATCTACTATTTGCTTTTGAACGCAAGAGTGCATGCGGCTAAAAATTTGTCCAGTCATGTTTTTGCATATTTCGGTGTTCCCACGGTTTGTGTGACCCATAATTGATTACAGCATGCTTGAGTGTTCCTATGTATAGATATTCCAATCTGATAACGGAAGAGAATTTGTCAATCATATCATAGGCAAACTGGTGAAGACCTGGCCGGGGAAAGCCACCATCATAAACGATCGACCAAGACACCCTCAATCACAGGCTCTAGTGGAACGTGCAAATGCTAAAGTTGAAGAACTTCTTGCATGTCGGTTTGAACAGAATGAGTGTGATATGAATGTGATATGGCATGGTCACATTGGTTACCAGAAATTCAGTGTAAGTTTGATTTTCATAATAGTGATTCATAAACAATAGTGATTCATAAACAACTATAATTGGTGACTGTATGATAAGAAGATACCATAAATATGCTGAACTTTTCATGGTAATGGTGATTGATATGGACGAGTGTTTAGTATAGCCATTGTAGTACTAATATGCCTAATACTGGCATCCTGATGGCAGCATGAACTATACTTGGTCATCTCTGCTTTTTTTTTTGTGTGTGTGTATACTAGATCAACTGAATACATGTGTTCATGAAACCATGAAGTGTATTCCATACGAATTGGTGTATGGACAACCACCACGTATCGGTATATTTCCAGGTAATCTAGGGTCAGTAATGGAGGAAGATATCGCAGACTTGATCAATGAAACTGTGCCTATGGAACATCTATCAGCAGACAAAAGTTCTACGCCTCTACCTTGTTCAGATGATCCAAGCTCTGCTCACCATCTGTCCCTCACTGTAGTGAATCTCATTGCACAGAGAGTGATATCAGAAGTAAGGAAAGTAAAACAATTTTAGACCTTTTAATATTTCTAATCCAGGGTCAGTAATGGAGAGTAAGCAAATAAACTTTCTAACCCAGGGTCAGTAATGGAGAGTAAAACAATTTTAGACATTCTATTATAATACCAAATAAACATTGCACAGAGCTTTCCTTGTGTTGAGACTTGAGAGTGAAAACACAAGTAAATTACTTTTTCGCAATCCCATTATATAACATTTTGATGATGTAATAAACCTTTTATTTAATAATGCTAAATATTTCATTCAGGTACTCCATTGGTAACAAGCCAAAACCATAGCAAACGAAGAAAGGAAGCTGATAGAAACTATCGATTGAATGCTGAAAGAATGGTGAAACAATACAGTAAACGGAAATGCCAAGCTGTTGAATCATTTGCTGTTGGGGATTTAGTCAGCATTCAAATCCCACGAATCGACAGAGCATCAATTGATTTTCGACGGATACCATGTGTAATAGTTGTTGTCTCTGGTACCAAGAGACCTGTGTATCGCCTACGTTGTCAATATGGGGTACTGAAAAACTGTGCTTATGATGGACAACTTGAGTGGTATTCTGGCAAAGTCGAGCTTTCACCAAATGACTGGAAAACGGAATTGTCTCTACGAGAAGCTGCACTGCTCTTTAACCCTATTATGGTAACTCATCTGGTTGCAAAGATGGATGCAAAAACTCTCGTAAGAAAGCCAGAAAGTTGTGCACCAAAAGATGTCATACTGGATTACCTTGGTGACAAGAAAGGACTCGATGATGGTGTTGTTGTGGGTAGTGCCATCACCAGAGCTACTGGGTTACCTATGGAAAAAAAAGTTGTTGATGATGTCGAACTTGTAGTTAGTTATGTAAGTGGATGCAAGCCTGATGGTAGTGTTGTGGGTGGTACTGTCCGCAGAGCTACTAAAGACCAAAAAACGTCGATGATGTTGAACTTCTAGATAGTTCTGTCAGTGATGATAGAAAGCCTGGACTAGTTATTGTTGATCACTACCCTGATATACCAGTCCCACCAATGTGGATCCCAGACCTAGTGTTGTATAAAGAAGATCGTGACATGATTCTTAATTGAAACTGGTTAGTGGATTCACATATGTATGCCTCTCAGAAATTTCTCAAAATAGTATTTCTCTCCATCAATGGATTGCAAGCTACTACTGTGGTCTCTAATCTTACCAGTGACGTTATTCGGAGTCATGCAGTCCAAATTTTGAACAGTCAAAACGGCACTGGATCTGAATTGAGCTGACAAGGAAGATAATAGTGAAGTTTAAGGTATACGATAGTCTTTACAATCGTTTGCCTCATCAACTTCTGAACAGATAGCGGCACTTGTATTTTCAAGGAATAAAACAATCACAGCAAGGTTTATGAACATTCAGCAGCAGACCAATGGTAATGACTGTGGAGTTTTTGCTATTGCTTGTGCAGTAGCCCTCTGTTATGGTGAAGATCCAACCAAAATATGCTGGGATATCTCCAAAATGAGATGTCACCTCATAAATTGTTTCGAGTCACGTAAAATGCTACCTTTCTTACAAACCTCTCTCCGGCAATCGAACCATTTCAAGCAATCGAACTCTATTGCGTCTGCTAAATGCCATGGAGCAAAGGTAGGATGGCAGAATGTTCAAAATGTGGGGAGTGGTACTATGACAAGTGCACAAGATTTCCAGAGTTGTATTTCGATCAGAAGATATGGATTGGACATGTATTAATTGCTAACTTAATTGGACTACTCGGTTATGAATTTTGTACGAATTTTGTATGTACAAGATTTGTCCTTTATGGAATGCAACTATCTTGCCAGAATGAGCACTTTTACCTGTTTCTAGAGCTACAAATTCTATGATAAATCCTAGAAATGAGCAACTTTTACTGCTCCTATTAACATTCTTTGTTTTGAGAGTGCAGATTGAGGTTTGAGTTTGACCTAGTGCGATCCAAGGATAGTGTGCGCAAACCTTGGACCAAGGTTTCTTGCCAGAATGAGCAACTTTTACCTGTTCTATTGAGTAGAAATTCTATGATCAATCCTGGATTGAACAACTTACTGTTATTAACAAATTCTTGGTTTTGAGAGTGCAGATTGGAGATTTGAGTTTGACCTTGCGCGATACTAGGATTGTGTGCGCAAACCTTGGATCCAAGGTTTGCGCAGCGCGATCCTAGGATTGAGCAAATACCAGGTTTGTGTGTCATATATACTGTAAAAATAAGAAGCCGTCAGTTACCTATGCTACTTCTGCAAACTGACGTGATTCTAAACTTCAGACATAAAATGATAAGCTTAATCCTTGCAGCATTGTAGTCAAGCCAGTTCCACAGCTTGTACAAACGGGCTCATAGGAAAACCATTAAGGCTGGTTCACAATACGATGCTGGCCGAGCGTAGCGTTGCGTTCGTCCGAGCGTGACGTTGCGTCGTGTTGTCCTCAAACGCAATGGAGCGCAATGTGACAGTATTCTCGATTAACCTAGAATCTGAAACGCAGCGTCGGACCAATCAGAATGATAATCACATGCCGCTGATAGTTTAGCCAGTATATTTTTAGCCAGTATATTATTAGAATTTTATAGAACAAGCTGAAGGCTGGCCAGAATTAACTGGTAGCCATGAATGTATTGTTGGTGGTGTGAGGAACAAGCATGCAACTGTCACATGGGTATAAAGAATGAAATGAGCATGGATTGTGTGGATTGAAATGCACAATGAAATGGTTCCAAAGTTTCAATTTCACGTGCTTTTTTAGTGTTGAACTACTTAGTGTCAAGTCAATGGGTAATAGGGAATTCCACAATCGAGGAAGCCAAGAAATGTCTTGATTTATTGTTGGTCGATCTGGTATGGACCATTTTATGTCCTAATCTTGAGGAGCGACTGGAGAAAACTACATGTTCTGTGATGTTAAATGCTGCTGTTTTGTATTTGTAGTGGTAATGAAAAACGTAACATCATTTAGTTCGAAGATGTACATCAGTGGCAGAAAATTCAGTGCTATTAATCTTTCTCTGTAATCTGAGAAGTAGTCATCTAGTATATTATATTTGGTTGCCCTGCGTTGTATTTTTTCCAAGCATTTTATATCCCTAATGAGATAATGTCTCCAGAGCTGTGAACCGTACATAAGTTGCTCACTAGAGCAGTGTATAGTTGTTTCTTGACACTTACTGGAATGTACTTGCTGAAAGTTCTTCTTATCATGCCAAGCTTAGCATATGCTTTTGTAGTTATCATTGAATAATGATCAGTCCAGGAGAGATCACTGGAGATTATGATCCCAAGATCTTTGTGGCTTGAGCAAGTTGGAATATTTTCCTGCATAGCTCTGTTGGATATAATACTAGATGGCTTTTTGTTTAAGTGAACTAGTGCGAATTTGCAATTTCAGGCGCCACTGATCACTCCAATCCAAAATGTTGTCGATCTCTGCTTGAAAGCACATTATGTCTCTTGCAAACACGTATTTGACTAAAGCATTTAGTGTCATCTGCAAAACTTAACATCTTTGCAGAGAGTGTAGCAGGTAGGTCATTCAAATAAATTATGAAGAGAATAGGTCCCAAAATGCTCCCTTGCGGGACACCGGATAGAACTGGAACCAGATTGGATGCACAGTTATTCAGAACAGTACATTGGTATCTACCATGTAGGTATGCCTCAAACCATTTCCATAGATTTCCTGAAATCCCTGATGTTCTTAATTTGGACAGCAGCTCATTGTGGGGAATACTATATATCAAAAGCTTTACTTATATCTAGATAAATTGCATCAACCTGACTGTTGTCATCCACTGTGGTAATGATATTTAACTGTTGAATACTAGATCTCCCCCAAATTGAGTTATCTTCATTACATGTTCGGTAACATAGTCTATGATTTTGTTGTACACTATAATCTTTCCAGAACTTTTGACAGTGAACAAAAGAGCGATATAGGTCTGTAGTTTTTGATATTTGATTTATCACCAGACTTGTAGATAGGGGTGATACAGTGGACCTTCCATTCATATGGAAGACTGCACTGATCAAAACATTGATTGAACAGGTGGTGAACTGGATCACAAAGAGCAAGCGAACATGTTTTGAGAATTCTAAGGCCAATTTCATCGATTCCCATCGCTTTTGTCCAGAGAGGCAAGAGCGTCATAAACCTCAGTTGAAGATTAATGTTAGAGATAAAAGTTATTGTGATTCCAGATGAAGGTGGTAGGGAGGACTGTGAGAAAGGCGAACCCTCTTCCCACTCTAGGAATATTACTTCCTAACAATATAATTCTTCAGAAGAAGTTTCAGCACGACTTCTCTTTTCAGGTTCGCTTTCTTTGATGCCCAGACCTTACTATTGCTTCTCTCTCACAATAGCCTTATCTAGACCAAGTATATAATCACAATAGCCTTATCTAGACCAAGTATATAATCAACCAGAGTCTTCTCTCTCTCTCTAGACCTCTGCCCTCCTTTTCTGTATAAGGTAAGTTGAATATAATCAACAATAACAAAATGATGTAAACAACCACAATGTTTATCAATACATCTACTCCTATTGTTTTCTACCGAATTATATATATATATATATATATATATTACACAGAGCCAAATCAGCTGAGTTCTGAGTCTCTCTTCAGTTCATTGGGGAGTTAGTTCGTTGAGGATTTTTCCTTCTTTCTCCCAGCTTGTTGATGACTCCTTCTCTCTCACTCTCTTCTTTCGAAGTCTCTTGTTCTTTTATTGGCAGCCGGTTTCTCTTGTTTTGCGCCCTAGGATCATTCTCCCCAGAGACTGATCTGACCAATCAGGAGTTGCTTTTTGTAACCAATCATGGGTTTCCCCCTGTTGAAGTGGGATGATCCATAGTGGTTATGAGTTGGTGGTTGTGTCCTGCCACTTGTGGGTGTGTAGTTTGTAAACATGGTTGTGTACTGCCTACTTCCCTCAGACATGTTTCCCCTCTAACAGCCTCCTCTCTAACAGCTGTCAGGGCTTTCTCTGACAAGTATATATATACCCCAAAGTGAATACAGAAGAAAAGTACTTATTGCCTTTTCAACATCTGAAGAGACTTTGTCTAGATACATTGTTTTGGGGAGAAATCGATGAGAAGGCGTACTGCTGTAAATCTCTTGATTCTTTTCACCAACTTGCTTTCCCATCTTAATTTGGCTCCCATGATAGTTGGTTGAAGTTCAGAGTCAAAGGCGTACATTTTTTCTCTCAATTCATCCGAGTGTTTACACTTATATCTGCACCTTGGAGATCTTGCTTTGTTTATAATTGTGACTGATTTCTTTAGTGAACCACCTGGGATAGTTCTTATTGGGTATAAAAAGATCCATAGCTTCACAAATAACTGCCCTTAGGTATATATCCCCACAGGTATTCCACATTAGATGATCTATACATTGTACAGAAGTTGTAATCCAGAAGATAGCAAACCCTCCCAGTCTCCATTTGAATACAAACTTCAGTAGGTAGGACTTGGATGCGTGTGGCTTTGATTTGATGTTGAAATATTAACCATGACTCTATAATGATCTGATTGTGGTATAGCTAAGTCAACTTCGAGGTTTTCAATAAGATCAGGTGTGTTTGTTATTACCAAATTCAGAATGCTACCGAAGATATGTGTTGGATTCAAAAGAATCAAAACCAATTGAGAAAGGTTGAGTCTGAAGACAAGAGTTGGCCGTTAAGGTAAGCCAATTTATATCCGGCATGTTGAAATCACCAACAAGGACTATATACATTGTCTTGATAAAATAGTTCCTCGAGATATGTGTGTAAGCATGGACATCATCTGGCATTAGGAGCAACATACACAATACATAGTATTAACAATGATCTCTACCTGCTGGGAATATGCGAGTGCTTGAAAATAATAAATTTTGTTGACAATACTTCTTGCATTCCAGAGATATAATTTCACTTGGTCTTTTAGTCAATCCTGACTGCCTGCACTATGTCTGGCAGACTTATCAGGTAGACTATTCATTTGATTGACCTCGTCATTCATAGCAATTGATCTAAACTCCCCGATGCAGAGTCGCTAGCTAACATTGGTGCCAGAGGTGGGACTGGGATTTGCATGTTGTCAGTCAAAACTGAAGCACTACGATGAACAGGATCAATAGTATCACTTGCGGCTTTCTCATTGGTCACAGGTGATTTTTAAAATTTGGAATTGTTCTCCACTTTCCCATGTGGTTTGTTGTCGACAAACAGTCCCAAGATTTTTGATTTTTATCCTCGTCCGTTCAATACCAGTTACAATCAAGGACCATCTCTCCTTTAATAAGATGGACTCAATTTCCCTTTGTTGAGGAGACATATCTGGCTTAATTATGAAGCAAAGTTGCTGTCAGGAGCTTCCCGTTTGTGGCAGGTGACTGGAAGTCAGTGGCAAGTCAGGTAAGAAGAATGGTCTAGCTATATAAAGAATGGCCTAGCTATAACTAGCTATAGAAAGAATGACCTAGCTATAACTAGCTATAGAAAGAATGGCCTAGCTACAACTAGTTTCTATCGAGTGACGACAATTATCCACATATTGATATGATAGGTTGGAGAAGGAGTAGCCTCAGAACAGTTGCAAAAAGTGGAAGACACTGAGGGATCGGTATGTAAGGGAACTGAAGAAGAAGAGTCCCAAGAGGGTGATGCAGTTATTTCATGCTGGCCACTGTTTTCTGTCATCATTTTTACACATCATTTTTACACATCATTTGTGAACATTGAATTCCCCAAGCTATTCCCCACCACCTACCAATTATCATGAACATGTAAAATAATTATTTTAAGCCAATTTTGTACTGATATGTTGAAAATATGTTGAAATTATTTACTAGACAATTTATTATTAGCATGGTGTGTTTATGTATGCTAAAACATAGTTGTATTGCCAGGGGACTCTCCAGCTGTGCTTGAGAAGTAGTCCCTGAAGGCATCTCTCGTGGAAGCAGCGGATTGTGGAAGCAGCGGATTGTGGAAGCAGCGGATTGTGGAAGCAGCGGATTGTGGAAGCAGCGGATTGTGAATACCACAAGATCAATTGGACGTTATATAATGAACAAGGTACAAAGGGGGAAAAACCCAGCACGTGATAGGGACTCCATTCCAGTACATGGCTCCTCGTCGACAAACTGTTTATCGTCCCGTACGAAAGTTGAAGGGCAGTGAGGTCTGCAAAATGATAGAGGGTACTTCATGACAGAGATTTTTTAGCACTATACTTGTGAGTTGCCTGTAGCAATAAATCTCAGAGCGAGTGCCAACCTTTCACCTGGGGAGATATCAGCTCTGACAGAGCTGTCATGACTGTGATGGGTCAGGTATGGATTGATTAGGTAACTTTTATTATTTACACTATGGCACATACAAAGCATACTAAAGCATACCTCAGCTAAAAGAGAGTCGAACCTCTCCCTAGACATCCTCAAATATCTGAAATGACTCGGGGGGGGGGGGGGGGGGGGGGTCAGACAGCCTCATCTCTTGTAGGAGATTGTTCTAATCTCCATGCTGGGTACAGCGAGTGAATATAGGGCGTACCCACATCCTTCTCTTCCGATTTCTTCGTCTCCTACTAGCTAATAGCAAAATTAAATCAAACTCTTCTCTTCGCAGTTGCTGTCAGCTGTCGCGGTTCGAAATGAATAGGGTCAAAGGTCAATTGGCACACGACACTGGCCGAGCGGAGCGTTGCGTTATTTATGTTGTGAACCGGCAAACGCAAAGCATGTAATGCAATGCAACGCAACGCTCCGCTCGGCCAGCGTCGTGTTGTGAACCAGCCTCATGATTTGGAAGGATTCAGGACTCGACTTAATATTTGGCCACACCCTTTCCTCCAAGAGGTTTCTGCCAAAGCCAGACAATAAGCTCTGCGAATTTTTGTATTTGGAGGGTGGAATCAACTTTGAGAAATTTCACTAGATTATTTTACTCTTCAAGGTAAAACTTTCCTCATAGTTTGCTGCCTTCATGGCGTACAGGGATATAATATATAGTAGAGTCCAAGGGACTGTCTCAGTTACTATGGCATCCTGGGTGTAAGTGGGTTCAACCATAAAGTGGCACGCTAATTTCATTTTGTTTTGAGCATTGTGATCTTTGTACTGAGTTGTGCCACCCTTAGCTACTTTTACAAGTTCCGTTGGAGTATCCAGTAATCCTAATTTCTGTTCAGTTTGCCAACACATAATAGTCGGGTGACTAAACACTCTTTTTTTTCAACGCTGTCCAGCGAGAAAGCTATTACCATAAACTACAGCTGTGAAGCCTCTAGCACCCGTGTATAATATGCAGATGACAGTGCAGTGCCAACTAACTATGACCGCACATGCCTGATTGAAGGGTAATACATGTGACTAAATCTGCATGTGTCCAAAAGCACATGTATTGAGAGTCTGAAATATCTGGTGAAACAGTCCATCATCTCTCCAGATCTCTGCCAGTCCCTTTAACCATCATGCTTTATTCTGTGTGGAAACTACATTAGGGAATAGTCCCCCAGGCCGAGGAAAACCCGGTCTTCATCACCCGATTAGGAACCTTCTGAAGTATAGTCACCCGAGCTAGATCTACATTGGGAATTGGAGAGCAATATGATCACACAGGCTCTGGAATGCATTCCGAGAGAAAGCCCCAGCCCTAGCCCTAGCCCCAGCTTTAGCCCTAGTCCAAGCCCTAGCCCTAGCCCAAGCCGGGATCTTCTGAAGAATAGTCACCCGGGCCGGGATCTTCTGAAGAATCAGCTCGGGTGACTATTCTTCAATTGACCCAGATGAACTGTGTATCTTACTTTAGCTCCAGTAACTTGGGTCTAGTTATATATACATATGAAAAATGTTTTAGTATCAAAAGAGAGCACACAGAGAGATCTATCTTTTGAGTTGTATATATATCAAGTCCATACCATGAAGTGCAGAATCTATGGAGTTATAAAGTGGTAACCAAAGGATTATTACCTATTTTATGCCCCCTTGCTGAGTACTCAAGATTAAGCAGAGACCCTCACTAATCCGAATAACCTGGGGATCTGAGTAGTTCGGATTAGTGAAATTTTCGGATTTAATGAATATCATTATATTGAACTCTGAATTTGTTTATTTTTTGCAGGTGTGGGTTGAATACTGGTTTGAATACTGGGTGGTGGGAGTACAAGTTATTTTTAATCATTATGATCCCTTCCCATCCTCATTCTTTTAGCAGATCTCCGGAATACCATCTCAGTCTTCTTCCTTTTGCATCCTCACAACTCGCTGCCCTTCTTCTTTATGTCTGAGAAAGTTGAGACTCCAACTCCATACTGTTCAGATAGTAACTTGTAGCTTTTCTTCCCGAGCTGGTCCAGGATCTCGGCCTTCTCCTCCATGGTAAGGCTCTTGTGTGCTCTTTTCTTCTCCATAATCACTGCAGTTGCATCGTGACAGGCTCGTGGTAGGTTCGAAGTTCAATAATGCGACGCATTTTGAATCTTTTTTTTTTTTTTTGCTAACCAGTTCGGATTAGCGAGGTTTCGGATTAACGGGGTCTGGTTTAGCGAGGGTCTACTGTACTAAGATTTTGCTGCTTAAAACACTAACATGCCTTCTTCCAATTTTTGAATCCAATGCAGGATCAGCATTTTTATCCATCAACAAAATCTTGCCATAATGGCAAACCACAAAAATATTTCATACCTGTGGTATTAGAAACTAACCGTAAGTAAGTAATATACCAATCGGTGCAGAATTGTCGGAATCTTTGTCCACGAGGAGCTCTTAATAGAAACTGAATCTTTAGCTTGATATAAGATTCTTGGCAGACTCACAATACTCTGACAAAGGATTATTTGAATATCCTGACGTGGTCATTTCTGCAGACTTCTAATGAAAAAGATCAGAACTAATGCATTTAAAATTAATCAGAAGAGCAAAGTGATAGTCTGGTTACAGTGTACAGTGCATACCTCTCGGGTTCTGTTCTCATTCTCTTAGTTGATGGAACAAAATAGTTTGACTCATTGCTTAGAAATTATTATAAACACTGCAATAAGCACTCCATCGACTTAGTCACATGGGTTATTAGTAATAGGAATGTTGTCAATTTATCTGTGGCATTATACATTGTGTTTAAGGAGGGGGGTGGGCAGGGCAGGGTAAACCATTTTTAACTGAAAATTGTCATAATTTCGGTATATACCAGAGGATAGCTTGTTTCAAGAGCTTTCCAATATAATAATAGTTACGTAGGTCTGTAGAGTGAGGATGAGTATATTCCCTGATCACCTTAAAAGTCACCAAGTGCTAGTAACCACTTCCCATTCAAAGGTGTGACAGAACCACATGACCACATTATGAGCACAAAGATTACCACAGAAAGGAAATGGAAGGTCAATCAAGGTTTTTGTTAACTGAAAAGCAAGAACCAGTGGCAAACATTGACATATAACTATTGACTGGTACCAACATTTCCCACGCATACAGTGGTTCTGTTGCACAACCAGTGAATGGAAAACAGTGAATGGAAAGTTGCTACAGAGTGATTTTTGGATGATTTTTTAGGTGATCAGGATGAGGTTTTTGAGGAAGTATTCTTGTCATCACTCTACAGACATAAAGTATATTATTGGAAAGCTCTTGGAACAGGCTATCTTTAAATAACAAAACAGTCATGAAGGTTAAAATATCAGGTACTAAAAAAAAATAACCCCCCTCCCTTTTAAGTGATATTTTATATGAACCTGTAGTACATATCATGTCAAATCTGGGGGGGGGGGGGGGGAAAGGAGCAAATGTATGCTGGTAAAAATCTGGTCTGGTTCCTCTGCCTATGGTTGAAAGCTATGGCACTCAGAAAAAGTGTGATTATTCTGTATGCACCAATATTTCTTTACACCAGAGTTACATCACAGTCGGCTGTCGCATTTGTAACCACCTAGGCTAGGGGATAAAAAGACCAAAGCGTTTAGCAAGAATGCACACACTTCAGTAACTATAAAATTATAGGGGTTTTCCCCCTTTTTCCCCTGCCACCTTCCAAAAAGGATGGGACTTCAAAACATTCTGCATGATGCCAAAGAATATTCAAATTATTATTGCAAGTGACATACTGATGGGTACTACTGCATGCTCAGAATTTTTTTCTTCTTATGCTAGGATAAGTGCATGTATACTAAAATGAGTGTGGCTAGATAAAAGTGGCCTCAAAATATATCTTGACTGGCACAGATATTCCTTACTTTTCAGAAATCAGCCCATGCCCACATCATTCAATCGTACATTATGTCATAATCACACACTCCCTTCTGTCAATGCATTGTGCACCACTGTGACATTATGCATCACTCTGCTGCCATTAACCATTGTGTAATCAATTCTAATACATAATGTCATACTAATTGTGGACTCTCTTTCAGTATACAGATTGTAACATCAAGCTGTTATTCGTGCACTCTTCCTATGTCGCTACATTACTTTATCGCTCACCACACATCAACTCTCTCACGGAAATGCATATGTCATTCTTATTTTATATCCGCCCGCACTTACCATATATGCACTCCCTTATACTAGTGGATTATCTCATGCCACCTTGGTGGCACTCGCTCTCATAGCTATGAATTACGTCATACAATTTCCCTCCAATCTTCCTCCTCCCATTCTTTCTTCCACTCTCCTCCTCCTCCTTTTTCGTACATCTATAAAAACAGCTCCTGATTTTAATATTCAAAAAATATTTTTCACTCGCTTGAGATTATTTTTGCTATGAATTTACTTCTCCTTGGAGTCCTCGCAGTTGCAGGATTGCACTGCAGTGAAGCACAGGCTAATTGTGCAGCAGTCCGATGCAGTAAAAATGTTTGTGGAGAAGGGGAAAGTGCTTATCTGCCTGAAGGAGGATGCTGTCATATCTGTGTGCCAGACACCAGGGAATGTGAGATACCAGGACAGGAGTTTTCCAACTGTGCATCAGCTTGTCCTCGAACATGTGAAGACCCAAACCCAACCTGTATTAAATTATGCGTTCCAAGATGTGAGTGTCCTGCAGGTAAAGTGGTGGACACACACAGCAAGAAGTGTATGGCACTTGGAAGTTGCCCACCTAGAAGTGAGTCTAATGTACAATGGCAACTATGTTGACAGTGCATAATTGTAAGTAGTAGTAATACGTAGTAGTGCTATTTAGCATTATAGTACAGCGGATAATCTCTCATATCCTAAGAATTGTGCAAATTATGACTAAAGCATGAAATTTTTACCAGTGTTAGTACATACCATAAGGTTCATTTTAAGATCCGGAGGTAAGTCAGATTTGACCTCTGTGGACCGTGAGGGGTCAATGACCTCACTTACATTGAAATTTACATTTTTTCACGATACTGGTGCAGTTTGTCTGTTTTGGGAAAGGTTTGTTGCCATGTGTTGGTCAATTTATTTTCTGGAGAGCCTTCCTTTGTACATAAAATGAGGTCAGTGACCTCAGAATTTTTTTTAATTGAAATACACATTTAGGTTGTTGTGGTGTCCTGAATAGCTTGCATGAAATCATGTTGTAAGATAATCTGCAAGTTTAATTTTCAATGTGCACTGAACAAAGGCTATAAGCTTAAATTACAGTGAGGTCAGTGACCTCAGACACATGTACAGTACATACCGGTACATGTAATACAGACGCATTATCCATATAGACACATAAATGTCAAGGTGTCTGATTGCACCTAACAGTCTCCTGAACATGCAGTGCACTAAAGTGCAGCCTTGGTGCACTTGCAGCGGTCGGTACATCCTTTCTTGCAGCCACAGTGGATCAGTTCGTGGCAAGATTTTGATGCCTCTGGCAGTGTCGTCCAAAGAGGCTGCCACCCACAGGATTCAAGACCAGAGTTTGGTTCCAGCAGTTGCCATGGAGAGATGCACGCTTGATATGCTGCTGGAGTGCTGCCTGCATTGGGGGAATGTTATCTAGAGCCCTAGACTTGTGTGCGAAGAGCTTTTTCCTAGCATCGTTCACTTCCATGATGTCACTGGTGCGGTCATACATCAGCACAATGAAGTGCTCCAGCAGTGACATTGACTCGTCACTGACATCACTTGGCATGCGTAAGAGTTCTTCAAAGGCCTCAGTCACCTCTGGGAACACTTTCCAAATCTCCCAGGCAGTCTTCTTCTCTCTGCCAGCGAATGAAGACACAGTGTCGCACCCTGTGAGGGCATGGAAGATGGGGAGAGTCGCACATTGTCTTGGGTTCATGGCGGCAGCCAGTTGGTGAACAGCTATGTACCGGAAGCTGGATCCAGTTACCAACAGCTATCCACAGCTCGTCAGGATTGATTTTGTTGAAAGAAGCCACAGCCAGTACCACAACATCAGTATCCACAGTGCGTATGGCCACCTTCCTCATCCCCTTCTGCACAGCATCTGCCACATGTAGAAGCATGCGAGTGTCCGCCTCCTCGTGTGAACATGGGGCGAGGCTGGTCAAGTCAGACTCGGCAGGAGAGCACAGGACCTCAGTTCCACATGTTGCATACATTTCCTTGCCATCAGCTATTGGAAGACAAATGGCCTCTCGTGACAGGAAACCAAAGAGCTCAGTCTTGTTTTGATCAACACGAAGGAAGTCCTTCCAGTTCTTAGGCTTGATGGTAGAGGGAGCCTCTCTTTTCCTGACACCCTTGCCCCTCTTCTGTCTGGTCGTGCCTTTCAGGCTGTCAGGTAGATATACATCCCAGACGAGGTCCAGTCTTTGGACCTTTCCCAGCACAATGGAGATGTAAGGTGCAAACTATGTTCCAATACTCTTGAAAGGTCTTTGCCGCTACAGGATTGAGCATGTGAACAATAGCTGCTCCATCAAGGATTGTGGCATCAACCCCAGGTGCGCTTGTGGTTTCATGTTGGTCTGATTTCAGGCAGTGTAGTAGATCTGCTTTGACTGCAAGGCACAGTTTTCCTCCTGTTCATAATACAGGTGGAGCTGCCTGGTTCTCGTGGCAGAAGAACTGGTCAAGATCCCCATCACGTGATTGACATGCAATATACAGCTTCAAGAAGAGACTACAGTCACTCTTCACTGCGGCAAGTTGCATCTGCTGCTTTGACTGCGTCTTGGTCTATGGCCGACTGAAGAGTGGCAGCATGTTCTTGGGAAGTGTGTCTGTAACTGGCTTTGTGCATAGTTCCAGTCTTTCTTCAACAAACTTTGTGTAGTGCTCCTCACCAAGGGACTCAATCTTTCTCACAGTTTCTGCCACTGAGATTTCCATGATGTCTCTCGTGTCAAGGACCAGTAGATCTTGAGTGTTCTCTAGGAAGCGATTCATCTCTTGAAACACTGCTATAAGTGCTCTGACATCCTTCATAAAGGCTGCTTGCACTCCCGGTTTCTGGTCATGGTGAAGATGCCCAGTGTCGTGAGCACCGCCATGTCCTCTTACCGCCTGCTCTTCAAATTCTGTAGTGATCCTGGCTATTTCTGGCCCTGCCACCATCCAGCGTCTGAGTGCCCCAGGGTTTCATGTCAGTCCAATAGCTCCACCAGACCCTTTGACCACAGCGTTGTTCTGTTCATGACATTGGTCAATTGCCATGGCAGAGAACTTGTTGCTGGTCTTGTGTACCACAAACTTCCCAGACTTGAATTCGGCCAGGACTTCTGGGTGTTTGTCAATGAGGTTCATCATATCATGGATGTGTACAGAAAGCCACCTGGAATAGTGAGTGTGATCTAAGGCGAACATCCAGGGCATGATCTGTGTCAGGGATTGCACATAGACCTCAAAGTTCCCTTCACGAAGTGATCGGATGTACACCAGCAAGAGAACCTCCAGTGACAGGGTCTTGAGCCAGTAGTCAAAGTGCACACTGGCCTTTGCTCGCTGTGTGCACCACTCCTTAAAGACCTCATCATCTGGCTGAGTGGTGTTGCCATCATCCGGTGTGCAGTCTTTACTGTATGCCTGCTGGAGTAGTGTGTGGAGGGTTGCAGCTGTGACTTGGTGTGCGTGGCGGGTCTTGGTAACATGGCTGGCTCGAATGAAGAAATCTGCTGTCCCAGACCTGGCAATGTCGGCCTGTACCAGGGCGTTCGTCCAACCGCTGTCCTCCAGCCAGTCTCCCAGCAGCTGGAAGGAAAAAAAATTATGTAAATGATGTTCAGATTGTACGACAAATTATTTTGTTGAATTTTTAAATTTCGAAAAACAATCCTGCTTTTCTTCCCCTCACCACTTTTTAGAGTAAAATACCTCTTGCCCGCTGGGCTAAACATCTGTGAAACATTGTTGCTGTGACTACTACATGTACTCATAGGTACAGCACTGGCTATTGCTGTATATCATGGAACTTACTTTCAACACACCCATCTCGATATGCAGACCGCCGAACATGATCACAAAGTGATCCTCTCCAAGTGTGGCTGGCCAGGTCCACTGAATTTCCTTGGCAAGGGCGAACAGTGGCTGATCAGCATCAAGTACAGGTACTTGTCCAGGGTTCAGGTGCTGAATTGCTGCCTTGACGATGGCTATGGAATGTCTTATCATTGCCACCGAGTGTGCACTCTCTACGAACTGAGGCAACAGTGCATTGATCGCGGCAAGTGGGATCACTGCTTGCTGGACATCGGCATGGTAGGCAGACCATGACACCCATTCATCTATGGATTGCTTCTCTAGAGCTGTTTTCACTGTCCTCAGCCACCCATACTCTTCTTGCACGGCAGCTTCAGCAGCCAAGAGGTAGGGAGATCTTGCAGGACGTTGTACAGCTGGTGCAGTGAAGTGCTGCGTCTTCATGGCAGCAGGTGGCACACTTGTGTACACTGATGGCAGAGATGTTACCAACGGCGGTAGAGATGCCTTGCCCAATCACCAATACACCACGGTCGAGTCCGCCATTCATGTGTGATGGATGTTGCATTAGGGAGATACCAGTACCATGAAAAGAATCCTTGGCCGTCGCAGAGCTAGGGTTATGGTCAATATTATCAACAGCCCCAGTAGTAAACAGTCCCTGGGTGGGCAAACAACTTCTTCCATGTTGAAGCGCTGGCAGACACCATTGGCAATGTCTGCTATGAGCTGTAGTAATCTATCAAATAACACACACATCCCTAGACTGAATAGTGTGTCAATCAGACCTCTGCTCCTGGTCACAGCGTGAATCTTGAGGGCCACGTAGAGTGGGAATGGGGTTTCTCTCTCGTGGCTGTGGTGCACTGAGGTTGACTCCACACTGCGTGCATGCTTAACATTGTTGAACACCAGTAGCTGCGATATTGTAAGAGCAGCAGTTGTGGTGCTTGTGTTGGCCAACTGAGTCTGGTGCTTGATGTTCGCCCCATCGAGGATCATGTTCACCAGAGCAAGGAGAGATGGTGTCACATAATCTTTCTGGCAATCAGCTTGGAATGCACCGTCAAATGTAAACCTGGTCTCAAACATTTCTCTACGGACTACCTGTGCTGCTCTTACTAGGTGCATGGCATCACTGTCATGATCACAGGCCTTTATCAGGGTGGAACCTATATCTTTCTCAAACAAGGGAAGTATGTCTCGGCCGTGAGAATGGGCTCTCAGATCAGGAAGCACAGAAAGAAGTCTGTCCTTCAGTCTGGATGTGTGTATTCTGTTGGTTACTGTGGCACCCAGCTGCTCCAGTCTCATCTTGTAGAGGTTAGTGACGTCTGAGAGTTTAAATACAGGGGCATTGTCCTCATCGGCATGCATATCCTCCATGAATACCACCAGCTCAGCAAAGGCTATGCCATGCAGACGATCCGCATCCTCGTCCTCGAGTGCGGCTGGTCGGATTGTGTTGTATAATGCACAGAGACAGTTGCGATGGTATTTTGCATCGATGGCAATCATGTCTCCTGCAGACAGCTTGGCCAGCAGTTCAGTGTCCCCCAATTCAGTGGCACATGTCCGAACGTTCTATTCCTTTGTAGCTGCTTGGTGCAAGTCTGCAGTGCCAGCTGGCTTATTGCAGAAGAAACAGATAGGCTCGGTTGACTGTGGAAGCCAGTGGGCATCTGCTGATCGTGTGTGCCTGGTTGGAGTACCGGTACTAGATTGTTGTCCTGAAGCTGATTCTGCTCTGCTCTGCTGGTCAAACTTTTTTTCATTTCTTGTGTCACTGAGCACTGTGCCTCCTCAGGGTAGCTTCTACGCCATCGCCATCATCCAGTCTGATCACGTTGAGTTCCATTGGCATGTGGCGAAGTCCCTTGAACTGGACGACGTCTTCTGTCAATGATGCATAGCCAACACCACTCGGTTTCATGGTAGATCTTAGTGGGCACTGCAAAGGTTCATCTGTCTCTTCTTGGCAAAGAATACAAAGCTCTCAGTTAGTTCTTGGGGGTGGTCTTGATTTCTTGGACGTAGAGGGCTGGGCTGGGTCTATGAGGATATGACGCTTTGCCATAGTGACGATCAGGTCTGGGGTGCTTGTATCTTCGTTTCGACCATCAGGCAGAGATCCTGCAACACACAAGAACAAAAATTGTGTTAGTACCAGCCACCACAGTTTGCATTCATTGGCATCAATATTTGATATATTGAGGTAATTGACCTCCCACTGTCCTAGCTAGAAGACTCTGATCATTTCCCTCACCATCAGAGCTATATACTACTTTATTTTATGTAAAGGCTCTCCAGAAGATAAATTGACCAACACATGGCAACAAACCTTTCTAATGATTCCCAAAACAGACAAACTGCACCAGAATCGGGGGGAAATGTAAATTTTAATATAAGTGAGGTCATTGACCTCTCACGGTCCTCAGAGGTCAAATCTGACTTACCTCCTGATCTTAAAATGAATCTTATGGTATGTACTAACACTGGTAAATTGTTCATGCTTTAGTCATAATTTGCACAATTGTTATGATTATCTGCTGCACTATTATGTTTACGAACATGATAATTTATCAGCTTTTTGGTATTTGAAACCAACTTTTTAATCAAACTTTTTCTGTCTTCATCAAGGCAAATAGTAACAATCAAAACTTTGGCTTCAAAAACAAGAAAGCTGATTTATAGATAAAGTAATAATATTATTAGTGATACTGTTGTTTCCTTACAGGTTGCTTTCAACCTCGTATCAGTGGACTATGTCGGGCATATTTTCCAAGTTATTTCCACAATACTACATCTAGGAAGTGTGAGCGGTTCATCTATGGAGGATGCGGTGGGAATGACAACCGTTTTGAGTCCAAAGAGAGCTGTGAGGAAGCATGTAAAGGTAAAAAGTTAACTAATGCCAAAATCATTCTAATTTTAGTAGTAAAGCAGACATAGTAATAGTAGTATAATAGTAGTGGTAGTAGTTCTATATTATTATTATTGTCGTTGCTTTTTTTAGTTTTTTATTGTGGTTTGTTTTATTGTGGTTTGGGTTGATGCAGTTGTTGCTATTATGAATATAACAATTATTATTATTATAATAATAATTATTTTCACCCCGTGATTTTGTAGTATGTACCGACATACAAGGACAAGAGTTTACCAACTGTGCATCAGCTTGTCCTGCAACATGTGAAGAACCTAACCCAATCTGCATTAAAATGTGCGTGCCAAGATGCAAGTGTCCTGCAGGTCAAGTGGTGGATATACACAGAAAGAAGTGTGTGCCACTTGGAAGTTGCCCTTCTAGAGGTGAGTCTAATACACAATGGCAACTACATATGTATTTTGACAGTTCCTAACTGTAAGTAGTTGTCGGCCGACATTATGGATTGGGGCTTGGATATAGTCTGCCCTTTTATGGTCTTACGATATTAGGAATAGTAATAAGCAGTAGTGCTAATTTATTCGTTCAATTACTCTCAGCTGACATGATATGTTTCTATAAATCAGGTTTTTGGTATTTGAAACCAACTGTTTAATCAAACCTTTTCTGTCTTCATCAAGGCGAATAACAATCAAAACTTCGGATTCAAAAACAAGAAAGCTGATTTATAGATAAATCTGAAAGTAATATTATTATTAGTGATATTATTGTTTCCTTACAGGTTGCTCTCAACCTCGTATCAGTGGACCATGTCGGGCATATTTTCCAAGTTATTTCCACAATACTGCATCTAGGAAGTGTGAGCAGTTCATCTATGGAGGATGTGGTGGGAATGAAAACCGTTTCGAGTCCAAAGAGAGCTGTGAGGAATCATGTAAAGGTAAAAAGTAAACTAATGCCAAAATCATTCCATACCTAATTTTAGTAGTAAAGCAGACATAGTAATAGTAGTAATAATAGTAGTGGAAGAAGTAGTTATTGTCTTTGCTTTTGTTTTGTTAAGTTTTTATTGTTGTGGTTTGGGTTGATGCAGTTGTTGCTATTATGAATATATTATTATTCTACTTATTAATATTATTTTCACCCGTGATTTTGTAGTAAGCAATACCTGCACCGACATACAAGGACAAGAGTTTTCCAACTGTGCATCAGCTTGTCCCACAACATGTGAAGAACCTAACCCAATCTGCATTAAAAAGTGCGTGCCAAGATGCAAGTGTCCTGCAGGTCAAGTGGTGGATGCACACAGAAAGAAGTGTGTGCCACTTGGAAGTTGCCCTTCTAGAGGTGAGTCTAATGCATAATTGCTATTATTCATTTTGAAAGTAATTGTAAGTAGTAGTTCATAATAAGTAGCAGTGCTAATAGTATTATTATTATTAGAATATTGTTTTCATTATAGCTTGCTTTCAACCTCATATCACTGGACTATGTCGGGCATATTTTCCGAGATATTTCCACAATACTACATCTAGGAAGTGTGAACAGTTCATCTATGGAGGATGTGGTGGAAATGACAACAGTTTTGAGACCAAAGAGAGCTGTGAGGAATCATGTAAAGGTAAAAGTGCATCTAATATAAAATTGACAAGATTAATGTCATTAATTTTATAGTATTTGTGGGACAAGTAATAATAATTCTTCTTCTCCTTGCTTTAGATTTTGTTGTTGCTATTGCTGTTGTTATTGTTGTTGCTATTATCAATTGATTTTGTAGTAAACGTTACCTGCACCGACATACAAGGACAAGAGTTTACCAACTGTGCATCAGCTTGTCCTGCAACATGTGAAGAACCTAACCCAATCTGCAAAAAAATGTGCGTGCCAAGATGCAAGTGTCCTGCAGGTCATGTGGTGGACACATACAGCAAGAAGTGTGTGCCACTTGGAAGTTGCCCTTCTAGAGGTGAGTCTAATTCATAACTACATATTTATTTTGACAGTTCCTAACTGTAAATAGTAGTAATAAAGTAGTAGTGCTAATTTATTCGTTCAATTACTCTCAGCTAACATAATATGTTTATCTATAAATCAGGTTTTTGGTATTTGAAACCAACTGTTTAATCAAACCTTTACTGTCTTCATCAAGGCGAATAATAACAATCAAAACTTTGGCTTCAAAAACAAGAAAGCTGATTTATAGATAAATCTTAAAGTAATATTATTATTAGTGATATTATTGTTTCCTTGCAGCTTGCTCTCAACCTCGTATCAGTGGACCATGTCGGGCATATTTTCCAAGTTATTTCCACAATACTGCATCTAGGAAGTGTGAGCGGTTCATCTATGGAGGATGTGGTGGGAATGACAACCGTTTTGTGACCAAAGAGAGCTGTGAGGAATCATGTAAAGGTAAAAGTGCATCTAATGTAAAATTGATCAGATAAATGTCATTAATTTTATAGAAATTTTAGTATTTGTAGGCGAAGTAATAATATTTCTTCTTCTTGGTGTTATAGATATTGTTGTTGCTATTGTTGTTGTTATTGTTGTTGTTATTATTATTATTCTATGCAATCAATTGATTTTGTAGTAAACATTACCTGCACCGACATACAAGGACAAGAGTTTACCAACTGTGCATCAGCTTGTCCTGCAACATGTGAAGAACCTAACCCAATCTGCAAAAAAATGTGCGTGCCAAGATGCAAGTGTCCTGCAGGTCATGTGGTGGACACATACAGCAAGAAGTGTGTGCCACTTGGAAGTTGCCCTTCTAGAGGTGAGTCTAATGCATAACTACATATTTATTTTGACAGTTCCTAACTGTAAATAGTAGTAATAAAGTAGTAGTGCTAATTTATTCGTTCAATTACTCTCAGCTAACATAATATGTTTATCTATAAATCAGGTTTTTGGTATTTGAAACCAACTGTTTAATCAAACCTTTACTGTCTTCATCAAGGCGAATAATAACAATCAAAACTTTGGCTTCAAAAACAAGAAAGCTGATTTATAGATAAATCTTAAAGTAATATTATTATTAGTGATATTATTGTTTCCTTGCAGCTTGCTCTCAACCTCGTATCAGTGGACCATGTCGGGCATATTTTCCAAGTTATTTCCACAATACTGCATCTAGGAAGTGTGAGCGGTTCATCTATGGAGGATGTGGTGGGAATGACAACCGTTTTGTGACCAAAGAGAGCTGTGAGGAATCATGTAAAGGTAAAAGTGCATCTAATGTAAAATTGATCAGATAAATGTCATTAATTTTATAGAAATTGTAGTATTTGTAGGAGAAGTAATAATATTTCTTCTTCTTGGTGTTATAGATATTGTTGTTGCTATTGTTGTTGTTATTGTTGTTGTTATTATTATTATTCTATGCAATCAATTGATTTTGTAGTAAACATTACCTGCACCGACATACAAGGACAAAAGTTTACCAACTGTGCATCAGCTTGTCCTGCAACATGTGAAGAACCTAACCCAATCTGCAATAAAATGTGCGTGCGAAGATGCAAGTGTCCTGCAGGTCATGTGGTGAATACACACAGCAAGAAGTGTGTGCCACTTGGAAGTTGCCCTTCTAGAGGTGAGTCTAATGCAAGTAGTAGTTCATAATAAGCTAATAGTATTATTATTATTAGAATATTGTTTTCATTATAGCTTGCTTTCAACCTCGTATCAGTGGACTATGTTGGGCATATTCTCTAAGATATTTCCACAATACTACATCTAGGAAGTGTGAACAGTTCATCTATGGAGGATGTGGTGGAAATGACAACAGTTTTGAGACCAAAGAGAGCTGTGAGGAATCATGTAAAGGTAAAAGTGCAATATTGACAAGATTAATTATAGCAATTGTAGTATTTGCAGGGCAAGTAATAATAATTCTTCTTCTCCTTGCTTTAGATTTTGTTGTTGCTATTGCTGTTGTTATTGTTGTTGCTATTATCAATTGATTTTGTAGTAAACGTTACCTGCACCGACATACAAGGACAAGAGTTTACCAACTGTGCATCAGCTTGTCCTGGAACATGTGAAGAACCTAACCCAATCTGCAATAAAATGTGCGTGCGAAGATGCAAGTGTCCTGCAGGTCATGTGGTGAATACACACAGCAAGAAGTGTGTGCCACTTGGAAGTTGCCCTTCTAGAGGTGAGTCTAATTCATAACTACATATTTATTTTGACAGTTCCTAACTGTAAGTAGTAGTTAATAAGTAGTAGTGCTAATTTATTCGTTCAATTACTCTCAGCTAACATAATATATTTATATATAAATCAGGTTTTTGGTATTTGAAACCAACTGTTTAATCAAACCTTTACTGTCTTCATCAAGGCGAATAATAACAATCAAAACTTTGGCTTCAAAAACAAGAAAGCTGATTTATAGATAAATCTTAAAGTAATATTATTATTAGTGATATTATTGTTTCCTTACAGGTTGCTTTCAACCTCCTATCAGTGGACCATGTCGGGCATATTTTCCAAGTTATTTCCACAATACTACATCTAGGAAGTGTGAGCGGTTCATCTATGGAGGATGTGGTGGAAATGACAACAGTTTTGTGACCAAAGAGAGCTGTGAGGAATCATGTAAAGGTAAAAGTGCATCTAATGTAAAATTGATCAGATAAATGTCATTAATTTTATAGCAATTGTAGTATTTGTAGGCGAAGTAATAATATTTCTTCTTCTTGGTGTTATAGATATTGTTGTTGCTATTGTTGTTGTTATTGTTGTTGTTATTATTATTATTCTATGCAATCAACTGATTTTGTAGTAAACATTACCTGCACCGACATACAAGGACAAGAGTTTACCAACTGTGCATCAGCTTGTCCTGCAACATGTGAAGAACCTAACCCAATCTGCAATAAAATGTGCGTGCGAAGATGCAAGTGTCCTGCAGGTTATGTGGTGAATACACACAGCAAGAAGTGTGTGCCACTTGGAAGTTGCCCTTCTAGAGGTGAGTCTAATGCAAGTAGTAGTTCATAATAAGCTAATAGTATTATTATTATTAGAATATTGTTTTCATTATAGCTTGCTTTCAACCTCGTATCAGTGGACTATGTCTGGCATATTTTCCAAGATATTTCCACAATACTACATCTAGGAAGTGTGAACAGTTCATCTATGGAGGATGTGGTGGAAATGACAACAGTTTTGAGACCAAAGAGAGCTGTGAGGAATCATGTAAAGGTAAAAGTGCAAAATTGACAAGATTAATTATACAATTGTAGTATTTGCAGGGCAAGTAATAATAATTCTTCTTCTCCTTGCTTTAGATTTTGTTCTTGCTATTGCTGTTGCTATTGTTGTTGCTATTATCAATTGATTTTGTAGTAAACATTACCTGCACCGACATACAAGGACAAGAGTTTACCAACTGTGAATCAGCTTGTCCTGGAACATGTGAAGAACCTAACCCAATCTGCAATAAAATGTGCGTGCGAAGATGCAAGTGTCCTGCAGGTGAAGTGGTGGATACACACAGCAAGAAGTGTGTGCCACTTGGAAGTTGCCCTTCTAGAGGTGAGTCTAATGCAAGTAGTAGTTCATAATAAGCTAATAGTATTATTATTATTAGAATATTGTTTTCATTATAGCTTGCTTTCAACCTCGTATCAGTGGAATATGTCGGGCATATTCTCTAAGATATTTCCACAATACTACATCTAGGAAGTGTGAACAGTTCATCTATGGAGGATGTGGTGGAAATGACAACAGTTTTGAGACCAAAGAGAGCTGTGAGGAATCATGTAAAGGTAAAAGTGCAATATTGACAAGATTAATTATAGCAATTGTAGTATTTGTAGGGCAAGTAATAATAATTCTTCTTCTCCTTGCTTTAGATTTTGTTGTTGCTATTGCTGTTGTTATTGTTGTTGCTATTATCAATTGATTTTGTAGTAAACGTTACCTGCACCGACATACAAGGACAAGAGTTTACCAACTGTGCATCAGCTTGTCCTGGAACATGTGAAGAACCTAACCCAATCTGCAATAAAATGTGCGTGCAAAGATGCAAGTGTCCTGCAGGTCATGTGGTGAATACACACAGCAAGAAGTGTGTGCCACTTGGAAGTTGCCCTTCTAGAGGTGAGTCTAATTCATAACTACATATTTATTTTGACAGTTCCTAACTGTAAGTAGTAGTAATAAGTAGTAGTGCTAATTTATTCGTTCAATTACTCTCAGCTAACATAATATGTTTATATATAAATCAGGTTTTTGGTATTTGAAACCAACTGTTTAATCAAACCTTTACTGTCTTCATCAAGGCGAATAATAACAATCAAAACTTTGGCTTCAAAAACAAGAAAGCTGATTTATAGATAAATCTTAAAGTAATATTATTATTAGTGATATTATTGTTTCCTTACAGGTTGCTTTCAACCTCCTATCAGTGGACCATGTCGGGCATATTTTCCAAGTTATTTCCACAATACTACATCTAGGAAGTGTGAGCGGTTCATCTATGGAGGATGTGGTGGAAATGACAACAGTTTTGTGACCAAAGAGAGCTGTGAGGAATCATGTAAAGGTAAAAGTGCATCTAATGTAAAATTGATCAGATAAATATCATTAATTTTATAGCAATTGTAGTATTTGTAGGCGAAGTAATAATATTTCTTCTTCTTGGTGTTATAGATATTGTTGTTGCTATTGTTGTTGTTATTGTTGTTGTTATTATTATTATTCTATGCAATCAATTGATTTTGTAGTAAACATTACCTGCACCGACATACAAGGACAAGAGTTTACCAACTGTGCATCAGCTTGTCCTGCAACATGTGAAGAACCTAACCCAATCTGCAATAAAATGTGTGTGCGAAGATGCAAGTGTCCTGCAGGTTATGTGGTGAATACACACAGCAAGAAGTGTGTGCCACTTGGAAGTTGCCCTTCTAGAGGTGAGTCTAATGCAAGTAGTAGTTCATAATAAGCTAATAGTATTATTATTATTAGAATATTGTTTTCATTATAGCTTGCTTTCAACCTCGTATCAGTGGACTATGTTGGGCATATTCTCTAAGATATTTCCACAATACTACATCTAGGAAGTGTGAACAGTTCATCTATGGAGGATGTGGTGGAAATGACAACAGTTTTGAGACCAAAGAGAGCTGTGAGGAATCATGTAAAGGTAAAAGTGCAATATTGACAAGATTAATTATAGCAATTGTAGTATTTGCAGGGCAAGTAATAATAATTCTTCTTCTCCTTGCTTTAGATTTTGTTGTTGCTATTGCTGTTGCTATTGTTGTTGCTATTATCAATTGATTTTGTAGTAAACATTACCTGCACCGACATACAAGGACAAGAGTTTACCAACTGTGAATCAGCTTGTCCTGGAACATGTGAAGAACCTAACCCAATCTGCAATAAAATGTGCGTGCGAAGATGCAAGTGTCCTGCAGGTGAAGTGGTGGATACACACAGCAAGAAGTGTGTGCCACTTGGAAGTTGCCCTTCTAGAGGTGAGTCTAATGCAAGTAGTAGTTCATAATAAGCTAATAGTATTATTATTATTAGAATATTGTTTTCATTATAGCTTGCTTTCAACCTCGTATCAGTGGAATATGTCGGGCATATTCTCTAAGATATTTCCACAATACTACATCTAGGAAGTGTGAACAGTTCATCTATGGAGGATGTGGTGGAAATGACAACAGTTTTGAGACCAAAGAGAGCTGTGAGGAATCATGTAAAGGTAAAAGTGCAATATTGACAAGATTAATTATAGCAATTGTAGTATTTGTAGGGCAAGTAATAATAATTCTTCTTCTCCTTGCTTTAGATTTTGTTGTTGCTATTGCTGTTGTTATTGTTGTTGCTATTATCAATTGATTTTGTAGTAAACGTTACCTGCACCGACATACAAGGACAAGAGTTTACCAACTGTGCATCAGCTTGTCCTGGAACATGTGAAGAACCTAACCCAATCTGCAATAAAATGTGCATGCGAAGATGCAAGTGTCCTGCAGGTCATGTGGTGAATACACACAGCAAGAAGTGTGTGCCACTTGGAAGTTGCCCTTCTAGAGGTGAGTCTAATTCATAACTACATATTTATTTTGACAGTTCCTAACTGTAAGTAGTAGTAATAAGTAGTAGTGCTAATTTATTCGTTCAATTACTCTCAGCTAACATAATATGTTTATATATAAATCAGGTTTTTGGTATTTGAAACCAACTGTTTAATCAAACCTTTACTGTCTTCATCAAGGCGAATAATAACAATCAAAACTTTGGCTTCAAAAACAAGAAAGCTGATTTATAGATAAATCTTAAAGTAATATTATTATTAGTGATATTATTGTTTCCTTACAGGTTGCTTTCAACCTCCTATCAGTGGACCATGTCGGGCATATTTTCCAAGTTATTTCCACAATACTACATCTAGGAAGTGTGAGCGGTTCATCTATGGAGGATGTGGTGGAAATGACAACAGTTTTGTGACCAAAGAGAGCTGTGAGGAATCATGTAAAGGTAAAAGTGCATCTAATGTAAAATTGATCAGATAAATATCATTAATTTTATAGCAATTGTAGTATTTGTAGGCGAAGTAATAATATTTCTTCTTCTTGGTGTTATAGATATTGTTGTTGCTATTGTTGTTGTTATTGTTGTTGTTATTATTATTATTCTATGCAATCAATTGATTTTGTAGTAAACATTACCTGCACCGACATACAAGGACAAGAGTTTACCAACTGTGCATCAGCTTGTCCTGCAACATGTGAAGAACCTAACCCAATCTGCAATAAAATGTGTGTGCGAAGATGCAAGTGTCCTGCAGGTTATGTGGTGAATACACACAGCAAGAAGTGTGTGCCACTTGGAAGTTGCCCTTCTAGAGGTGAGTCTAATGCAAGTAGTAGTTCATAATAAGCTAATAGTATTATTATTATTAGAATATTGTTTTCATTATAGCTTGCTTTCAACCTCGTATCACTGGACTATGTCTGGCATATTTTCCAAGATATTTCCACAATACTACATCTAGGAAGTGTGAACAGTTCATCTATGGAGGATGTGGTGGAAATGACAACAGTTTTGAGACCAAAGAGAGCTGTGAGGAATCATGTAAAGGTAAAAGTGCAAAATTGACAAGATTAATTATACAATTGTAGTATTTGCAGGGCAAGTAATAATAATTCTTCTTCTCCTTGCTTTAGATTTTGTTGTTGCTATTGCTGTTGCTATTGTTGTTGCTATTATCAATTGATTTTGTAGTAAACATTACCTGCACCGACATACAAGGACAAGAGTTTACCAACTGTGAATCAGCTTGTCCTGGAACATGTGAAGAACCTAACCCAATCTGCAATAAAATGTGCGTGCGAAGATGCAAGTGTCCTGCAGGTGAAGTGGTGGATACACACAGCAAGAAGTGTGTGCCACTTGGAAGTTGCCCTTCTAGAGGTGAGTCTAATGCAAGTAGTAGTTCATAATAAGCTAATAGTATTATTATTATTAGAATATTGTTTTCATTATAGCTTGCTTTCAACCTCGTATCAGTGGACTGTGTCTGGCATATTTTCCAAGATATTTCCACAATACTACATCTAGGAAGTGTGAACAGTTCATCTATGGAGGATGTGGTGGAAATGACAACAGTTTTGAGACCAAAGGGAGCTGTGAGGAATCATGTAAAGGTAAAAGTGCACCTAATGTAAAATTGGCAAGATTAATGTCATTAATATTTAATATTATAGCAATTGTAGTATTTGCAGGGCAAGTAATAATAATTCTTCTTCTCCTTGCTTTAGATTTTGTTGTTGCTATTGCTGTTGTTATTGTTGTTGCTATTATCAATTGATTTTGTAGTAAACATTACCTGCACCGACATACAAGGACAAAAGTTTTCCAACTGTGCATCAGCTTGTCCTGCAACATGTGAAGAACCTGACCGAATCTGCAAGAAAATGTGCGTGCAAGGATGCAAGTGTCCTGCAGGTGAAGTGGTGGATACACACAGCAAGAAGTGTGTGCCACTTGAAAGTTGTCCTTCTAGAGGTTAGTCTAAGGCACAACTGCTACTGAAATTTAAAGAAGTAGTACTTAATTATTAGCAGTGCTAATAGTATTATTATTATTAGAATATTGTTTTATTATAGCTTGCTTTCAACCTCGTATCAGTGGACTATGTCGGGCATATTCTCTAAGATATTTCCACAATACTACATCTAGGAAGTGTGAACAGTTCATCTATGGAGGATGTGGTGGAAATGACAACAGTTTTGAGACCAAAGAGAGCTGTGAGGAATCATGTAAAGGTAAAAGTGCATTTAATGTAAAATTGACAAGATTAATGTCATTAATTTTATAGCAATTGTAGTATTTGTAGGGCAAGTAATAATAATTCTTCTCCTCCTTGCTTTAGATTTTGATGTTGCTATTGCTGTTGTTATTGTTGTTGCCATTGATTTTGTAGTAAACATTACCTGCACCGACATACAAGGACAAGAGTTTACCAACTGTGCATCAGCTTGTCCTGCAACATGTGAAGACCCTGACCCAATCTGCAATAAAATGTGCGTGCCAAGATGCAAGTGTCCTGCAGGTCAAGTGGTCGACACACACAGAAAGGGGTGTGTTCTACGTGGAAGTTGCCCATATAGAGGTAAGTTCAACGCATATTTTCGTTGTTTTCAATAACTTTTAACAGAGTGCGTTAATGCTAATATTTAAGATGTACTGATTACACCTATTATACGTTCGATTGTTGAGAATGTAACGTATTGCTATTTATATATAGGAATCTGTAAACCAAATTTACATAACATCTGAATTTCAATCCATGCCCAGTGAAGTGACTATAACACATCAAGTACATTAGAAATAATATGTGCTTGATAATTCACAGGCCTGTTAATAAGCAGAAATGCAATTATTGTCTTTATGAGCCTTCTTAGTATCTACACTAAGTGTATTTGTTGTGGTTTCTGTGATTATATGGGTGGGCATGAGTAATGTTAAGTAATGAGGGTGTTGACATGATATCCATCACCTTTTTGTGACCACACCCACAGACTGAAGATAGAGCCAAGGAAGACTTTAGACATTACTCTCCTCTCTCCCCCTTGGATGAACACTTTTCTTTGAACTCCTAGACAAGAAAAGAATTATCATGCACTGTATTTTGTATTTATGCTGAACATGTTTTTGCTGATATTATTTATTTATTTATCTCTGATGATGGATTCATGACTTGGTCAGTGCTAGTATCTCATTGGCCAGTTGGCCAGACCATTTACAATTTACCTGTTAGTATAAGTAAGTATAATGGGTGTGGCTACATTGTAGTAATTCATGCCGGCTAATCTTGCAAGCAGGCTTTTTTATGTTTGTATAAAGAGAATTGGGGCATGACATTATAATTTTTATTATTGTTGTTATTTTTTTAAATTATGCAACACCTGAATGAGGGGTGTGGAGTAAAGTGTGGTCCTTACCTCAATAGAAATTCGATGTAGCTACTGCCTATGCTTTGAGTTAAATCTTGCAATCTATAAAGCATCTACAAGGGTTGGGTGGATCTAGGATTTTTTAGAAGGGATGTGCAATTTAACACCTATCTCTCTGAGGGTGTGGGGGTGTGAGGATTTTCAGTATTATTCAAATAGAAATAAGTGTGAAATAACACAACCTAAAAAGAATGACTAGCAAGTGCACTTGAGTTTCCCCTATTCCTGCACAAAGCTCTCACACAGTTGGTCAACATTCTGTGAGACAAGTTCCCCCTGAAGCAACTGACATTTCAACGAGGTTTTTGTGAAACACATGCTGAGTTCATTTTCCAAGACATCTTCTTTTTACCAATTAAACGTTGTGCCACTTCAAGGGTGAGAGTTAATACGGACTCACTTGATCAAGAGGCAATTCAGAGGGTGGTACATGATGTTACACAAAGAAAATAGATCTGACATTAACATCCGTACTGGGAGACTCGAGGAAGAGGAAATACTTAATGGAGGCAGGTTCTGATTATGGACACTTCTACGTTGTATGCATGGGCTGTTCATTCCGGCCAGTCCGGCTTTGGATGACCACTTCCAGTACATTAGGGTGTTGTAATGTGAAAGTGCATGCACATTCCATGCTATTTTTGTCAGCTAAAAACTGCACCAGTGAACGATCATTCCATCAAGAGGAATCATATTTGCATCCCACTCTTTCACTGAATGTCAGGGAGCCCCCTAACAACGCAGCAGAGGTTCCAAAACAAAGTATTAACAAGCACAAGCAAGAACAAACCTGTACAGAACATCAAACATGATTAATATAGTTATGTTTTATGATGTATGGCGAGAGCAGCACAGGATGCATAGAGCATACAGTATGACAGGAAGTTTTGACTCAGGAGGGATTTCTATAAAAGCAGAAGAGACTAGTGACTGAAGGAGGGAGAGTCAGAGTTAAGTCAAACTTCAGTTCAGTTGGAAGAAGTACATAACATAAAGTACAACATGACAGAAATAGACTCTCAATGAACTCTCAGTTGACATAAATAACCTTCTCAATAATACATTTGAAATTGTATTTTCTTGACATCTCAACTAGATACTCTAGATGAAGGCTAGAGTGTACTAAAAACGTCGAGAGAATACAATTTCAAGTTGATTGTTATTGTTATGACAGAAATGCAAGGACAAACTCCACACGATTTCCAACAGCTGACATGTGGAGGAAGTTTGTAGGCATGTGGTAGACATAGAAAGTGACTATTTTTCCAAAGATGGGCTAGTTGAAGATGTGGTGGATGAAATGATAAAATGGTGATGAGATTGAGGATGAAGATGAGGATGACTTGCTAAATGATGATGACAGACATTTAATTGACACAACACCGCAACCATTCCCATGCAGAACCAAACACATCTACAAACTCTCAATCTGACTTGTCAGACACAATATGTAAAATGGACTCCAACTTGCTGGAATGTGTGCTACCCTTAACATATTTCAGTAATGCTCCACATCAGAATGCTCTGGCAGTCCACTTCAACTGTAAGGCAGCGATGTTAGCAGCTCTCAGGAATATGCCAGCTTTGTTACACAAGCCAGACTTGGATAATAATGCTTAGCCAGCTATCTTAATTACATTTGCCAGGTATAAACAATTTTTTTTTACAAACTAAGTCCTGTCATTATTTTATACTGACCTTTCTACTCCAAGCAAAGCATGTGACCATATTCCATGTGGTTCATGCGTAGTCTTATATGGTTATATTTTCCCTATGGGTACACAGCTATATCTATGCTTGTCCATTCGATATCAGGCATGTTTACACTGCCATCAACCCACCAGTGGTTCAGGCATGTTTACACTGCCATCAACCCACCAGTGGTTCAGGCATGTTTACACTGCCATCAACCCACCAGTGGTTCAGGCATGTTTACACTGCCATCAACCCACCAGTGGTCCAGGCATGTTTACACTACCATCAACCCACTAGTGGTTCAGGCATGTTTACACTACCATCAACTCACCAGTGGTTCAGGCATGTTTACACTGCCATCAACCCACCAGTGGTTCAGGCATGTTTACACTGCCATCAACCCACCAGTGGTCCAGGAATGTTTACACTACCATCAACCCACCAGTGGTTCAGGCATGTTTACACTACCATCAACCCACCAGTAGTTCAGATTCAGATTTGTTTACACTGCCATCAACTCACCACTGGTACAGGCATGTTTACACTACCATCAACCCACCAGTGGTTCAGGCATGTTTACACTACCATCAACTCACCAGTGGTTCAGGCATGTTTACAATGCCATCAACTCACCAGTGGTTCAGGCCCACCAGTGGTTCAGGCATGTTTACAACCATAAACCCACCAGTGGTTCAGGCATGTTTACACTACCATCAACTCACTAGTGGTTCAGGCATGTTTACCATACCATCAACTCACCAGTGGTTCAGGCATGTTTACACTGCCATCAACTCACCAGTGGTCCAGGCATGTTTACACTGCCATCAACCCACCAGTGGTTCAGGCATGTTTACACTGCCATCACTCACCAGTGGTCCAGGCATGTTTACACTGTCATCAACCCACCAGTGGTTCAGGCATGTTTACACTGCCATCAACCCACCAGTGGTCCAGGCATGTTTACACTACCATCAACCCACCTGTGATTCAGGCATGTTTACACTTCCATCAACCCACCAGTAGTTCAGATTCAGATTTATTTACACTACCATCAACTCACCAGTGGTACAGGCATGTTTACACTGCCATCACTCACCAGTGGTCCAGGCATGTTTACACTGTCATCAACCCACCAGTGGTTCAGGCATGTTTACACTGCCATCAACCCACCAGTGGTCCAGGCATGTTTACACTACCATCAACCCACCTGTGGTTCAGGCATGTTTACACTACCATCAACCCACCAGTACTTCAGATTCAGATTTGTTTACACTGCCATCAACTCAACAGTGGTTCAGGCATGTTTACACTCCCATCAACTCACCAGTGGTACAGGCATGTTTACACTACCATCAACCCACCAGTGGTTCAGGCATGTTTACACTAACATCAACTCACCAGTAGTTCAGGCATGTTTACACTACCGTCAAGCTGATACCGCATTTGAATTTTGCTATGAAATCTAAGAAGTGCCGAACTCTTGTGATCCACTCTCCTATTCATGCAAAATAATGCATTGTGCGGGCATTTCGAGAAATAGTACCCCTTCTTGTGATGATTAAAACACCCTATATCCTTGTGGTCCTTCTTGGTTTAGCTGAAGAATGGAGCAAATTCAGGTCCTCTGACTTCACCTTGACTCAGCAGTCCTTCACCAAATGTCCTGGCTTGTTACATTGAAGACACCGTCTCACTGACTTGTCTCCTTCCCTCTTATGCTTCTTGCCAGCTTGATTATCATTCCTTGCCAAAAGGTGATCATCTGCTAGGGCAGCGGAATCCATGTTTGTTTTTGGATGCCTCTCATGAACGAATACTTGCACATCATCTGGTAGTGTGTCTAGGAACTGTTCTAACACCACCATGTGCAATAGCTCCTCTGGAGTCACACAAGCCTTCAACCACTTTCCAGCCAAGTCATTCAATCTGGCCACTAACTCTCTATTTGCTTGTTCACCCCTCTTCTTTGCTGTCCTAAACAGCTGCCTGTAGCTCTCTTCTGTAATATCAAATCTTCTCAAAATAGCTTCCTTAACCACCTCATAATTCTTTTCCCTTCTAATGTTAATGTAGTATATACATCCTGTGTTTTCCAAATCAAGTGTGATGCCAACTTGAACACTCAATACTCCTTCTTCACCCCATAAGCTAACATCAGTCTAATAAGGTTATGACACAATGTCTTCTTTCTCTCTCCATTTAGGTACCTTCATTTCTTTCTCACTTGCTGCGGCATCACTACCCCACCCTGCAAGTGTATGCCTTCCACCAAGGACTGCAACAAGTCCATCTGTCCTCTCATCTGTTCTTCCCTCCAGGCTATTTCTTCCTCTCTCCACTTCTTTTCAATATCTTTTGATGGGAATGGCAGAAGAGCTGGAGAGAGCAGAGCTAGGGGTTAAGCTGGAAGAGAATTGGTATGGGGAACTTATGTATGCAGATGACATTGTTCTTTTGGCGGACTCAGGAGTACAGCTGCAGGCCATGTTGGATGTGACAGACATATGTGTTAAGGTGGAAGATGAAGTTTAATAGTAAGAAGAGCAAAGTTATTGTGGAACAGGGAAGCAGGAGTGAGTTGGAGGATTGGTGAGAAGAGGTAGAATAGTTTAATTACTTGGGAGTGTGGTTTGATAGGATAGTAAGGTGTAATGTTGAGTTAGAGAAGATGGCAAAAATGGCAGAAGAATGGGTTGGGAAGGTAGCATGGATAAGCAGAGTGAATGGGCAGGTGAAAGTAGACAGAGGAAGGATGGTGTGGGAGCTTCTAGTAGACCTAGGATAGGGTATGCAGCAGAAGTGTGGTGCCAGGTGTGTCAGTCAGCCAGGTGTGTCAGTCAGCCGGGTGTGTCAGTCAGCCGGGTGTGTCAGTCAACCGGGTGTGTCAGTCAGCCGGGTGTGTCAGTCAGCCGGGTGTGTCAGTCAGCCGGGTGTGTCAGTCAGCCGGGTGTGTCAGTCAGCCGGGTGTGTCAGTCAGCCGGGTGTGTCAGTCAGCCGGGTGTGTCAGTCAGCCAGGTGTGTCAGTCAGCCAGGTGTGTCAGTCAGCCAGGTGTGTCAGTCAGCCAGGTCAGCCAGGTGTGTCAGTCAGCCAGGTGTGTCAGTCAACCAGGTGTGTCAGTCAGCCAGGTGCAGGCCCGGTGTGTCAGCCTGGTGTGTCAGCCCAGTGAGTCAGAGCAGGTGTGTCACAGCAGGTGAAGATGTTGGTCATTTCTTGGTGATGTATGGGGAATTTGATAGGGAAAAGTAGAATTGTAGTGCAGGACAGTGGCTGGATGAATACAGAACAATAGGTAAGGATGGAAAGGTGGCATTGCTATTGGGGAAAGGTGAGTGAGTATGTCATGTATTGGGTAGGGAGCAGTAGCAGAGGAGAAAGGAATTCTTGTATGGTGAGCTTTGGACGAACTTTGGTCTCCTCCTCTCCTCCCTCTTTGAACAACTGACACACTTATCATTATTATTGCATTATTAGTTATTTTATTTCTGTCACAATGGCTATGTATGTGGTGGCCTAAACAAGCTAAACATTTATGACCTCAGTGCTATTCAAATAATTAAGCCACAGGTGTTTATAACACCACTATGCAAATATCATTCAAAAGCTCACCGATTGTTTTGAGACCAAAATTATTGAAAATGGAGAAAGTTATGGTGTTAAAAACAAGAACACAAATATATATGGTCCTCCTTTAAGTGGAAGTGTGAGAGGACATGCATAACAAGGAGTGGTGTGTGTGTAGTGGGAGGTGGGATTGGACTAGTAAAGAAAAGTGCAAACAAACTTGAGAGTAAAATTCCTCTTCGGAGATTGACTCGGTGGAAATAAAGAGATCAAGTCCTGACTTTTTCTTTTGGGGGAATTAAAAGATGGAAGATGAGTTTGGAGTAGTTGTGGTGATTGAAGGGTGGCTTTGCTGGTGTGGGAGGGAAGGTGATAGTTTGATCCTGGTTGGGTTAATGGATCTGTCTTGTGCTTGGGGAGGTCCCTTATCTTGTAGTCGCTTCTAGTAGGTTTTTTTTTAAGTTGAGTGAAGGGTTAGGCCTGTGTAGAGGCTAGAGTTGGTTCCTTTCAGGATTATATGCTGGGGCTCAGAACAAATTAGGGCTATGGGCTCGGTGTCAGTGCTAGTATCATCCTAGAGTTCAAGGCAGATGAGCAAGTAAGCTGTAGTGTCTTCAAAGGCCACTGCAACTATCCAACAAGAATTTGGCCTTGCAAGACCTCTATATCTACCAACAGTCTTGTGAAGTTGGAGCCTCTCATTTTTGTGGAAAGGGCCTGGCCAACTAACATTTTGTTCTGACCCCAATAGAGTGATAAATGGCAGATATTAGTTGTCTTATAATTAGTCAAGATTAATTAATTCCAAGATATAGCTAGCACATCAAATGCTATATGGAAGAAAAAAACACATGACTAAATGTCACGTGCACATTGAAGTAGAATGATTGGTAGAACACATACCACTAACCCCACCCCTTTTTCTGGTGATGTAAAATCAGTATGTAGTGCCCCAAACCTCTCTATATAAAGAACAGGGTGCTCTTAGATTACTGGTATTGTGTAGCCCCACCCATATCCCTTACTGATAGTGACAGGTAAATTGTTAATGGTCTGACTATGAGACACCACGGTGACACTAGCACTGACCGAGTCATGAATACAACATCAGAGATAAATAAATAAATAATATCAGCAAAAACATGTTCAGCATAAATATATATAAAAGGCAGTGCATGATTTATGTTGACTAGGAGTTCAAAGAACAGTGTTTATCCAAGAGAGAAGGAGGAGACTAATGTCTGCAGTCAGACATCTCTATTTCATCCTGTGGATTGATCACAAAATAGCAATGAATGATGTGTCAATTAAACATTAGTCACCCCCCCACCCCCCCACCCCCCCGCCAAATAGTCACACCCACCTCACAAATACTAACTACAAGTTTTGCTACTAAGGGGGCTTGTGAGTAGGATTTCTTTTTTTAAATTAACATGTCTCCATTAGGGATCCAAACAGGCTTGCCATTTATCAACCAGGCATTGATTAAAAATGACTAGCTGTCTTCTAGTCACTATGTGATGGATGGACTTGCTAACTCTTATATTTCTTGTAGTAGTGTGTAGCTTATAAATAGTGATTATATATGTGGTCAGGCTTTCTCAGTAGTCAGCAGGAGCTTGCTCAGAGCAGCTAGTCTCAGCTGCTGCAAGTTCAGGTCTGCACTCTTTGATGCATCTTTATGGTCTGTGCAGGTGCAGCAATCTTTGATGCATGTTTATGGTCTGTGCAGGCTGCAATCTTTGATGCATGTTTATAGTCTGTGCAGGTGCAGCAATCTTTGATGCATGTTTATGGTCTGTGCAGGCTGCAATCATTGATGCATGTTTATGGTCTGTGCAGGTGCAGGTTTCTGCAATCTTTGATGCATGTTCATGGTCTGTGCAGGCTGCAATCTTTGATGCATGTTTATGGTCTGTGCAGGTGCAGGTTTCTGCAATCTTTGATGCATGTTTATGGTCTGTGCAGGAGCAGCAATCTTTGATGCATGTTTATGGTCTGTGCAGGCTGCAATCTTTGATGCATGTTTATGGTCTGTGCAGGTGCAGCAATCTTTGATGCATGTTTATGGTCTGTGCAGGCTGCAATCTTTGATGCATGTTTATGGTCTGTGCAGGTGCAGGTTTCTGCAATCTTTGATGCATGTTTATGGTCTGTGCAGGTGCAGCAATCTTTGATGCATGTTTATGGTCTGTGCAGCAGGCTGCAATCTTTGATGCATGTTTATGGTCTGTGCAGGCTGCAATCTTTGATGCATGTTTATGGTCTGTGCAGGTGCAAGTTTCTGCAAAATATATTTTTCGTCGGTTGGTTCAATGTCTGCTGTTCAAATGAGTTGCTCTGTGCTGTTATCATTGCTGACCATACTGCTGGACCTTTGTCGTGCACACTACCTCTGAAACCTCGGCTACAATTCCGTCACTAACTGACAACAAAGTTAAACAACAAATCATTAGGTGTGTAGTTTTTTAATTTCATAATATAAATTATAAACAAGGTGTAAACATTCTTTATATATTATACAGTGAGTTTTATCATAAAATGTACGTTTAGAAAAAAGTCCAAAAATAAAATGCATGATATATATGTGCTGCCATTCTTATCCCTTGTTTTGTCTCCTAAAACTTAACTCATTTGTTAATTTATTGAAACTCAACATAAAGTGGCAAATATGAAATTGAATCATTTCAGAGTTATATTTTTACATCACCTATTTTACATTACACTCACCTCTAAGTGGGCACCTTCCAATATGCACACACTTCTTTCTATGTGTGTCCACCACTTGATCTGTAGGACATCTGCATCTTGGCACACATTCTTTCGTGCAGATTGGGTTAGGTTCTTCACATGTTGCATGACAAGCTGATGCACAGTTGGAAAACTTTTGTCCTTGTATGTCGGTGCAGGTATTGTTTACTACAAAATCAAGGGGTTAAAATAATAATAATAATAACAACTATAATAGTAATAGCAATAACAACAAGAACAACAACAATGACAACAACAACACCAATAATTTTATTATTACATGTTATTGTAAACTCTGGCTACTAAGCCTCTTGATTTTAGAACACAAAAAGCTGTTACATTTCACTCCGTAAGCCTATACCTATGAGGCTTCATAACTTCGTAGATCATTAAATATACTCCTAACCACATGGATCATCACAATGCGTGGGTGCCAGTCTCACAACAAGAATAAGTCAATGTAATATCTTGTGAATGCATATATACAGCACTTGGGCAGTGGTGCATGTTATGTTGTAAAGCTATTATTGTTGTCATTAATGAGGACAGTAGTACCAACAGAAATAAGCAACACATATTATCTCTTTCTATCAGCTATAGATTTTGACATGAAAAACGTAAACCTGATTGAAAGCGAAACCTCAAAGACATTGGTTGTCAGCTGAAAATAATCGTACACATTTGTATAATCATTAATACTGCTACAGCAACAATTACTATTGCTACTACTAGCTACCACTAAAATGACTGAAATAGTAATGAAGTCAAGTAAATCTATTTTGCATTAGATGCACTTTTACCTTTACACACTCCCTCGCAGCTCTTTTTGGACCAAAAGTTGTTTTTATTACCACGACATCCCCCATACATGAAATGTTCACACTTCCTGGATGTGACATTGTGGAAAAACCTTGGATAGCTTGCCTTACATGGTCCAATGATACGAGGTAGGAAGCAAGCTATAATACCAACAATAACAGCAACATCAGTAATAATTATAATATAAATTATATAATATCTACTACTTCTACTTTTTCTTACTTTTACTACTGCTACTTATGACTACTACTACAAATATTGTCAAAATTTACATAGCAAGTCAGAGATTAATGTGGTGAATAAATCTATTTTCATTAGACTCACCTGTAGCTGGGCAACTTTCACGTGGAACACACTTCCTTTTGTGTGTGTCCACCACTTGACCTGCAGGACATCTGCATGTTGGCATACATCTTTTATTGCAGGTCGGGTTAGGCTCTTGACATGTTGCAGGACAAGCTGATGCACATTTGTAAAACTCCTGTCCTAGTATATCGGAGCAGGTATCGTTTACTGAAAAATCAAGGGTTGAATAATATAGTAATAAGTAATATTAAAAATAGCAACAACAATGACAACAACAACAATATTAAATATTACAATAACCTTCTCAATAATCAACTTGAAATTGTATTCTCTCGACATTTCGACTAGATGCTCTAGCCTTCATCACATTTATTCCTGATGAATACAATATCAAATTGATTATTGAGAATTTGTTATTATGTCAACTGAGAGTTCATTGAGAATATTAATCTCGATGACATTATTTTTACATTATTACCATAAACTCTGGTTGTTAAGTCTCTTGATGTCTGGTTCACAGAAGACTGTTACATTTCACTCTGAATGCCCATCCCCAAGATATTTAGTCTTGATAGAACACTTCTAATCACAGTGTCAGTCTCTCAACCAAAATACTTGTAATTTCTTGTCAATGCACAGCACTAAGGCAATGTGCATATTTATGAGAGGCTATCATTAGCTCCTTAGTTCACCTCAAGAACCTTGTTCCTTGGCTTGTTAGACCTAGAACCTTTTCCTTTCATAATCTTCCTTGTGAGACCAGATATTTGTTTCTCTAGTTCGCCACTTTTTCGACTAGCCCATGAGATTCATTCTGTGCTTAGCCACCAATAAGCACTTACAAAATAGGATTGCTAAATAATGCACACCACAAAAAAGTTATGTAATTTCCGGGCTAAAACAGCCCATTTTCTTGCAGGTTGGGGTTAGCAGCGGAGTGTTAAATAACCAGAGTTTATGGTAGTAATGGTAACAACAACAATAATAACAATGATAATAGCACCCACAGATAATAACACCACAACAATAATTGTGTTAGTGTTACTTCTGTTTCTATCAGATTTATGTTTTGGGCATTAAGCTGATTTGAAGGAAACTCTTAAAAGTATTTGATGTCAGCTGAAAATAATCGTACAAGTTCATTAATACAGCTACAGCAACTACTACTATTGCTGTTATTACTACTACTACCACTAACATGAGTGCAATAGTAGTGCAGTCAAGTAGATCTATTTTGCATTAGATGCATTTTTACCTTTGCACACTCCCTCGCAGCTCTCTTTGGACCAAAAGTTGTTTATATTACCGCGACATCCTCCATACATGAAATGTTCACACTTCCTGGATGTGACATTGTGGAAAAACCTTGGATAGCTTGCCTTACATGGTCCAATGATACGAGGTAGGAAGCAAGCTATAATACCAACAATAACAGCAACATCAGTAATAATAAATTATATAATATCTACTACTTCTACATTTTCTACTGTTACTTATGACTACTACTACAAATATTGTCAAAATTTCCATAGCAAGTCAGAGATTATTGTGGTGAATAAATCTATTTTCATTAGACTCACCTGTAGCTGGGCAACTTTCACGTGGAACACACTTCCTTTTGTGTGTGTCCACCACTTGACCTGCAGGACATCTGCATGTTGGCATACATCTTTTATTGCAGGTCGGGTTAGGCTCTTGACATGTTGCAGGACAAGCTGATGCACATTTGTAAAACTCCTGTCCTAGTATATCGGAGCAGGTATCGTTTACTGCAAAATTAAGGATTGAATAATATAGTAATAAGTGATATAAAAAATAGCAACAACAATGACAACAGCAACAATTTAAATATTGCAATAAGCTTCTCAATAATCAACTTCAAATTGTATTCTCTCGACGTTTCGACTAGATGCTCTAGCCTTCATCACATTTATTCCTGATGAATACTATTGAGAAGATGTTATTGTGTCAACTGAGAGTTCATAATCACAGTGTCAGTCTCTCAACCAAAATACTTGTAATTTCTTATCAATGCACAGCACTAAGGCAATGTGCATCTTATGAGTATTATTGTCGTTGTTAATGAAAGGCTATCATTAGCTCCTTAGTTCACCTCAAGAACCTTGTTCCTTGGTAATCTTCTTTGTTAGACCAAGAACCTTTTCCTTTCGTAATCTTCCTTGTGAGACCAGATATTTGTTTCTCTAGTTCGCCCCTTTTTCGACTTGACAATGAGATTCATTCTGTGCTTAGCATAAGATTGCTAAATCATGCACACCCATAACAAAATGTTATGTAATTTATGTTTTGGGCATTAAGCTGATTTGAAGGGAACTCTTAAAAGTATTTGATGTCAGTTGAAAATAATCGTACAAGTTTGTATAATCATCTACTATTGCTGTTATTACTACTACTACCACTAAAATGACTGCAATAGTAATGCAGTCGAATAAATCTATTTTGCATTAGATGCACTTTTACCTTTACACACTCCCTCGCAGCTCTCTTTGGACCAAAAGTTGTTTATATTACCGCCACATCCTCCATACGTGAAATTTTCACACTTCCTGGATGTGACATTGTGGAAAAACCTTGGATAGCTTGCCTTACATGGTCCAATGGTACTAGGCAGGAAGCAAGCTATAATACCAACAATAACAGCAACATCAGTAATAATTATAATAATTATAAATTATATAATATCTACTACTTCTACTTTTTCTTACTTTTACTACTGCTACTACTATACATATTGTCAAAATTTACATAGCAAGTCAGAGATTAATGTGGTGAATAAATCTATTTTCATTAGACTCACCTGTAGCTGGGCAACTTTCACGTGGAACACACTTCCTTTTGTGTGTGTCTACCACTTGACCTGCAGGACATCTGCATATTGGCATACATCTTTTATTGCAGGTCGGATTAGGCTCTTGACATGTTGCAGGACAAGCTGATGCACATTTGTAAAACTCCTGTCCTAGTATATCGGAGCAGGTATCGTTTACTGCAAAATCAAGGGTTGAATAATATAGTAATAAGTAATATAAAAAATAGCAACAACAATGACAACAACAACAATATTAAATATTACAATAACCTTCTCAATAATCAACTTGAAATTGTATTCTCTCGACATTTCGACTAGATGCTCTAGCCTTCATCACATTTATTCCTGATGAATACAATATTAAATTGATTATTGAGAATTTGTTATTATGTCAACTGAGAGTTCATTGAGAATATTAATCTAGATGACATTATTATTATAAACACTGGTTGTTAAGCCTCTTGATGTCTGGTTCACAGAAAGCTGTTATATTTCACTCTGTATGCCCATCCCCAAGATATTTAGTCTTGATATATAGAACACTTCTAAACATGGTGTCAGTCTCTCAACCAAAATACTTGTAATTTCTTTTCAATGCACAGCACTAAGCAATGTGCATCTTATGTTGGATAGCTATTATTGTCGTTGTTAATGAGGGGCTATCTGGTTCACCTCAAGAACCTTGTTCCTTGGAAATCTTTAGACCAAGAACCTTTTCCTTTCATATTCATTTATTGTCGTTGTTAATGAGGGGCTATCTGGTTCACCTCAAGAACCTTGTTCCTTGGAAATCTTTAGACCAAGAACCTTTTCCTTTCATATTCATTTGTTTCTTTAGTTCGCCACTTTTTCGACTAGCCCATGAGATTCATTCTGTGTTTAGCCACCAAGAAGCGCTTACAAAATAGGATTGCTAAATAATGCACACCACAACAAAAAGTAATGTAATTTAAATTATTTTTAGATGGGCCCATTTTCTTGCAGGTTGGGGTTAGCAGCAGAATGTTAGTTTATGGTAGTAATGGTAACAACAACAATAATAACAATGATAATAGCACCCACAGATAATAACACCACTCTGGTTATTAAGCATTTTGACATTCAGTGCACATATCCCTGTGTACACTCATGCCCAAGATGTTTCTCATTACTTCGTATTCATTAAATACACTCTTAACCAAATGGATCATCACAATGCATGGGTCGTCTCAACAACAAGAATATTCAGTCAATGTAATAGTATCAATGCATAACTCAGGCAATCTTGCATCTTCTATGACTTGTTTGTGCATGTATTATTATTTTAATATTATCAAGAGCAAAGTATGCTTGAGAGGAGCTCCTTCTTAGTTTGTCTTTAGAGACTTGTTCACTGGTTATTTGCCTTGTGAGATTGGCTCTTTGTTACTGTGGTTGGATATAATTATTAGTTCCTTATTTGACTAGATCACAAGATTAGCTAAACAAATTATGGGGAGTGCCTATTTTTCTGTAAGTGTGCGCTATTTAGCAATCCTATTGGTAGTTAAGCCATCCAGGTTAGGGTTAGAAGTGAGATGATAAACAACCAGAATTATTACAAATAATAGCAACAACAAAAAATTAATAACACGACAGCAAAAGAAATCAAATTGTATTATCAGATTGTATTACCATTCCCACTGCTACATAACTACTACTGTTGCTGCTACTACTACTACTGCTACTATTATAAAAATGAAGAGTAATTAATGTAGCTAGTAAATATATTTTGCATTAGATGCACTTTTACCTTTACACGCTCTCTCGCAGCTCTCTTTGGACCAAAAATTGTTTTTATTACCGCCACATCCTCCATACATGAACTTGTCACACTTCCTGGATGTGACATTGTGAAAAAACCTTGGATAGCTTTCCCCACATGGTCCAATGATATGAGGTAGGAAGCAAGCTATAATACCAACAATAACGACAATAATAAATATTTCTATCACATTTATGACTTCTACTTAATTCTACTTATAAAATTACTGTCAAAATTTATAGAATGAGAAGGAGGTTAAGTTAATCTATTTTGCATTAGACTCACTTCTAGGTGGACAGCTTCCAACCGGCACACACTTCTTATAGTGTGTGTCCACCACTTGACCTGCAGGACACTTGCATCTTGGCACGCACACTTTATTGCATTGAAATTGCCATCAAGAACATCAAGAACAAGAGAGAAAAAGAAACCTCCGCAGATTGGGTGAGGGTCTTCACAAGTTGCAGAACAAACTGATGCACATTTGGAAAACTTCTGTCCTAATATCTCACATTCCCTGGTGTCTGGCACACAGATCTGACAACATCCTCCTTCAGGCAGATATGCACTTTCCCCTTCTCCACAAACATTTGTACTGCATCGGACTGTTGCACAATTAGACTGTGCTTCACTGCAGTGCAATCCCATTAGTGTGAGGACTCCAAGGAGAAGGAAATTCATAGCAAAAAATTATCTCAAGCTAGTGAAAAAATATGTTGAATATTTAAATCAAGAGCCGTTTTTATAGATGCACACAAGAGGGAAGGAGGGAGGGAGTGGAAGAAGGAAAGGGAGGAGCAAGATTTGGACAAAAAATAATGCATTACTATGAGCAATGGCATTTAGAGCCACATGACTTAATACATTGCTGTGGTAGAGTCCATGTATGGCTAGCATGATATGATGTATTGCTCTGGGAGAGGGATGTAGGGTTAGATGGCATAATGAAGCGACAAAAGAAGAGTACATGATTAACAATGGTAAAGGTCACTGACAGGCCATGACGCAGCACTACTGGAAAAGAGTCCATGATTAGCATACATTATATGCTAGTAGAAGAGAATACATAGTGGTTGAAGAAGTGGGGTGCCTGCATGCCACAATGATAATGGTGTATGATGTCATGATAGGACACAATGCATTGACGGAAGAGAGTGTGTGACCAGTATGACATAATGTAGTGATAGAATGAAGTAAGCCGTGCATAATTGCCGGAGGGTAACCAGTGACTGGCAAGTATATAGAATAATGATGCAACTTTTAACTAGCCACAATCATCATGATTTTAATACACATTCACTTGTCAATGTTATGAGAGAAAGAGCAAGCAGTGCTAACCATCACTAGCTCTGTCACTAGTTATAATCAATATAGTGTTCTTTGGCATCGTTCAGAATGTTTGGAAGTCACATTCTTCTTTGAAGATACTCGGGGGGGAAATATTCCATAATATTTTCAAGATATTGTATTGAAGGGTGTTTATGCATTTATGCTAAACTAGTTATACTGCAGATCTATGGCCCTATATATAGCCGATTGTGGCATATGTAATTCTGGTGTAAACAAATATAGAATTTTGGGTGCACTGATAGAATAAAAAGTTTGACTTGTATTATCACAGCAGGAGCATGGGCCTCATAAGCTCTATGGTAGAGCTTGACACAATAATATAACAATTCTAGTATTATCCTACATGCTGCACACCTTATGTCAAAGTTTCCCAGAATGTCATAGTAACTGCTACCAGAATTATCTTGGGATATAGCTACTACCACAGCATATCTCATGGTAGGGTATTGATGGATGTCACAGTAACTCTGAGACAGTCCTGGGAATATCTGGAATGTAAAACCTCTAGCATACCTTATAGAAGGGAATTCGTAATTTTGATAGTCCATAATTCGTGCACTCAAGAGTTTATAAGAGGAGTACAAGGATATTCTTCCCAGGCGTTAGCTGAGGTATTTATAGGAGGGTTTCCTGGGGGAGGGACGTATAAAGCATTTCCACTGTTTCACTTCTCTTTGGCAAGAAATCTTTTACATACAAATGATCTTAGTTAATAAGCTGAAATGACCTGCTTTTTCCATATTCCATCTTTGATTGCTAACTTGTAATCAGCACCAGTCTAAAAGTTTTTGAAGTCACAATCTCTTCTCATTGGACAATTGATGTCCGATATATGTGCAAACTATGACTTGTAATGCCTAGATCATTATTGGGCTGTAGGTGAATGAGTGGCTCACTAGTGATGTAGTTATAGAGGTCAAAGGATCACATGCTCAATATCTGGCTCACCTAGTAGTTTGCTGTACTCTAACCAATCAGTTCACCAAGAGGTAATCTATTCACTACTACAATCACTTGCATAGAAGTTACACCCCCACTCATGTACATATAGGTGAGAGGTTTTTGAGCAACCAGGTAACATGCTAGTTATGCCAGTGTCTTCTCAGAATTCCTATGATGAAATCCTAGGATAATTCAGGGATTGTCAGAGTTCCTTTGATGCCCTGGGATGCTCTGGCATGAGGTGCACTTGGGTATTATTGGAAAGCGATAACACATTGGAAATTTTATTATTATTATAATACCTGGGTACACAAATAGCCATATGTGTATAATTTTTGCATGAAGAAAGGTGAAATGAAGTATTTGAAACATGTGATTGAAGGAGCTGAAAGTGCTTAATGAGATCTGTAGAATGAGGCACAAAGGAAGAGACTGAAAGATATTTGTTTGTACCCATGACTGGTATAGTAAGTTTGGTGAGTTAGCATGATGCCTGCTTATTTTCTGCACAAGAAATCAGGATTAGGTGGCTTATAAACCTATCCTGAATTATTCTGTACAAGCTGTATTGCTATAAAAATGTCCTACAGTTGGTTTGGTAGCTCGGAATAGTCTAGTAGAGTAGTTCATGATAACTGGAGACCCACTTTTTCAGGCACATTCTTGTGGAAAATTTTCTATCTGGTTGGTGTCCTTAGATGTAGATCCCATACTGAATCAGCATATTCTAAGTGAGGGTGCACAAGTAGGCTGTACTTACTACTGTCTTTATGCATCTCCTGTACAGCAGCCCTAGAAGTTTCCTTGAGAACAAAAGTACCAAAAATATATTTTTGTCTTTTGTTTAGCAAAAGTGTTGTGACCTTGCTTCAATACTATCCCTTACCAAGGACAAGTCTTGTGAATGTTATACCAGTGACCCCTTACCTAGTACAAGTATTGTGAGTGCATTTTCCAATGATCTCTCGCCTGGGACGAGTGTTGTGGAAACGTGTCTCGAGTGAACCCTTAACTAGTACGTGAATATGCCTCCAAGCACCCCTTACCTAGTATGAATGTTTGTGAATGTGCCTCCAAGCCTTTCTCCCCTTACCTGTTTGTGAAGGTGACCAAGCCATCCCTTACCTAGTTGGAGTGTTTGTGAATGTGCCTCCAAGCCTTTCTCCCCTTACCTGTTTGTTAAGGTGCCACCAATCTACCCCTTACCTAGTAGGAGTGTTTGTAAAAGGTGTCCAAGTAACCCCTTACCTAGTGGGAGTGTTTGTGAAGGTGCCTCCAAGCCACCCCTTACCTAGTAGGAGTGTTTGTGAAGGTGCCACCAAGCTACCCCTTACCTAGTGGGAGTGTTTATGAAGGTGCCACCAAGCTACCACTTACCTAGTAGGAGTGTGAGTAAATGGTGCCTCCAAGCTACCCCTTACCTAGTAGGAATGTTTGTAAAGGTGCTTCCAAGCTATACCTTACCTAGTGGGAGTGTTTGTAAATGGTGTCTCCAAGCCACCCCTTACCTAGTAGGAATGTTTGTAAAAGTGCCTCCAAGCTACCCCTTACCTAGTGGGAGTGTTTATGAAGGTGTCACCAAGCTACCCCTTACCTAGTAGGAGTATTTGTAAAAGGTGCCTCCAAGCCATCCCTTACCTAGTGGGAGTGTTTGTAAAGGTGTCTCCAAGCCACCCCTTACCTAGTTGGAGTGTTTGTAAAGGTGCCTCCAAGCCACCCCTTACCTATTAATGTTTGTGACGTGCCTCTCTCGCACACATGCGTTCAAGGTATGTCACCATCATGGCCCTCTAATGTATGAATCTGATTATGTTCTAGGACAAGGACGAGGACTCCGCCCTCCACTTGATGGTCTTGGGCATGCCAAATGTTGGAAAATCATCGCTCATTAACGCTCTGAGACGAAAGTACATGAAGAAAGGTGACCACATCTCCAACAAAGACTAGGATCAGTAATGCCACAGAGTTAGACCTCACGTGTGGCTGTGATGTGTGATGCTCCCCCGCCATGTGACTATTTGGTGATGTGTGCATGTACGCATCCAGTGTTGCTGTGGTGATCCTTGGAGCATCCTTGGAAGTCCAGACTTCCTGCCCGTAAGTACGTGGTCAAGTGGTGGTGGGTGGAATGAATTTTATGTGATTTTAACGAAATTTATTTCCCACCCATGCTTGACCATGTACTTAAGTTTTAGCGCCTAATGAAAACACTCATTGCATAGAGTAGGGCTTCCTCTAGCCACTGGTACTAATTTCAACTCTCTAGCACTTGGCAATCTGGAGATATTTATGTGGCAAATCAGGCATTCAAGTTTTGAGGGTCCCTCCACTTGTAGCTCCAGTAACTTGGCTATAGATATACCCATGAAAAATAATTCAGTATCAAAAGAGAGCACACAGAGAGACCTATCTTTTGAGCTATATATCAAGTCCATACCATGAAGTTTATATTGGAGCTATAAAGTGATCACCACAAGTAAAAAAATTAAACTACAATTAAGTCCTCCCGTGGCACACTGGATGCTATTATCTACTGAAACCATTTAGGCAGCTAAGAAGTTACTATGTGAGTTTGTAGCTGCCTTTTTGAGGGGGTTGAATGAGCCATCCATAGAGGCCAAGCCAATACAGTGTGTGTGGCTGAGTGCATGTCATGTATCTATATAATGTGCAGAGAGTATGTCATTATAATATTTATGTAATGTATCGAGTTTTTAATGTATAGAGATATTTATGTAATGTATAGAGTATGTCATAATATATTTATGTGATTATAGAGTATGTCTGTTATGGATAACTAGCTCATTATATCGCTGGAGGTAGCAACCCAGTGCAGATGATAGTAGGAATTGATGTGTATTCACTGCTTAACTTACAAGAGCATTGTGGCCCTGTCCATGAGCTGGCTCCTTTTAAGTAGGCTGCCAGCCATGAACACAGGCTAGACTATATAAGGCAATATGCATACTAATGATCAGTTCTGTGTCTGTGCATGATCTATTCTATGGTTAACCTAATGACATATTAATGGTCCCCATGCCAGTTCTCAGTTATGACCTTATATGGTCTTGTGGGTTTGGTCTTGGTTTGATGTCGGGGGTTCCTTCGGTTGGGGGATCCACGAGAATGTCATAATATATTTATGTAATTATCGAGTGTGACTTATTATAATATTTATGTAATGTATAGAGTATGTAACATTATAATATTTATGTAATGTATAGAGTATGTCATATTATAATATTTATGTTATGTATAGAGTATGTCATAATACATTTATGTAATTAAAGGATTTATGTAATGCATCATAGAGTATGTCATAATATATTTACGTAATCATAGATTATTATAATATTTATGTAATATAGAGTGTGTCATATTATGTAGATGGTATTTGAAACTTGTTCACATGCAGATCTAGCCAGACTGAGTGAACACGCATGAATCCGAGAGGACAGCCTGGTTAAATGCCATGGAATGTTTTCTTTTTGCTTAGTCAGCATTTTCCAGCTTGCATAGTTTGGTCGTGTCATGCCAATCTGTAAATTAACCCGTGAACACATTTAATTCCGGGTAATTTTATTTGTTTGTGTGAATGAAAGAAAGGCCATGAAAATTGTTCTTAATTAGAACAAAAATTATGTGGTAGACGCCCTCTTAAATGTTTGCACATGTGTACGAGAGCGTGGCAGGCGAGACTCTTCTAAACCTCCGTGGGTGAGACATGCTTTGTATCTCCCTCGTCCTTATCCTTCCCCTTCTGCTTTGCTCCTCCTCTCTGTCTCCCTCTCCTCCCTCTTCCCTCCTCCCCATATCTCTTCTTTCCCCTCAGGGAAAGGAACGGCTGTAAGCAAACTCCTGGGGTTCACCAGAGCTGTCTCTTTTAAGATAAAGGTGACCTTTAGTTTGGGCCTACGAAGAAGGTTAAAGTGAAAGTGAAAAATGTCTTTGCTAATGATCTGAGGTTCAATGCAAAGAAGGGCCCCGTCGGGGTTAAACGGAGGAAACGGAAAGAGTCGGGTCGTCTCTCTTCCGTTCCCCCGGGCTCCGAGGAGAACCACATCCGTCGGCATGGGGACGGGCTCCGCGCGCGATGTCTTATATTTGTAAGTGATGCCAGCGAGTACAAAAGTTATTTGCATGGTCCTTGTATTATACAAAGGTCGAGAAAGGTCAAAGGTGGAGATAAAAATGATCTGTGAAGAGTCCATTGTGTGCCACATAGTTGTGGTTTATTGGCGCAAAAAAAAACAATTTAGCTGCTGAGAAGTTGCCAGAGCGAGTTTTAGCTGAAATACGAGTATTTGTTGTTGTTGTTGTTGTTACTGCTACTATTACTATTCATTTGAGGATCTGTCATTTTGAAATGCAAATCAAAATTAAAATAAAAGTGGTGATAATAAAAGTGGTAATAATAACAACAACAACAACAACAACAATAGTACTACTACTAACTACTCTATTACTGCTACTACTACTATGTATTACTATTACTGCTACTACTACTATTACTGCCTCTACTATTACTGCTACTACTACTATTACTGCTACTGCTACTATTACTATCACTACTACTAATACTATTACTGCCACTACTACTATTACTGCTACTACTACTATTACTATTAATGCTACTACTACTATTATTACTGATTGGCGAGTGAAGTGCGCCCTCACTGGAGAGTTATAGAAAACTTGGTATAGTTGTTCATCATTATTATGGCACATCTATTTATGCACCACATCTTCACCCATAAAAAATATGAATGGGTAACTTGCAGGGGCAGATCCAGGGGGGAGGGGGGGGGGGGGGTGTGTGAGGGTTGCAACCCGCCCTTTTGTTACATTTTTGTTAGTAGTTAATGAGATTAATTAGGTACTCCTTAATATGAGGCTTTTGTGGAGTAGATCAACAAACCGAACACACACAGAAAGGATTTCCTGATTTGCATGAGGGTCAGTTACTTCATCTGCTATGATGGTAAAAAGTGAGTTGTTTGCTTTCAGCTCATTGGTTAACTTTTCACGTAATTTACAAGCATACACATGAATTATGTCATTTTGTATAGTTTTGCTTGTATACTTTGCATTTTTATTGCAAAAAAGAAGATGCTCTTGTAGAGCAGCATTACCTTTTCCAAGGAGTTGCAATGTGGCTACAAAGTTTCCTCTGTTAACAGTCTGAGAAAAATCAACTTTGTCTTCCTTATGACCTCTAAAAGGTAAGCCCTGCTTAGCTAAAAACTCGACACTGTATACTATTTGGTGAAGAATTTCTCTGTTTTTCTCTGCATTTTTTTCTTGTTGTTTCAGAAGCCTGCTATCTACTCTACTTACAGAACTGCAATAATTATGCCTGAAGAGATCTGCCCGTTCTGCAGCGTGACGAATAGAACTCTGCTCATGACAAATAAGAATACCATCTTTTCCTAGGGCCTTGGTGTAGGGGTTTTGGTACGCTGAAAGCACTGGTTTTGCCCCTTGGGAACCTCCTCTATTGGGTTACTCTGGAAAAAGGACACAATAGCGACAAATTCCACCTTCAAGCACCTAACTGTAAGACAACCATGGAAACTTTTTAAGCCAGTGATGCTGGACAGACACTGTGCAGGATTTTCCCTGCTTAGTGACTTGATGAGACTTGATGAGAGTGAAGTGTATCAGAAAAACTGGTGCAGTGTGCGAAGTGAGGTATTGGAATCTCTGGGTATCATCAACACTTTTCTCCAGTTTTCTCAAACAACCACATGCTGCTGTGATCATTGCTCCCAAGTCAATAGCTTCACTGCTTGAAGTGGTTGGATCTCTGGATAGATTACTGCTAAGAACTTCACTTGAAGTGATTGGGGTGTCTGGATCACTTGATAGATGATCATTGCTGATAGCATCACTATAACACTACTACCTGGACCAGAGTTCATTGTGGTAAACACTGCAGGGCATGTTTTCTTTGGTGGTGGCTTTTCCACAGAATTGGATTCAGCAGAGCTATAGGTTTATGAAGTTATCTTATTCCAAGTATATAAATTGTTACTAAACTGGTTAACTTTTTAACATGGCAGGCAGCTTCATGCAGCCTCTTGAATCCTTCTTTCTTGACATTTTCATGCAAGCTGATTGAACTTTAAATACAGCCCACTCACTGTGACCTTCGATAAAAAATATTAACAGCTGCAACAGAGTCAGCGTAAATTTTAATATGTCTTTAGTGGCCTGTCCTACCTAGAGTGTAATTTATGTCTTGATTAATATTGCTGATTAATGTTGAGAGAGCAAATGCCTCTACAATTGCAGAAAAAAATCTTGGGAACCATTTCACACCCTTCCATCTCTTTAAATGCTCGTAACATTCATGGTCAGGCTTATGATGGAGCAGCTGTGATGTCTTCTGCAATGCAAAGATCAAGCAAATGTCTCCTCTGGCTTTGCACACTCATTGCATTGCTCACTCCCTTAACCTTTCTATTGCAGCTTCATGCAAAGAAGTAAGGAACCTCATTGGCCTGATTAATGAGTTGTATTTGTTTTTGAACAACAGTCCTAAGAGACAAAGGTTTTCTGAGCGAGCCTTGGATCTATATTTGCCAGCATCTCGACGTTCTAAACTTCCTGGTCTTTCTATGCTTTGGGTGGAGCGCCATACTTGTTTTGAGATCTTTTTGGAGATGTATGAATGTTTTGTGACTTTTTTGGATGCTATTATTTCACCCAGTGAGTATGAACATTTTTTTGGATGACAAAAGCTGGAATTGGGACAGAGGAAAAAAAGTGAAAGCTCAAGGATTGAAGTCTTCACTTTCTTGTTTTCTGTATTTATTGTCACGAAAAATGTTTTGATAAAGTGAAGCCACTGGCTTCAAAATTACAGAAGCAAGATCATGATGTAGCCAACAGTTATATACAAGATGTTAGATTCCAGTAGTGAAAATATCAGGACTACTAGAGATAACATTGATGAAATATTCAGCTCCTGGTACAATTCCGAGATCCTTCCACTTACTGATGCCATTGAATGTGTTCCCAGAAAGACGAGCCTTCATCGGAACCGTACTAATGTCCCAAGTTATAGCCCACAGGAGCACTATAAAAGAGCAATTGCCATCCCTCTCTTGGATTCTCTCCTGGGTTAAATGAAGGACAGATTTTCAGAAGATTAGTGTCATACTAAGTACTTCTGTGATAGAATCTGTTGACCAGTGTTTGTTTGAAAGTTTACTTCATTGGGCAGTTGACCTTCCATTTCCAATGTCACTGGGAAATGAGCTTAGAAGGTGGAAAGTTCTCTGGCATAGCAAGAAACCTGAATTTGATTCTTCTGATACGGAAACTCATCTACCAGATAGTCTGCTCCTATCTCTTGGTGCTTGTGATAAGGATTCGTTCCCTAATATTCACTGCCTCCTAGTGATTACTTGCACACTACCCATTTCTAGTGCTGAGGCAGAAAGGTTGTTTTCTCTTCTGAGAAGAATAAAGACCTATTTCAGGTCCACTATGAGTGAGGAGCATTTGTCAGATCTTTATGTTATTGCCATGCACTATGGTGCCATGGAACGAAATGCCTGTATTTGTTAGGCATTTGTTCGAGCCCATCCAAGAAGATTGTTTCAAGCTTCTTTGTTTGACAACTGATTTATTATGATATGATTATATGATCTGAATGTGGGTTTTGGTACATGGCCTACCATATATGGGTGCGGTTAAGGGTGTGGTCACAATGTGTAGGTGTGGTTAATGGCCACAACAACCCCCCATTAAAAAAATTGCTGGATCTGCCCCTGCCTGCCGGAGGGGTTTGGGGGTAGGGGGGGAAGAGGAGGAGGGAAGTACTAAAGCGTGTTAATACAGCCATAATTTTGCGCTGTTTCTTGTGTATAGAGATATTTGGTATCAAATTGTTGCCTATTTCATGTGCTTTCAAATGATTTGAATGTCTCTCTAGACACATTCTCTTTGAAGAAGAGGCATCCGGTAACATCATGGTCACTCAAAAACTGCAGCAGCACCTCCTCCACCCCATTTTTGGGTTTGTGGTTATCATGACTTTACAGTTCACTCATTGGAGAGTTCATTTAGTGCTCTGTGAAGTGTTTGATTAAAAAAATATATATTTTTTTTAGTGCAATGAGTTATGGTGATTAGAAGAGGTGACCCTTGGATTTCAATCACATCCCCTAGTGGGCATGTGTAGCTAATTTCCTTCTATATATCACAGCTAACTTAACCACAGACTAAATTAGAGCTCTTGTTTACCCAGCATGGACTACCACAAAATGGGGAGTGCAGTTTTTGAGTGACCATGATGTTGCCGGATGTGTCTTCTAAGAGAATGTGTCTACAGAGACAACACATCATTTGAAAGCACATGAAATAAGCAACAATTTGGTACCAAAATTACCTGCACAGAGGGAAGAGATAAAGGGTTGTGGTAATAGCAAATATGTTGCAATATTCTGGGGGATTTGACCAGTAGTCAGTCCCTTAAATAAAGTTGGCTTATGTAAACCTGTAAACCAGAAATAGGGAGAAAAGATCGAGAAAACATCGAGAAAACCGCAGCAGATTCAGCTAGAGGCAAGAAAACTGGCTAAGCGGGCAAGTTAGAGTTGTTGTGTGGTTAATAGCTGACAGGAAAGGATGCTGCAGTTTCATTCTGACGTAGCTACTTAATTAACCAATATGCTCTAGATAGCCATGGAGGAGGATACGCCATTTTTGTCATGAAGATGCAGAAAATATTATCAATTTTGATGAGGTAAACACGCTGTACTGCTGCTCACTATGGGGCAAGGTCACAAAATCATGACATTTGAGATGGAAAAAAACAACTCAATGGTATTGCCATAAAAGTTTATGTATATGAAAGTGGACTCCACTGCTTCAGAAAAATTAATGTGGAGTTTAGGCATATATCTCCATTTACTACCCAGAACCATTGCTCTGAAGGAGAACATAATTTTGAGGCTCGTTTTTGAGTAAATATATCTAAAATGTACAAAAGCTAAAATCCTTCCTAAAATATAGCTATGCCACATATGTTGATACTTTTGCGTGGGGATTTCAATCAACTTTTTATATTATTGAGAAAGATTTTTTGTTATTATCAACATGATATGGGTGCTTGATAGATTTTTGATTACCTGACATCACATGTAACACGCATCACGGAAAACATCAATAAGTTCCAGCTACCCTCATAGTTTTAAGCCTATGTTGATAAAATCTTGTAGTCTCCTTCCCTAACATAAGCCCCTCCTGCCTACCAAAAATGGTCGATATTGAAGGAGGATATTTCTTGTATATTCCAATTAAAGTTTGTAACATGCATCACAGGGGGAGAGGGTGTGTTAAATATGCTAAACATCAAAAGCTAAACATTAAAAAAAAAATGATTGTAGGGAGGGGGGTCTGCCTATCTGTCACATCAAAGGCTTCATCAAGATGCCAGAGAATGCCAATAGTCTGCCCTGTCTCCATGTGGCCCACAGCTCATAAGTTCTATTTAAAACCCATCAAAGGCAGGCAGTGCAGTGGATTAGAAGATCTAGCTCTCAGATTTATTCTATTTTCCATCACATCAGTGCTGTCAACACTACATCACTTCATGGCAAGGTAACCATTTGTAGTTTCACTTTCTGTCAAGTTTATTCTTGATTTGTGGTTAGATTAAATGGGCTTTCTTGGTTTAATTGAGGGATTAATTGATCATTTTAGCTCTTCAAAAAAGCAGCCCCTCACTGATGCTGAATGGGCAAGGAACTATCGTGAGAGAAAGAACCTACTGGCAGCAGATGACTACAAGGCGTACAAGGCCAAGAATGCAAAGAGATGCCGGGACATTCGTATCAGGAAAAAGAAAGAATTAGAACAACTGTCAGACCAAGTTCACAAATACCAGCTACTGAAGCAGCGTGAGGCCACTCGCCAGCGCATAATAAAGCATCATCAAGCAAATAAAACACTGCCGCCCCAGACGCCTATACAGGAAACACCTTAAAAAACTGCATATAGCCGTGCTAATACTATTGCCAAGGCAGCTGCTCATGTCCGCCGAACTCTTCCCAACGAACCTTTGAAGAAGAATGCAGTATACAGAGCACTTTGTGAAGAATTCGGATTCGTGGATTCTAATGCTCCAGAATCCGCACCTAAGGCACCGGGGCGAAAGGATGCCCACAAAGTCGGCAAAGAAAAGAAACAAATTCGCCACCTTGTGTGCACCATAAAGGAATGCCATGCGCTATTCACACAGGAGTACCACGACAAACAAGTGGGACTGATAAAATTTAAATCCTTGAGGCCAGCACATGTAGAATACATGGGAAAGATGCCTCATCATGCCTGCATCTGCCAGTAACCATGGAGACATGATTCTCGCCCTAGAGGCCCTGAATAAGGTTGAACCCGACATACCTCGATACTCCTCCACTACACCAGACTCCTTTGTATGCCCTGAACATACTACCAAATGCTGGCTCAATGAGTGCCATGCATGTTGTGACAGTCAGCTTTTCCTCCAGCTGACTGAAGAAGTCATCAAGGAGAACAAGAATGTCTCATGGCTGGAGTGGGAGAAGAATGAGGACGAGAGATTGGTAAAAACACATCATGAGGGCACTACGAGTGATCTTGTTGACCATATCGTGAATCTTCTTCCCAAGTTCCTCAAGCATGTTCTAGTGAAGAGAGCGCAAGCTGAGACCTATAACAAGCACAGAGCAGCTATGGAGACCTCATCACTGGACTACAACCCCAGTCATGCCATGCTCCAGGTATGAATTCTCACACCAATACTACCCCATTACTCATAACTCACTCTTCTTTCACTCATTCAATCAACCAACTGTCAGGTTGCCATAACCAGGCCCTGACTTTATTGACTCACTCAGGCACTAAGTAACCATTATTTCTTCCTAGGTGGACTTCTCGGAGAACTTTGAATGTATAGAGCAGGATGAGGTGCAGTCAGCACACTGGACTCATGCGGGCATATCACTGTTCACGAACTCCCTGTGGTATGGTGGGGAGCATCACAGTGGTGTCCTCACCTCTGACTGCAAGGACCATTCCAAGTTCACTGTACTGCCTTACATGGACAAGATCCTTGAAACGCTACCTAATGAGGTAAAAAAATTCTGATAGCTATTGGGGGCCAGTTTCGCCTTCAACCTTCCTGCCATTTTCTGTAGTCCTGTAATTCAACCTACATACCGTAATACAACATTTTAGATCATTTCAAGGCCCCGCTCCACTCACTCACTATTCCCTGCAGGTTACTGACATCAACATCTGGTCAGATGGGACCTCGTCCCAATTCAAGAGTCGATACATTGTCGATGCTCTACCTATGCTGGAGGAGAGACATTCCCTCAGCCCCACTTGGAACTACTTTGCCACCAGCCATGGGAAAGGCCCAGTGGACGGTACCGGAGGCAGTATGAAGCGATATGTGTGGAATAGGATCAAGTCTCGCCAGTCACTTGTCCGCGATTCTGCCTCATTCGCAGCTGCAGCAGCCTTAATGCCATCAGTGATGGTTACTGATGTCATTAACGATGAGATAGTGGAGCGAAATCATCAGATGGGGCTAGATGATGCATTCTGAGCAGCCTCACCTGCAGTAAATGGCATCCGTAATATGCATTGCATCAGAAAGGTTGGTGGGAAAGTACAACATGCTTGTCTCAGTAGAGACTTTGAGGTACTCAGGAGGTTGAACCAGATATGGAAGTGCAGGAGAAGCCGGATATGGAAGTGCAGGAGAAGCAGGATATGGAAGTGGAGGAAAACTTCATCACTGCTACTTTCAGCAAGAATGACTTCCTGGCATTAGTGTATGATGGAAAAGCATATCTTGGTGTTGTGGAGGGCAGCACGCCAACACATGTGGACATATATTTTATGAAAAATGCCGGACTTGGCAGAAACAACTGGCCGATGAAGCCAGATCGGCTCCCTGTCGCACGTGATGACGTGCTGGCACGGGTTCAAGCCCCAGCACCAATCTGCCACTCCTCCCGATTCTTTGGATTGAATAAAAATTATATGAATTTAGTGACCAAGTCTATCAGGGAATGGAAGAAAAATAATTGATTGTGTTCCATGTATTTTCCTGTATACCTACATGTATCTCTGTCTAATACATAGACATGATTGGATGAATACACATGAATGCATATATGTACATAACTAACCTCCGGCCGACCACTTACTCGGATGCATCATGCCTCCCCCCTTCCGTCTCGATGCATCATATCCTCCCCCTCCCAGTGAGGTACTTTTTGGGATGTAGATTAAATACATTGTCAGTTTGTCCTGATTTTTTTTGTAATGCGCATCTTGTAACGCGCATCACGTGACACAGTCGTACCCCGATAGGCCCCCTATGCACATCGGTCAAGATTGAAATATCACATTTGGAGGATGTTTAGTCAACGTAGTTCTACTGAAGATATATATGAATTAACTAAATTGAAGGAGCCATTTTTCTAGAAACTTGTGTACAAATCGAGTTAAGAAATTTTGTGTCACAATTTCGTAACACGCATCACGATCACTTATCAAGCTCTAGCTCCTAACTTACAGGGAAATATTTTATGAAAATTGGTTAAAAGTTTAGCTATGTCTGATATTCACTAGGGAATTTGAGTGGTACTCATATATTGAAGCGTAGTAAAATAGTAGGCAAGTAAAGTCGAAAAAAGTCGAAAAAACGTAACACGCATCACGGTGACCTTGCCCTATGGACAGAGAGAATTGGCTACAGAGTTATATACAAAGGGTAGCTAGCTGGTCAATAGACGAGAGATGTGCTAATGATGGAGACGTACAGAACACACTTAACAGTGTTATATAAGAGTGCAAACTATTGGTTCTTGTCAGCTCCTATAGCCTTCCCCTTAGTACTATTCCTGCAGGAAGCACTTCCTGATGAGCTGACTGTTAGTGTAGTGTACTTCCCACCTGAATACTGTTAGTGTAGTGTGCTTCCCACCTGAAGACTGTTAGTGTAGTATGCTTCCCACCTTGAAGACTGTTAGTGTAGTGTGCTTCCCACCTGAAGACTGTTAGTGTAGTGTGCTTCCCATCTGAAGACTTTTAGTGTAATGTGCTTCCCACCTGAATACTGTCAGTGTAGTGTGCTTCCCACCTTGAAGACTGTTAGTGTAGTGTGCTTCCCACCTGAAGACTGTTAGTGTAGTGTGCTTCCCACCTGAAGACTGTTAGTGTAGTGTGCTTCCCACCTGAATACTGTTAGTGTAGTGTGCTTCCCACCTTGAAGACTGTTAGATCAAGGTAGGAACTCACTCCCAACCTGCCAATCAATACACTTCAAACATTGTAGCATATTAACATCCTTTGCAACAGAGAAAGTGATGATTGCAACTGAGAATGTAATGATGTAGAAAAAAGTGATACTGAGAAAAAGTTCCACATGGACTTGGAGGATAAAGAACTAGTGACATGGCAAGTGTAGCTAGAGCAAAAAAAGATATTTGAAGAATATTGCTCTGTCAAAAAAAAAATAATGCACAGTTTGTAATACCCACGAACACTCGCACAACTGCTATAGTCCCCAAATGTAGAGAAACTTGCCTCACAAACAGCTATTCTCCCTTCTTCTCTTTTCATGGGAGTAGCACGGGCTTTGTAAATTCCCATCGACTATCCCATATCCCATATTGTGTGGGTGAGTTTGGATATTTGGCTTGCACACTCGCTCAGTATAACTAGTCGATAATAAGTACATGTACTGGTCTTTATGTTCCATCCAATTTATGAATCTGTTGCAAAGGGTGTTAATATGCTACCATGTTTTGAAGTGTATTGATTGGCAGGCAAGATGGGCATTCATAGATTGTGCAGCACAATCTATGAATTCATAGATTGTGCTGCACAATCTATAGATTGGGCAGATTCATAGATTGGATGGAACATATATATATATGACGGCAAAGAAATCGGGCTAATGTTAAATCGACCATCTGTCAAAAGTTGGTGAAACCTTCCATGAACTGGTTATATGTGGGTGAGTGCTTGTATGTACATTGTGTATATATATATATATATTATACTTGGCCAAACTACGTAAGATAACAGTCTCTATAGTTTAAGTGTAAAGCGTTTTTTTTTGTTTTTGTTTTTTAAATGAGCTCAGTAGCAAATGCTATTTAGAGCCTTACATACATGATAACAATATAACAATATAGGTAGGAAAATGATTCAAGTTAGGCGAAGAAATGTTTAATAAATTGTTTGAAGGAAGAGAGTGAGGACGAGGATCTAATGGAGGTTGGGAGTGAGTTCCAAAGAGCTGTGTCGGAGGGAATGAAGGAAGACTGCATGGATATAGTGCGGGAGAATGGGATTATGATGTTCGATGGGTGGTATATATTGGCAAGAAGACATGAATGGAGTAGGAGCAGATTGAGTCTGGAGGAAAATGGATGTAATTTTGTAAATTAGAAGGCGCTTGACCCAAGCACGTCTATTTGAGAGTGTCGGAAGTTTAAAGGTTGAGAGGTTGGATGCATAGCCAGAAGTCCATTGGCGAGTACAGAGTCTGAGTGCAAAGTGCTGAATGTGTTCTAAGGATTTTGAATTACAAGAAGGGGGAGGAGGTGACCACACAGAGGAACAGTAACTTAGATGAGGGAGAACTAATGTTGTGATTAGCATATGAGAGGATAAGTGAAGGTAAAAGTTGCAATAAATTAATCTTATTATTTTCCTTGTTTTAGTCTAATGTGCAGGTTCTAGGAGAGATTACAGGTGAAAGTTACTCCTAAGTATGTTAATGAAGTGACGAGATCAAGGGAGTACTATTGGGGACTAATACAGGGGAGAATGAGGATGCAAGGGGTTTACGAGATATCATGTACTTTCTCTTATTAGGGGTTAATTATTAGGAGACGGGAAGATAGCCATGATTATATAATGTCAATGTCTGATTGCACTGAATCTAAGGAAGAGGTTGAAGAGAATGGATGGGAGAGGAGGATGTCGTCTGCATAGAGAGTAAGTGTAGAAGATGTCGAGAGTGGGAGCTTTGCAATGTTGTTAATGTAAAGAACAAAGAGAAGAGGACCAAGAATAGATCCTTGAGGTACTCCAGAGGATGCATGACACGAAGAAGGGAGAGCACCAGAGATAGCGACACTGTGACCGGGCCGTAAGATAGGAAGTGAGTCAACAGAGGAGGTGAGAAGGAATATTAAGTGAAGACAGAATGGTCTATGTGGCACGGAGTCAAAAGCTTTCTTGATGTCTAGAAAGTAGCACAGATAGACTTGTTGGCATCTAGGGAAGCAAACCAGGATTAGTATATATTGCTATTTCAGTTGACAGACCTGGGTGAAATCCGAACTGAATGTTTGACTTGTATGGTTATAAGTTTGTGTAAATAGTTAAATATGTGGCGTTCTAATACCTTGCTTATTAGGGATAATAAGGAGATTGAGATTGGATGATAATCCTTGGGGAAAGACGAGTGTGGAGATGTTTTGAGGATAGGACAAAGTAATGCTTCCAGTCAGTGGGTAGTACACCAGTAGAGAGGGAGGAATTAAAGATAAGAGAAAGAGGAATTGATATGGATGCAGCTGTGGATCTAAGCATTCTGAATCAGGGCCAGTTGATTTCTCAGAGGGAATGCAAGTTAAACGACTTACAATCTCGTCCGGTGAGCAGAGGAGCTCGGGTGGGCAAGGGAAGGGCGGAGGAGATGGTGTGTGATTACAGAGGGGTGGAGAAGACTTATTAAAACAGCTAGAGAAGAAGTGATTTAGAACCTCGGCTTTAGACAGAGGAGAAGCACAAGTTTGATCTTGGTAAGTAAGGGATGGAATGTAAGATGTTTTTTTAACCTAATTTCTTTATTGCTCTCTAAAAAGAACTAGAGTTGGGAGAAGATGATATTCTTTGGTAGAAGAAGTGTTTTTCCGAACGGAGGAGTGAAAGAGTGTGGTTACGGCAACGGCGATAGGCTGCCCAGGCATCAGCAGATCTGAGTGATTTGGCAGAGGAGTATCATCTATTTCTAATTTTGATTTGTTTGAGAATGGAGTAGGAGATCCAGGGAGGGGTACAGCGGGTTGTAGGACAAACTAGCTTAGAGGCGAGTAAAGAGTTCTTTATAAATATGAGCCAAGAGGCTTCGGTGTCTAAGGGGGGGAGGATGGTATCCCAGGGAATGATTTAATTAGGTTGAGAGAAGTCTGCTCTGTCATATAACCAGACTCGATGAGGAGGCGAGGGAGATGGAGAATCAGAAATGAGAGGGAGGGAGAAGAGGATGGAGTTGTGGTCGGAGTTTGATACAGGAGGAGAGACTTCACAGCAGATGGGAGTAAGGGTGGAGGGTATGTAGTACGTACACAAGATCAATGATAGAGGGGACACCAGTATGGGAGTAGTAGTTGGATAGTGAAAATTTGATTGAGAGAAAAAAGGTCAGATATTGAGTGGATCTTATCGAGAAGCGGTGAAGGTGACAAAAAATTAACATTAAAATCCCCAAGCAGAATAAGTTCCTTTGTGGAAAGGTGGGGGGTGGAGGGAAGAGCAGCAAGTGAGGCAAGTAAATAATATAGATGGTCGGGTGATGAAGGAATGTGGCAAAAAGGAAGGATGAATTTTGAAGTTTAATTGAGATGATTAGAAAGTTCAAGCGTAGAGATGGATGGGAGAGAGATGAGATTGAGGTGAGAAGGCTTGACTTTATATAGACTACTATACCTCCACCATGTCTATTTCGATCTAATCTGAATGTGCGGTAGTTAAAAATAGAGTCAGAGACATTTAAGAGAGCCATGTCTCAACTATAGAAATTATGTTGGGTTTATAGAGATAAGATAATGTTGTAAGTTCGTCAAAGGGAAGAAGACTGAAATAGAATACCTTTATGCTATTTGTGGTTGTTTTGGGTACTGCTGGTAACTGGAGGTGTGGCACTTACTAGGAAAGATGATAGTAGACCCAGAAGTGGTAAAGTTAGGTGAGGATGAACAGCTAGGTGCAGAGGGCTGATGGGAGAGAGGTGGTTGGGGTGGTGGAGAAGGGAGTGAGAGGTATTTTGTGGAGGGCTCAGTGGCCAGAGACTTTGAGGGGAGTAGCCTTGGTTGCAGTGTTTTATCTAGAAGTTAGGTTCTTGGGGAGAACAGTCAGCAGCTATATTAGTCTCGAGGCCAAACTATTCATGCATGTTGAAATATTTCCTTGGAATTATAGTCTGGCCTCGACCCTCGAGACTACAGCTATATAGCATATACACAGAATAATCAGTGGGTAGAATTTTCATCTTAAAATATAAACAACAATTGAGTCATATTCGAATGCGTCGATCATAACGACGAGAATGCCATTTTCTTACAATTTCCTAAGATTGTTCATCAGTTAAAGTGTTAGGTCCTTCAGCAGAAACACGCATACAGTGAGCCAAGTTTTCTGATAACATTCGCTGTTGTAATCGATTGCAAATTCAACCGAGGCTCCAAGAGGACAGACAAGAAACTAAGGAAGGGCATCTGCAAGATAACCCCCTTGAGAAGCCAGTTTCTGCGATACAAGTTTTGCAGTTGGACATTCTTGTTTTGATGCTTGTACCGTTCGAAATATCTTCCACTCATCCTGAAGATCAGATACATTTAGGCTTGGATCGAGGATCACTAGTGAGGAGAGACTGGTGACCAAGGATCTAGCCGTCGTATAAAATAGTGTCTCATGCCAATTAGTTAAAGGTTCTAATTGGATGAGAACTGATTTTATCACATTGTCCATAATTATACATTTTGTTTATACATATACATGTATGTACATATGATTTTTGCCAGCAAACCTTTTACAGCACGTCATGTCTGTTTTGGTTTTTTATCAGGTTTCTCCCCCTGGGTAGGCTGGAATGAAGAGAAGCAAGTTGAACCACTTCAGTCATTCCATATCTCACATCATCTTTGACTTTCTTGGGATCAAATATTGAAGTAGCACTACACATTGCAGCAACTTTGTCATTAAACCGTTTCTTGATGTTTTCAGATAATACGGAATAACTACACTTTTGTGGATTTCTTGATTAGTATGTTTGGTACTATCTAAAATAGGAAATGTACTTCCTGAATAAAATTTGTAGCACTTGCACTGTACTCTTTTGGGCTGGATATTTCATTTAATCAGCCAATTACTGTCTTTAGGAGATCAGGAACATCACACAGGGCTGCATTGTAGTGCTGAAGTTGAAGAGCAAGTTTACAAACTGAATCCAAGATATCTTTAACTGCAAATAGCAGGATAACTGACTTGCGATCTTGAAAAGTCAGCAGTAAGCCACCAGCTTCACTTGAAAGATCCCCTGACTCTTGATGAAGATGCTGAAGTGTAACAATTATCCCTTTCAGACACTTAACAACAGCTTTCACTGCTCTATAATGGGAAGTCCATCTTGTATCTCCTGCCCTTACCAATGCCAAATCAGGTTCTTGAAGTGCCTCTTGAACTTCTTTGAGTGTATGAGTCTTCTTGGGACTAACAGAAAATAGACGCCACAAGCTATTCATTGCAGAGAATAACTGTTTAAGAGGCTTAAATTTTTCTTATGATTGAACACAGGCAAGCTGCAAAAGGTGGCTTCGACAGTGAACATATGTTGCTTCCTCACATTTCTCATTCTTCATTCGGGCCTGAACTCCAGATATGTGACCAGACATATTGCTAGCTCCATCAAAGGCCAGCCAAACAACTTTGGAGAAGTCAATCCCTCTGCTTTCAAGAATGGGGATAATACCACCTGTTATAACTTCTGCAGTTTCATCTGGAACATTCTGTATATCCAAGAAGTATTCATTTGTGAGAAGTATTCATTTGTGCAGCCAGCAGTAGTAAGGTACCGCATACATACAGTACGATTTTTCATATATGTTGCTTCATCACCCATTAATGATAAAAATGGGGAGCCAGATATTTCATTCACTGTTTTGCTGTCTATGTACTCTCCAATAGTTTTTACCATTTCCAGAGAGGTTGCTAAAGACTTGTATGTATATAGCATTTTTTGCCCTTATCTTCCTAGATGATTGCTTTCATCTAGATCAGTGCAAAGTTTAATCAAACTTTCGTACTTTGTGTGAGCAACTTTGTTTTTCATTAGCCAGTATGCTCCTTTTACATACTTACTGAGCATAAGTATATATATATACTTATGCTGTAAAAAATAAAGCGTGCAACGCACACCAAATAGAGTGTGCTGTGATGTCGCTATACGCACACTCATTTTGAGTGCATTACACACTCAATATTGTAGCGTGCATAGCACGCTCTTTTTGGTGTGCAACACACACCATTATCAGTGTGTATTACACACCATTACCAGTGTGCATTACACACAATTATCAGTGTGCATTACACACCATTATCAGTGTGCATTACACACTAAAATCAAGTATCACCATATATAGCCATAGCAGAATGATTTCAAAGATTTTTATCAACTAAATGACAAATTTAAACAATATACAGGAATCATGAATATAATTATAGTTGCAACAGTGAGGCCATAAAATGTTTAACAGTTATCGATGTTTTATGTAAAGGGAACTGAAGGAAGAGCACTTCCATAAAAGCATAAAAATTAGAACACCCTACAGAATATTGTATATTAAAAACAAAAAACGCTGAAAACATGAAACTTTAGTAACAATTTTTTGGTCTGCAATAATGAAGGCTTGTGTGGCCCTCTCAATGTTCCACATCGCAAGCACATATGGAGCTAGGTTACTGACTTCCATAATAACCGAGTTAACATCTGCACAACCCTGAGTAGAGAAAAAGATATCATGGTCAAGCAATTTCATCAGTAAGGAAAAGTGACATGCCATAACAGTGTCTATGCACCGAGACAAATAACAATGTAATGATCCACGGGGGGGGGGGAATAGCCCATAAAAATTTACCTTGTAAAAGAATACCACTCTGTCAGGATCAGATTTGCTTCGGACATCTGGTAGCAGAAGATGTAAAATCCACAGAGCAAGAAGCATATTATTCCCTTGTATCCCTGCACCAATAGTATAGACACATAATCCATAATACGTATTTCGCCCCCCCCCCCCACTTTATTTTAACCTTCATCACACTGCAGACCATGTAGAACATCATAAAGCTGTGTCTTGTCTTGCGATTCAATGTTTCCTTGTATGATTGCAGGAATTTGGGTTCTCCAACGTTCCTTTGTAAGATCTCTTAATTTCTCGTCGTTCATTTCCTCCATCAGCTACAAAAAGTACCATGCTAGCATGAGTCAGCAAAAGGGCAAGCACTACCAAGAAATTATATACTAACAATACACACAGACAATCACCAAAATTAATTGGTGTTCTGGATAGAAATTGTGACCTGATAAGTGACTTACTGTCTCAGCTTCTTGCAGGGATGGGAATCTGCAAAAGATATCATCAAGAACTGGATTATGTTCCATCATTTCTGCCCACCGCATGGCAAAGGAACACTTAATAAGTTCTTCTATGACCAGTTTATTCCGGTTCTTTTTCTTGAATTGCACCTGTAAAATGAATGCCATTTATTAAGTTCTAGGTGAATTATTTTTAAACCTACCTGGAGAATTTTTATGTGTCGCTCATAGCTTACAATGTCCTCCCCAGGTAATGGAACTAAGTAACTCATGGATTTTCTAATTCCAGGAGATTTCCTGATAGTTGTAACTTCTTGGTCAGCACCTTATAAGTAAATGCATGCAGTGACAAATTACCAGCAATTGATAACAGGTCGCACAAACCCAGTGCAACACAAACCCAATGTCGGTTCAAACAGGTGCACTATATATGCCTTGACAGGTACACCACATACCTCATATTGTACAGACAGCACAAGTAACATATATCCATATATTTCCCACAAGAATATAAAAGAGGTTACACACAAGTTTACCCTTTGGCTTAGATGGTGTTAATCTCGGTTTTTTATCACGTCAGAATTCTTTGAACCTGTTTATCAGGCTCGGTACCACAACATCCTGTAAAACACAGCATGTACATACAAGGCAAAACTCGGAAAAAATAATAACTTACGTAAAGATTTCCAATTTTGGTCTTGAAAAAAGGGTATTTTTCGACTACTGAACGGGCCGGGCCACACATATATAGTCTTCTCGATCAGGGTAACATTTGAACCGAAGCATAGATGAAGCCACCTCAGATATAAATCTTTGTTTTTGCTTCAATGACAACTTCCCAGTAGCAAGGGCACCTTTGAGTTGGTGTTGGTAATGTTTTGGGAGAGGAAAGGGATCTGGTAGGGGAATTGCATCGTCTGCCGTCTTTAGAACTTTGGACTAGAAGACTATTGTAAGCAAGAGAACTTATATTTCGTGATCACTCGAAAAAAACATTAATGATTTAATATTGCTATTGCTGAGCCTGTTAAGGCCATCACATATATAATACAGCACAGTGTGAAACTATTTAGTAACTAACCTAATAACAATCTATATTTTAAAAAGAAGTCAACAGTATTTAATTAATAAAATTATCCATTAATTAAAAATTACCGCTCCAGACTTACTTCGTCAGCTTCTGCCGAAAATTCTACAACTGCCTTTAGCTTGTCTTTATCAAATACCTCACTTTCGCTTTCTAGGTCCACATACTCATCGAAAATGTTGTTGTAACGTTGAAAAGTAAGGCTGCAGGATCCAGATTTTATCCGAATGTCTGAATAAAGTGTTTAGTTAAGATGTCAATATCTTCGCCAATTCCTTCAGGAATATTAAGCCGTTCCAGGAAGGACACTAAAACTTGCGGATCATGTAAAGAGTAAGACTCCGGAAGTCGAAAAATCAGTGCGCGTCAATTAATTATCGCGGTATAGCTTATCTTAAACGCGCGCGCTAAAATCACCGCGCTTTCAGAAGGCGGATATACTCCCAAGTAAATAACAGCTATCTCAGGACTACTAACACAAGTAATACAACTTCATATTAACACAACTTCATAAAACAACAAATGCAGCATAAAAAACAACCAAAAAAAAAAAGTAACACAACTTCATATCAACACAACTTCAAAGAACATCATAAAACAACAAATGCAGCATCATGTGTTTTGAAAAGCATCAGCAGTCGTGCCGGCATTCCTCTCCCTCCACATAAAGTCATCGAGGTATGAAGGAAGTTGATCACGACGAACCCCCTTCATCCTTTTAAACTTTATCCTCGTCTGCTAAAATCAATTTATCTAACATACTGTGGATATCTTGTGGTATAACTCACTCTATTCCAGTACGATTCAACATTTTGTGTGCACACCTGTGACTGGATTTAGGAACTCTATTGAATGGTTAACAGTCTGATGAGCAACCACTTCAGGCAGAGAAGCAACCTGTCTGTAAGCAGCCCACTGATCCGAATGGATTATCGCAACATGAGATCGATGGAGTAATGTTGCAGCGTCTCTCCGGGGCATGTAACCTGAAAATTTGTTTTGAACAACTACATAGAATGGAGTGGAATTGTGATTGTTTACAGCATACCCAGTGCAGGAGTATGACTGGTGTCCACCAATCCAAACCCCCGGGGTCCCAATGATGCTGTATCCACAATAATTATAATAATGATTCTATATTGATGCTATTCTGATAATGATGCTATGGCCACAAGAATGTACTGTTTATGTGACAATTGACAACACACTGAATTGGGACTCATGATGACTCCAGGCCCACCTAAGATTATTGGACAGCTAAGGGCTGTTGAGCAAACTTCCTGCAACCACTGGTACAAATTAATTGCAGTTGGTCGACTGCACCTTCTTCACTTGCAGCAGCAGTAACTGGGTACTCTCTACAAAAGGAGCCAAGTTTGCTGACTAAGCATGAAGAAGCTCCCTTCAATAAATCTAAAAATATTGACATAGACATACAAACCATGACGAATCGACTTTACGGTTTAACACGCAGGGCAAACCCATCTTTCAGGCTGGATCTAACCATACAACTGTACACCAAGTAACAACACCAAACATGTTCATCATAATATTATTATCAATAATCATCCTATGATTTAATGTTGCTATTGCTGAGCCTGTTAAGGCCATCACATATATAATACAGCACAGTGTGAAACTATTTAGTAACTAACCTAATAACAATCTATATTTTAAAAAGAAGTCAACAGTACTTAATTAATACAATTATCCACAATATTAAGTTACGAGTGTCCCGCTGCTCAGGAAGGGGGGGACAGGAGTGGACCAAAGATCATTCCTCAGCTGACCATACAACAATTCCTTTCTCCTCTGCCACCACTTCCCTACCCAAAACATAACACACTCGCCCACCTCCTCCATCACTGCATCACTTACTCCCTCCACATCTTTCCCCAAAAGCAATGCCACCTTTCCATCCTTACTCACTCTTCTTAATTCATCCAGCCACTGTCTTGCCCCTGCAATTCTGCGTACCTCATCTATCAGAACCAGCCGATCCCTCTCAAATTCCCCGCATGTCACCAAGAAATGTTCCACATCCTCCCCTGCTCCACTATCACACATTATACACCTCTCATCCCTAACTATCCCACATCTCTTCTTATCCTCTAACAACCCAGCTGATGCAGTCCTCAGTCGAAATTGCAGCCGCACTCCTTCCTGACCATGCATGGCCCTCACATACCTCTCCACCCCTGCACCATTCTTTGCCAATTTATAATAATTCAGCATACTTTTCCCGTCTACTTCCTCCTCCCAGTCCTTCTCATTTCTCACCTTCACTTTCCCCTTCCACTTGCGCACTGACCCAGCCTCGTTGTTTATCTTGTACTTTCTCCTCAAGATATCATATTCTTCCCACCATCCAATTCCTCCATCCTCTCGTAGTTTATTTACAACAACTTTAACCAATCTGCTCTGTTCCAACACCTCTAATCTCTTGCCAAACAAAACCTTCATCTCTTCCCTCCTCTCCTCTAGCTTCCTCCACCCCATATCTCCCCGTATTGCCACTCCTGCTACTGTATCACTTGCCCCCAACAGTCTCCTACCCACTCTCATCTGTGCTGACTCCAACTTCTTGCGAGCATTCCGTCCTCCTATCCACCACACTTCGGCTGCATGCTCCATACTGGGTCTCGCTAGAAACTCCCACACCATTCTTCCTCTGTCTACTTCCACCTGCCCATTCACTCTACTCATCCATATTACCTTTCCAACCCACTCTTCTGCCTTCTTTGCCATCTTCTCTAACTGAACATTACCCCTTAGCTTCCTATCAAACCATATTCCTAAGTACTTGAATTCTTTGACCTCTTCCAATATCTCCTCACCAATCCTCCAATGCACTTCTGATTCCTTCTTCCCTACTACCATGACCTTGCTCTTCTTGCTATTAAATTTCATCTTCCACCTTAACACATACGCCTGTACCACATCCAACATAGCTTGCAGTTCCACCCCTGAGTCAGCCAGAAGAACTACATCATCTGCATACATGAGTGCCCCACACCAGCAGCCTTCCACTTTGACTCCTAGCTCAGCTCTCTCCAATTCCTCCGCCATTCCCATCAGATATATATTGAAAAGAAGTGGAGACAAAGGACATCCCTGCCTAAGTCCATTCTCCACAGTGAACCACCTTGACCTCCTTCCATTCAATACCACCGTCGTCTCCACCCCACTATACAATCCTACACATGTCCTCACAAGCTTCTCTTCTACTCCATACTGCCTCAACTTCTGCCACAGTCCCTCCCTCCACACACTGTCATATGCCTTACTTATATCCAGGAAAGCCAGATATGAAGCTTTTTTCTCGCTCTTCCTCACTTCACAAACTCCTCTTAACACCAACCACTGGTCTGAACATCTCCTCTGTCTCCTAAATCCTCCTTGTGCTTCCGTCAAAATCTTATCCTCAGCGAACACTCCCAACCTCCTTGCCAACACTCTCGCAAACACCTTCACCACATTACAACACAATGAAATTCCCCTATAATTCCCTACTTCATCCTCGTCACCATCCTTGTGGAGAGGTACTAGTACTTTTTAGATATTTTCTCCCTTACATTCTACAAGTAACAGTACTTGCCAAAAGAGATTAGCTCCTATCCAATGCCTTCCCGCCATCTCGCTCTGTACATAGCGCGCGCGTTTAAGATAAGCAGAGAAAAGTGCGTTAAAAAATATATACCGCGATAATTAATTGACGCGCACTGATTTTTCGACTTCCGGAGTCTTACTCTTTACATGATCCAAACTTGCTTGGAGGTAGTCATTGTCGGTTTCAACTAACAGCACGCGGCTAGCCCGACGATATGGTCACGTGAATTGGCAAAGGATTACATGATTTTCTCATTAACGCGAGAAAAATTGCTGACAGTGATGGAAGCTAGAGTGGAAACTTCGAGAGGTGGTGAGTTCATGCTTAACCCATTCATGCTTAACCCACTCACTGTCACTAGCGTATATATACGCAAAAAGTTGTTTATCAAATAAAAAAACAGAGGTCAAAAGTTAGCTACATTCTTGCCCTAAGATCGTACCGAATATAAAGGCAATAGACGTTCGGTAACTAGGAAAGTAATATTGAAAAGTCGGAGACATTCAGAATTCATTGTTTTGCCGTTCGACTGTCCTTGGATGAATTTATTTCTCAGGTTTAGGGCGACGATTTTGGACTTTCTGAGAATGAAAGCAGTGTCAAGAAGGCGATGGCATCTCATCCTACCTTGGCCAGAGCCGTGTTGACCATGAAGCTCTGCTATCGCTTGGCAGAATAGTTGCTGATGACCTACCTTCAAGGAAGCGTAGCGCTTTCACTCGAGGTGACGATCTATATGGAGATGAGAATACCAGCGATGTAGAAGGTATTTACATTCAGTTTAGTTACAGTTTAGCTAGAGCTAGTTTTGTTGTTAGCAAAGCAGAGCATGGAACTACAATGATCTTTTAGTTTCCTTGTTCCGGTAGTCCGCGGTAAAATTAATTGGTGCCAATTTCTTTTATCCCCTTCAGGTTTGATGCATGAAGCGATGGATTGGGCAGCTGACAGAGCTTCATCAACTCTGACACAATCTATTGTTGCTAGCCCTCCTATTGCTGTGATGGCTCCTTCATCACCTCCATTGTTCCTACTAGTATCTGCAACTGTAAGTTGTGTAACCTCTGCATCAGGTTCTATGACTTATGTGACGTCTGTAGTCACTCCTATACTATTTCCATCATCATCACTGTCTGTTCCATCATCGTGCCCTCCTTTATTTTTACCCTCGCACTCTGTGTCCTCTTTAGTGAAGTATGCACTCCTTCACGACCAGTTGTTCAGCTTAGTCATAGCACTAGGAGTGTTCGTCATGTTCGAGTTTGTCATAGTAGTGGTAGTGAAATAGCTTCTAGTGCTTCAAGTTCTGCTCTTCCCCCTAGCTAGTCCTCTCTTTCTTTCTGGAACTTCACCTACCAGCATTTCTTTAGCTCCGTCTCTTGCTTCTTCTACTGTTTCCTCAGCTAGTACCTTTGATAGTCCCTCTTCTAATTCTCCAGAAGAGGGTGTTTGCGTATATGGTTGAGGCAAGCATTCTGAACAGCTATGTTCTAGACTCTCATGTCCGCAGAGCAGATCACCTTGCCAGGGGTTACAGGAAGAGAGATTTTTTTACCTTCTGGTTGGAGCTAGCTAAGGAACTAGTGGTATGCTTCTGCTCACGTCAGCATGCTGGCCGCCCTCGCTCAGTTCATAATGAGCATCTAGACCGGCTGAATGCCAGACCGGCTGAACACCACGCTTGGGCATTGGTCAGCACTAACTGAAAATCAGCAGAGGTGTGTTGTCTGTGTAGCAGTTGGAAACATGTCTGGAATCTCAAACCGCCATGAGACCACTTATTTGCCGTCACTGCAAAGAACCACTGTGTGTCACAAAGAGGGATGTCACAAAGAGGGACTGTTTTTCAAGTACCACACCATGGTAGACTTCACGAAGTAATTTCCTAGTTTTTGCTTCACTTTTTTTAAATTTCACTTTCTAATGGTATTTCCATTTTTCGAGGGAAAACACAACTATTTTTAAAGAGTTAGCTCACAGCTATAAAAATATTCCAAAAACATTGGCCAGCCGTCATTAGCGTATGATGTGCCACTATTTTGGTACCATGAGTATTACTGGTAGTCCATTTGGCAAGAACACCACTGTTGGACCATGTAAGCATTTACAGTATGTTCTAAATGGAGCATACTCATTTTAGAGTGTTACTTCCCTCCTCGTGCCCTTGTGTTCATGTATCTCTTCCCTCTCTGGTGTTGATGCCTCCCCCCCCCCCCCCCCACACACACGCACACACAAAAAGTACCATGTAAGTGTGAAATTCTCTAGCAGAGCTTTCATTGAGTTTTGCAAACCTTTTGTTGAAGTGAATCTGTAGTGCAACCTCTGATAAAATGAATCTCCAGAAGTAATTGTGGCTCTATACTTTACACCACCAACATTTTGTTTGGAAGTTTCACTGTATGGGAATTATGTATTAAATTGTGTGCTTCTTTTGATTACTAACATGCCTCTCTTCTCTCGAATAGCGTCGACATACATGCTCTCAGCCCTTCCATACAAGGATCAAGTTCTCGCTATGTTCCCTCAATGCAAGGAAGAATCATCACTAACAAGGTACATGTACCTGCGTAAGAGCACACCATCATAATTATTAGGAGGCCTAGTTGAACTTCTACTTCTACAAATGACCTCTGAATTCGGGAAATACATGTAATTACTCAGGGTGGTCCCTCGATGGAGAATAGAACTTCTGAAGGGTTTCTTGTTATATTGAACCACATTTTTCCACATTCTAGGGCGACGTGGATTGAGATAACTGGGACTAAGTACAGCCGCGGGAGTGTGGTGATGATTGGCACGGATTTGCTTCCACTTTTTGGAATGATTGGCACGGATTTGCTTCCACTTTTTGGAATAATTGAGGACATTATTGGTGATGATTTACACTCGTACTTTTATGTTGTGGAAAAATTATATACTCAATGTTTTTCTCCCCATTATCATTCCTATGAAGTATGAAGTTGTTGAACACTCACCTAAAGCATATTATATATGCACGCCATCCAATCTTTTTGACCACACTGTGTTAGGACGATACCAAGTTCCTCATTGCCACTCCTTCTTTGTACCTCTCAAATATTACCTTGTTGTTGTAGAAGACATTACAGAATTATTTATCATGATCGTTTATGAATGAATTTTAAATGAAATTGTGCCAATATCAATGTCTTTTAAGAATTTTGGATTATGATGTTGGGGAAGGAGGGACAAAAAGTAATGAACTGAGGGGGGAGCACTCCATGAAGGAGCATAAGTGAATTATGTTCTCCAAGTTCACTTTTATATGAGCTACCTAGGAATGTTCCAATGCACTATATACACATGTCCTAGGAGAAAATGGGTTGACACACTAAAACTCACAAGGGTAGTGTGCACTGCCAGCAAATGTCATATCCATGTATATATAATATGTATATAATAATTATATTACACCGTCGTATCCAAGAAAATATATTTTAAAAAATTGCAGGCGCATGCTTGTATATAAGGTGTAAATCAAGTGTTAATTTGTTGATTAAAATAAATTGTCCTAATTACATATTCTAAAGTGTGCTCTACACACTCATTGATCTCAAGAAGTGTGTGGTGCACGTTCTTAATTAGCACACTTAGCAATTAGGTGTGCTAGAGTGTGTATAGCACACTATTTACAGCAGCACACCTATGGTGTGCTAGGGATTTAGTGTGCACTACACGCTATAGTTTTTACAGTGTAGGTTTTCAGATCTGCATTACTGGAACACTGAAGTTGAGTAAATACTGATCCTCTTCTTTCTACTTCATTACACATTTCAACCTGCTTGCCTGTGTGAATTTGATAATTGATGCTTCAAAAGCTTGTTATTCTTGCCTGTTGTCTTGCTCCATTTTGTGAATGGCTTTGAAATGAAAGTTCCATCAGAACCTTTAGGTAGACCATAGCTACAACAATAGAGCTGCTTGCAAAACTTATAGAAGGCTCCTCTTCCACTTCCATCAGAAACCAACCAAGGATGCTTAGTAATGTATCTGTAGAGGATTTGGCTACTTTCTTCACCATAGGTGGAGCCAATTCATGTTGATCACCATCATCACTAGTTACCTGCAGATCACTTGTGAGTGAAGTCTAGTCCATTGTGTCCTGTGCTTCAGAGCTACACTCAACACTTTCATTCTGGTTAGACTCAGAACCCAAAGAGATCTTCTTTGTGCCATAACCACTAGCTAAATCTTAGATGACTTATTCAGAAAAACTTGGCACATTATAATTTGTGGTTAACACCTTTCATGTGCCATGAGAATAGCCTTTCTATTATCTTATCTTTTGAATATATTAGGGGGGGAATTGCAAGTTTTTTGGGGGGAATCTTCCCCCCCTAATAGCCATGCATAAAACACTGCTTGGTTGAGGTCTAATGGTGGCTGATGTTGGCCTCTTATGCCAGGGACCTGAAGGGGAAGCCCTGGAATTGGTTGGGTATAAATTGGAGTAGATAGCAGGGATGGGTAGAAGGGGTGGGTAGAAGGGAGGCAGGCCTGTGCATTGAGGTGATAAGTGGGTAGGTAGCAGAGGGGGCTTGCGTAAACGGAGGCCATTTCGACGAGGAAGGTTTGGCGGCTTTGGGGTGGGGTGGCGGCTGGATAAAAAGGTGTCTGATGTCTTGCCGGTTCCGTGAGTTAAACAGGTTGGTGGGGTTGACTCAGGGGACTCTTGATCATGCATATTATTATTATAAGAAACTGGAGTGGGACAGTGAAACATTTAGGTGAAGAGGACTGTTCAACACTTACTGTGATAACTGGGCAAGACGTGGAAGGTGGGAGGGCCGAAGAAAGGGAGGAAACAGTACAGATATTGTCCAGCTCAGCTTGAATTGGCTAAATCCGAAGTATTTTGTACCAGGAGTACAAGGGTCTGGACATTGGTTTATTAGGTTAGCAATGGTGGACGAGTGCAGGACTGAGGATTTGATACAGTGGGGACAAGAAAATGGGTGCAAATGAAATGTTGACACAATTGCAGTGAGACCAACAGGAGCAGGTTTCAGACTGGATCATGTCTGCTTCTTCTATATTAGTGTTACAACTGTATCTGGGTCCAGGTTGGTTTCCACGTCACCTGAGAGGGCCAGGCAACCAATATTAGCCACACTGGAAGAGAACAGGTAGAACTTGTAATATGACGGTGTTTATGTCTACGGATGCGTCAAAGACTGTTGAAAGAAATGAGAATCAAGTAGTGAGTGGGACGGTAGCGAGGAGCGAGATAGCAGAGGCAAAAATGATGTAGCTGTGTTGGAGGACGTGCGGTGGATGTTTGGCTCTGAAAAGTGCTGGTAGAATAGTCTTTAACAGGAGAGTAATAAGTACGAACAAGAAGAGCGTTAGACGATTGCAGTGTCTTCTGGTAGATGTCACCATTTTTTTAACGTGTCCTCAATGTTGCCATAATTATTTTCGACGAACTTTTAAGGAGGGACAGTTGCATTTTTGGGGGGAGAGTGACCCACATGTATTTCCCCCCTTTTCCCCCCTAGTGGTTACAACTTTATAACTTATAGATTCCGTAAACTTCATGGTATAGACTTGATATATAGCTCAAAAGATAGGTCTCTCTTTGTGCTCTCTGTTGAAACTATAAAATATTTTCCATAAGTATAACTATAGCCAAGTTACGGGAGCTACAAGTGAAGAGAACCTCAAAAACCTGAATGCCTGAATTGGCCGCATAAATATCTCCAGATTGCCAAGTGCTAGAGAGTTGAAATTAGCACCAGTGTCTAGAGGAAGCTCTACTCTCTCTTCAACGAGTGTTTTCATTAGGCGTTAAAATGTAAGTAGCGGTCAAGCGCGCGGGTGGAATGAATTTTGTTAATAATCTGGATTGTTTCATTTTCCACCCAAGTGCTGACCACGTACTTACGTATTAGCACATTTGAAAACATTTATTGAATAGTGGTAGACTCTTGGTATGGGATGCAACCTGCAGCGGCACATTTGCCCCATCCAACCTTTTGGCTGCAGCCACTGAGGCTGGTACAGTGGCAGCCCAGGCGGAGATTTTGAAGGGTGAGAAGTACGCCCACCTGGACTCGGCATACAAGTTTGTACCTGTGGCGGTAGAGACTTGTGGATTCTTTGGGCCTCAAGCAAAGGCATTCTTCAGGGAGTTGGGATGCCGCCTGAGGTCAGTGACTTATGAAGAGAACTCCCATCAAAATTTTCTTCAACGGATTTCTGTGGCTATGCAGCGTGGGAATGCAGCCTCAGTAATGGAATCTTTTCCATCAGGGTTGGGGATGAGCCATTTCCCTAGTCATCTCTTGAACATTTGAACTTGAGGGGAGGGGGTTCTATAAACTATATATGAATAAGAGGACTAATGTTAAGTTGTTGTGCTTCCTCTAGCCCCTGGTGCTAATTTTAGCACTTTTCAATCTGGAGATATTTATGCGGCCAATTCAGGCATTCAGGTTTTGAAGTTCCCTCCACTTTAGGTCTAGTAACTTGGCAATAGTTATACTGAATAAAGATATTTTAGTATTAAAAGAGAGCACACAGAGAGACCTATCTTTTGAGCTATATATCAAGTCCATGAAGTTTACAGAATCTACGGATAAAGTGGTAACCACAAGTTTAAAAAAATATATTAAAAATGCCATTGTCCCCCCCTGTAGTAACTGTCAATCAACCTTCCTGTGGTTATATATGTATGTCCTTGTTGTAGGCACTTGCGGTCAAGTTGGACTTCTAGAACATTCTAGCTACCTTGTGACTGTTGGTGTAGTCCTGTGACAGTAGAGATTTCGCACTTGTAATAGTCTTGGAGTGTGTGCATTGGTACAAAATATAAGTTGTTTGTTTACCAATACAATACTGGCGACGAGGATAAAACTGTGATGGCATTGCACGGAAGTTTGAACGAGTTCGATGATGCCAAGGAAGATTGGACATCCTATACGGAACGGTTGATCCAATATTTTACAGCGAATGACGTGGCCTCCCTGGACAAGCAGAGGGCCATACTGATCAGTGTATGTGGACCCAAGATGTACCAGCTGATTAAGTGCTTGCTGGCACCAGCAAGCCCAGCCACAAAGACCTTCGTGAAGATCGTGGACCTAATGAAGAATCACTTCCAGCCCAAGCCATCACAAATTGTTCAACGCTTCAACTTCCACTCAAGGGATCGTAAGCAGGGAGAATCACAATGTCCACATATATAGCACAACTAAAGAAACTGTCTGAATACTGTGAATTTGGGGACACCTTGAAAGACATGCTTCGGGATCGTCTGGTCTGTGGGGTAAATGATGTACACATACAGCATAGGCTCCTGGCAGAGCCAGATTTAACGTACAAGAAAGCGTTAGAAATTTCTCATGCCATGGAAGCAGCTGAACGCAATACACAAGAACTACAGGCACAACAGAAACCTACAGTAGACGGCAGCCTGCATGCTCTGGAGATAGGAACAGCCCCTTCTCATCTAAATATATCAAGGGCAGCAAAGAACACTGGATGTTACCGGTGTGGGGGAAGGCACCTCTCTGTTGAATGTAGGTTCAGAGAAGCAAATTGCCATAACTGTGGGAAAATGGGTCACATCGCCAAAGCATGCCGAAGTAGGCCCAGTGGTCATCAACAACCAACACGACCTCGAACACCAAGAGTACTCAACCCACCAAGGGGGACTAATCAAGTTCAGGATGACGACAACCAAGTGTTAGACCCCGAATATACCTTGTACAACCTGAGAGATCAAGCCTATATTAGTGACAGCCACTATCAATGAGGTAAAGCACCCATTTGAGCTAGACACAGGGGCTACAATATGTCGATCATGAGTGAAAAAATCTACCGACAACTTTGGTCAAAACAAAAGGCACCACCACTAAGACAAACGGCAGTTCGACTGAAGACCTATACAGGACATGCTTTGGGTTTGTTGGGCGAGATAGATGTCACTGTATCACTCAACCAACAAGTCAAGGAGCTCAGCCTCCTCGTAGTGGAAGGGGATGGCCCCAGCCTATTGGGTCGTGACTGGCTGAAAACTCTGAAAGTGGATTGTGGCCAACTGCATCAAGTTCAAGATGCAACAGGGATCCAAAAGCTCTTGGTGAGTATGAGTCTATATTTGTATGTGAAGGGTCAGAAGGCAAAAATATACATTGATCCTAGAGTTTCCCCCAAATTCTGCCAGGCTAGGACAGTGCCTTTCGCTTTAAGGGAAAAGGTAGAGAAAGAGCTTGACAGATTGGTAGGCGAAGGGGGAGCCAGTTGAATTTTCTGAGTGGGCAGCACCAATATAGTCCCAGTGGTTAAAGGGGATGGGTCAATTTGGTTATGTGGGGATTACAAGATAACGGTGAACAGGGCAACACATGTAGACTCTTACCCACTACCACACATCAACGACCTTTTAGCATCACTGTCAGGGGGGACTTCATTCTCCAAGCTCGATTCTTCTGATGCTCACTCTAAATGGATGGAGGTGGTGATAGTAAATGCGGCAACCTCAACAACCACAATCGAGAAATTGGGACAATGTTTGCCACACATGGACTTCCAGTGAAATTAGTTTCGGACAACGGATCAGTTTTCACGAGCCAAGAGTTCCAGGACTTTATGCTAAGGAATGGAATTCAGCACATACTGACTGCTCCGTACCACCCAGCATCCAATGGTCAAGCTGAAAGGGCAGTCCAGACATTTAAGGAGGGAATGAAGAAAAATACCTCAGGCTCGTTAGAAACAAGAGTAGCCAGGTTCATTTTCAACTACCGGACAACTCCACACACCACAACTGGGGTGTCCCCAGCTGAATTGTTGTTTAATAGACAATTAAGGTCACCTCTGAGTTTCCTGAACCCTGACATTGCATCCCGAGTAGCGACAAAACAGCAGAGACAGAAGAATGACCATGACAAAACAGCCAGAGCTAGAGAAATTCAGGTGGGCGAGGAGATGTTGGTGCGGAATTTCCCATCAGGGACATCCTGGCTGGCTGGCATAGTGACAGAGAAACGAGGCCCGTTATCATTCATCATCACACTTGAGGATGGACGCATGGTATGGAGACATTTGGACCACGTTAGGCTGAGAGAAACTAAAGCCGACTCACCCACAACTGGTGCGGAAGGAGATGCAAATAGGGCGGATCGTACCACATCTGACTTACCAGCCACTGGTAAGTAGGGACATTCCAATGTCAGGATCCCTCACCAACAGAAGCAATCATAGCTCCACATGAAGGAAATCAACCGGAAACTTGCCCCGCAGAAGTCAGACAAGAGAATTCCGATGTTCCCAAGGAACCTCACTCCCTGCCACCAACAGAAGCAATCATAGCACCACACGAAGGAAAACAACCGGAACCTCGCTCCCTGCCTGGCCACTCCGCCAGAAACTGTGGACGCCCTGACCGTTATAAGCCCATGTTCAGAATTGGGGGGAAACTCTAACAATGCTCCCCTTAAGGGGGGAGGAATGGTAGTAACTGTCAATCAACCATCCTGTGGTTATATATGTATGTCCTTGTTGTAGGCACTTGAGGTCAAGTGGGACTTCTAGAATATTCTAGCTACCTTGTGACTGTTGGTGTAGTCCCGTGACAGTAGAGATTTCGCACTTGTAATAGTCTTGGAGTGTGTGCTTTTATACGTATGCTTTGGTACAAAATATAAGTTGTTTGTTTACTACCAATACAATCCCCCCCCCCCCCCCCCCCCCAATAGCTCATGAAGGCTAGAAATCTAGCGGAAAATGTTGAGAGAAAATTTAAGTTGATTATTAAGAAAGTTATAATAATTTAATTGTTCTGTTGAGCCTTGAGATAGGCCATACAAACAATAAATGACAATGACTACTAGAAAACAACAACACGATTGATAAATTTTTTCTATATAGCTATCTACCAAGCTAGGGTGAAAGAATACTTCCTCTGGCTGCATGACTCCCAAGATTCTTCACTAATAATAATTTACACTTTATTAACTCATTATATAATTTTCTAACAAATAGTAAAAATAAGAAGCCGACAGTTAGCTATGCTACTTCTGCAAAACTGACGCGATTCTAAACTTCAGACATAAAACTAATCCTTGCAGCATTGTAGTTAAGCCAGTTCCACAGCTTGTACAAAAAGGCTCATAGGAAAACCATAACGGCTAGGGCTAGGGCTAGGGCTAGGGCTATGGCTAGGGCTAGAGGGCTACGTTTGGAGGGATCTCGACCGCAATATTTGACCACACCCTTTCCTCGAAGAGTTAAAATTTATTACCTGGTCAAGCGCGGGGGTGGAAAATTGAGGGTGTTGAAAATCAACACCTTCAATTTCGCACCGACGTGTTTGACCAGGTAATACATTTTTAACGCCTAATCAAAAAGGTCCAGAGGTTTGAATCCAACATTGATGAAGGCAGGATCAGCATTTTTATCCATCAACAAACCTTTTTCTTGCCATAATGGCAAAACCAAATTTTTTTTCATACCTGTGGTATTATTAGAAACTAACCGTAAGTCAGTAATATACCAATCTCGGTGCAGAATTGTTGGAATCCTTGTCCACGAGGAGCTCTTAATAGAAACTGAATATTTAGCTTGATATAAGATTCTTGGCAGCACATCGACTCACAATACTCTGACAAAGGATTACTTGAACATCCTGACGTGGTCATTTCTGCAGACTTCTAATGAAAAAGATCAGAACTAATGCATTTAAAATTAATCAGAAGAGCAAAGTGATAGTCTGGTTACAGTGTACAGTGCATACCTCTCAGGTTCTGTTCTCATTCTCTTAGTTGATGGAACAAAATACTTTGACTCATTGTTTAGACATTATTATAAACACTGCAATAAGCATATGGGCACTCCATCGACTTAGTCACATGGGTTATTAGTAACACAGAATGTTGTCAATTTATCTGTGGCATTACACACTATTTAAGGAGGAGGGTGGGTGGGGCAGGGTAAACCATTTTTAAATGAAAACTGTAAGTATTTCGGTATATACCAGAGGATAGCTTGTTTCAAGAGCTTTCCAATGATGTACTGCTATATAGTATGTCTGTAGAGTGAGGATGAGCTGATCACCTTAAAAGTCAACAAGTGCTAGTAACCACTTCCCATTCAAACGCTACAATAGGAGCACAAAGATTACCACAGAAAGGAAATGGGAGGTCAATCAAGGTTTTTGTTAACTGAAAAGCAAGGACCAGTGGCAAAGATTGACATATAACTACCAACATTTCCCACGCATACAGTGGTTCTGTTGCACAACCAGTGAATGGAAAGTAGTGAATGGAAAGATGCTACATCAGTGATTTTTAGACGATTTTTTAGGTGATCAGGATGAGGTTTTTGAGGAAGTATACTTGTCATCACTCTACAGAGCTAAAAGCCGTATATTATTGGAAAGCTCTTGGAACAAGCTATCTTTAGTAACAAAATTATTTTAAAACAAAACAGTTATGAAGGTTAAAATATCAGGTACTTAAAAAAATAATAACCCCCTCCCTTTTAAGTGATATTTCTGTATGAACCTGTGTGTAGATTCATATCATGTGCAGATCTGGAGGGGGGGGGAGAAGGGAGCAAATGTATGCTGCTAAAAATCTGGTCTGGTTCCTCTGCCTATGGTTGAGAGCTATGGCACTCAGAAAAAGTGTGATTATCCAATATTCTACACCAGAGTTACATCACAGTCGGCTGTCGCATTTGTAACCACCTAGGCTAGGGGATAGAAAGACCAAAGGGTTTAGCAGTAATGCACACACTTCAGTAACTATAGGCATTGACAAAATTATAGGGGGTTTTCCCCCTTTTTTCCCCGCCACCTTCCAAAAAGGATGGGACTTCAAAACATTCTGCATGATGCCAAAGAATATTCAAATTATTATTGCAAGTGACATACAGATGGGTACTACTGCATGCTCTTTCTTGCAGAATTTTGTTTTCTTATGCTAGGGCTAGTGCATGTATACTAAAATGAGTGTGGCTAGATAAAAGTGGCCTCAAAAATTTTCTTGACTGGCACAGATATTCCTCGTTACTTTTCAGAAATCGGCCCTTGCCCACATCATTCAATCATACATTATGTCATACTGATCACACACTCCCTTCTGTCAATGCATTGTGCACCACTGTGACATTATGCATCACTCTGCTGCCATTAACCATTGTGTACTCAATTCTAACACATAATGTCATATTAATTGTGGACTGTCTTTCAGTATACAGATTGTACCATCAGGCTTTATAACCCATTATTCGTGCACTCTTCCTATGTTGCTACATTACTTTATCTCACCACACATCAACTCTCTCACGGAAATGCATATGTCATTCTTATTTTATATCCGCCCGCACTTACCATATATGCACTCCCTTATACTAGTGGATTATCTCATGCCACCTTGGTGGCACTCGCTCTCATAGCTATGAATTACGTCATACAATTTCCCTCCAATCTTCCCCCTCCCATTTCCACTCTCCTCCTCCTTCTTTTTCGTACATCTATAAAAACAGCTCCTGATTTTAATATTCAAAATATATTTTTCACTCGCTTGAGATTATTTTTGCTATGAATTTACTTCTCCTTGGAGTCCTCGCAGTTGCAGGATTGCACTGCAGTGAAGCACAGGCTAATTGTGCAGCAGTCCAATGCAGTACAAATGTTTGTGGAGAAGGGGAAAGTGCTTATCTGCCTGAAGGAGGATGCTGTCATATCTGTGTGCCAGACACCAGGGAATGTGAGATACCAGGACAGGAGTTTTCCAACTGTGCATCAGCTTGTCCTCGAACATGTGACGACCCAAACCCAACCTGTATTAAATTATGCGTTCCAAGATGTGAGTGTCCTGCAGGTAAAGTGGTGGACACACACAGCAAGAAATGTGTGGCAATTGCAAGTTGCCCACCTAGAAGTGAGTCTAATGTACAATGGCAACTATGTATTTATTTTGACAGTGCATAATTGTAAGTAGTAGTAATAAGTAGTAGTGCTAATTAGCATTATGTTTACGAACATGATAAATTTATCAGCTTTTTGGTATTGAAACCAACTTTTTAATCAAACTTTTTCTGTCTTCATCAATGCAAATAGTAATAATCAGGCTTCAAAATCAAGAAAGCTGATTTATAGATAAAGTAATATTATTATTAGTGATACTGTTGTTTCCTTACAGGTTGCTCTCAACCTCGTATCGCTGGACTATGTCGGGCATATTTTCCAAGATATTTCCACAATACTACATCTAGGAAGTGTGAACAGTTCATCTATGGAGGATGTGGTGGAAATGACAACAGTTTTGAGACCAAAGAGAGCTGTGAGGAATCATGTAAAGGTAAAAGTGCATCTAATATAAAATTGACAGGATTAATATCATTAATTTTATAGCAATTGTAGTATTTGTAGGGCAAGTAATAATAATTCTTCTCCTTGCTATAGATTTTGTTGTTGCTATTGCTGTTGTTATTGTTGTTGCTATTATCAATTGATTTTGTAGTAAACGTTACCTGCACCGACATACAAGGACAAGAGTTTACCAACTGTGCATCAGCTTGTCCTGCAACATGTGAAGAACCTAACCCAATCTGCAATAAAATGTGCGTGCGAAGATGCAAGTGTCCTCCAGATCAAGTGGTGGATACACACAGCAATAAGTGTGTGCCACTTGGAAGTTGCCCTTCTAGAGGTGAGTCTAATGCATAATTGCTATTATTCATTTTGTAAGTAGTAGTTCATAATAAGTAGCAGTGCTAATAGTATTATTATTATTAGAATATTGTTTTCATTATAGCTTGCTTTCAACCTCGTATCACTGGACTATGTCGGGCATATTTTCCAAGATATTTCTACAATACTACATCTAGGAAGTGTGAACAGTTCATCTATGGAGGATGTGGTGGAAATGACAACAGTTTTGAGACCAAAGAGAGCTGTGAGGAATCATGTAAAGGTAAAAGTGCATCTAATATAAAATTGACAGGATTAATATCATTAATTTTATAGCAATTGTAGTATTTGTAGGGCAAGTAATAATAATAATTCTTCTCCTTGCTATAGATTTTGTTGTTGCTATTGCTGTTGTTATTGTTGTTGCTATTATCAATTGATTTTGTAGTAAACGTTACCTGCACCGACATTCAAGGACAAGAGTTTACCAACTGTGCATCAGCTTGTCCTGCAACATGTGAAGAACCTAACCCAATCTGCAATAAAATGTGCATGCCAAGATGCAAGTGTCCTGCAGGTCATGTGGTGGATACACACAGCAAGAAGTGTGTGCCACTTGGAAGTTGCCCTTCTAGAGGTAAGTCTAATGCATAATTGCTATTATTCATTTTGTAAGTAGTAGTTCATAATAAGTAGCAGTGCTAATAGTATTATTATTATTAGAATATTGTTTTCATTATAGCTTGCTTTCAACCTCGTATCACTGGACTATGTCGGGCATATTTTCCAAGATATTTCCACAATACTACATCTAGGAAGTGTGAACAGTTCATCTATGGAGGATGTGGTGGAAATGACAACAGTTTTGAGACCAAAGAGAGCTGTGAGGAATCATGTAAAGGTAAAAGTGCATCTAATATAAAATTGACAGGATTAATATCATTAATTTTATAGCAATCGTAGTATTTGTAGGGTAAGTAATAATAATAATTCTTCTCCTTGCTATAGATTTTGTTGTTGCTATTGCTGTTGTTATTGTTGTTGCTATTATCAATTGATTTTGTAGTAAACGTTGCCTGCACCGACATACAAGGACAAGAGTTTACCAACTGTGCATCAGCTTGTCCTGCAACATGTGAAGAACCTAACCCAATCTGCAATAAAATGTGCGTGCGAAGATGCAAGTGTCCTCCAGATCAAGTGGTGGATACACACAGCAATAAGTGTGTGCCACTTGGAAGTTGCCCTTCTAGAGGTAAGTCTAATGCATAATTGCTATTATTCATTTTGTAAGTAGTAGTTCATAATAAGTAGCAGTGCTAATAGTATTATTATTATTATTAGAATATTGTTTTCATTATAGCTTGCTTTCAACCTCGTATCACTGGACTATGTCGGGCATATTTTCCAAGATATTTCCACAATACTACATCTAGGAAGTGTGAACAGTTCATCTATGGAGGATGTGGTGGAAATGACAACAGTTTTGAGACCAAAGAGAGCTGTGAGGAATCATGTAAAGGTAAAAGTGCATCTAATATAAAATTGACAGGATTAATATCATTAATTTTATAGCAATTGTAGTATTTGTAGGGCAAGTAATAATAATAATTCTTCTCCTTGCTATAGATTTTGTTGTTGCTATTGCTGTTGTTATTGTTGTTGCTATTATCAATTGATTTTGTAGTAAACGTTACCTGCACCGACATACAAGGACAAGAGTTTACCAACTGTGCATCAGCTTGTCCTGCAACATGTGAAGAACCTAACCCAATCTGCAATAAAATGTGCGTGCGAAGATGCAAGTGTCCTCCAGATCAAGTGGTGGATACACACAGCAATAAGTGTGTGCCACTTGGAAGTTGCCCTTCTAGAGGTAAGTCTAATGCATAATTGCTATTATTCATTTTGTAAGTAGTAGTTCATAATAAGTAGCAGTGCTAATAGTATTATTATTATTATTAGAATATTGTTTTCATTATAGCTTGCTTTCAACCTCGTATCACTGGACTATGTCGGGCATATTTTCCAAGATATTTCCACAATACTACATCTAGGAAGTGTGAACAGTTCATCTATGGAGGATGTGGTGGAAATGACAACAGTTTTGAGACCAAAGAGAGCTGTGAGGAATCATGTAAAGGTAAAAGTGCATCTAATATAAAATTGACAGGATTAATATCATTAATTTTATAGCAATTGTAGTATTTGTAGGGCAAGTAATAATAATAATTCTTCTCCTTGCTATAGATTTTGTTGTTGCTATTGCTGTTGTTATTGTTGTTGCTATTATCAATTGATTTTGTAGTAAACGTTACCTGCACCGACATTCAAGGACAAGAGTTTACCAACTGTGCATCAGCTTGTCCTGCAACATGTGAAGAACCTAACCCAATCTGCAATAAAATGTGCGTGCGAAGATGCAAGTGTCCTGCAGATCAAGTGGTGGATACACACAGCAAGAAGTGTGTACCACTTGGAAGTTGCCCTTCTAGAGGTGAGTCTAATGCATAATTGCTATTATTCATTTTGTAAGTAGTAGTTCATAATAAGTGTAGCAGTGCTAATAGTATTATTATTATTAGAATATTGTTTTCATTATAGCTTGCTTTCAACCTCGTATCACTGGACTATGTCGGGCATATTTTCCAAGATATTTCCACAATACTACATCTAGGAAGTGTGAACAGTTCATCTATGGAGGATGTGGTGGAAATGACAACAGTTTTGAGACCAAAGAGAGCTGTGAGGAATCATGTAAAGGTAAAAGTGCATCTAATATAAAATTGACAGGATTAATATCATTAATTTTATAGCAATTGTAGTATTTGTAGGGCAAGTAATAATAATTCTTCTCCTTGCTATAGATTTTGTTGTTGCTATTGCTGTTGTTATTGTTGTTGCTATTATCAATTGATTTTGTAGTAAACGTTACCTGCACCGACATACAAGGACAAGAGTTTACCAACTGTGCATCAGCTTGTCCGGCAACATGTGAAGAACCTAACCCAATCTGCAATAAAATGTGCGTGCCAAGATGCAAGTGTCCTCCAGATCAAGTGGTGGATACACACATCAAGAAGTGTGTGCCACTTGGAAGTTGCCCTTCTAGAGGTGAGTCTAATGCATAATTGCTATTATTCATTTTGTAAGTAGTAGTTCATAATAAGTAGCAGTGCTAATAGTATTATTATTATTATTAGAATATTGTTTTCATTATAGCTTGCTTTCAACCTCGTATCACTGGACTATGTCGGGCATATTTTCCAAGATATTTCCACAATACTACATCTAGGAAGTGTGAACAGTTCATCTATGGAGGATGTGGTGGAAATGACAACAGTTTTGAGACCAAAGAGAGCTGTGAGGAATCATGCAAAGGTAAAAGTGCATCTAATATAAAATTGACAGGATTAATATCATTAATTTTATAGCAATTGTACTATTTGCAGGGCAAGTAATAATCATTCTTCTTCTGATTGCTATAGATTTTGTTGTTGCTATTGCTGTTGTTATTGTTGTTGCTATTATCAATTGATTTTGTAGTAAACGTTACCTGCACCGACATACAGGGACAAGAGTTTACCAACTGTGCATCAGCTTGTCCGGCAACATGTGAAGAACCTAACCCAATCTGCAATAAAATGTGCATGCGAAGATGCAAGTGTCCTGCAGATCAAGTGGTGGATACACACAGCAAGAAGTGTGTGCCACTTGGAAGTTGCCCTTCTAGAGGTGAGTCTAATGCATAATTGCCATTATTTATTTTGTAAGTAGTAGTTCATAATAAGTAGCAGTGCTAATAGTATTATTATTATTAGAATATTGTTTTCATTATAGCTTGCTTTCAACCTCGTATCACTGGACTATGTCGGGCATATTTTCCAAGATATTTCCACAATAGTACATCTAGGAAGTGTGAACAGTTCATCTATGGAGGATGTGGTGGAAATGACAACAGTTTTGAGACCAAAGAGAGCTGTGAGGAATCATGCAAAGGTAAAAGTGCATCTAATATAAAATTGACAGGATTAATATGATTAATTTTATAGCAATTGTAGTATTTGCAGGGCAAGTAATAATAATTCTTCTTCTGATTGCTATAGATTTTGTTGTTGCTATTGCTGTTGTTATTGTTGTTGCTATTATCAATTGATTTTGTAGTAAACGTTACCTGCACCGACATACAAGGACAAGAGTTTACCAACTGTGCATCAGCTTGTCCGGCAACATGTGAAGAACCTAACCCAATCTGCAATAAAATGTGCGTGCGAAGATGCAAGTGTCCTGCAGATCAAGTGGTGGATACACACAGCAAGAAGTGTGTGCCACTTGGAAGTTGCCCTTCTAGAGGTGAGCCTAATGCATAATTGCCATTATTCATTTTGTAAGTAGTAGTTCATAATAAGTAGCAGTGCTAATAGTATTATTATTATTAGAATATTGTTTTCATTATAGCTTGCTTTCAACCTCGTATCACTGGACTATGTCGGGCATATTTTCCAAGATATTTCCACAATAGTACATCTAGGAAGTGTGAACAGTTCATCTATGGAGGATGTGGTGGAAATGACAACAGTTTTGAGACCAAAGAGAGCTGTGAGGAATCATGCAAAGGTAAAAGTGCATCTAATATAAAATTGACAGGATTAATATCATTAATTTTATAGCAATTGTAGTATTTGTAGGGCAAGTAATAATAATTCTTCTTCTCCTTGCTATAGATTTTGTTGTTGCTATTGCTGTTGTTATTGTTGTTGCTATTATCAATTGATTTTGTAGTAAACGTTACCTGCACCGACATACAAGGACAAGAGTTTACCAACTGTGCATCAGCTTGTCCTGCAACATGTGAAGAACCTAATCCAATCTGCAATAAAATGTGCGTGCGAAGATGCAAGTGTCCTGCAGGTCATGTGGTGGATACACACAGCAAGAAGTGTGTGCCACTTGGAAGTTGCCCTTCTAGAGGTGAGTCTAATTCATAACTACATATTTATTTTGACAGTTCCTAACTGTAAGTAGTAGTAATAAGTAGTAGTGCTAATTTATTCGTTCAATTACTCTCAGCTAACATAATATGTTTATCTATAAATCAGGTTTCTGGTATTTGAAACCAACTGTTTAATCAAACCTTTACTGTCTTCATCAAGGCGAATAATAACAATCAAAACTTAAATCTTAAAGTAATGTGATATTATTGTTTCCTTATAGGTTGCTTTCAACCTCCTGTCAGTGGACCATGTCGGGCATATTTTCCAAGTTATTTCCACAATACTACATCTAGGAAGTGTGAGCGGTTCATCTATGGAGGATGTGGTGGAAATGACAACAGTTTTGTGACCAAAGAGAGCTGTGAGGAATCATGTAAAGGTAAAAGTGCATCTAATGTAAAATTGATCAGATAAATGTCATTAATTTTATAGCAATTGTAGTATTTGTAGGCAAAGTAATAATATTTCTTCTTCTTGGTGTTATAGATATTGTTGTTGCTATTGTTGTTGTTATTGATGTTATTATTATTATTCTATGCAATTAATTGATTTTGTAGTAAACGTTACCTGCACCGACATACAAGGACAAGAGTTTACCAACTGTGCATCAGCTTGTCCTGCAACATGTGAACAACCTCACCCAATCTGCAATAAAATGTGCGTGCAAAGATGCAAGTGTCCTGCAGGTGAAGTGGTGGATACTCACAGCAAGAAGTGTGTGCCACTTGGAAGTTGTCCTTCTAGAGGTTAGTCTAAGGCACAACTGCTACTATTTATTTGACAGTAATTTTAAGTAGTAGTACTTAATTATTAGCAGTGCTAATAGTATTATTATTATTAGAATATTGTTTTTATTATAGCTTGCTTTCAACCTCGTATCAGTGGACTATGTCGGGCATATTTTCCAAGATATTTCCACAATACTACATCTAGGAAGTGTGAACAGTTCATCTATGGAGGATGTGGTGGAAATGACAACAGTTTTGAGACCAAAGAGAGCTGTGAGGAATCATGTAAAGGTAAAAGTGCATTTAATGTAAAATTGACAAGATTAATGTCATTAATTTTATAGCAATTGTAGTATTTGTAGGGCAAGTAATAATAATTCTTCTTCTCCTTGCTTTAGATTTTGTTGTTGCTATTGCTGTTGTTATTGTTGTTGCTATTATCAATTGATTTTGTAGTAAACGTTACCTGCACCGACATACAAGGACAAGAGTTTACCAACTGTGCATCAGCTTGTCCTGCAACATGTGAAGACCCTGACCCAATCTGCAATAAAATGTGCGTGCCAAGATGCAAGTGTCCTGCAGGTCAAGTGGTGGACACACACAGAAAGGGGTGTGTTCTACGTGGAAGTTGCCCACATAGAGGTAAGTTCAACGCATATTTTCGTTGTTTTCAATAACTTTTAACAGAGTGGGTTAATGCTAATATTTAAGATGTACTAAAGATGTCTGGTGACACCTATTATACGTTCGATTGTTGAGAATGTAACGTATTGCTATTTTTATATAGGAATCTGTAAACCAAATTTACATAACATCTTAAGTAATGAGTGTGTTGACATGATATCCATCACCTTTTTGTGACTACACCCACAGGCTGAAGATAGAGCCAAGGAAGACTTTAGACATTACTCTCCTCTCTCCCCCTTGGATGAACACTTTTCTTTGAACTCCTAGACAAGAAAAGAATTATCACGCACTGTATTTTGTATTTATGCTGAACATGTTTTTGCTGATATTATTTATTTATTTATCTCTGATGATGGATTCATGACTTGGTCAGTGCTAGTGTCTCATTGGCCAGTTGGCCAGACCATTTACAATTTACCTGTTAGTATAAGTAAGTATAATGGGTGTGGCTACATTGTGGTAATTCATGCCGGCTAATTTTGCAAGCAGGCTTTTTTATGTTTGTATAAAGAGGATTGGGGCATGACATTATAATTTTTATTATTGTTGTAATTTTTTTTATTATGCAACACCTGAATGAGGGGTGTGGAGTAAGTCGGGTCCTTACCTCAATAGAAATTCGATGTACTGCCTATGCTTTGAGTTATATCTTGCAATCTATAAAGCATCTACAAGGGTAGGGTGGATCTAGGATTTTTTAGAAGGGATGTGCAATTTAACACCTATCTCTCTGAGGGTGTGGGGATGTTAGGATTTTCAGTATTATTCAAATAGAAATAAGTGTGAAATAACACAACCTAAAAAGAATGACTAGCAAGTGCACTTGAGTTTCCCCTATTCCTGCACAAAGCTCTCACACAGTTGGTCAACATTCTGTGAGACAAGTTCCCCCTGAAGCAACTGACATTTCAGCGAGGTTTTTGTGAAACGCATGCTGAGTTCATTTCCCAAGACATCTTCTTTTTACCAATTAAACGTTAAGCCACTTCAAGGGTGAGAGTTAATAGTGACTCATTTGATCAAGAGGCAATTCAGAGGGTGGTACATGATGTTACACAAAGAAAATAGATCTGACATTAACCTCCGTACTGGGAGACTCGAGGAAGAGGAAATACTTCATGGAGGCAGGTTCTGTTTATGGACACTTCTACGTTGTATGCATGGGCTGTTCACTCCGGCCAGTCCGGCTTTGGCTGACAACTTCCAGTACATTAGGGTGTTGTAATGTGAAAGTGCATGCACATTCGATGCTATTTTTGTCAGCTAAAAACTGCACCAGTGAACGATCATTCCATCAAGAGGAATCATATTTGCATCCCACTCTTTCACTGAATGTCAGGGAGCCCCCTAACAATGCAGCAGAGGTTCCAAAACAAAGTATTAACAAGCACAAGCAAGAACAAACCTGTACAGAACATCAAACATGATTAATATAGTTATGTTTTATGATGTATGGCGAGAGTATTTGTCAGCACAGGATGCATAGAGCATACAGTATGACAGGAAGTTTTGACTCAGGAGGGATTTCTATAAAAGCAGAAGAGACTAGTGACTGAAGGAGGGAGAGTCAGAGTTAAGTCAAATTCAGTTCAGTTGGAAGAAGTACAGCAGTTCTATCAGAGACAGCCAGTCAGACAAGCATCGACATACAGTGCTATGCTTGCCAGTGGCCCGTTGCAAGCTCATCCTATTGAGCTAGCATGGGCTTCAGTAGAGCTATTTAGCCAAACATAACATAAAGTACAACATGACAGAAATAGACTCTCAATGAACTCTCAGTTGACATAAATAACCTTCTCAATAATACATTTGAAATTGTATTTTCTTGACAGACACTCTAGCCTTCATCTCCTGATGAAGGCTATATAGAGTGTACTAAAAACGTCGAGAGAATACGATTTCAAGTTGATTGTTATTGTTATGACAGAAATGCGAGGACAAACTCCACACGATTTCCAACATACAACAGCTGACATGTGGAGGAAGTTTGTAGGCATGTGGTAGACATAGAAAGTGACTATTTTTCCAAAGATGGGCTAGTTGAAGATGTGGTGGATGAAATGATAAAATGGTGATGAGATTGAGGATGAAGATGAAGATGACTTGCTAAATGATGATGACAGACATTTAATTGACACAACACCGCAACCATTCCCATGCAGAACAAAACACATTTTAATTTTTTATTTTAATTTTATAAAATTTTATGCAAATACATGTACAGTGTAATGCAATGGGTACACAATAGCAATATGCTAATCGTGTGTGAACCCATAATTAATGTGGTACAATAAAGTAACAACAACAGTAACAACAACAACAGTAACTACTATGATAAACTCTCAATCTGACTTGTCAGACACAATATGTAAAATGGACTCCAACTTGCTGGAATGTGTGCTACCCTTAACATATTTCAGTAATGCTCCACATCAGAATGCTCTGGCAGTCCACTTCAACCGTAAGGCAGCAATGTTAGCAGCTCTCAGGAATATGCCAGCTTTGCTACACCAGCCAGACTTGGATAATAATGCTTAGCCAGCTATCTTAATTAAATTTGCCATGTATAAACAAAAAATGTTACAAACTAAGTCCTGTCATTATTTTATACTGACCTTTATACTCCACGCAAAGCATGTGACCATATTCCATGTGGTTCATGCGTAGTCTTATATGGTTATATTTTCCCTATGGGTACACAGCTATATCTATGCTTGTCCATTCGAGATCAGGCATGTTTACACTGCCATCAACCCACCAGTGGTTCAGGCATGTTTACACTGCCATCAACCCACCAGTGGTTCAGGCATGTTTACACTGCCATCAACCCACCAGTGGTCCAGGCATGTTTACACTGCCATCAACCCACCAGTGGTCCAGGCATGTTTACACTGCCATCAACCCACCAGTGGTCCAGGCATGTTTACACTGCCATCAACCCACTAGTGGTCCAGGCATGTTTACACTGCCATCAACTCACCAGTGGTTCAGGCATATTTTCACTGCCATCAACTCACCAGTGGTTCAGGCATGTTTACACTGCCATCAACCCACCAGTGGTTCAGGCATGTTTACGCTGCCATCAACCCACCAGTGGTCCAGGCATGTTTACACTGCCATCAACTCACCAGTGGTTCAGGCATATTTTCACTGCCATCAACTCACCAGTGGTTCAGGCATGTTTACACTGCCATCAACCCACCAGTGGTTCAGGCATGTTTACGCTGCCATCAACCCACCAGTGGTCCAGGCATGTTTACACTGCCATCAACTCACCAGTGGTTCAGGCATATTTTCACTGCCATCAACTCACCAGTGGTTCAGGCATGTTTACACTGCCATCAACTCACCAGTGGTCCAGGCATGTTTACACTACCATCAACCCACCAGTGGTTCAGGCATGTATACACTACCATCAACCCACCAGTGGTTCAGGCATGTTTACACTACCATCAACCCACCAGTAGTTCAGATTCAGATTTTTTTACACTGCCATCAACTCACGAGTGGTACAGGCATGTTTACACTACCATCAACCCACCAGTGGTTCAGGCATGTTTACACTACCATCAACTCACCAGTGGTTCAGGCCCACCAGTGGTTCAGGCATGTTTACACTACCATAAACCCACCAGTGGTTCAGGCATGTTTACACTACCGTCAAGCTGATACCGCATTTGAATTTTGCTATAAAATCTAAGAAGTGCCGAACTCTTGTGATCCACTCTCCTATTCATGCAAAATAATGCATTGTGCGGGCATTTCGAGAAATAGTACCCCTTCTTGTGATGATTAAAACACCCTATATCCTTGTGGTCCTTCTTGGTTTAGCTGAAGAATGGAGCAAATTCAGGTCCTCTGACTTCACCTTGACTCAGCAGTCCTTCACCAAATGTCCTGGCTTGTTACATTGAAGACACCGTCTCACTGACTTGTCTCCTTCCCTCTTATGCTTCTTGCCAGCTTGATTATCATTCCTTGCCAGAAGGTGATCATCTGCTAGGGCAGCGGAATCCATGTTTGTTTTTGGATGCCTCTCATGAACGAATACTTGCACATCATCTGGTAGTGTGTCTAGGAACTGTTCTAACACCACCATGTGCAATAGCTCCTCTGGAGTCACACAAGCCTTCAACCACTTTCCAGCCAAGTCATTCAATCTGGCTACTAACTCTCTGTTTGCTTGTTCACCCCTCTTCTTTGCTGTCCTAAACAGCTGCCTGTAGCTCTCTTCTGTAATATCAAATCTTCTCAAAATAGCTTCCTTAACCACCTCATAATTATTTTCCCTTCTAATGTTAATGTAGTATATGCATCCTGTGTTTTCCCAATCAAGTGTGATGCCAACTTGAACACTCACTACTCCTTCTTCACCCCATAAGCTAACATCAGTCTAATAAGGTTATGACACAATGTCTTCTTTCTCTCTCCATTTAGGTACTTTCATTTCTTTCTCACTTGCTGCGGCATCACTACCCCACCCTGCAAGTGTATATGCCTTCCACCAAGGACTGCAACAAGTCCATCTGTCCTCTCATCTGTTCTTCCCTCCAGGCTATTTCTTCCTCTCTCCACTTCTTTTCAATATCTTTTGATGGGAATGGCAGAAGAGCTGGAGAGAGCAGAGCTAGGGGTTAAGCTGGAAGAGAATTGGTATGGGGAACTTATGTATGCAGATGACATTGTTCTTTTGGCGGACTCAGGAGTACAGCTGCAGGCCATGTTGGATGTGACAGACATATGTGTTAAGGTGGAAGATGAAGTTTAATAGTAAGAAGAGCAAAGTTATTGTGGAACAGGGAAGCAGGAGTGAGTTGGAGGATTGGTGAGAAGAGGTAGTAGTTTAATTACTTGTGAGTGTGGTTTGATAGGATAGTAAGGGGTAATGTTGAGTTAGAGAAGATGGCAAAAATGGCAGAAGAATGGGTTGGGAAGGTGGCATGGATGAGCAGAGTGAATGGGTAGGTGAAAGTAGACAGAGGAAGGATGGTGTGGGAGCTTCTAGTAGACCTAGGATAGGGTATGCAGCAGAAGGGTGGTGGACAGGAGGACATAATGCTTGCAAGAAGTTGGAGTTGGCACAATGAGAGTGGGTAGGAGATTGCTGGGGGCAAGTACTACAGTAGCAGGAGTTACAATTCCGTAAGAAATGGGGTGAAGGAAGCTGGAGAAGAGGGGGGAAGAGGGTTTTGTTTTGGCAGTGTTTGAATAGACCAGATTAGTGAAAGTAATTGTAAATAAACTAGGAAAGGATGGAGGAATCGGATGGTGGGAGTGTGTCAGATCTTGAGGAGAAAGTACAAATTAGACAATGATGTTGGATCAGTACTTAAGTGGAAGGAAAAGATGAAGGAGAAAAATGATGAAAGTAAGTCAACAGTAAGAGTACGATGAAGTTCTGCAAATTGGCAAAAACAGTGCAAGGGTGGAGAGGTATGTGAGGTCCATGAGTCAGGAAGTTGTGAAATATCAATTTAGTCTAATAACTGTGTCAGCCAGGTGTGTCAGCCAGGTGTGTCAGCCAGGTGTGTCAGCCAGGTTGGTTGCCAGGTGTGTCAGCCAGGTGTGTCAGCCAGGTGTGTCAGCCAGGTTGGTTGCCAGGTGTGTCAGCCAGCCAGGTGTGTCAGCCAGGTGTGTCAGCCAGGTGTTTCAGCCAGCCAGGTTGGTTGCCAGGTATGTCAGCCAGGTGTGTCAGCCAGGTTGGTTGCCAGGTGTGTCAGCCAGCCAGGTGTGTCAGCCAGGTGTGTCAGCCAGGTGTTTCAGCCAGCCAGGTTGGTTGCCAGGTATGTCAGCCAGGTGTGTCAGCCAGGTGTGTCAGCCAGATGTGTCAGCCAAGTGTGTCAGCCAGGTGTGTCAGCCAGGTGTGTCAGCCAGGCGTGTCAGCCAGGTGTGTCAGCCAGGTGTGTCAGCCAGGTTGGTTGCCAGGTGTGTCAGCCAGGTGTGTCAGCCAGGTGTGTCAGCCAGGTATGTTAGCCAGGCATGTCAGCCAGGCGTGTCAGCCAGACGTATCAGCCAGGCATGTCAGCCAGGCGTGTCAGCCAGGTGTGTCAGCCAGGTGTGTCAGCCAGGTGTGTCAGCCAGGTTGGTTGCCAGGTGTGTCAGCCAGGTGTGTCAGTCAGGTGTGTCAGCCAGGTTGGTTGCTAGAGGATAAGAAGACGTGTGGAATATTTAGCAGATGAGAGATGCATAATGTGTGATAGTGGAGCAGGTGAAGATGTGGGTCATTTCTTGGTGATGTATGGGGAATTTGATAGGGAAAAGTAGAATTGTAGTGCAGGACAGTGGCTGGATGAATACAGAACAATGGGTAAGGAATGGAAAGGTGGCATTTCTATTGCGGAAAGGTGGTGAGGGAGTAAGTGGAGCTCTGATGGAGGAGGTGAGTGAGTATGTCATGTATTGGGTAGGGAGAGGAGTTTCTTGTATGGTGAGCTTTGGACGAACTTTGGTCTCCTCCTCTCCTCCCTCTTTGAACAACTGACACACTTATCATTATTATTATTATTAGTTCTTGCCAATAGCATAATTATATATTTTAGACATGATATTGGTATTAGTTACTATGTTGTATGTGGTGGCCTAAACAAGCTCAACATTAATATGACCTCAGTGCTATTCAAATCATTAAGCCACAGGTTATTATAACACCACTATGCAAATATCATTCAAAAGCTCACCAAATGTTTTGAGACCAAAATGATTGAAAATGCGGTGTTAAAAACAAGAACACAAATATATATGGTCCTCCTTTAAGAGTGGTGTGGGTGTGGTGGGAGGTGGGATTGGACTAGTAAAGAAAAGTGCAAACAAACTTTAGCGTAAAATTCCTCTTCGGAGATAGACTTGGGGAAATAAAGAGATCAATACTGGTTAGTCCTGACTTTTTCTTTTGGGGGATTTAAAAGAGGGAAGATGAGTTGGAGTAGTTGTGGTGATTGAAGGGTGGCTTTGCTTGATGTGCTGGTGTGGGAGGGAAGGTGATAGTTTGATCCTGGTTCAGTGGCGTGATCACTGGTTGCGTTAATGGATCTGTCTTGTGCTTGGGGAGGTCCCTTATCTTGTAGTCACTTCTAGTAGATTTTTTTTAAAGTTGAGTGAAGGGTTAGGCCTGTGTAGAGGCTAGAGTTGGTTCCTTTCAGGATTATAGGCTGAGGCTCAGAAAAAGTTAGGACTATGGGCTCGGTGTCAGTGATAGTATCATCCTAGAGTTCAAGGCAGATGAGCAAGTAAGCTGTAGTGTCTTCAAAGGCCACTGCAACTATCCAACAAGAATTTGGCCTTGCAAGACCTCTATAGCTACCAACAGTCTTGTGTAGTTGGAGCCTCTCATTTTTGTGGAAAGGGCCTGGCCAACTAGCATTTTGTTCTGACCCCAATAGAGTGATAATGGCTGTCTTATAATTAGTCAAAATTAATTAATTCCAAGATATAGCTAGCACATCAAATGCTATATGGAAAAAAAAAACACATGACTAAATGTCACGTGCACATTGAAGTGTAGCATGATTGGTGGAATACATACCACTAACCTCACCCCTTTTTCTGATGATGTAAAATCAGTATGTTGTGCTCCAAACCTCTCTATATAAAGAACAGGGTGCTCTTAGATTACTGGTGTAGCCCCACCCATATCCCTTACTGATAGTGACAGGTAAATTGTTAATGGTCTGACTATGAGACACTACGGTGACGCTAGCACTGACCGAGTCATTAATTCAACATCAGAGATAAATAAATAATATCAGCAAAAACATGTTCAGCATAAATATATATATATAATGCAGTGCATGATTTATGTTGACTAGGAGTTCAAAGAAGAGTGTTTATCCAAGAGACAAGGAGGAGACCAATGTCTGCAGTCAGACATCTCTATTTCATCCTGTGGATGATCACAAAATAGCAATGAATGATGTGTCAATTAAACATTAGTCCCCCCCCCCCCCCCCCCCCAAATAGTCACACCCACCTCACAAATACTAACTGCAAGTTTTGCTACTAAGGGGACTTGTGAGTAGGATTTGGTAAACAACAAATCAGTAGGTATTTAGAAACTGTAGATTTTTAATTTCATATATTGCATAATATAAAGTATAAACAAGGTGCAAACATTCTTTATATATTATACAGCGAGTTTTATCATAAAATGTACGTTTAGAAAAAAGTCCAAAAATAAAATGCATGATATATATTTATTGCCATTCTCATCCCTTGTTTTGTCGCCTAAAACTTAATTACCATTAACTCATTGTTAATTTATTGAAACTCAACATAAAGTGGCAACTATGAAATTGAATCATTTCAGAGTTATATTTTTACATCACCTATTTTACACACTCACCTCTAAGTGGGCACCTTCCAATATGCACACACTTCTTTCTATCTGTGTCCACCACTTTACCTGTAGGACATCTGCATCTTGGCACACATTCTTTCGTGCAGATTGGGTTAGGTTCTTCACATGTTGCAGGACAAGCTGATGCACAGTTGGAAAACTTTTGTCCTTGTATGTTGGTGCAGGTATTGTTTACTACAAAATAAAGGGGTGAAAATAATAATAATAATAACAACTATAATAGTAATAGCAATAGAAACAAGAACAACAACAATGACAACAATAACAATGATGACAATAACAACCACAATAATAATTATTATTATTACAAACTCTGGCTACTAAGCCTCTTGATTTTATAACTGTTGCATTTCACTCCGTAAGCCTATACCTATGAGGCTTCATAACTTCGTAGATCATTAAATATACTCCTAACCGCATGCATTCATCACAATGCGTGGGTGCCAGTCTCACAACAAGAATAAGTCAAGTGAATGCAGCACTCGGGCAGTGGTGCATGTTATGTTGTAAAGCTATTATTGTTGTCATTAATGAGGACAGTACCAACAGAAATAACTACACATAATTATTATCGTTCACTTCTCTTTCTATCAGCTATAGATTTTGACATGAAAAACGTAAACTTGATTGAAAAAGAAACCTCAAAGTCAATGGTTGTCAGCTGAAAATAATCCAACAGAAATAACTACACATAATTATTATCGTTCACTTCTCTTTCTATCAGCTATAGATTTTGACATGAAAAACGTAAACTTGATTGAAAAAGAAACCTCAAAGTCAATGGTTGTCAGCTGAAAATAATCGTACACGTTTGTGTAATCAGCTACAGCAACAATTACTATTGCTGTTATTACTACTACTACCACTAAAATGACTGAAATAGTAATGAAGTCAAGTAAATCTATTTTGCATTAGATGCACTTTTACCTTTACACACTCCCTCGCAGCTCTCTTTGGACCAAAAATTGTTTTTATTACCACGACATCCTCCATACTTGAAATTTTCACACTTCTTGGATGTGACATTGTGGAAAAACCTTGGAAAGCTTGCCTTACATGGTCCAATGATACGAGGTAGGAAGCAAGCTATAATACCAACAATAACAGCAACATCAGTAATAATTATAATATAAATGATATAATATCTACTACTTCTACTTTTTCTTACTTTTACTACTGCTACTACTTATGACTACTACTACAAATATTGTGAAAATCTACATAGCAAGTCAGAGATTAATGTGGTGAATAAATCTATTTTCATTAGACTCACCTGTAGCTGGGCAACTTTCACGTGGAACACACTTCCTTTTGTGTGTGTCTACCACTTGACCTGCAGGACATCTGCATATTGGCATACATCTTTTATTGCAGGTCGGATTAGGCTCTTGACATGTTGCAGGACAAGCTGATGCACATTTGTAAAACTCCTGTCCTAGTATATCGGAGCAGGTATCGTTTACTGCAAAATCAAGGGTTGAATAATATAGTAATAAGTAATATTAAAAATAGCAACAACAATGACAACAACAACAATATTAAATATTACAATAACCTTCTCAATAATCAACTTGAAATTGTATTCTCTCGACATTTCGACTAGATGCTCTAGCCTTCATCACATTTATTCCTGATGAATACAATATTAAATTGATTATTGAGAATTTGTTATTATATCAACTGAGAGTTCATTGAGAATATTAATCTAGATGACATTATTATTACATTATTACCATAAACTCTGGTTGTTAAGTCTCTTGATGTCTGGTTCACAGAAGACTGTTTTCACTCTGAATGCCCATCCCCAAGATATTTAGTCTTGATAGAACACTTCTAATCACAGTGTCAGTCTCTCAACCAAAATACTTGTAATATCTTGTCAATGCACAGCACTAAGGCAATGTGCATCTTATGTTGTAAAGCGTTGTTAATGAGAGGCTATCATTTAGCCCCTTAGTTCACCTCAAGAACCTTGTTCCTTGGTAATCTTCCTTGTTAGACCAAGAACCTTTTCCTTTTGTAATCTTCCTTGTGAGACTAGATATTTGTTTGTCTGGTTCGCCACTTTTTTGACTAGCCCATGAGATTCATTCTGTGCTTAGCCACCAATAAGCGCTTACAAAATAGGATTTCTAAATAATGCACACTACAACCAAAAAGTAATGTAATTTCCATTATTTTTAGATGGGCCCATTTTCTTGCAGGTTGGGGTTAGCAGCAGAATGTTAAATAACCAGAGTTTACGGTAGTAATGGTAACAACAACAATAATAACAATGATAATAGCACCCACAGATAATAACACAGACCACAACAATAATTGTGTTAGTGTTACTTCTGTTTCTATCAGATTTATGTTTTGGGCATTAAGCTGATTTGAAGGAAACTCTTAAAAGTATTTGATGTCAGCTGAAAATAATCGTACAAGTTCATTAATACAGCTACAGCAACTTCTACTATTGCTGTTATTACTACTACATGTACCACTAAAATGACTGCAATAGTAATGAATCTATTTTGCATTAGATGCACTTTTACCTTTACACACTCCCTCGCAACTCTCTTTGGACCAAAAGTTGTTTATATTACCGCCACATCCTCCATACGTGAAATTTTCACACTTCCTGGATGTGACATTGTGGAAAAACCTTGGATAGCTTGCCTCACATGGTCCAATGATACGAGGCAGGAAGCAAGCTATAATACCAACAATAACAGCAACATCAGTAATAATAAATTATATAATATCTACTACTTCTACATTTTCTACTGCTACATATGACTACTACTACAAATATTACATAGCAAGTCAGAGATTAATGTGGTGATTTTCATTAGACTCACCTGTAGCTGGGCAACTTTCACGTGGAACACACTTCCTTTTGTGGTTGTCCACCACTTGACCTGCAGGACATGTGCATGTTGGCACACATCTTTTATTGCAGGTTGGGTTAGGTTCTTGACATGTTGCAGGACAAGCTGATGCACATTTGTAAAACTCCTGTCCTAGTATATCGGAGCAGGTATCGTTTACTGCAAAATCAAGGGTTGAATAATATAGTAATAAGTAATATTAAAAATAGCAACAACAATGACAACAACAACAACATTAAATATTACAATAACCTTCTCAATAATCAACTTGAAATTGTACTCTCTCGACATTTCGACTAGATGCTCTAGCCTTCATCACATTTATTCCTGATGAATACAATATTAAATTGATTATTGAGAATTTGTTATTATATCAACTGAGAGTTCATTGAGAATATTAATCTAGATGACATTATTATGGTTGTTAAGCCTCTTGATGTCTGGTTCACAGAAAGCTGTTACATTTCACTCTGTATGCCCATCCCCAAGATATTTAGTATTGATAGAACACTTCTAATTATAGTGTCAGTCTCTCAACCAAAATACTTGTAATATCTTGTCAATGCACAGCAATAAGGCAATGTGCATTTTATACTGGAAAGCTATTATTGTCGTTGTTAATGAGAGGCAATCATTAGCTCCTTAGTTCACCTCAAGAACCTTGTTCCTTGGTAATCTTCCTTGTTAGACCAAGAACCTTTTCCTTTCATAATCTTCCAGATATTTGTTTCTTTAGTTCGCCACTTTTTCGACTAGCCCATGAGATTCATTCTGTGCTTATAGCCACCAATAAGCGCTTACAAAATAGGATTGCTAAATAATGCACACCACAACAAAAAGTAATGTAATTTCCGTTATTTTTAGAAGGGCTAAAACAGCCCATTTTCTTGCAGGTTTGGGTTAGTAGCAGAATGTTATAACCAGAGATTACGGTAGTAATGGTAACAACAACAATAATAACAATGATAATAGCACCCACAGATAATAACACCACAACAATAATTGTGTTAGTGTTACTTCTGTTTCTATCAGATTTATGTTTTGGGCATTAAGCTGATTTGAAGGGAACTCTTAAAAGTATTTGATGTCAGCTGAAAATAATCGTACAAGTTTGTATAATCATCAATACTGCTACAGCAACTATTACGATAATAACATATTTAAAAATATTATTATTATTACAGAAACTCTGGTTATTAAGCATTTTGACATTCAGTTCACATTTCCCTGTGTACACTCATGCCTAAGATATTTCTCATTACTTCGTAGTCATTAAATACACTCTTAACCACATGGATCATCACAATGCGTGGGTCGTCTCAACAACAAGAATATTCAGTCAATGAAATATTATCAATGCATAACTCGGGCAATGTTGCATCTTCTATTACTTGTTTGTGCATGTATTATTATTTTAATATTATCAAGGGCAAAGTATGCTTGAGAGGCCATTATTAGCTCCTTCTTAGTTTGTCTTTGGAGACTTGTTCATTGGTTATTTGCCTTGTGAGATTGGCTCTTTGTTACTGTGGTTGGATATATTAAGTTCCTTATTTGACTAGATCACAAGATTAGCTAAACAAATTATGGGGAGTGCCTATTTTTCTGTAAGTGTGTGCTATTTAGCAATCCTATTGGTAGTTAAGCCATCCAGGTTAGGGTTAGAAGTGAGATTCTAAACAACTAGAGTTTATGGCATTATTACAACATCAATAATAATAGCAACAACAAAAAATTAATAACACAACAGCAAAAGAAATCAAATTGTATTATCAGATTGTATTACCATTCCTACTGCTACAATAACTACTACTGTTGCTGCTACTACTACTACTGCTACTATTATAAAAATGAAGTAATTAATGTAGCTAGTAAATCTATTTTGCATTAGATGCACTTTTACCTTTACACGCTCCCTCGCAGCTCTCTTTGGACCAAAAATTGTTTTTATTACCGCCACATCCTCCATACATGAACTTGTCACACTTCCTGGATGTGACATTGTGGAAAAACCTTGGAAAGCTTTCCTCACATGGTCCAATGATACGAGGTAGGAAGCAAGCTATAATACCAACAATAACGACAATAATAAATAAATTATATTATTTCCACTACAATTACTATCACATTTATGACTTCTACTTAATTCTACCTTCTACTTAAAATTCTACTAATAAAATTACTGACAAAATTTATAGAATGAGCAAGAGGTTAAGTTAATCTATTTTGCATTAGACTCACTTCTAGGTGGACAGCTTCCAACCAGCACACACTTCTTAAAGCGTGTGTCCACCACTTGACCTGCAGGACACTTGCATCTTGGCACGCACATTTTATTGCAGATTGGGTTAGGGTCTTCACAAGTTGCAGAACAAACTGATGCACATTTGGAAAACTTCTGTCCTGATATCTCACATTCCCTGGTGTTTGGCACACAGATCTGGCAACATCCTCCTTCAGGAAGATATGTACTTTCCCCTTCTCCACAAACATTTGTACTGCATCGGACTGCTGCACAATTAGCCTGTGCTTCACTGCAGTGCAATCCAGCAAGTGTGAGGACACCAAGGAGAAGGAAATTCATAGCAAAAAATAATCTCAAGCTAGTGAAAAAAAGATGTTGACTATTAAAATCAGGAGCTGTTTTTATAGATGCACAAGAGGGAAGGAGGGAGGGAGTGGAAGAAGGAAAGGGAGGAGCAAGATGTGGACAAAAAATAATGCATTACTATGAGCAATGGCATTTAGAGCCACATGACTTAATACATTGCTGTGGTCGAGTCCATGTATGGCTAGGATGATATGATGCGCTGCTCTGGGAGAGGGATGTAGGGTTAGATGGCATAATGAAGCGACAAAAGAAGAGTACATGATTAACAATGGTAAAGGTCACTGACAGGCCATGACGCAGCACTACTGGAAAAGAGTCCATGATTATATGCTAGTAGAAGAGAATACATAGTGGTTGAAGAAGTGGGGTGCCTGCATGCCACAATGATAATGGTGTATGATGTCATGATAGGACACAATGCATTGACGGAAGAGAGTGTGTGACCAGTATGACATAATGTAGTGATAGAATGAAGTAAGCCGTGCATAATTGCCGGAATGTAACCAGTGGCTAGTCAAGTATATAGAATAATGACGCAACTTTTAACTAGCCACTATCATCATGATTTTAATACACATTCACTTGTCAATGTTATGAAAGAAAGAGCTAACCATCACAAGCTCTGTCACTAGTTATAATCAATTTAGTCTTCTTTGGCATCGTTCAGAATGTTTGGAAGTCACATTCTTCTTTGAAGATACTCGGGGGGGAAATATTCCATTATTTTATTGAAGGGTGTTTATGCATTTATGCTAAACTAGTTAGTCTTTCTATTCCCATGGCTGCTATATACTGCAGATCTATGGCTCTATATATAGCTGATTGTGGCATATGTAATTCTGGTGTAAACAAATATAGAATTTTGGGTGCACTTATAGAATAAAAAGTTTGACCTCTATTATCACAGCAGGAGCATGGGCCTCATAAGCTCTATGGTAGAGCTTCACACAATAATATAACAATTCTAGTATTATCCTACATGCTGCACACCTCATGTCAACGTTTCCCAGAATGTCATAGTAACTGCGACAATACCAGAATTATCTTGGCGGCATATCTCATGGTAGGGTATTGATGGATGTCACATAACTCTGAGACAGTCCTGGGAATATCTGGAATGTAAAACCCCTAGCATACCTTATAGAAGGGAATTCGTAATTTTGATAGTCCATAATTCGTGCACTCAAGAGTTTATAAGAGGAGTACAAGGATATACTTCCCAGGCGTTAGCTGAGGTATTTATAGGAGGGTTTCCTGGGGGAGGGACGTATAAAGCATTTCCACTGTTTCACTTCTCTTTGGCAAGAAATCTTTTACATACAAATGATCTTAGTTATTAAGGCATAAGCATGCTGAAATGACCTGCTTTTTCCATATTCCATCTTTGATTGCTAACTTGTAATCAGCACCAGTCTAAAAGTTTTTGAAGTCACAATCTCTTCTCATTGGACAATTGATGTCCGATATATGTGCAAACTATGACTTGTAATGCCTAGATCATTATTGGGCTGTAGGTGAATGAGTGGCTCACTAGTGATGTAGTTATAGAGGTCAAAGGATCACATGCGGCTCACCTAGTAGTTTCCTGAAAAACTTGTATTCTAACCAATCAGTCCACCAAGAGGTCATCTACTCACTACTACAATCACTTGCATAGAAGTTACACCCCCACTCATGTACATATAGGTGAGAGGTTTTTGAGCAACCAGGTAACATGCTAGTTATGCCACTGTCTTCTCAGAGTTCCTATGAAATCCTAGGATAATTCAGGGATTGTCAGAGTTCCTTTGATGCCCTGGGATGCTCTGGCATGAGGTGCACTTGGGTATTATTGGAAAGCCATAACACATTGGAAATTTTATTATTATTATAATACCTGGGTACACAAATAGCCATATGTGTATAATTTTTGCATGAAGAAAGGTGAAATGAAGTATTTGAAACATGTGATTGAAGGAACTGAAAGTGCTTAATGAGATCTGTAGAATGAGGCACAAAGGAAGACTGAAAGATATTTGTGTGTACCCATGACTGGTATAGTAAGTTTGGTGAGTTAGCATGATGTCTGCTTATTTTCTGCACAAGAAATTTTGTACAAACTGTATTGCTATAAAAAATGTTCTACAGTTGGTCTAGTAGAGTAGTCAATGATAACTGGAGACCCACTTTCTCAGGCACATTCTTGTGCAAAATTTTCTATCTGGTTGGTGTCCTTAGATGTAGATCCCATACTGAATCAGCATATTCTAAGTGAGGGTGCACAAGTAGGCTGTACTTACTACTGTCTTTATGCATCTCCTGTACAGCAGCCCTAGAAGTTTCCTTGCCTATAGTTAATGTGACAAGACCAGGAAAGCCCTGATGAAATGAGGATTACTAGGTAGTTCAACGTGTCCACATATTGAATGAGTGTATTATTTAACAAAAATTGTGTTTGGCTGAACACTTTTTTCTAGTTGTGATATCAGCATTGCCTTTCATTGGGTTAAGATATATGAGTGTTTTTTTAACCCAGTCGTTGATGTTACTGATATCTGGCTGCAAATGGAAAAATCTGAATAGATTTGTACATAATAATATCATCTGTATACGGAATCTGCTTGCTCCCATCTGTAGATGTGTCCCATCAATGAAAAGCAGAAATAGAAGAGGACCCAGAACCAATCCCTGAAGTAAAACAGGCAACTCTATGGACGAATGCCACCAAACCACACGTTGCCTCCGATTAGTCAGGTAGTTACAAATCCACGAAAGAGAGTACTCATCTAGTCAACAGCTTGTAAATTTTTTCAGTAGTGGCAGAAGAGGTACAGAATCAAAGGCCTTCTGCACATCATTTCAATTCTCAAGTGTCTGGAACCAATAAATGAGTGACAGATACTAGTCCTATTACTGTGGATTTTCTACTCAGTCCAAAACTCCATTGTTTATTCATAAGTAGGAAAGGTTCCTTCACACAATATAAAATACAATGGTGGAAATAATGCCAATGTAGCATTTCATTTGTTACCACTGAATTGGGTCTGTAGTTTACAAACTCACTGTGGTTGCTATGTTTTAATATTGGAACAATGGAGGATATTTTCCAGCAATCAGGCAAATACCCTTGTGTGTCTAATACAAAAATTGAATCCTTCGAATGAGGATCAATAAACGAACAAATGAATGAATGAGCTATCTTAAGACGGAATGTACCTCAGGAAATGACAATAGTGCACTTTAGAATTTTGGATAATGCCAAAATCCAGAGACGAAGTTTTGAGGTAAAATTTGTAAATAAAAAACAAATCATTATATTTACTAAAATTTGTTTCTAAATCTTCTGAATGCCAGCCAGCATTATCCATGAACAAAAGAAATGCCGATTGTTATGTGACAACTGAAGATTTAAGTATGGCTTTCATGACCTCCCCACTCATCCAGGCCTTCTTACTGAAGTAGTTTACAGGCAAGTCTGTTTTATTGAATTTTCTGCCTTTTTCTGGCCTCCTTTACATTGGTTCCCATTTTGATCAAATCCACTATTGGGCAGGGCATGCCAAAAAAGACCGAGTTATCCATATTCTATATATAATAACCATGAACAATTTTATTAAGCCTCTCCATCCATGAATCCACTGTCTCCACATGTACATCAGCCTATTCACCATACACTTTCAACTGCTTGAAATTATATCTGAACTTCTACTTTTCTAGCCACCCTCTAGAACATTTGATACCAAGCTTTTCAGATGCTTGGCTATTTCTTTAGCTTTTTATGTATGCTGTGGGCACCATGATAGATGTTGTTAGAGCATGGAATGACAAACCCCGTACAGTAATTTGTTTACTTCAGCGAACTATGGTAGATATGGTGCACCTCATGTATGGACTCAACTGCCTCATATTGACAACAAGAGCTCCATGCTCTTCAATATCTGGGTCTTCCCACATGGCGAGACCATCCCTGAAAACCGTGGTTTCATAACCTTTGGAGCTCCATAGATTCACTACACAACTTCACTGTATGAATTTAATAATAGCTCAAATGATAGACCTCTCCATGTTCTCGCTTTTGATATTAAAATATTGCATATATGCTAAAGTTACAAGCAGCCAAAGTGGATACCTCAAAACCAGAGTGCCCGAAATGTTTGTGGTTGTGGTTCCTGATTGGAAAGTGCTAGCCAATGTATCTGTGGCTAGAGGAAGCCCTACTCTACAAAATGAGCGTGTTTATTAGGTGTTAAAACATGATGAATTAGGAAAGCGTGGGTAGGGAGAAAAATTCAACGCCCACTTTCATTGCAAACGACATTATTTTGGCACATTTCATTGCGCAAATAATTTTTCTTTTTCAATCTTGCCACTCCTTTGTATTTCGCTTTGCTTTCCTAAGATCCATTTTAATATTTCAGTTCAGTCGAATCAATTGATGGGCATGTGTAAACAACCTATGAGTGATCACATCCACCAACAAGTGATAAAATATGCAGAAACTTTTCGAGCCTTTCTCTTTTCAGATTTTTTTTGCGTAGTGGCATTTATTCACCAATGGGCTTGTTTCGAGTTGGGCTTTTTCAGATTTTGCAGTTCGCGCCGGCTACCTCAAGTGGGCCAGCATCAAACAAGTTGGGTAAGGTCATGGATTCAATAATGCTTTAATGGGCCACTGTAAACTATTTTAAGCATCGGCCCAATCATTGCCAGATATGCCTATTGTCACTCCAGGCCTGGATGTAAGTGAAGCAGTTACTGTAGTGCTATAAGCTAAGCTGTTAATAGGCATGTGGCATTTTGATCTCACTATGTCACATAACTTTAACTTGTACTGATCTGGAAGATGGCGAGCCAAGTTGTGAACAGTGGAAGTGCAGAACTGCAAGTTCTGGAGATCAATTCCCATATTAGGAGTACCATGCCCTACAGAATGTCTGCACTCCAGTTCAGAGTGAATCACCATTGGTGAAGTGGAAGCCAACCAACAGTAGAGATGCTGTAGTAATTTGTAAAGAACTGCTATCGTAGGTGATATAATTTGACACAATGCCTGTCACAATTTTTGAGGTGAGAAGTGGACAAGACATTTTGGAAGTCACTAGAGAGAAAGTCAATGGGGCAGCTAGATATGGACTGAAGGTTCCGTGTAAATACCATATATATGGAGAGATCCTTATGTAAATAAGATGCCAGAATTTGTGGACTGCTTACTGGATTTTTATAGCTACATATCTAGGTAGCTAGAAAAATCATTATGACACTAGTCATTTAATTATGGGTGTAGCTCAAGACATTATTAACTGGATGTGAGTTTGGACGGCCCGCTATGATGAAGGTAATTTTGAATTGTTAGTGTTCCTATGGGACTTGAGTAGGTTTCCTTGGTCTGAACTGCAGAGGTGGTCCCCTTCGTGGAGGTTAGTAATGCATGCTAAAATCAGTTTGTCCATTTCACAGGGGTGGTGTTTCTGGAAGGGTTTGTTATGAGAGGTTTCACTGTATACATGTCAGGGAAACTACCACGACCACTCCCTGACCTGACAGGAAGGAGGTGTCAGGGAAACTACCAGGCCCACTCCCTGACCTGACAGGGTGGAATAAGGAGCTCACCACAACCACAACCACCTATCGGTTACACAACCACAAAGAGAACAAAGGACATTGTTAATATAACCTCATAAGAATATTCTACTGAAAGCTGATTGGCCATATACATCATGTGACTGATAGAAAATAGCTGTATGTTGGGTGCTAAGGCGCCATTCTGAGTTTTTGACTATAATAATTATGTAACCATCTATTAAGTCATATGCAGATAGGTGGAGAGAGTCAATAGGGGTGATGCTGGAGTAGGGTTCCAGAGCAAGGGAACTAAGACCAGGATCACCTTATCAGCAGGGAACAACTGGGTTAGGTTGGACTTGGCAGACCTAGGCATTATGGGGTTATTTTACCCAGAGGTAGCTATCCACTCGGGCTACTACAGTATTCTAAATAGAGGAAGAAAGGTTTAGTCAAGGGAGAAATTTCCCCAACAAAGGTGGCAGCGGTGGGATCTTCTAGTGAGAGGAGATCCCGAACCAGCCAGTAGCTAGTGCAGAGGAGTTATTGTAGCTAGCTGGAAGGAGACAGTCTGGGCATGGCCCTGAGACTTGTGAACCAACCTTTCGGTAGTCAGGAAAGATAGGAAGAGGTCTTGTGGTTTATTTTTTATTTAACTTTTTTCTCTTCTTTTCCTCCCTGTGTCAGAGGAGAGAGAGAGAAGAAATCTGAGAAACTCCCGTCGAACTCATGGCAGTACCCTTGAGGCCGACCCTCCCGTCTATCCCATGGACCGCTTTCTTCAGCAGTGGCTACGAATGGACCAGCTCCGGTCCAGCAGGGATGAGGAGGAGGCAAGGCGGGAGCAGGATGAACGTCATGAGAGGCTGATCCAGCAAACCTACCCCTGCGGCTACTATACCCTCCCCATGCCCAAGCTCACGATCCAGAAATTTACGGAGGGAGTCGACATGGGCGCCTACCTGGAGACTCTTGAGGTGACAGCAGAAGGTGGAGGTAGGCACATACCCCAGTGGGCCATCATCCTCCCTGGCTTGAGCTGGATTGACCGCCGTCGCGGCGATGCCAGCCGACCTGCAGCAGAACCAATGCAGATCTCCTTCGGAAATATCGGGTGACTTGCGAGACGTACGGCCGCAGAACTTTTGATAGCCTCTTCAACCCTGCTAACTCCGGTCAGTGGTTCTCCAAGAATAGACAAAACTTCCCCCAGGGCTGGCTGCCTCCCCCCTAAACCCGGAAGATACACTTCTAATGGAGGAAGTGACTCGGACCAGACTTCCCCATGGTTAGAGGGGAGGATGAAGATGCTGAACCTCCTACGACATGCCAGGATGGACAAATGTGGTCATACCGGGGTTTGAAACATAGTAGCACAGGTTTCTCGCCCTACGAGCTGCTCTATGAAAAGGTCATGAAAAATCCCATAGAACAATTGGCCAAGTATTGGAGAGGGGAGAAACAAGAGAAAGAAGTAGAAGTGCTATCGTACCCTAGAACCCTGAGAGAGAAATTAAGTACCATAAGAGAGATAGCCTCAGACCATGAGAGGAAGGCAAAGGTCGGCCATAAGCGGTACCTTGATTTGAAAGTTAAGGACCGAACTTTTGAGGTTGGGGATCAGGTACTGGTATTTCGCCCTCGAGAGTTGAACAAGCCAATTAGCGAGAGGCAAGGGCCTATGACCATAGTACTTAAACTTACCGATGTAACGTATGAGGTTTCTGCAGGTCAGGGTCCAAGGAGTCCCTGTGTCTACCACGTAAACGGGATGAAGGCATGGCACTCTCCAGTTTGCTCAGTGTTGGTGGCCATGGAGTGCACCACAAACTTGTATCCTGTACCGGAAGGAGAAGAAGGAAACAACCTCACACCCCAACAGGAAAATGATTTGGACTACCTCATCAATGAATATCATGACATCTTCAGCGATATGCCAGGATGGACAAATGTGGTCGAGCATGTCATAAACATCGGTGATGCCTCCCCCATCCATCACACTCCATACCAGAGTCCCAACAGTGCTCACGAGTTCCTGAGAAACGAAATTAAGACCCTACTTCATCTGGGCATAATTGTTCCCACCCGAAGCCCCTAGGCTGCCCCAGTCATGCTGGTGCCCAAGGCGGATGGCTCCCGATGTCTATGTGTGGACTACCGAAAACTAAACCTGGTGGACGCTGTCTAGCCCTTACCGTATTCCCCGAATAGAAGACATGATTGATAACGTGGGAGGTTCGAAGTGGATTACAACCATTGACCTAACCAAAGGGTACTGGTAGGTCCCCATGGAGAAGGCGAGTCGCCTAAGACCGCTTTCGTCACTCCATGGGGGAATTACGAGTTCACGACCATGCCCTTTGGTCTGGTGGCCATCCACTCGACCTTAGCGCTTGATGGACAATATCTTTGCAGACACCACCCCCTATGCTTCAACATATTTGGATGATATCATTATCCACAGTCGCACATGGGCGGAACACATGAAACACCTTTGCGCAGTCTTTCAATGACTATGTAAAGCCAGACTCAGGATTAATCGGAAGAAATGCCATTTCGCACGGAACGAGTGCGAGTATCTAAGACATCAGGTTGGGTATGGAAGGATAAAACTGATGGAGGCAAAAGTGACAGCTATCAAGGACTTCCTCCAGCCCAGGACAAAAAAAGATGTGAGGGCCTTCCTTGGGGTATGTGGCTACTACCACAAGTTCATACCCGACTTTGCTACCATAGCGACGCCATTGTCCAACGCCACATGGAAGGAAGAGCCCAACAAGATTAAGTGGACATCAGCCCAACAGACCGCATTCAATACCCTCCTAGTGAACTACCCGGTCCTCCAGACACCACAATGGGGATGCGAGTTTCTCTTACAAATGGACGCCTCCAGTACGGGGATTGGGTATATCCTATCACAACTCGATGACTATTGAGATGAACACCCTCTAGCATATGGGCTATTGCCACGTGAGGTGAAATACTTGGCAATAGAGTGAGAGGGCCCTACGATAGTGGAGGGCATAAGACACTTCAGGGTCTACCTCAATTTGTGATCCAAACAGACCACAATCCCTTAACTCATCTGGCTAGGATGAAGGACACTCATGGAAGGATAGCCAGGTGGTTATTACTCCTACAGTCCTACGATTACAAGATATCTTACAAGATATCTTACCGGTTGGGATAAAAAAATGCCAACGCAGATGGCCTAAGTAGAAGCATGGCTCTCATCTTGAGGAGGGGAGGTGGAAACTACCAGGACCACTCCCTGACCTGACAGGTAGGAGGTGTCTAGGAAACTACCAGGACCACTCCCTGACCTGACAGGTAGGAGGTGTCTAGGACCACTCCCTGATCAGACAGGGTGAAATAAGGAGCTCACCACAACCACAACCACCTACCGGTTACACAACCACAGACAGAACAAAGGATTTTGCTAATAATTATAACCTCATAAGAATATTCTACTGAAAGCTGATTGGCCATATACATCATGTGACTGATAGAAAATAGCTATAAGTATGTATGTTGGGTGCTAAGTTGCCATTCTGATTTTTTGACTATCTATTTAGTCATATGCCTACCTCCCAGATAGGTGGAGAGAGTCAATAGGGGATATGCTGGAGAAGGGTTCCAGAGCAAGGGAACTAAGACCAGGATCACCTTATCAGCGATCTAGGTAGAGGACCAACTGGGTTAGGTTGGACTTGGCAGACCTAGGCATCATGGGGTTATTTTACCTATCCGCTGGGGCTACGTATTCTTAATTGCTTCTTATAGGTTTAGTTAAGGGTAAATTTCCCCGACAATACAGTTAATGGAAACTATTGTTTTCAATGCTTGTATATAACCCAATCCACTCACTGGACATATTGGATGCTCGGAATATCATACCCTAACACCCAGACCTAACTGCTATCAAGCACACAAGTAGCAACCCTATAGTTAAAATGGTAATTGGAAAATAATCCTATCTTATACGTTTACACACCAACACATAAAGGCATTCTTTATAAAAAGTTATTTGATTATAGCACTTATCATTTCAACTAAATAAATGACCTATTTCAGTTTATATATGGGTTAATATATATGTGGAATTCTTTAGCTTTGGGCTATCAATGTGAGCCTTAAGGGCTAGTTAATGCACAGTCGATACTTCACGAATATTTTCAGGGTTACCATTTTGAAAAGGTCTTTCAATATCTCCTCGAAGCACAAGGCACTGCCACCCACAAAATGCAATGCACCCAGCACAACATCAAATTTATTATATACCAGTTTTGCTCAGTAATTTTAGCCAGTCCGGAATTAATATTGACGTTTACATTATGCTGTGGATTTTCCATTGATTGAATAAAAGTATTTGCATCTGCCTTAGCATTAACAAATGTATACATGTGCTTCTAGCTAAGCTAACAGTACAAGGGGGGGGGGGTCAATGCTAGTTTGCAGCCAAGTAAAATATTGGAGACATAGACAAATAATTTTTCATCGCCAATTATTATAATACTGTTGAAAATAGAAACAGAAACTTAGACATGAATATAGTACATGCAGTAAATCATTAGCTTACAAAACTATTCGTAGCTATTGTACAAAACTGACCTGTAGAGTGTAAAAGACTTGTTCAAGCTAAAGAAAGTTGTTGTGTTACTTATAGATAACCTATCACATTGCTGTCAGTGATATTCACATTGGAGTTCAGCTATGTGGCATATGGTCAGGAAGAACTACTTACACAAAATATTAGAAAGGTACAAAGGAAAAGTAGGTATGGATTAGGAGAGTGAAGTGATTGTTAAAGTGATGAGGCTAATGATAAGACTGGCATATGATGGACAGAAGAGGAGAATGCAATTGAAAGAACTAGGTGAGAGGTGGAGATAGAAGGATGAGCAGAGGGAGACAGACAATCCTGATGTAGACACTCCCAATAACAACACAAGAGTGAAACTTACTAAACTGGGAGAGAATGATGACATTGAAACCTATATGAAGACATTCGAAATGGTGTTGGCTTATGGCATCCCATGAATAGGATGGGTCTTCAAGTTAGTGCTCCAATTTGTCAAGTCTGGCTCAGCAAGCATATTTAGCTTTGAGTACTGATGATGTGAAATTATGGTGAGGTCAAAGAGGTTGTAATGACAATGTACAACGTTAATCATGAAACATACTGACGGCAGCTTCATGAGTCCAAGAAAAAGTCTGAGAAGTCATACAGGCAACTGGCCACCAAGGAATATAGCACAATAGAAGAGCTGCAGGAGCTAATTGCTGTTTAACAAGTCCTGAATATGCCATCAACCAACATTCAAGTCTGGGAACCAGGGGAGAAAGGAGTGAAAGGCAGCTCGAGACAGCAAGTTGGAGGGAAGGAAGTATGCAGTACCTAGGAAAGTAGACAGTATAAAAACTGATGCCCAAGCTAAAGAACAATTCAAAGAAGAATGGGAGGCCAAGTTGAAGAGCTTCCCCAGAAAGAGAGAAAGTTAAGATTGAGCATGCCTAGCTGGTGAAAGAGTTGAAACTGAGCATGCACAGAAAGAGGATGAGTTGAGAAAGGAGTGTTCTCAGAGAGAAGAGGCACAGACAAAAATGAAGAAGTTGAAGGTAGACTTAGTCCAGAAGGAGGAGATATTGAAAACTAAAAATGAATAAGCCCTACTGAAGAAAAGTAGAAAAGTTGACATGCACATCACACAAGGTATGTCTCAAGATGGAGTCTCACCTATGGGTATACACGTTTACTATTTGTCAGTCCAGGAAAATGAGTGACAATGCAGATGCCTTGTCTAGGGCTCCGGTAAATTAGTTTATTTCTTCCAGAGAAGAAAGGAGTGTTGAAGATGAAAACAGAAACTTAAGGCCTGTCCACATTAATATGCATTGAGGAAAATGCTGATGTGCATCATGCTCGTCGCGTCCACCGTACGAAGCAAAAATAATCGGCTTACCAAAATCAGTCAAAATCATATACTGTAGCTGTAGTTGAGATGGAGTTTATTATTGCCTTCTTTTCTTGCTGATCAGCTACCTACAGATGCGCAGGAAATATTTTCTGCAGAGAACAAAGAGGAGAGAGCAGAGGGAAAAGTAGAACCAACGAAGGTTGCGACGAGCACGAACTTCAGAAGTCCAGATGCAATGTGTATAAACAGTTCTCTAGCTATCTAGTTAGCTACTCTAGCTAGCTAGTTTGGCCACAGGCTACAGCTTGTATACAGATAGCTCCAAAGTGATCATGAAGACGCGAGTGAATACTCAAGGAACACTGGTCCCACATCAGTTAGAAATTGCATAAAAATATGAGGTAAATGTATAGGTCAGCTGCATGCTCTATATCAAGACTATCAATTAGTCTGCTCCCAAATTCATCAGTACCTTTAAGCTCAAATCCAACTTCATCAACATCTGTAACCTCCATCTCCTCTAATCTTGACTAGACTCCATCCCAACTGGGAGCTCTTTCTCACCTGCCCAAAATATCTCTCCCTCAACTATATACCCCTTCATGACAATTATGCACTTTCAATGCATGTAGTCTAGTAAATAAGCTTGCACTCTTTCAATCTTTTTTGTACTCCTCTTCCTTCAAAATCATATGAATCACAGATCCTGGTTCATTAACTCCACCCATAACTCTGAAATTCTGCCTACTGGTTACTGTTTTTTAACGTAAAGATCGAGGTTCAAGGGGTGGCAGTGTTTTGGTGGCACTTGAGGAATCAGTACCTATTCTACCTCTGCCTTCTCTTGAAGGATTATATGTTACATTTCAAATATGCTACAACTTGATGTGTACTTTAAATACCTTCAAACTCGGACTATTCTTACCTTCAATCTCTTCTAACATAAATCTCTCATTTGGTTGGCTATTCAACAAAAGTTATTATTCTAGGTGACTTCTAACATGTTGCACTACTTTGACCGCATCCCTAATTTATTTTGCGAATTTGTTTATTAGTATAATCTTGAGCAACTTGTCACTTCTCCTACACATATCAAAGGAAATACACTTGATCTAGTACGATTCTCTCTCACACCTTCAGATGTGCTAAATGACAGAGGATGTTGGGTCAAGAGGTATATTCAACCACTTGACACAACTAGGTCTACATGACCAGGCAGCTTAAACTTCTCAAGTGCCCTTGCTCATTTATTTTCTCTAAATCTTTCCTAACACCATCTCCCAAATGAATGGAGCATTCATTCTGTTATTAATCAGGTGACAAGTCATCCATTACTAACTACAGGTCCATCTCACTTCTAAGTTCCATCTCCCTATCATTGAGAGACTAACGTATTAAAAAAATGGGTGTCTTTGTAGACAAATCCATCTCCTTGTCGCAATTTGGATTTTTGAAAGGTCGCTCTACCACGCAGCAACTAACTAAATGAAAAATCTCAAGTTGATGTTATTTATCTCGATTTCTGTAAAGCTTTCGATAAGGTTCCTCATAATGAACTTCTGTGTAAGATATGGTTTTTTGGCATTACGGTAATTTATGGCATTGGTTTAAAGCCTACCTTTCTTCCAGGTCTCAACAAGTGTTCCTGGATGGCCAATTCTCTCCACCCCTATATGTAATCTCTGGTGTCCCCCAAGGAAGTATTCTTGGTCTCCTTATGTTCTTGTCCTACATTAATGATATTCCTTCTCATCTACGCTTCTCTATGCTAATGATACTAAGTGTTTTAATTAAGTCAATAAAATCTCCATCTGATATAGCTTCTTTACAAGTTGATTTAATTTCTCTTTTCAAGTGGTTGAAAGATTGGCACCTCCCCTTCAATAATCAAAAGTGCCATATTATAAGATTCTGTACTAATTCAATACTTATTGAAGAAAAGGTCATTACCAGAAAAAGTTTCACCAAAGACTTGATTTCATCTGACCTATCATGGAAACTCCATGTATCATACATAATTGGTAAATCCTACCAGTCCATGTGACATCATTGAAACACAGTGAGTGCAAAGAAACAACTTTACCTCACTCTAGTGAAGTCTCTACTCATGTATGCCTCTCCAATCTGGTGCCCTCACCTCAAGAAAGACTTTGTCCGATTGGAAAAATCCAAAGAAGAGCAACTCAGTTTATGTCTAGGAGATGTGTTTCTAACATCTAATCTATATCATTAACACGAGTAATAGAATGTAGCTATATAGTACAAAGAAGATTGCAACTATTTCTCATGCTGACCATGGGATTACTCAAACAAGTGACTTTGAGTTGCATAAGCAAGGTGCTTCTGCAAGTAATTGCTTGAGGTATGATGAACAATGTGGTATGTGCAAATATACAGTAGTGTCATGCCTCGTAGTTTACACTTGCATATTAGTGTGATTATAGTGTTATACTAAACATGCCTCGTAGTTTACACTTGCATATATGTGTGATTATAATATTATACTAAACTCTACTGCACTTAGAAGTATTACAAAGCGGCTGTTGTGATTATTTTTTGAGATATAGACAATGTGACAGGACGGAAATCTTTACTACCCAAGATTACACTCCTGTCAGCTGGCTTGTTTGGTATGCTGTCACCAGGTTACCTCTGATGTGTCACCAACCTACCCTAGCTATGTTACTCAAGCTTAGGCAAGCAAGTCTTCAACAAGAATTGACCTTTATTGCACATACATACACACACCTACAGACTCAGTGTAATGGCAGTCAAATTTAAAGGACTGTAAAATTGCTCCTTTAAATAGGCTACAGCCGGTCACTCCAGACATTCCCATACAAGGTAATATTCAATGTTGTCACACATAAGAGTGACCAATGAGATGCATACAACACATGCTAGCTTAGGTGTTAATTATGGTTTCACAGTTCTGTACAATATGCTTCACACATTAGTAAGTTATTCATTCACTTAAAGTGGCTGTCTGAAATTGGGTTTGTAATCTCAGGGTCACCCTGCACAACAGACAAGTAGGTACACTTCATGATTTAAAATATAATTAATGGATGTAATGTGCAATTTAAAATTATATGATTAATAGACAGTGAAATAAGCTACAGAATAGCTCTTACAGAATAGCTTTTACAGAAGGGGAGTATACCTAAAAAAAATAATTCTTTCCAGTTCAACTGTTGTAGTATATATGTACTAGCCATTTCCAAAGTTCCATTCCGAAGTTATGAAACCAAAGATTTAAGTTTTATGCCAGCATGTAATGGCTACCTTGTATACCAGAATGAGCGTTTACTGGTGTCACTATTCCAGTCCAGCTTGTGCCTCTTAAATTGAAGGATGCCTGTGTGTCTTCTACTGCCTCCACATTGGAATGTGAACCTACTGAATCTACCCAAATGGAGGACAAAAATTAAGTCCAGTTTGGAACTATCACAGCTGAACTAATGCCAATGGTGGTAGTCTTTGTGCTGATCATAATAGCTCTGGCAATTACTATCACTCTCAGGATACGACACTCAGAAGCCTAACAGAGAGCCTGAGTAAAATTATTTATCCTCGTGTATATATGCACTTAGTAAGACGTCTACCATTATGTCCTCAATTTGACATTAGCTGCTAGCTATATGGTAGTTGACGGTGCACCTAAACAAAGGTGTGCTCTATTTCAAATTGGAAGCCAGCAGTACAGGCATGCTAAATAACTTGATCAGGCAACAACACCTTTCTTTATTTGACTATTAATCTCCACTGTTGCTTCCAGCACTGCTAGTCCTTGTCTGTAGTGCAGAGTTTGGCAGTCTCATTCATTGGTGAGTGCAGTGCTGTATTTGCTGCTACCAGCCTAGACTTGCAATGGATAAATCTTCTAAGCTATTCTACTCAGGATATAGTTTTGATTGCATATGTTTCTAGCTGCTAAACTTCTTTTCTAATTGGGGGCATGTACTACTTCACTCATGATAGTAAATAGTGCATGTTCTAAATAAGGGAATGGTATAAATGAAGATACATGTATATGTCATGGTAGAGGTGATTTGTTGGGTTACTTTAGATTATTTCCAAGACCAAGGGATTGTGGCCAGCTGCAGATATATTGCTGCATATACATTTGCATGGTGAAATTTCTTAGTTTGATCTCAAATGCCATTTTAGTGTTTGTGGAGAAAAATGTCTAGATACGTTTTCCAGCTGTAAATTAGTATGAGACCATCTTTCTGGTGAGTTGAAAGACAAGATATGGAAGGTGCTGCTTAGGATTGGTTACCAAATATGTAGAAGGCTAGAGGCAAAATGAATTGGAAGCAGTACAAGTCTCATCAACGCTTGTTCAATTGAGTTAGTTAGCTTGTCACAACCTTGATATTTTGTGGTGTCCAATGGTTCATTAACCACAAGTAAAAAACTAATAATATAAACTTTTATCAAAATAATAATAAATATTAAATTAATGAAGAAATCTTAACTGCTAATATGCTTCTTTTTTTAAAGCAATTGTCCATGAACCCTGGTTGAATATGACCCTGATTGAATATGACCCTGATTGAATATGACTCTGATTGAATATGACCCTGATTGAATATAGTATTTCTATTAAGTGATTGCAGTGATAAAGAAGTAAACAGTATATAGCTGGTTTGGTTTGGGCAGGCTTAGCATGACGGTTAACATATACCTGAAGTAGAAAGGTTGTTTTTTTTGCAGAAATATAAAAATTAAATATCCACAATACCATAAAATCAGGTGTTGTTAGGCAGATATTATTCAATGCATATTTTTGTTAGGTGCATATCCTAATGCCTACACTCATTACATAGAAGTCTGAACCTATGACACTGCAAGCACAAATTTTTCTGCTGATTGTTCCTGAACATGAGGGAGAAAAGCTCATAATTTTTATTAGTAGTATGCCAGGAGGATAAACTCTTCAGAAAAGGCATCTCAAGCAAGATGCCAATGACATATATAAATCTTACATCACACATACATTTTCTCCATTGAAGGGCATAAGGACTATCTTATAAACATTATGACCTCGAATAACACTTTCCAGATTATAGACACAATTAAAATTGTGATCCTACTGCTAGCACTAGCAACCTCTCTTTAGCCTTGTGAAAAAAGTGGTAAGGTTTTCATACATTTCTCAGTGTTCATGAGTATGACTATTTGTTAGCTGCATGGTTCTTGTTAAAGCAGTGGTTTTCTCTCTGATTTGTCTTATAAGTGCTTCAGCCTAACAACCAGCTTTTGTGGTATAGAAGAACATTGAGCATGTTCAGCATGTGATAAAATGTGCATGTGTGGCCATTATGGTTGCAATATCTTTAAGTTATGGCTAATGCAACCTGAAGAATGTCCTTATAACTATGGTGAGAATATTATCCATGTTGATCCTGTGCCTCACTGCATGTCCATGTGAGTTTGTAGTCACTCGGCATTTACATGGTACATATTACTGGTGTTTGTTTGTTATAGTGGCATGCTGATATTTACAAAGATGCACCACTTGAAATTCACTCTGTCGAAGTTTCGACTAGATTCTCTAGCCATCATCATGAATTTTATAATTTAGTTATGTCAACTGCGAGTTCATGAATTAGTGCAGATGCTTTATAAAATGTCTCGCATTATGCTAAATTGAGTTACTCAGTGTTACTTCAATGTATTTAAGACCTATGTTTTATTATAGGAGAGTGGGTGCCATCCCACTCAGTAATTTTGGTACATTGACAGACAACAATCCACAGAATGAAGATATACAAAATTACCAAACTCAAGATCACCCTTCTACAGATATTAAAACTGCAACTTGCCCAGCCTATATACCAACAGTCCATCAGAATCAACCTCCAACTGAAGCGAATACTTATGAAGAACTGTAGTAAATATGGGAGCTACTTGTATGTATGATGACACAGTTGGATGAAGAATAAGTATGACTTGGACTTCGTGTGTAGATATTAGTATGCCCTTATTGAATACTATTGCATGATGACATTTCTTTATATATTAATGAGTGAAGTTTATGTTATTGTGTTCAACATTGCATGCCAGCAGAGAAGGGCAATAGCTGCTACACTTGACAAATGTACTGATAGTTTGGTTGGCCAACCAAAACTTGGTATATAGTCAGGCTATTGAAGAAGCAATATACACCCCACCCAAGTGGCCATCTACCTTTTTGCTTCATGGAGACAGGACTATTTTGTAACCAACATACATTACATTACCATGATGGCTATTATCCTGATACTACAACTTGGCAACACTTCTCTCTCATGCTGTCTCTGTTGGAAGATGGCTTCCCTCCAAAAACTTGAAGTATAATACTGTCTTCATATGGATAATATCAGAAATATTATTCACCTAGCTACTAAGTTTACATGTTATTTTGAGACTCACATAAGTAACCCCATCAAGCCAAACTTTAAGTCTTATTTGATGAGTTTCACGTCACAAAGGTTTCTTTCAGCTTGCTGTGATGGTAGGAGTAAGGAGATTAAACTTGAGGTTATTGAGAAATGCTGCATAGATCGGAATGTCATAATTACCAAATCAGTTTTTCCACTTAGCTCTATACCTATTGAGAACCTTGTCCGACAAATAAATCTATGTGGGCTTCCAGAAATTAGCCATCTTTTGTGTGTGTATGGTAAACATAGAAAATGCCGAATAAAATAAAAAGCTTACCTAATAGAAATGTGGTCAATTATACGCAGAAAATAAATGATTGAGATATCAGCAAAAGATTCTTTATAGATGCCCAATGTTGCCTGATTTAAAAAATACTGATTTGGTGCTTGAACCAAGTGCTAGAGAATAGGCACTATTTAAACTTTTCCAGCCTGCCAAAAGTGATTGTAACCATCACAACTGCTTAGAGGGATGGTTTTCGAGGAGTGTACCAATTTGTGCTAGTCCAGGGTGGACTACAGTGCAATAAAGTTAATGCTGATATAACTGCCATTCTCTATGTGGGCCACACTCATCCTGTATAGTGATCCAATCAGCATCCAGCTTCCATTCCTAGATGAAATCATGACAGCCTTGAACACCACACCAGTGTGCAGAGAAACCCTAGCCATGCCCTGATGCCTATCTCTAACTGAGGAATCTATTGATTATCACATTTGAATAGATAGTGGATATTATGTGCATTTTTTAGATTCTGGCACAAACAGCAGGGATTTCTTTTCAATGTCTGAATATGGAAGCCAAAGGAAACAGTAGCAGAGTTTGTAACTGAGCTGAAGTCACTGGTGGAACACTGCAACTCTAGAGATGAGCTTGATAAGATGATCAGAGATCGACTCATGTGTTGGATTTACAAACATTGGCAGAAGAGGTTACTTTTGGAGAATGATCTAGACTATAAGTCAACCTATGAAATAACTCAAGCACTGGAAGCCACAGAAAAGAACACGGACCAGATCAAGGAATGCCAATGCTCAGCAGCAGGTAACCATTATCTAGGAAATACTAGACACAAGGCAGGTGGCAGAACAGATACAAGAGGCATGCCGGGAGTAGTCATGTTACTGCCTCAATGGCCACCACAAGGCCACAATTGCAGATACTGAGATCAACATGCCAAACTGTTGGAAGACTGGCCACATTCAGAGAGACTGCAGAAGTAAACAGCAATGTAATGCTGACAGACCAAAACTCAAGCCTTCCTACCAATTACAGAAGAAAGCTATTATTAATTCCCATCACTTCAAAAGTGTTACAGCCTGTTGAGGAGCAGCCACTCTGAGTATACAATGTACAACATGGCCTCAGATAAAGCCTGACCAATCTTCGTAAAACCTTTATGGAGTGAAACAGAAATGGAATAGACTCGGGAGCAATCTTATCAGTGATCAACAAGTCGACATATGAGAAGCTGTGGACCGACATACCGGGTATAACACTTGAACCATCAAATGTGAAACTAATGACATTCACAGGAGAGTTATATTGGATGCATTTGGGTCAGTGTTACATGCAGTGACCCAGAGAAACAGCTTACATTATTAATCTTTCAGGAAATGGCCCTATCCTATTCGGTCAGGATCAGTTGAAGTGGACTGGGCTTCTTTGCGCCTGATGAAGGGAAAGTTGTTTACAAAATTTTATTTGGCCCATTGCCTACTGCAGTCAAGTTCTTTTGGATGAGTAATTGAAAAACTTAGTGACTATGAATGCTCTGAAGGGACTCTACAGGATGCTATTTGGAATTCTATCAGCACCCACACTATTTCAAACTACATTTGAGGATATCCTATAGGGTATTCTAAATGTGCCACTGTATCTTGATGATTATTGATTAGAAGAGAAATGAACAAAGAGCACAAAACCACTCACTGGTGCTTGCATAAGTTTTGAGATGCAGCCTCATTTCATGATGGAGTCTATGGAATATCTGGGTTACTGCATTAAGCCATAGGAACTCAACTGAGTGACAACAAAGTTCAAGTCATACATTCAGCGCCATCTGGAAAAGATGTGTCTTAACTCAAATCATTTTTGGGTTTCGTAAATTATTTTAGTAAGTATTTTCGAAATACTCTTCCTACTTGTACAGGGTATTGAAAAACATTTAAAGTGGAAGACAAAGAACAACACCAGGCATTCGATGAACTTGGAACCAGCCTACATGGGATTTTTTACTCATAGTTCTCGACCCAAGCTAATTGTTCATCTTGGCATGCGATGCCTCACCACATGGACATGGAGCTGTCCAGTTTGAGAATGGACAAGAGCGACCCATTGTCTATGCATCACAATTCACTATTACTTGCACCAGCTGAGAAAAAGTACTCTCACCTGGAGAAGGAAGCGCTTGCAATTACCAATGGGGTAAAGTGTCTTCATCAGTATCTGTGTGGTAGGAAATTCACACCATTATCTGACCACAAGCCATTACAAAGTCTTTCCAAGGAGACAAATAGAATTCCTACATTAGCATCAGCCAGAATTAAACCGTGGGCTTTCAATGACTATCACATCAAATACAAGGCAGGAGGGAAGAATGCTGATGCAGATCTCGTGAATCATCTCCTGAGTCATCTACCATTGCCTGGAACCCTGATTGATGCCTCTGAGCCTGGAGACATGGTTCTACTAAAAGAAGTGCTAGACTCCTCAATAGCTCAAATTTGGTGCATGGACAATGACCCACCCAGTATTATCACTAGTTTATGAAAATCTTTTGCAAGGTGGATAGACACTGACATGAAGGATTTTGCTCCAGGCTCACCACAGTGAGTTGAGTATTTGAAGAGGTAACAGAATGATTTCCACAAATGGGAAGAGCAAACATGATTGAAAAACTTCATGACAGTCATCCAGGCATATGCAGAATGAAAAGCCATGCTCGGTCTTACATGTGGTGGCCTGGTATTGATCGGAAATTATAGAGAAAGTGTGAGCATGTAGTGTGTGTCAACAAACCTGGCCTCATAATGTTGCAGTCACTATCCAACTAGGAATGATCTGAAATACCCTACATTTGGACTATGCTGGTCCTACTTAGAGCAAGATGCTCCAAGTTTTGATTGGTGCCCATTCAAAATCGCTGGATGTCAAGGTGATACCTTCAGCCACATCAAGTGCCACCATCGACGCTCAATCTTCAGTGTACATGGGCTAGCAGAAACAGTCGTAATTGTCAATTGATCACTCTCACAAGTTCAGAATTTGAATAGTTCAATGCAATTCGACACTTATACATCACCTTATCATCACCCGGCTTCAATTGACCATGCTGAACAAGCTGTTAAAGTCTTCAAGGAGGATCTCAGGCTCATGTGAAATGTAGATTTTACGGTTTCCATTCCTCTATTATTTGATACCTATTTGGCAGATGCCCAAGATCACTTTCGGATGTTGTACGACCCAATCAGGAACAGTAACTAACAGCTTATTCAGCAAGTGAATAGAGGAGGAAGAGCACAAAAGAAGTGCCATCGAGGAAGCACCTAAAGGTTTTGGATCAAGTTCTAAATTGTTAATCACCCATTTTAGTGATCCGAAGTTTTGCATCATCAAGCTCAATGATAACCATATAATTAAAAGACACATTAAGCATGTCAAAATAGATCGCCTCACCTCATCTGATGATAGAAGTTAATTCTGTTGACTAGATCGACATTTTTCCAAGTTGTGCTCAATAATCTTCCCAAGAACCTGCAGGAAATATCTTTTCCACCAGGGACTAGTAGACCTAGATGGTCTATCAGACTGCCTAATTTGTTTGGTAACCCAGTGTCACATTAACAGGGGGGAAGGAAGTTTAGGACAGTGTATATTATTCACGATAAGTCTTTTGTAGTTTAGTTGTTGGTATTTCATTTCCTTCGTGGTCATAGAATGAAAGTATCACAATAATCATGACTTCTCAGTGTTATTAAGGTCATACTCTGAAGTGTTTGTAACACCAGTTAGCTACCTTTCACTTAGTGTGGATGCTACAATGGTCGTCCAGTGAAACATCTTTGGCATGGTTGGTGATAGTGCTATCCTGCTAGTTGACCTTCAAGACGGTTTGGAGAATTTCTGAGCAAAAACAAAACAAAAATATACTTGGGTAAGCATCCTGACTTGCAAGTTTGGGTGTGGTCTTGTCTGTACTGCCATGCTAGTCAACTTTTTAAATTTTAGTAGTCAAAATAGCTCGGTTGTGAAAAAACAAATTTTCAGACATATATAATCCCTGCAATGGCATGCTAATTGGTGAGTAGTTCTACGTGATCAAGTGGTGCTTAGTCATATAGTACTGTCATGAGAACTGACATTCAACCCATTTTGTGGGTAAAATGCATAGCTACCTTACAAATTCCAAAAAAGTAAAAAGTCCCCCCCCCCCCACCCCTACCTCAACAGAAAATCCTGTATAAAACTCCAATAAAATATTTACCCTAGCTTTTTTTATAAATTTCTTTTTCAAATTCTGCACATCATTATTCAGTAAGCTGCAGTTTAGTACACCAATCAACTCCATTGAGCTAAGCTAAAAAAAAAATTGTGCAATACTATGTCATGTTATATCTGCAACAAAACATACACCAAAGAAAACCATCCAAGAGAAGATTTCTGATAAGGTTAAGAGCCTGTGCAGCATTTTCAGCAGAAATGCTTCTAGACAGTACAGAGTCATGAAAAAGCTGGTTTATGGTGGCATTTGGCCAATTTAACTCTTTTGCCCCATTTTGCTAGCTCATCCTATCAAACACGAATACAGTTTTCTATCTATTAAATTATGACATAGCACTTGCAGTTAAAAAAATCTTTGTATAATATTTAGTGCATAGAGTTCATATTATATATATTTAGAATAATGGCCGAGTTTACATGTACATGCACTATGATGGTCAAAACAGTTAAAAATTCGACGACCCAAGGCAAGATGCTAAACAACCAGAGGCAATGTGCATACATATCCAGGTGAACAGTTATTATCCTCGCATGTTAAAACACAATACTTATAGAGAATGACTGCATAATGCCTGTACTTGCAATGTCTACTTTTGCAGCTTCAAAATTCAAGGTTCAGTTTTTTCATCATTATGTTTGAAAAAGCACAAAGAAGTCCTGTATTCCAAGACCAATCATATAAATGCATGTAACTTCAAAAAATTGCTTGGTTAACAAAATACTGAAAACTATATATTGTATAAGGATATGGTTGTCTGGCAATGAAGGTCATTTATTGAGCACAACAATTAAATGACTCTTTAACATTTAAAATCAAGTATATACACTGATCATTAATCATTACACACCAACTTGGTGTTTTTTTCTGTTTGAAATATTTTTACAGGACCATCTCAATAATCAACTTGAAAATTTATCTCATGATGTTTCGACTAGATGATAATTTTTGTTCTCATTTCTTCCATATTTTGTTTGCTGTGATAGCTGCTTATAATATTTGCATACTGAGCCGAAACATAGATGAATCTCTTTCTCTCTTGCTCTCTTCATTAATTTGTCTCCATCTCCAGCCATCTTGTTTTCTGCTTCCTCAAGTCCACCTTCTACAAAACATAATCAACAACTACTTTTTTGCACTTATAGAAGTCAGCTATAGCTAGTCAGTTAAAAATACAGCACTGTATCTAGCTCTTGACAATCGGTGCTGCCAGGCATATGTATATCTTAGTCGGCCTCTGCTACTTCTCACAAATTATTCTGCTACTGTACATAATATTCAATTGTTCTTGGGACAATTTCATCTTTCCAAATTTCCTACAAAACTTTTCTTTCTATTGCAATCTGACACAGTAGTTTCAGTCAACAATTGAACTTTGTTTCCAAGTTAATTTTTCATTATAATCAAGATCCAAACTACAAGTCAAGATGGTTCAGCTGAATCATGATTGGATTCTATATACCAGAAAAGAAAAAAGAAAAAAGATAGAGCAGATATGATTTGGTAAGATCACATTACATCAGAAGTCTAGTATGTACATTGTTTAGGTGACAGCTACTATTATGTATGAATATTACGAAAATTTCTCTACCCTCAAGTTTTATTACTGACGGACGGACGATACAGAGACACACTTTGGAGTTAAAAAAGGTGTAAAAGACTTGCTAAATGAGCTTATGCAAAGCTAGCATGGGTTTGGGATTGTGTATGACCTTGAATTCCATTTCCTAAGATGCCTGAAATTACTTCAACCAACAAATATGGTATGTTACTTAGTACATGGTAACATACCATATTTGTTGGTTGAAGTAATTTCAGGCATCTTAGGAAATGGAATTCAGCAGAGATTCCCAAACAATGATGCACACAGATAAAGAAGCTTACAAGGTCTACTTTCAATATTAACTTTTCATGTGCAAGATGAGCAAACAAATAGTGCATGTGACCTTGTCTAGGCTAGGTATATAGCATTTGAACAGAGCCTACCTGATAGAGACTTCAAGCGAAGAAGTCATATGGGTTGTTTCAGAAATTTTCCAGGTTGTATTCCAAATCATTATCTGCTTTCAGCTGTAGGTACCTTTATGTCTGCTCACTTTTATTTGACAAATCTGTTGACAACAGGATTTCCAAAGGTGAGCCTTGCTATTCCAGCAACTAGTGTTTTCTACTTGGGTTTTCATAGTGTGAACTTGAACTTGTAATGGTTAGTTTCATTTTGTGTGAATGATATATCTGGTATTGTCAGGAATGTTAACATTGTCTACACATATATATCTTCTATTGTTCTATTGTCAGGAAGGTTTATTCCTGATGAAGACTGGAGCATCTAGTCGAAATGTTGAGTGAATAAAATTTGAAGTTGATTATTGAGAAGGTGATTTTAATGTTAACATAGCTTGCACTGATATATCCACTACTATCAGGAACATTAAATTAGCCTGCATTGATATACTGCAAGTCCCAAAAAGTAAAGGAGAAATGGTTTTGCACAGGTTACATGTGTACAACTGCGGATTGCAACAAATACATTCTTTACATATATACTATATTATTATACAAGCTGTTGTGCTCACTGGTAGGTGGGGGTTCTCGGTACCATCAAGGGGACTGGCTATGGAATTGTGGCTGAGAAGATCTGCCAAATGCATTTCATAAGGATTGCTGTGGTTCACTTGCATAAACCCCTCGGCCAACAAAGAAGGACGTCCATAATATTGATCTATTATATAGTGACAATATAAGAAGATATATTCAAATAGTATGAGTGCACATTAAGATGCATTATGTAACTCTCAGTCTTTCATGTATTTTAATTATTGTGTGGCCAAAAAAAGAAACAAGGAATTTAACAAATTAATGTTTAGAGGACCCTTTACCATTTTCAACTGGCAGGTACTTGCTGAGTTTCAATGGTCCTCAACACAATTATTCATAACAATTGGGTCCTGCTTTAATTTCACATGGAAGGATGGCACAATATCACACCCAATGAAGTTATGGAGGAAGAGAATCCCTCTGATCTTTTAGGGTCCAACTGAGGGATTGGGACATGTAAAGGAATCCACCTCAGAGTAACACTTGACCAAAGGCAATCCACAACTTCTAATGACCAAACTTCTGGGACATCAGTGTCACTGGTTTCTTCATTAGAACATTGTTATCATCACTACTGCATGTTTGTATGCAATAAGATCCATGTAGCTACTTCATCAAGGTTACAGAGTCAATCGATTCAGCCAGACAATTTAGTTGTCAATGGTCTCATTTGATGTGCTTTATCTGTGCATTATCTCTATCGTGCGAGTATAATCTGGTCCTGCACTCCCTTCTTCCCAGTTCCCAGCACTGATCCCACCACCATTCCTGATGGATGGCTCCCTTCTTGGTGCTCACCTGATGTTTCGTGCTTCTCCCGGACCTCCTATGTGTTGCCTGCTGGAGTGTCATATCCTAGCAACCGATATATACCAAGTTGCGGAGAACATGTCATTACACTTCACTCTTCCTCCTGGTATCCATCACATTCCCACCAATCCTCCTTTTCCCTGCCACACTTTCCATAAAAACTTCTTTCTGGGCATGCCTTTTGCTATTTGCTGGACCCTTTACCTGCCAATCCTGATGCTGCTGATTCATATCATACACTATATATGCACCTCCATTTCCCCACAGATTCATTTCCCCACAGATTCTCTTTCCTTTGCTTGTATCCCGCAGTTATGAGGAGTAGCTCGTGCCTGGAGACCTTAACCTAGTACTCAGTGACACACCGGTCAATGAATACTAGGATTCAGTGACTCCTTTAGCATTCTTTCTTCTACCTCAGTCCCCCTCCCCCCCCCACACACACTTTCCTAGTGGAACCTCTTATCCTTGGCTTGCCATAGTAGCAAGCTCGAGGAGGGACACCTCTACCATCAGTTACTAGGAGCTCCACTGAGTACTTATTCCAGGGTTTAGCTTGTCCATAGTTGCATTAGGCAGGGATGAACCATACAGTGTAGTTAGATCCTCTGGAGACTGGTAACTAATCTCTCTGGAGACTTGCGACAGCTTCTTTGTCCACCAGCTCCTGGTGTCTGCCCTATATCAACACATCACTATTCCACATTGTCTTAAGTTTATAATAATAATAAATGTGAAAGAGCAAATAGCAAGTTCCATCTTTTACTATTCTACACATTTTATTATGAAAGCGCTAGCTAGGTTTTGATCTTATTGGACTATTAACTGAGATTGAAAATAAGTCTAAATGAACTCTCAGTTGACATACTGTAGATACAATGCCTTTCTCAATATCCAACTCACTCGAAGTTTTGGCTAGATGAAGGAAACGTTGAGCTAATTGATTATTGAGAGGAGAATAGTTTATTATCGGGCATAAGATCAAGAAATTGTGGATTTCCCCCTAAAGATGGTCAGTGATCACCAAAATGACACTGATAACAATAGCTACCTAGATTTTATTAGGTTCACTATTTTAAGCAGAAGTCAACTGCTTTCTGGCATTTGATATGATGCAGTTAGCAAAGTCTGGAGGATTGTTTATGGATAATAACATTCGTTAAAACAACAAAAAGATAATTGTCATATATTAACATATATTTTCCTTGCCAAAGTATTATTTGTCCATATTTATGATTTGGCCTTCCTCAGCGTGATGCATGATAAATGATTTACTTCTGCATGGCAATGATGGATGGGTGTGGTTTGGCATAGTACTTGATCTTGAGATCCTGCCCACAAGTAATCTAGCTGAAACTGATTGGGCATACAATCCAATAGCATGCTTTCATGCTATTGGATTGTATGCCCAATCAGTTTCATTCGAAATGTTCCTAGACTCCAAATACCAGGCATTTTCAAGGAAAGGTGATCAGTTAAATGGAGAAGTAAGTATGAAATCACCTCAGGCAGGCAATAATGGTCTTTCATCTGTAAAAAATTATTCAAAGCTTATCCAAATTCATCATGTCAATGGCAACTGCTATAATTTGTCTGACAGGTAGTAGTGGGCATCACTGACTCATAGCTAGCAATGTTCTATTGTTGACATGGTGAAGATGTCAGAAACTCTCTCCCTGTGACCTCTTATAAGTCACTAGCAGTTTCTGATGATGCCAAACCCTTGCCTGAGAACCTAGATGCACCACACCTCTTGCCCTCAAGACCTTGGTAAGACCAATACACTAACCTCACTCCCTCACTAGAGCTTGTTAGGAATTAAAGAACAATAAAACAATGGCTCAAATGCACATTAAAAACATATATCAATAAGCACAATATCACTAGTAATCTATCTCTTTCGATGATAGACTTACTCAGTCTTAATGGTCTTTCTTAATCGTTCGCTTTCTTTCTTTCTTTGTTCTCTTCTTCTCTTTGCTGTTCTTCTCTTTTATAGATTCTGTCACAGTTCACGTAGTGGTTTTGTGGGTAGTCTGTCTTCTCTGTTCTCTGTGGTTTCACACCTTCTGATGTAGGTGAGTAATCAGGCGAGTGATTCCCACAGGTTGTTCCTCCTTTCCCAGAGGTGTCAGAGGCAGTCACAACGTGATTCCCACAGGTTGTTCCTCCTTCTCCAGAGGTGTCAGAGGCAGTTGTCAGGATGCTCCCTGACAGAAGACTTAATTGGTTAGCAAAATAACACCTTTGTTATTACATTTTCAGTTCAACATGGCCAGAGGTAATGCTATTCAAAAGATGAAAAATGCTCAGGAAAATATGTGACGCCAATTAATTTGTTGCTTTAGTGGTGAGAATTCACTTCCATTCCCTGCACTATAATTAACTTCTATTTAGTTCTTGCCAGATGTTCCAGACATATGGTAACACGATACATTATGACAATTGCAAGGAGTGCTATCAATCAAGTATAGTAATATTATTTGTGATTTCACTAATAAACACTACTCAATATTGTTTTTGTATTAAACATTAATTAATGTCCATTTTCGATCAAATATAATGCTTGAAATACTATGTTGAAAAATAGGGTGTATAGATGCTGTAGTCCTTGCTTTTCTCTGCTTCTTGCTCACAGAGTTCTCGTGTGCAACTCATACCAATTCCTTGAGGGAGGCAGAGTATGATGTATCCTTTATATAAGTGGCTTTTGGCCGGACTGTTTTCTTGGTGCTGGATTCTATCTTCTATCAGTTTCATTCAAAAAGTCCCTGAATTATCAACAACTGTGCACCAAGCATTACTGATGCAGTAAATAGCTACCACCTGTTGCAATCTTCTCAACAGGAGTTTTCTCTATGTACAAAACCTTAAGTTGGAAGGAAATGTGATGCATAGTTGCAGTTTTAACATACCAGAACATTTCTACACCACACCCACAATAATAAGCAGGTTGGCTATTTTTTGGTACCCTGCACAAGATACTAGTTTGAAGGAGGCAGCTGGCTCCACCCACATCCAACCAAACTGTATTTTGACTTTGCTCCCCCCAAAAAGTTGGTATACTTTAAATCAGTTTTGCTTTTTCAAGTGTATGAAAATGAATTCCCCAGCCATCCTCAGATTTAATATAATATGTATAATTTATCATGAATGAAAATGCCAGAAAGCTCCTTCAAGAATGAGATTAACTGGCTTTACAACTTGTTATTTCATTTTTTACAAACCCTAACACTGTATTGGTGGCTTTGATTATTCACTCAAGCATTTCAAGTAAGAACTACTATACTGGGACTATATGTAGCTGCCATTATTCTAAATTTGTAAATGAAATTACACCAATTACACTGGACTGAAGTGCAAGTGAGAACAAAAATCTTTAAACTAACCCCCCACCACAAGATAGATCTGCCATCTCCTTATCAGGAGGAGCACGGAGCATGAGGAGGAATCCTGGCTCTGCAGTGGGCTGAATACTATGGAAGCTGGTTTTGATGTGTAATTGACTCAGGAAGTCTACCCAAGTGGCTCAAATAAAGATCAAAAAAGAAACTTCCACAGAATTGTAAGGTATGGATTTTTATCTTATGAGAGTAATAGTCTGGCTACTTAAGCCATTATGCTGGTAAAGACTCCATAGAGAGCTGGCTTTTTTTAGGTAGGTAGGTAATGTTTCACCCACCGGCCTGACCCCCACCCAGACAAGCTCACTACACTATAAATTCTTGCACCAGATTTAGCACTTATCCACGTTTACTTGAGGCAACCAATAATTGATGAAGAGCAGTGAGTCCAGAGCCTTTCACATCCAGCAGAGACATAAAGATTTCTTAATTGTAATCTATCAAGATGAAAAGGGTACTTAATGCTTAATTCTACTACAGAGTATTATTAAGCATATACACAACTGTAGGGCTCATCCCTAGCCTTTAATTGTTTACTTATGGCCATCAAATGACAAAGATGGCACATTGTATTTCAAGACCTCTACAAAAAAAGCAAGCAAAGAATCACCATGGAGAATTTGTGTTAAATCTGTTGAAGAAAAGAGCAAGTGATGTATGGCATGGGACATCTTACATTCAGGTATAGTATTGTAAGTTACTACTATCTTATTGTAGGTGGTCATTTGGGTCGAGATGAAACATTGCACAAGTTTGTTCAAGATTAGAGCCCCTCGTTTGTCAAGCATTCTAGCCATGAAGCTAGCATTCCCTGAATCTGGAAACCCGACATGACCAGAGATGCACCAGAAAAAAAGCAACGAGTTTCCAAAAAATTTAAGGGCGAGTAAATCATGAGGTTTCTATTGGTGATTTGATGAATGTTGAAGTGTACATGCATGCAGAAATCCACAATGCCATGCATTTGGATCACCTTAGAATTATTGTAACTATGTAATACTAATTGCAGAGGAAGTTACAGAAAGAATGAAGAAGGAGCTGGAAACTGGAAAATGGCTCACATCACCTACGCACCGGAACTTATTCAAAATGAACATCCAAATATTTCTGGGTTGTAGTCCACAATGTTGATTCAAAATGATTGTTTCTCACGTGTACAGAGACATTTAGAAGAAACAATCCAAATCAATAACATCAATGGCAACCACTGGGTTATGTCCAGCAGTAGGGATACAGAAGTGACTGTGTTGGAGTGTAAGTGGGTGGAGAATGGTCTTGAGCCTATCATCGACACATCAGCTAACAATAATCCACCATTTGTTCATCGAAGACTAGAAGGGTGGAGACACAGTTAGTTGTCCATGTCCCAGAGGTGCAACAGCAAAAGGGTGCAAGTGACTGTGGTGTCTTTGCTTTGCATATGTGTACCACATGGCCAGGGGTAATGCTGTTGAAGATACGGAATTCAACCAAGAAAAAATGCAAAGTTATATATTCGATTGTTTCAGTGGTGGGAAGTTACTTCCACTCCCTCTACTAAAACAAAAAAAATTTCAATGAAAAAATTGCTGCCCATATACCTCTGGTATATATTGTGCATGTAAGATGCCAGAGAAACTACTCATATAAAAGATGCTTTATTCCCCTCACAAAATCCAGTACTATTTATGCTAAATATCACCAACGCGAAGGAGGTCACTCCTCAACACACGGTGATAGTGTATTGTGACTCCCCAGGTTACTGTATCATCATCCTGGTATTTGGTGACCGGGGCTCACTGTGAACTAGGATACACGGTGCAGTGGCACTTGCGCCAAAAAAAAAAAGCATTATCCACAGGATATCCCAATTTCGTGCCTTTCCTTTCAAATCCGTCCAAGTTCCTGTTAGACCATAATAATCTCAGTGTCCAGACAAAATTCGCAATCGTGAATACATAGGTATGTATATAGTAGTGACAAGCCACGCATCAACATTTGCATCTTAGCAGCTTGAAGTTAGTTGGCGAAAAAGTGGCAGCACAAGCCGGAAGTTAGGTGGTTTTCACCTGTAGAAGCAGTACTAAGAAGAGTAGCGGAAGGGCTATCCTTCAGTCCATTTTAGCGTTAGCAAATTGGTTTGAAAACCACCATTTGGCTGACCTAACTATCGTGTTATCAGAATTATTGTAACTATGTACAATCCTCTACATCCTCCTCCTGTGGTAGTAACTATTCTGACTTGCTGATCCCACTATTTTATGTTGGATGACTGTAGCTACTATACAACTAACAGCCCAAACTCCTTCGCATCATCTCCCGACTACCACAAAAAGGGGACGGAATACAAGCAGTTTGGGGAGGGGGAAAGTAATCCGGTATCACAGGGGAAATATGGCACCCCAGGAAAATTGGTATCCCCATTCCAAATATTGGCATCCTCCTAGGAAATTTGACATTCCTTAGGACTTAGGAATTTTGGCACCCCCATACCTAATATCCTAGGAAAAAGGCACCCCTATGGCTAATATCCTCTAGAAAAAGTGAAACCCAATACCGAAGTATTTTAAAACTATATTATCAAAAAATATATTTAAATGGCACTGTTTATATTGAAGAACAATAATCTCAGAACAGCAAACTAAAAAGCTATAGCTAGTGTGTTGAAGTTATGCATCGCATGAGGTGCAGCACAAATGTTCAGTGGAATCAGGGGCAGATGAAAGGCCCGACACAGTCGGTGTGAAACCATAGCTCACATGTCCACACTCGATCATCGTTTCCCATACGTCTCCGGCATCAGTACAGAATAGTTCAATCTCTCTGTATGGGAAGTGCTTAGACCTATACCCACCCTTTAGTTTGGTCGGAAAATGTGAAAATTTTCTGATAGTCTACGAGATGGTCTCTCATTTGACACTGGTCAAATTCAATATCTTCCAAATTGTCGCCTAGCAATTTGTGCAGAGTGAATGCTATTGCAAATACACTGCAATTGTTTACCCCGCTCTGTTGCTGAACTGGTGGAACATTCACCATAAGATGGGGGGCAACTTCTTCTCCATCCTCCTTGCTGATGACCAAAGATCGGTAAATAAGAGCTAATTGATGTGTCAAAGATGAGCTCAGATCACCTTTGAATCTGCTGTCATATACAGCAATTTCCCTCCCGGAAGTAATCCAGTGATTACCACTTATGTAATGAATTTGAATACCTTCAAGGTGAAACAAATATTAAAAAAAGGCCATTATGATCATTTTAACAAGCGACATGCCCTCAGATACGTACCTTCATCCTGTACTGGTATAAAACCATCATTTTGACAAGGGGGGACTATACCTGAAACTGGGGGTAAAACGTCTGTTGATTTAGACTGCCCATAACTTTTTTTCATAATTCCAATGATATAAAAGATTAGTCTATAGGCATATTTTCTCAGAAGATACATGCAGAAATATCAAGGCATTCCAAAAAACTAAACACTTTTGCCCCAACACTTCCCCCTCACCACCCATACTTCTCACCACCCATACTTACAAACCAAAAGCTGTAAATTGGTCTGTGGTTTGCCTAAGCTAGCTATTATTATGTTGGAGACAAAAAAAAATTTACTTGATGGGTTGTCAAGTTATGGTGATTAGAAGAGGTGACCTTTGCAGATTTATCGTTAAGATCGCGTATTCACTAATACGGCATGATGCGCCACTCCCCCCAGTTTAGTTATTGCATTTTTTGTCTCGCTCATAATAATAGCTATTAGCTTAGGCAAACCACAGACCAATTTACAGCTTTTGGTTTGTAAGTGTGAGGGGGAAGTGTTGGGGCAGAAGTGTTTATTTTGGGGGGAATGTCTTGATATTTCTGCATGTATCTTCTGAGAAAATATGCCTATAGACTAATCTTTTATATCATTGGAAAGCACATAGATCAAGGAACAATATGGGCATAATATTATTTGGACAGAGTAATTATTAAAAAAGTTATGGGCAGTCTAAATCAACAGACGTTCCCCCCCCCCCCCCCCCAGTTTCAGGTATAGTCCCCCCTTAAATTTAATTAATTAAGAGTGGTAACTGTAATCCATCAACATGTTTCTTAGCACCTCCTGAGCAAGCTCGTCAGTAAGCCATTCACCACTCTTCAATGTTTTCACCATGGATTGCTTTGGAGTATGTTTCTTTTCCTTTTTTCTGCTATAGCAAAAACAATTCTAGAAATGATGTTACTATTAACATTATATATATAATACATGATAACTGTTACGGTGCCAACCTGTAAAGGATTTCTTTTTTCAGGGATAAGTTCATTCTGAGAGCTATCTTTTCCCTCTCTGGCTCCTAGTGTAAAAATATTACATTAAGTAAACCTCCACTACACATAACATAATTACTAAGCACAGTACCAACCTTTGGAGAATCAATTCTTTTTCTTTTTTCAGGGATGAATCCATCTCGAGGGCTATCTTCCCCCTCCTCCTCTTTGATTGAGACTGAGATGAGCAAGGAGGTTTACCAGCTGGAGGATCATTCACAGGACCAGGTTGACGTGGTGTGTCATCCTGATTTGTTTTAACACCAACACAATTCGACATACATGAGCATGCCAAATAATGTCAGTAGCTATGCACTGTATACACACCCAGCACCTGCACCTGAAGCTTGATTACTCAGGCTCACCCCACAATGTCTAATTCATTTTATACTATTAATCTTACCAGTGGCTGATTGATTCTTGCTGACTTTGGATCATGCCAAATCTTCAGCCGGTGACAATTGATTGCTGTTTTCAGATTGCCTTGGGCATTATTAAGATAAAATCATCCCTTTCCAACGTCTTCAACAATGGTATACAGAGCAGCTTTAAAATTAATCTCGAGTTTTCCCCCCTTCCGACCTTCATTTTTCTTGGACTCAATGAGCACCTTGTCACCAATCTTCAGCTTAGTGTGTGTGTTATGCTTAGCATCATAATGCTGCTTCTGGTTGGACTGTGCTTTCTGTATGTTCGCAAGTACATTCTCATGCAGCTTCTCTAGCATAAGCTCAACTCTGGTTGTGAGATCTAGCTCTTGCTCTGGGTGAGCCTCACTATTGGTTTGAAGAGTGATGTCTATAGGAAGGCGAGCTTCTCTGCCATACATGAGCAAAAATGGAGTGCACTTAGTGGAATTGTGTCGACTGGACCTACATGTATATGCAAAAAGTACGTTGTCAAGCAGTTCGTCCCAATTGTCTTGGTGATCATTCACCAGCTTTTGGAGCTGGGCTTTTAGAGTTTGATTAACCCTTAGAACCCTATGCTCCCTAATATGTGTGTGCCTGCCACCCTGTGGTCCTGGAGAAAAAAATTACTTAAAAGTTTAAAGTTGATTATAATGCAAAAAAAAAAAAAGAAGGGAAAAAAAATGAAAGAAAAAAAAGGAAAAAAATGGAAAAAAAGCCGAAAAACCGGCCGCTCGGGTATATACCACTCTAGGTATCGGCCGAAAAACCGGCCGCTCGGGGTCTAAGAGTTAAAGCGCTCATCGAGGCCATTGGACTGAGGGTGATAGGCACTGGTAAACTTATGCTTAAAGCCTGTGAGTTCCGCAAGCTGATCTACCAGCTGATTGCAAAACTCTCTGCCCTGGTCTGAAACAATTTCCAAAGGGCAGCCATGGCGAAATATCATCTTGTAGAGAAACTCTGCTACATGTTTTGCCTACTTCTTTGGCATTGGAGCTGCTTCAACCCATTTTGAAAAATAATCAGTGAGGGTTATGCAATAATGGTAGCCATTCTTGCTTGGAGGCAAAGTTATCAGATCAATCCCAACCTTGTTCCAAGTGTGGATAGGATGCAACGAAGGTGCAGGACGATCAAATTTCCTTTTAGTATGTTGGCACACCTCACAATGTTTTACCTACAATGAAATGTAAGGAACACGAATCACAAGCATAATCAGTGACACTGAAATTGTTATACTCATGGCGCGACAATGTACAATAGCTGCCATAACATTATAACATACCCAGTCAGCTAGATCATTATTGATTGTCTTCCAGTAATATCGGGCAGAGACCTTAGCAGCAACCTTATCCCGACCAAAATGACAGCCTCCAACAGTGTCATTATGACAAGCTTCTAAAAAAATTGCGTTTTGTGTTGTTATCAGACACAACCTGAATGTTACGTGCACGTCAATATGGCATGTCAATAAATTATGGTAAAACAGTTATGAATTGATACATAGCTAGCAGTTCTCTTGTACCCAGCACCTATAATTAACAACTGCTTACCTGCCGAAAATACCCTCCCTTGCCCTTGTAGTGCAGAACACCATCTACTAATTGAAAGTTTTTGGACCTCTTCCTGATAATACACTTTTCCTGTTTGGTGGATTCTAGTGGATCAAGACTTTGGGATAGGTATAAAGCGTGTAGCTCCTCATTGATGGTCTCCACAGATTTCTGCGAAGAATCAGCGTCTTCTTCCTTGGCCACGTTCTCGTTCTCGTTCTCCTTGGTACAAGCACTAAGTTTCTCATCTCTCTTCTCCATTCTCACAATAAACAGCTGCGCGACATGCAGGGGGTTAAAGATTTCCTAAAGCGTTAGGAAGACCGTGTATCCTAAGGAAATATTGTACGGGGGTGCCAAATATCCTAGGATTCTTTACGCGGGGTACCGAGAAATAGTAATATTATTCTGTGCACCGGGAAAGGGGCGGGGCAAGAATGTCGGTGTAAATTTGGGGTGGAGACTCAAATGGGCACGCAATGTTGAGAAGGGATGCATTTTCTCTCTTTCTCCTGCAGGCAAGAAGATGAAGTCCATACTACTATTCCTGTTGATAGGATGGTGTTGTGCACAGTCAAGTAAGCTCTGGTTAAATAAATTATCAGGCATTACTAACTATCGAACTGTATATATGTTCCATCCAATCTATGAATCTGCCCAATCTATAGATTGTGCAGCACAATCTATGAATTCATAGATTGGATGCCAATCTATAGATTGTCCTGCACAATCTATGAATGCCCATCTTGCCTGCCAATCAATACACTTCAAACATGGTAGCATATTAACACCCTTTGCAACAGAGAAAGTGATGATTGCAACTGAGAGTGTAATGATGTAGAAAAAAGTGATACTTGAGAAAAAGTTCCACATGGACTTGGAGGATAAAGAACTAAGTGACATGGCAAGTGTAGCTAGAGCAAAAAAAGATATTTGAAGAATATTGCTCTGTCAAAAAATATATAAAGCACAGTTTGCACAGTTTGTAATACCCACGAACACTTGCACAACTGCTAATGTAGAGAAACTTGCCTCACAAACAGCTCTTCTCCCTTCTTCTCTTTTCATGGGAGTAGCACGGGCTTTGTAAATTCCCATCGACTATCCCATATTGTGTGGGTGTGTTTGGATATTTGGCTTTCACACTCGCTCAGATAACTAGTTGATAATAAGTACTGGTCTTTATGTTCCATCCAATTTATGAATCTGTTGCAAAGGGTGTTAATATGCCACCATGTTTTGAAGTGTATTGATTGGCAGGCAAGATGGACATTCATAGATTGTGCAACAATCTATAGATTGGCATCCAATCTATGCTGCACAAATCTATAGATTGGGCAGATTCATAGATTGGATGGAACATATATAATTATATATATATACAATAGCAGAAAAAATCGTTAAAAACCAGAAATGTCTTCATGTATCTTGTATCCAGTTACTTTTTTCTTGTGTGCAATATGTCTATTCTTTATAATTTTACTATTAGAAGACTTCTAATTGCCTTGCCAATTCAGTAAAACTGCAAAAAAAAATAGATAAAAAGAACACCCATACAATAAACAACACACTTGCATTTAGAAGACCATTGACCTAATGGTATTCTAATTCATTAAGAGTTACTGGTCATTGTCCATATGTATACTACTTTATCCTTGATGTTGTTATTTCAGGATTTCTATGAGAATTCCCTTCAATTCTCCTGTTTGGGTTAGGGTGTGGTTTGGGTTAATATCAATAGCACAACTACAAATGAACTGCTGTCATCCAAGCTTTGCTGACACTGCATGACAAATACACCTGCTCATTCATGCATTATAATTGATTATTATCTCATACCATAATGTTGTGGTATCAAGGACAACCTTAGCGTAGTATGTACTTACAAACATCCAATAATTAGTATTTTCAATTTCATACTTCTAAATTAGAACACACCATATCCTTTACTTACTGAAATACCAGTTCCTGTTTTGCTTTCTGAATCATTGATTTTTCCCTGATGACAGATAGAGCCATGTTTAAATATTATTACATAGGACCTTAACCCCATGATCATTATTCCTGATGAAGGCTTAGTAGAAATATCAAGAACTATTTTTAGGTTGATTGTCGAGAGACTTTGTGACCTCTCGACTCAGTCATATTACAGTTACTGGGTGTAATTATTTCCTTCAAATTCCATAAATAATTGCTTCATTTTTCTCATGTCATCTAGCTGGTCACTATCTTCTCATGGGAACAATTCAATATGTGTGTTGTGAGTTGTTCCAGCTTGGCAACAACTGTTTCTCTGCAACAGTTTCAGATATGCCAAGTGACATCACCAGGTAGATGATAATGTAATGTAATGAGTACAGCCTTGTAAAAGAACGGATTGTGAGCTAGGTAACACAAACATTTAGCAGTAAAGGATTGTTAGCTAGGTGACACAGACTTTAGATAAAGCTAGCAGTGAAGGATTATGATCTATGTGACATAGACACTAGGTTGTGAGCTAGGTGAGATAGATATTAGGTACAGCTAGAAGTAAAGGATTGTGAGCTAGGTAACACAGATGTTAGTTAAAGCCAGCAGTGAAGCATTGTTAGCTAGGGGACATGGACATTAGGAAAAGCCAACAGTAAACGATTTGAGCAAGGTAACACAGACATTAGCAGTAAAGTAGGTGCTTAGTATAAATATTTGCTCAAGAAACACCTTTGTGGTCCATTTATTGCATGGCCTGGCCCATGGGCTACAGTTATAAGAGCACATTATGCAACTTGTAAAGTATGCCTTACATGTATTATCTTGAGATCTCCCTAGCTAAATTCTTGATGTTCTTCCGTCTTGCTGGTAGCTTTCTTTTTCTGGCACCAATGACAGTTTGATGCTCCTCAAGAAACTCCTCTCTGGAGGAGCTAGAGTGGAAACATCACATGGTCTAAAGCTCCATGGCAGGGCACTTAGTCTTTAGGTGTGAAAGAAAACTTGCCCACGAATTACCCCACCTTGCAATGAATGTGATGGATGTGAATACGGTGAAGACAGCTGTGAAGTTGACAGTGTGATGAGTGAGCCTGTGTATGAGAAGGCCACTATTACAACGTGTAGAGCGCTTTGCACAATATTGAGTTCTTGCCAACTTTCATTTATGAAGTAGTGGAAGATGGGCATTCATAGATTGTGCAGGACAAGTGTGGACTTGATATATAGCTCAAAAGATAGGTCTCTCTCTGTGCTCTCTGTTGATACTAAAATATTTTTCATAAGTATAACTATAGCCAAGTTACAGGAGCTACAAGTGGAGGAAACCTCAAAAACCTGAATGCCTGAATTGGCCGCATAAATATCTCCAGATTACCAAGTGCTAGAGAGTTGAAATTAGCACCAGTGGCTAGAGGAAGCTCTACTCTCTTTTCAACGAGTGTTTTCATTAGGCGTTAAAATGTAATACGTGGTCAAGCACGCAGGTGGAAAATGAATTTCGTTAATAATCCATAAAACTCATTTTCCACCCACGTGCTTGACCACATACTTACATTTTAACGCCTAATGAAAACACTCGTTGAATAGAATAGAGCTTCCTCTAGCCACTGGTGCTAATTTTAGAACTTCGCAATCTGGAGATATTTATGCAGCCATTCAGGTTTTGAGGACCCTCCACTTTAGGTCTAGTGACTTGGCTATAGTTATACTGTACATATGAAAAATATTTTTGTATATATCAAAAGAGAGCACACAGAGAGACCTATCTTTTGAGCTATATATCAAGTCCATACTATGAAGTTTACAGAATCTATGGAGCTATAAATTAGTAACCGTAACCGCAAGTTAAAAAAAAAATGCCACGTCTCCCCACAAACAAAAGCTTTTGTCTACATATGTCTGCAACAAAGCTTTCAACAAGAAATCATCCAGGAGCACCTTTTATCTCAATATTGAAGTGATTCAGAGCAATTCCAGCATATGTGTCTCAGTCTGTGCAGCTTTCCTAACAGAGCTGCTTCCAGAAACACAAGTAAATGCTTGGGTAATGGTACTGAAGATGATGAGCCATTATTCTCTGTTTTGCTCACTTACCCCAGCAAACAAGAACTGTTGTTTTATGACTACCTTATGACTACCTTATTAGGTACAGTGGTCTGTATATATATATATACAGACCACTATATATATATATACAGGGCATGTGTAGGTTAAAAAAATCTGTTGTTTGCTTGTAAATATTTTGTACCTGATATTCTGTTTAGGGAGGTGTCAATTGCTGAATATATGTGTGAATTGTGTCACAAGTTTGTACACTCTACCTAATGATGATTACATGATGAAAAACATCTTATTTGTGAAATATATTTCTTCCCTAGTAGATGGTCCCTCTACCCCCACCACTTTCATGTGGTCCTCCCAGACCACCTCCATCCACCTTGCCTGGAGTCAGCCAGCTAGAGATGTGGTGGACTCCTACACCATATCTTACTCCTATGTCACTCGAGGTTGTGAGGGCACGGTACGCAGTGAGAATACATTCACCAGAATAGATGGCTCCTTCAGAACGTACACTCTGTCTGATGTAGAGGAGGACAGTGTATTTGACATCAGCATCACAGCTGTGAATGGGGCAGGAAGTAGTGCAGTGCCAGCTAGGACCTCTGCCATCACACTAGTAGCAGGTGGGATATTGGTGTTCAGTAGAATATACACTGATGATTATGGAGTTGCTATGTGATGCACACACACATACACACACACCACACACACACACAAAATCTGCAGCACCCTCTGGTACTGTTTCATCTCTAATGACCACTGCCATCACCTCCACTACTATCACCTTAACCTGGGGACGTGTTACATGCAGAGACAGGAATGTTGAGATAACAAGATATGTTATCCAATATAGCCCCATCTATGACTCCAATGCTAGGAGAAGTGTACTTATAGAGAATGTCAAAACCAACAATGAATACACTATAACTGGCCTTATCCCAAGGACTAACTACAGTATACAAGTTAGAGCTGACCACTCTACTTTCTCTAATACATATGTGGGGGCAATGTTGGCCACAGTGGATGCAGAGACTGCAGTGCCAGAAGGTGAGGCTGTAGTTTGACATCAGTCACTTATACTAATGTCATGTATCATATCTCCACAGCTCTTGGTTTCTTATTGAAGGGCATTCCATATCTTAACAACAGTGCAGTGTCCTTGACTGCCATAGGGACTGACAATAATGCCCTGATCTGCCTCACCAACCTCACTGCATGCTGTGGGAGTAGTGACACTGGTGGTATGGGTTCCCTGGGTCTCTGGAAGCTGCCGGATGGATCTCTAGTTCCTAGTGATTCCTTTGGATCTACAGCTAGTATGACTAGAACCAGAGGTCCCAGTGCAGTTCTCCTTCACCATAGGGGTAGTGCTATGGGGCCCACTGGAGTGTTCTCCTGTGAAGTCCCTGATGCTAGTGGTGAGGGCAGATCTGTCTACATCTACATCTATGCTGGACAGGTTGCAGGTACCATCCATTATGTGGCATGCACTTTACTTGACAGCTCTAGCTCTGTAGTGCACGTGCATTCATACTGTTCTCATCCCCTCATGCACAGGTTCTCTGTCGATCACTGAATTTTCTTACAACCGCTCGGCACTTGTTCTAACATGCACTTCTACTGGAAGACCCATGGATTCAGTCACATGGTTTAAGGATGGGTCAGAAATTAGACGTACCAGTTCAGAGTTCTCTCAGACTCAGAGGATCACTGACAGAGTGACTGCTACTTACCAGCACCTCCTCTCTAGTGGGAGTGCAGCTAATTTGGTGGGCAGACTCACTTGTGTGGTCAGAGATGGAAGTGGTGGGACTGCTAGTCGGACTCTGGCACTAAATGGTGTGTTTATATTGTTAGTGCATTGATGAAGAATTATATCCACTAAGAAATAGGTTAAGTTGTAAATGTTCAGAATGAGATTCCCATTCAGTGTAGTGTGAAACTAGAACAGTGTGGTGTGAAACTAGCACCTTGTGTTGTGAAGCTAGCACAGTTTGATGTGGAACTAGCACAGTGTGATGTAACACTAGCACAGTGTGGTGTAACACTAGCACAGTGTGGTGTAACACTAGCACAGTGTGATGTAACACTAGCACAGTGTGGTGTAACACTAGCACAGTGTGATGTAACACTAGCACAGTGTGGTGTGAAACTATAGCTGATAGTCTTCCCACAGTGTAATTTGTGGATCATGGCCTATAATAGTTTGCAAAGCTAAGCTTCTATATTGCAATTAGTTTGCCTGAAGGCTGTGATCATTTGTAAATTAACCATCCAAGATGTAGAGCTAGGAAAGTGTGAAGTGCTCCTAGTCAGTTTACTAGTTAGAGCTTTTATTATGGCTAGTTGGAATGTTGTTATATGTGGCTATCAGGCTCCCCTCCCGATATGCCATGTAGTGCAACAATTTCGGTGGGTGCAAGTTTTCAGGTATTTCATCCAGTATCAAATAAGACCAACAGCTGTACTACGTAGCTGTACAGTGTTTCTTTCACTAAACACTCCCATCTCTCATGTCACAGCAAAATGATCAGCAGGTAGTAGGTCTCTCTCCACATAGCAACTGCTTCCTACCATAAATTAATGTGGTAGCCTCCTGACAGTAGCACTATATAATAGTTAGACACAGAGACATGGGACCGACACTATTTATGTATCCTGAAGGGCCTGGGCTGAGGCAACCTGAAGTGGACACTAAGTGCCAGAGGGGTGGACACAAAGTTCCAGAGGGGTGGACACTAAGTGCCAGAGGGGGGGACACTAAGTGCCAGATGAGTGGACACTAAGTGCCAGAGGGGGGGGACACTAAGCGCCAGAGGGGTGACACTAAGTGCCAGAGGGGGGGGGGGGGGACACTAAGTGCCAGAGGGGTGGACACTAAGTGCCAGAGTGGGGGACACTAAGTGCCAGAGGGGGGGACACTAAGTGCTAGAGGGGTGGACACTAAGTGCCAGGGGCGTGGACACTAAGTGCCAGAGTGGTGGACACTAAGTGCCAGAGGGGGCAGACACTAAGTGGCAGAGGGGTGGACACTAAGTAGGCTACAAAGTTGTGTGTCATCCCAGTAATGTTGCCTCACACTGACCAATCAGATTGCTCTATTCTTGACATCTCTACTCTGATGTCATGTAGCCAGCACTCCATATAATGATAATGCACACCTTATCCATACATTGAGATTGGTGTGGCTGGTTGGGTAGTGTGGGTACACACATACGGCATGGCATCATGCTAAAAATAGAGATGTTTGGGCTTTTGTACAATAATAATAATTTCAAGCTCTATAGTAATTTGTTCGGATGCGCACTTTTAACTTGCACCTCTAGCTGGTTGTTTCATAGCTATCAAGCGCAAGTTGTTCTAATTGTTTTGTAAGTTGTTATACTGCTATGTCTCAGAGTAGCAATCTCTCAGCCCTAAAACCTAAGAAGAGGAATGTACATACCAGTGGAAAACTTAAAACTTCCGGACAAGTCCAGGCTTTGGGGCTGAGATATCGCTATTCTCAGCCATAATAGTACTAACAACTTGCGATGTAATAGAACAACTTGCACTTGGTAGCTAAGCAACAAACAGCTAGTGGCAATCACTAAATTACTAGCACTAGTTGACTAGTACTAAATTACTAGCACTAGATTACTACACCAAAATAGGGAACAAAATTTTATAGTGCTATATGTGTTTGACATGCTGCCATGCCTAAATATGGATTAGCCACACACAGAAGCATTGGTCAGTCAGACCATAAGCTGTCTTGCTCGGTTGTTTCTGTACATTGATTGGAAATTGGCTGGTGGAGGCTGCTATTTTGTGTACTGCAAACTAAAAACTTGAACCAGGCATTCTAACAGTTGACCCAGTAGTTTGTGAGAGTGTTACTTTACCAGAATTGTATAGGACCGTGCAGTGGCTTTGTTAACATACATAGACTTGTACATCTAAGACTTTTCTGGCTGCTACCATGAAGAACTTCGTCAGCTCATTCCATATATATATATATATATTTTATCAAGTGTCCACCTGCTAACCTAGTCTGTAATACTACCTGTGATGGAATAAACTTATGGGGGCAAAGTGTGTAGGTGCTATTATTTAGAATTATGCTGCTTCATACACATGCCCTTTATATTTCCATACTGAATTATAAGATGTGAATGTATTAGAGTGAACTTCCCTGCAGGTGTGACAATCAGTAATGACCCCTTACCCTTCGTGGTGGGCCAGAATGCTGTGCTGACATGTTCTAGTGACACTGGTGTGGCAGACCACATGCTGTGGGTAACCAGGGATGGTGTGGTATTGGCTAGTGGCACATCAGTACAACAGCTGCAGCTTGTGTTGATGCCTGTGAATGACAGCCTCCCTGTTCACACTTCAAGATTCACTTGCTCAGTGACTAGAGATGAGGGAACAACCTCTAACCGGACATTGCTGGTTATAGTTACAAGTATGTGTCTCCTCACACACACACACATACACACACACACATTCACACACACACACAAACCACATATATACAACACTGCTCATCACATCCATACTATTTTCGAATTATGAAAATTGTGCACATACGTAGTATAAACCAGATCCAGTGTGTCTTGAAAGTTGGTTAGAATCCAATTATGAGCTATTAATATAGATGTTAAAAATTATGCAAGTGTGTGTTAGATAGAACTGATCTGAGCTTGGAGGAGACTGGAGAGCTAATCAGGTATAACTTGCTAGAGACAGTTTTTAGGGCATAATTAAGTTAGTTATATTCTGGACTAACTTATGCTGTAGCTAGTGCTATAACTAGCAAATTCCTCCTGGTTTATTTTATTTTATTTCTTTATTATTATTCTGTGTGGGATTTGTGGAGTACCGTCCTTCACAAAGCTACTGCCTTTCCCTTATCTCTGTGTCCTCTTTCTGTTCTACAGGACATGTCTCATTTGGGTCAGTAGAAGCTCATCCATAAGAAGATAAAAACAATGACTTTTTCCTAGGTGTTTCCTTGGTGTTTCCTGAGTGTTTCCTGGGTATTTCCTTGGTGTTTCCTGGGTATTTCCTTGGTGTTTCCTGGGTATTGTTTATAGAAATGCCAGTGTGGACACAACCAACACACATTAATTCAAATTCATGCTTTAGGTTTACTTTCATATTTGCATAGAGCGTGAACTGGCCTAAATCTTCCCTCTCATTCATGCACATCAACAACACTCACTCAATACTAACTTTACATAAGCATGCACTCTCACATAACACTCGCACACTGATACATATGCACAACCACCATGCTCTCACTCACATCCTAACACTTACTCACCCACTCACAGGATTCACACTTACATGGTCATGTTCATTATGTCAACTTGTCTCTCATCTCTTGCAGTTCCGTCTCCAGCTATTTCTGTCACCATCAGTAGGTCAGGAAGTCTAGTGGTAGGGTCAGAATACAACCTGACCTGTGTAGTCTCAGAACTCATTGCTGGCCTCACAGGCATGCCAAGTGCAGTGTGGCAGAAGGCAGCTGGTAATAAGATACCCAGTGAGGCTGTGCAGGAATCTTCTAGAACTGATGGGATGGCTATGGCAGTCTTGAAGTTTAATCCTTTGAAGCCGTCCTTTAGTGGAGTATACCTATGTAGAGGTACCTTGGTCTCCCCAGCTAAACAACCCCCACTTGAGGAGACTGCCAGGGAGGATACCACTGTCCAAAGTAATGAAGTCAATATGAATTATTACGTATCTGTTATCAATGTAAAACTTACGCCAGTACTGTTCAGCTTTTTATTATTTTCTAAGGGTTGCAAAATGATAACTTCATTCTTGCACGTTCACTTTATTTATTACAGTTTCAGATTCTTTGCTCTGGTATGCTAATTATTGTTAAATAACATACTGCATCAATTAAGGGGAGGATCTTCATCAAATTTTTGCACTCTTATTTTGTTTTATGCCTGAAATATATGCATATTTACCTTTACTATTTTTGATGGGGGGTCAACGTATAGTCTTATATGAACCAACTCCCATTGATTTTCCCTGTGAGGTATTGTTTAGTTCCCCAAAGAGTCATTCCAATATATTTTGCTATCATCCAACTGAAGCAGAGTTCTATAAGAACAGAGTAATGACTAAATGCTCCAAATCTGAGTCCAAGCACAAGTGTGTGCCTAATCAACCTTGACAGTGACGTCCTGATGTGTTGCTTTACTGCCATTGTCTTGAATTTGCTGCAGTCCCTTCTCCAACTGTGTCTCTCTCAGTTCTCTCTGCCTCCATGGTGGCTGGTGGAATGGGAAATGTCACTCTCACCTGCTCTGCCATTCCGGATGTTAATGTAGACAGTGGTGACTTAGAGTTCTCTTTCTACTGGAGCGACAGAGAGAATAAAATCATACCAGCTAGTGGAAGAATCTTCATTGACTCTACCTCCACTTCCTCTATGCTCATTCTCTCTCCCCTCAGCACCACAGACACTTCCATCACTTGCAGTGTTATAGTAGCAGAGAGACAGGGCACACTAGTAACTAGTGCACCAGGGAATAAGTCCATTTCAATTGATGTCCAGAGTAAGTAAGCAGGAGCAATTAATATGTTACCTGATTAATATCCAGAGTAAGTGAGCAGGAATATCTAATATGTGACTTGATTAATATCCTGTAAGTGAGCAGGAATAACTAATATATGACATGATTAATTTCCAGAGTAAGTGAGCAGGAATAACTAATATGTGACCCGATTAATATCCAAAGTAAGTGAGCAGGAATAACTAATATGTGACCTGATTAATATCCAGAGCGAGTGAGCAGGAATAATTAATATGTGACCTGATTAATTTCCAGAGTGAGTGAGCAGGAATAACTACCTGATTAATATCCTGAGTGAGTGAACAGAAATAACTAATATGTGACCTTATTAATATCCAGAGTGAGTGAGCAGGAATAACTACCTGATTAATATCCTGAGTGAGTGAGCAGGAATAACTAGTATGTGACCAGATTAATATCCATATCCAGAGTGAGTGAGCAGGAATAACTAATATGTGACCCGATTAATATCCAAAGTAAGTGAGCAGGAATAACTAATATGTGACCTGATTAATACCAGAGCGAGTGAGCAGGAATAACTAATATGTGACCTGATTAATTTCCGGAGTGAGTGAGCAGGAATAACTACCTGATTAATATCCTGAGTGAGTGAACAGAAATAACTAATATGTGACCTGATTAATATCCAGAGTGAGTGAGCAGGAATAACTACCTGATTAATATCCTGAGTGAGTGAGCAGGAATAACTAGTATGTGACCAGATTAATATCCATATCCAGAGTGAGTGAGCAGGAATAACTAATATGTGACCTGATTAATATCCAGAGTGAGTGAGCAGGAATAACTAATATGTGACCTGATTAATATCCAGAGTGAGTGCGCAAGAATAACTAATATGTGACCTGATTAATATATATCCAGAGTGAGTGAGCAGGAATAACTAATATGTGACTTGATAAATTGCGCAGAATCCGTGACATATATACAGGTACTTGTATTTCCAGCTAGAGGTGATATCAAACATGGTTGCTGGGGAGCCACTCTCAAGAGCCTGAACTTGATGCCGCACGACCACCATAATTATTATATTATATTTGTAATTGTATTTATTATTGTTGTTATATTTGATTAATGAATTAATTTATTTATATATTTTTTTATTGTTATTATTATTTATTTGTTATTACTATTACTATTATTATTATTACTATATATTACTACTATTATTATTATTATCATCATCATCAATATTATTTTATTATTATTATTTTTATTATTATTGTTATTTTTTTATAATTTTTTTTTGTTTTGTTATTTTTTTAAATTAATTAATTTTTACGTCCAGATCATGTGCTAGATGTGAGTATCCATTCATGTTTTGGACGCATGTGACAGATAACATGCTGGGCATGTGTGCTGCTAGTACATGGTGGATAGTTAGCTACCGGTATATAGCAGGATTACATGAATCTTAGCATCATTATTCCTGATGAAGTCATTATTCCTGATGAAGGCCAGAGCATCTAGTCAAAACGTTTGAGAAGACAATTTGAAGTTGGTTATTGAGAAGTTATTGTAACTAATATATGATCTGATTAATATCCAGAGTGAGTGCGCAGGAATAACTAATATGTGACCTGATTAATATCCAGAGGGAATAACTAATATGTGACCTGATTAATATCCAGAGTGAGTGCACAGGAATAACTAATATGTGACCTGATTAATATCCAGAGTGAGTGCACAGGAATAACTAATATGTGACCTGATTAATATCCAGAGTGAGTGCGCAAGAGTAACTAATATATGACCTGACTAATATCCAGAGTGAGTGCGCAAGAGTAACTAATATGTGACCTGATTAATATCCAGAGTGATTGAGGAAGAATAACTAATGTGTAACTAAAATAGTGTGTAGTGGAAGTGGAAGTGCAGTATTATTTGACTCCTACAAGCTCCTTGGTTGGTACTAGAGCTTGGTTTTCAAGATTGTTTTTACCACTCTCCCGCTATATCAATTCTGCAATCTTATTTGGTCAAATAAGTAGGCCTTTCTCACTGACTCTTGACTGCCTCTGTGCAGTACAACTGTTAATCTTTACTGTAAATTTCCACAACTTTCAGCTTGAACTGTTAATCTTTACTGTGAATTTCCACAACTTTCAGCTTGAAATTAAATATAAACACTCCTCTTGCCAAAGGTCAGAAGTACTCCCACATGTGCATATTGACTCTACCCACTAATACACCTAAAGTGTGTCCTGAGTATTCAGACTTGTCAGTAGTTTTGTCTAAACTTTCTTATGCTCTGACAACTACAGCATTATTGAACATTATTTTGTAAAGAGAATCAATCATTCTCAATATCTTCCTTACTCATTGCATATTGTACAGACTTGCTAATAATGTGTTGAACTATTGTGGTTTCAAGGTTATAATTAAAAAGTAATTTTAGAGGAATGCTTGAAGAGGAATGTCTCTGGGTAACCTAGCACAAGTGGACCTAAAGAAGTTGCTGTGCCTTATATAATAAACGGCTTTCATATTTACTAATGGGTAATACATTCTATATGATATATTCAGTCATATATTAGCTTGGGAGGGGGTGGCAACCCTCTTCCTGATCTCATTGTTCCTTGTTAATGTAGTTCCTGATCCCCCAAATGTGATCATCACAAGTTCGGGCCCCTCAACTGGAACTACTCACAGTCTCACTTGTGATGTCTCCTTGCAACGAGACCTGAGGGAGAGACCTGTCATAGAGTGGATGTATCTAAATGGAATCAGGATTGAGAATGGGACATTAGAGGGTGTATCAGTGTTCAGTTCTTCTCCATCCACAACATTGGCTCTAACCTTTGCCCCCCTACGTACCAATCATGGAGGATTATACTGGTGTAGAGCTAGTGTTGTGGATTCTGATGCCAGTATCTCCATCATTGCTAGCTCCTCCTACAACCTCACAGTTCAGAGTGAGTTTCCTATGCTTTCCAGAATCAGTTACACCTCATAGTGAATTACTACGACTTACCATATGGCCTATTGAACTATTAAAACACTTAACATATTTCAGCAGGCATCTGGTGACTAAATTGATCTTTAGTATCGAGAGCTAACATATCCATCCATGTGTGCATGTTTTACATTCATGTTGATACTAGTTATATCCTTATACTGAACACAGCTTTTGTAGCCATTACCTCTAACACTTGCAAGGTAAAATCTAACTGAAATTATTTGCTGCATCTAAATCTACTCAACTAGAAAAACACTGCTGTAGTTGAAATGGAAAGTTTTGTAGCAGCAAATATCACCTTTGACAACAACAAAAAAGCCTGAGGAAAGTGAGTAGCTATAAAGCTACTCTAGCTGAGGGCAGCAGAGGATTGTGGGAAGGAAGAGAAGTTCATTGTGCCTGCCATGCTAGAAATTAGAAGATTGAGGCACTAGCTAGCTAATGACCGTTGCTGCAGTCTTCAGTCTAAATACTGCTGAGCTAGAGAACAAAAAATAAGCATTCCAAATTCTCTATTGTTGACTTCCACCGGTGCTGAGCCTGCTAGCATAGCCTCATCACTAGTCTGATAGAGCTCTCAAGCAATGAGAAGGTAGCCTTGATGACTCTTGCTGTTACTTTGTCACATGACTTTAAAAAGAATTCAAGCACACATGTGCAAGGTCTTAGTTTAATTTCTGGCCCTATTAACTAGGAATCACACACTGTTCCCCATTAGATATCAAATTTTGACAGGCACAATACCTGACTAGGCAAGCCTTACTGGAAGCATTTTGCATTATCCAGCCAATGTCAGGAACAGATTGAAACTATGTATTCCAGCTGATGTAGACATGAGAGTATTAGTGGTGCCGAGTGCGCTTTTGAATGGCTGGCTTAGTAAATAGCATGGCTGGCTTAGTAAATTGCATGGCAGGGTTAGTAAATGGCATGGCAGGGTTAGTAAATGGCATGGCAGGGTTAGTAAATGGCATGGCAGGGTTAGTAAATTGCATGGCAGGGTTAGTAAATTGCATGGTGGAGTTAGTAGAATATTTATTGTGCTCCTTATTATTGCAACTCCACTTATTTGCTGAGCCTCATGCAATATTTAGATCTGTACTTACCCACCATGCAAGTTTTAAAAGGCACAAATATTCGAGGTGCTAGTAAAGCAAAAGGTGATTGCATGTTTACAAATATAGGCAAGGACGGAATTTAGAATAGAGTAAGAGTCAACAGCTCTACCTATTTACGATATGAAATGTGAAATTTTGAAGTGTTGAGGTCCATAGCATGAGATAGAGAAGCATTTAATAACTTCAAACAAATCAACCATGCTTAATTAACTAAGTACTCGATCATCCTTTGTCATAAATATAGCCATTTCAAAAAGTATTGAGGTGCCAGAAGTCAATGTAATCTACATTCTTGATTCTGTAGCAGACACCTTCCTTGCCTAGCATTCACATCCTAACACCCACTCACAGGATTCACACTTATGCGGTCAGATGAACTTGTCTCTCTTCTCTTGCAGTATTGTCTCCAGCTATTTCTACAACATGAATAGACCAGGAAGTCTAGTGGTAGGGTCAGAGTATAAGCTGACCTGTCTGGTCTCAGAGCTCATTGTTGCTCACAGTGTGGTAGTGCAGAAATCTCTAGAACTAATAGGATGGCTATGGAAGTGTTGCAGTGCAAGTAAGACATCATTTAGTGGAGTATTCAGATGTAGAGGTATCTTGGCCTCTCCAGTTTAACAGACTGCCAAGGAAGTTATCACTGTCCAAATTATAATTTATTTTTGCATCTTAAGTATCGAATTAAGAGCACAACATGTTTCAGCTCCTTTTTGGAGAGGGGGTAGAAAATGGAGATCTTTTTCCCTCTCTTTTTTTCACCAAGGATAAAAGTCTATTTGGCCTTAAACAATTTGAAATTAGGTTCTTCATTAGGTTCATCTAAAACAGAAAGTAGACTTATATACCTGTTTCTATTAACTTCATTCGTGCATTGCACTTGATATAATATCAGGCATTGCAGTTCAGATTGATCGTGTATATAGTCAATGTATTGAATAAAATCCTGCATAACCATCAAAATTAATTTTTAATATTTTAGTATATAGCTAGCTACACTTTGTAAAAATCTAATTTTAGCTTCTTGCCATTTGGTTTGGGGGTGGTTGATTTGATGTCGTAGCTTGTACGGAAGAATAGCCAAGTATATACTAGAATACAGTGTAAGTTACTGCAGACTTCTGCCTCTCCTGATCATTATGAAAGTAACCTTATGGACATTAGTGGTCACTTTTTCTACATGCTACACAAACTAACGTTCTTGGTGATCCTTACCCAATAAAAATTTTAATCGTTTCAAAGATTTGGAGTACAAAAGTTGTTAGGAATTGCTACAGTATGCAGGTTATGTAAGGGGAAAGCACCATAGAAGATCCTTGAAGAAAGTTGTTAGGAATGAGCCTATTGTATGCAGGTTATATCAGGAAAGAGTTCCATAGAAGAGATTTCACAGTTATTTTTTTCACATTCTTAGGTTTTTAGGTCTGCTAGTTTAGCGAAGGATTCAAGGCAACAGTGTGACACTCTTTGGAGCTCATAGTGGCCAACACCATTGGGGAAGCTCAGAGCTACTGTCAATATGCATTTTAGCTTAGATATGTCTTTTACATTGGGGATTTTCCCCCTCCATATCCCCCTTTTTTTTAATGGGGCAAACCATATAGGATCAAGGGATTTTTTAAGTCTGTGCAGCTAAATATTGTTCCATAAGTAACCAACCAACTAATAGTCCACTATTCTGCATGCAGCATGTGCTGTAGCTGCTGAATCAGCTCTGCCTGTGTTCAATATTGCATAGACATGAGCGTGATGATTGTGTTGACAAATTTTACTATATTTTCATTGTTTACAGAATCAGAAAGCAGATTAGTCACCTCAAAAGTTTTTTTGAGTCTTTTGATAGTAAAAAGGAATTACAATATGTGTGGGGGGAATATTTCATGTAGATAGAACATTGGTATTGAAAACAAATTCAATTGACAAAGGAGTCCCTAATAAACAAATCAAGACACACTATATAGAAGTGTTTTCTTTTAGCTAAACGAGGTTTAGAAACCACTTTATTATGCTTACAATCTGCCTGAGTGAGATATGGCTGAGAAATAAGTTTCGATTTTTATCTGATTTTGGCATCTTCCTATTTGAATAGGTGTCAAAGTATTACAGACACTGCACTACACTTATACTACTAGGATCCCTTGCATTCTAGCCAAAGGATTCCTAGATCCTTTAAAATATAAGTGTTCTATTTTACTTCTTCAGCATGCTTGAGGTTAAGACAAATATTTATTATTTATTTGGTCACTTAATTTTGTTGTCATTCTATAACCAAATGTTTTAATCTTGTCTCTATTTCTTATTAGAACTCTTTAGCTGTATCTGCACATGCAGGGTTTCACATTTCAGATAGTAGCAGATATATCTGCACAAAATATCACAACCTGAAGGCCAAGCTATTACCAAAAAGCTTCGCTGAAGTTCACTAAGTCCAACTGAAGCTGTTGACTTGCAAGGCTGCAACTAACCCTCCTCTACTACAATAATACATTAGTTGCTGAAATGACAAGGTTTATGGTTAGAATGACCTTCTTAATAATCAACTTGAATTATTTCTCTCTCTCAACATTTCAACTAGATGTTCTAGCCTTCATCATTATTCTTGATGAAGGCTAGAGCATCTAGTCGAAATGTCGAGAGAGTAAAAATTCAAGTTGATCTTTGAGAAGGGCATTGTAATTTTATTATGTAAATTCGTTGAAACTTTATAGTGTCAATCTTCATCATCTCCCTCAAAAAGCAAATAGCTTGGAAATGTAAGCAGCTACAGCAGCTGGATTGCTAGCTCCAGCTGAAGGTGGCAGATTATTAATGCTGATACAATTATTGCATGCTGTAGAAAACTGAGGTACTAGCTAGAGAAAGATAAAATGACTGCTATGGTATTTGGCCTAGATGCTAGCATGCTGGACAAACAAAAAGTAATCCAGGTGTTTACTTTACTTTAATGATTGCTATCATATCAACAGTGCTCACGTGATAGACCTCAAGCCATGAAGATGGCACTCTTGACTCTTGCTGTTGCTATATCACATGATTTAAATAAAATTTAGGCACACGGGTATGTCATGTTATTTTTTATTTGGTTCCAAGCGAGTTTAACATTTCACTAAAATAAATAATACCAGACCTGCATTTATGTAGTGGATTTTTAAAATTTTTAATGAAGTTGTCTGCTACTCTGAGAAATGTTTCAACCTTCCTCCTATGGCAGCTTGCTACCAGCACAGACATGCAGTGGCATGCATGCATGTTTAGAGTAGCTGTATTTAGTACTCTAGTTCGCAAGGAAAAACAATGGTTGGGATTCCACTGATCTGCAAGGTTCATATCCTATTTGACCTTTTACATTTATTTGTATGTGTTGTGTGTGTATGTTTCTCCGTTGGTGTGTAATAATGCAAGTAGTGAAATATTTTTATCTCTATTGCATTTTTGCAATTCCAGCACTTGGCATGGTTGTTTTTCTCAGAGGCTTCCCCATCAACTCAAACTTCTTCACAGGCCTGCAGCTCAACCTCACCTGCATCATTAACATTTCTTCAAAGCTAGATATACAAACATCAGTGGCTGTCTCTGCTGAGTGGAGTAGGTCTGGCACCGCCCTTACCACCAGCAGTAGAGTAACTGTGGATGAGGAGCCATTGGAGGTGGGGTCACTACACTATCAGAGTAGTTTATCGTTTAACTCATTGGATAAGACCAGAGATGAAGGAAACTACACATGTGCTGTGCATGTCATTCATAGCCTGGAGGGTTTTCCAAATGCAGTTACAGATTCTGCAGCATCTTTTTATATCACTGTGCAGAGTAAGTCCACCTATAACTAAGAACTATTTGTCACAACTAGGATGAGTATAAATTGAATCCATGTCCTCTACTTCCATGTTGCTACCTTAATTATGTTTTCATATTGGTGAAACAGTTTTTTTGTTATAGTCTTAAATGTATGTTGTGAAGTGGTACATATTATATATATGTCCCATCAAACTTTGGGGGAAGGTTTTAATCACTTAGCAGCTATAGGACCAAAAGATAGTTTTCCTATAAGCTGGTCTGCATAAATCTTCTGCATTCTACTTTATTAATACAGTGCAACTTCGCTACTGTACCTAGGGGTGTTCTGATTGGTGGATTACTCAAACTATATAATTTGTATTGTAGTTGTATACAGCACTACATGCGTACATGTAACTACAGTGTATTAAAATAAATTAAACAGAGAAATATTCAGTTGGCTTCTTCTGAGTAATGGTGGTGAGTTGTTCCTTGGCTTATGATACATTATACTCTAGGCTGGGTTTTAAACAGTGTACACGTGGTCTAAATTTAAGTTTATTGTACACTCAACAAAAGCTATTTGGAAGAACCACTTGGAACCAGCAAGCCTACATATATTATTGCTAATTTCCATTCAGGATTAACCCTGCTAGGGTTGGATTGACCATGTTCTGATAGTCAAAACGCCGAGTAAATAAAATTTGAAGTTGATTATTGAGAAGGTGATTATAATGTTATTATGTCAACTGAGAGTTCATTGAGAGTGTATATATTTACAATAACCTTCTCAATAATCATTTAGACTCTTGCCAGACGCTCCTGTCACAGGAACTGCCTGTGCAACACTGTAACTTTGCTGTCTTGATTAGTATGCTGCCACCAGGTAGCTGTCTAGCTACACCTGAACTGATAACTTGTTTAAGATAACTTATTATTAACAAGGAAAACAACTGACAAACATTATTGCTCACAAATGACTGAGCACCCCATAACTCTTTTTATTGGGATCTGCCAGGCCACTTACATGATGGATTTGCTAATTAAATTCATACTCAATCAACCTAGGTCTACAGGCTGGTGTGTGTGCAATAACTACTTGTATTGATCAAAACTAGTCGTGTTCAGGTGGCCCTGTGATATCCCTCCCTTGTTCTTCAGGAGATAACTGCTGGTGTGTCTTGTCTGATGGCCAGGATTGTCGAGACATCCCATCTGCATTGCTGTTCTGTGGTCCAGGCCAATGCAGTACCTCGTAAGGCCAATCACCGTTTGGCTAGACGTCCGTTTTTGTCCTTCGGCCTTGCTGGGTTCTTGAGGCTGCTATGGTCGGTGATGATGGTAAAAGCTGCTCCATTGAGGTAGACTCGAAAGTGCTTCACTGCCTCCAGTACTACTAGACACTCTTGTTCCATGTCTGTGTATCTCGTCTCAGATGGTTTTATCTTGTGAAAGTAGTAGGCAACCGGTTGGTCAGTTCCATCAACTCCGGCTTGACTGAGGATGGTACTTATGCCTATTCCAGAGGCATCTGTGTTGGTTTCCCTTCATCTGGGCTGCCAGTACTGAATCCTCGGTGAGGCTAGTCTTGAGCTGTTGAAACGCTGCCCACCTCTCTCTCGTCCGCTCTATTTTGTCTGGGGCCTGTTTCCTAGTGCCTCTGTCAGTGGTACTACTGCTGAACCATACTGGTACAAAGTGCATTTATTAGTTTGCAAGAGCCAGGAATGCTCTCATAACCTTTGTTTTTCACTGGTTTGGGGTACTCAGTGAGTGCTTCAATCTTCGCCTGCAATGGTTGTACTTTTCTTGCTCCAACCCTATTTCTGGCAGTTTGGTTCAGCTAGGTTACATTTCTTTGGTTTCAGAGATAATCCTGTCTGCTCTAGTCGGGTAAATACATCTTCTAGATGGCTTAGATCTCCACAAAATTTGTACTGAAGTCTACAATGTCGTCAATGTAAGCAGCTGCAAAGGAGGCCATGTCAGCCAGCATACTGTTCATCAAGCATTGAAATACTGATGGGGCATTCTTCAAACCAAAAGGCATTCTCACATATTCCCATTTTCCATGTGGGGTGACAAAAGCTGTTTTTCTGACTGAGTCCTTGTTTGGTGGTATTCTCAAATCCAATGTTGAAATATGGGTTACTCGACCCAGTTTGTCGATCAATTCTTCTGTTCTGGGCAGGATAAAGGGGTCAGACTTTGTGATAGAGTTCAGGCGTCTATAGTCTATACACAACCACACTCCTCCATCCTTCTTTCCCACTAAATGCCGGTGATACCCAGGGGCTCTTGGATGGCCTCACTACTTCTATCTCAAGTAGTTTCCTAATCTCGTCATTCATCATCTGTAGTTTCTTGGAGTCCAGCCTATGAGGTGGTCTGCTGATAGGATTAAACATCTCCTGTTTCAGCCTTATCTCTGCATCTTTGGCTCGGCCTTGCCCAAATAGCTTTCTGTTTCTGCTCAATAGTTCCTGCAGCAACTCTCTCTGTGTTGCTGAAAAGCCCTTACTGATGGTCAGCATGGCCTCTCCTACTTCCTCTGGTGAGGCTGTGAGGTTGTCCTCCATCAGTTCTATTGTGGCAAAACAAGCAGCTGTTGGGGAGTTCGAATTCCTTAAGAAGATTGATGGTCTCTTCACTCGTCTTCTAGGGTGGTCAGGCATACTCAGTTCGTAGGTGGTCTCATCCACTCTGTCAACCACTGCATACGGTCCGTCCCATTCTGCTAGTAACTTGGGTCCTAGTGAAGGTGTTCTGAGCAGCACAAGGACTCCTGGTTGAAACAATCTGCGTCTTGCCTTCTTGTCATGCCATAATTTGTGGCTTGCTTTCTTCTCTTCCTCTTTGTCCCTGGATAGCTAATTCAAGAGTTCAAACCAGTCTTGAATTGTGGTGATTTACATAATTATGTCCTTTGGAGTTGCTGCTGTGGCTGTCCACTGTGCACACAAGGTCTGCTGTACAGGTCCCTTTATCTGTCAGCCATACAGTAATTCTGATATTATAAATCCAATGGTATCATGGGATATTCTCCTAACACATAAGGGCCAGGTCCCATTATTCCTTTCCACCATTTCAACGTCTTCTTCAGCATGTTTTTGAAGGTGAAGTTGAAATGTTCCACCATTCCATCCATGTCTTGATAGTCTCTTTCATCATACTCTGCTTTTTCCGACTCTGACTCTATATCTCTGGAGTTCATCTCTTTGAAACTGTCTGGAAGTGAGGTATGCTCTGTCTTTTTGCTTGAGAATGAAGTCTGGACACATTTATGATCTCATCATAGAGTAGACATTTTCCTATTCCCCACAAGTCTGGGAAGTCATTTCCTTGCAAGGCATCATAACCTCGGCCCTTCTGTACAGCCACGGTTTGACAGTCCTCTATTTCTATTCTGACCTATGCTAATGGCAATGCTGATATTGTGCTGTTGAATGCTCTTACATGAATCACTTCTCCCATGTCTTCATCATCCTGAATCAATTTGCTGTCAACCTGGGTCCTCTCTACTCCGGTGTCAAATAACATTCTATCCACAGGCTTGTCATTCGCAGTTCCTGCAACCAGTGTCCAATGGTTCATCTCTGTGGTTGCTAATTCGACCTCCTGTCAGGGTGTCAGTAGATCTGTCATGTTGATGGTTTCTAGCCTTGGCTTGGAGATCTTTTTTCCTCCATGGCAGTCAGCTGCAAGGTGAACATATTGGTTACATTTGAAACATCTGGGTCGGTTTTGCTTATCGAATTTGGGTCAACTCTTAGCTCTAGTCTGCCTTCCGTCCAGGTCCTTGTGCATCCTGTGGTGGTGTCTTCTTTCCATCGATTTTCTTTGGACATGACATCTGTTCTCTTGAATGACGAGGTCTGTCATCCTTTCTGTGCTGCTTTCCTTGCTTGGGTCATATGTCCATCCCCGGTTTACCACAAAGTCAATCTGCCAAACCAGTTGCTTCCTCCATGATCTTGGGCTTTCTGTCTCTCAAGGTAACAACAATTAATATTGCTCACAATGAACTCCACTAACTGAGTACTGCACAGCTACCTGGTGGTAGCATACTAATCAAGACCACATAAGTTAAGGGGTTGCACAGGCAGCTCCTGTGACATCTGGTGGCAGTGGTGGGATACCTGCCAAGTTTGACCAGTGCTACTCTGAGTTTCAATTAAAATTTGTTCTCGGGAAAAACTAATAAACTTGTTTTTGTTGTCGTTACAATTGAGAATGTCAGTGTCAACTCAGAGGGAATACTCAGCATCAGGGAGATCAGCTATTGTAACAGATGGAACTTTGCTATATAGAGAGCTCCGAGAGACACTAACACAGCAGATAACAGCCAGTATGGAATTACCTCAACTTGAAGTTTGCCACCAATGGAACTCAGGGATTGTGCCCCTCCCTAGAATGCAGACCACGCCAGTTCAGGCAAACCAGGGGTAGTGGCTCTTAAGGACAAGGTGAGGTCTCTTGAGGAGATGGGGGAAAGGCTAAGCTATGTTTTGGCCCACAAGGCCTTGATGATGCTACGCAACTCTTATTCCATCCCAAAGTTACAGTACATCCTCAGGATGTCCCCTTGCTCTATGTCTCCTCTCCTAGCTACCTATGACAAAACCCTCAAGTTTATAATAAGCAGCATCACCAATGTTAATTTTTCTGATGTGGACCCAGCTTGGTCTCAAGCAAGTCTGCCAATAAAAATGAGTGGTCTTGGTATTAGGCATGCTAAGCAGCTGCCCCATCTGCCTTCCTGGCCTGGCTGCTACCTCGCATGGCTTAGTCCAAAACATCCTCCCCCTCTACCTTCAGTCCCTCCCATCTCCCAATCTTGAGGAAGCCCTTATTAATGTGGTCAAAAGGCCATGATAAACTTCCACCAGCTGGTTCAGCAGCATACCTCCAGAAGTTGTGGGATACCTGTCAGGTTTCAGCAGAGGTGGAAACCCTGCTAAACAATGCCTCAGATGACTTGACTAGAGCTAGGCTTTTAGCTGTCTCCTCTCTACAAAGGAATCTGGAGCATGGCTCCATGCCACACCAATTTCCTACTTGGGCTTGATGATGGACAACACAACCAACAGAATTGCTGTGGGCCTTCATTTAGGGTCTCCCCTTTGCCATCCTCATCAATGTCAGCACTGTGAGGCAGCAACCTTGGCCTGCACAGTTTGAGCCGGAAGAAGAGTGAGGATCGTCACTACCACCATTCCTCGGTTAATAATGTACTCTATAGGGCTATGTCATCCGCCCAGGTACCTTTCAGGCTCGAACCATCGGGTCTAAGTTGCTCAGATGGAAAGTTTCCAGATAGGGTCACCAGGTCCCATGGAAGTATGGTAAGCCCTTCATCTACGATGCAACCTGCCCTAACACGTTGGCTCAGTCTTATTGTGCTCATACCACCATTGCCTCAGGTGCTGTTGCTGCAATGGCTGAGGAGAAGAAGGCGGCCAAGTACTATTGCCTCACCAGGAATTTTGTTTTCGCACCAGTTGCTATAGAGACCCATGGTGCCATTAGCCCAAAGTCTTTGATCTTTCTAAGGGAACTAGGACAAACTATAAAGCAGCATACTGGGGAAGAGAAGGCATTCTAATTTCTGCTCCAGCAATTATCTGTGGCTTTACAAAGGGGCAATGCTATCGCAGTCATGGGAGCAATGGGAGGCTTTGCAAGCAAGGACAGCCGACTTATATTATAACTAATTATATTATATATAATATGATATTTGTATTTTTTGTTGTTTTTTTGTTGTTATTTGACGTAAAAATAGTAATAAATATTTATATTTATTTGTTTGTTTGTTTCTTTGTTAGTTTGTTTGATATTCATAATTCTCCATGTAGCTTTGTTCTTCCAATTGAAATTGACTGGTGTCTCAAAGTGTGATAGTTGGAGGGTGAGTGATAGTGAAAATATTATTAGTGTAACATGAAATAAATTGTCTGATTCTAAGCAAGGTATGTAATTTTATAGAGTATGGATATTGTTTCTAAGGACATGGACATAGTTGAGGCCATAGTGAAGTCTATAGCTGCTATGTGTGACTGTGACTTCACTTCTGATCGCCTCACAAACAGAGAGTTCCTCTGTCTTCCATCCTCACCTCAGTCGGTGACTTACCAGGCACAACTGCATAGCACATTCCAGGCACCAGTGGCAGACCTCGGTATTAAGATACAGGAATGGGCATTTTCTGGTGTCACTATTCTAGTCCAGCATATGCCTCTTAAATTGGAGGGTGCCTGTGTATCATCTACTGCCTCCTCATTGGAATGTGAAGCCACTGAATCTACTGAAATGGAGGACACAACTGGTGTCCAGTTTGGAACTATCATAGCTTCAGTAATGGCAATAGTGGTTGGCTTTGTGCTGATCATAATAGCAGCTCTGGGAATCATTGTCACTGTCAAGATACGAAGCTCAAAGATGAAGCCCAAGACAGAGTCTGAGTAAGATTATTTATTCTCGTGTATATATGCACTTAGTAAGAGGTAATCAACCATATATATATCCTCAATTTGACATAAGCTGCTAGCTACACATGCTTAATCAAGGGCATGCTCTATTTCAACTTGCAAGCCAGCAGTACAAGCATGCTAAATAACTTGGATCAGGAAACAATACCTTTGTTTGTTTGACTGTTAATTATCCACTATTGCTTCCAGCACTGCTTTGTTGGACATGAAGGCAGTCCTTCAATGTCTCTATTGCACAGTTTTGCTCTCTCTTTCATAGGTGATTACAGGTTCTATACTTGCTGCTAGAGCCAAGATTTGTAGTGAATAATATCTTCTGAGCCATTCTGCTTACAGATTCACCCTCAATATAGTTTTGATTGCATATGTTTCGTAGTGTTAAACTTTTGTTCACTTATGAGCAAGTGCATTGCAGTGCAATATTAGGTGGTGCACTTTCTAATTGGGGGCAGATACTATTCAACTCGTTATAGTAAATGGTGCATGGTCTAAACAAGGAAATGGTCTTAGATGGCATAGAAGTGGTGATAGGTTGGGGTGTAGCCTTAGATTATTTCTAAGAGCATGGGATTGTGGCCAGCTGCAGATATATTGCTGCACTTACATTTGCATGGTCAAATTTCCCAGTTTGTCCTGAAATGCCGTTTTAGTGTTTGTGGAGAAGAATGTTAATATCAGACAATGTCTAGATTTGATTTTGACTATAATTAAAACTTTTTTCTGCTGTAATGGTATTTTGAGTATGAGACCATCTTTGTGGCGAGTTGAAAGTACAAGATATGGAAGGTGCTGCTAAGGATTAGTTACCAAATATGTTGAAGGTTAAAGGCAAAATGAATTGGAAACAGTACAAGTCTCATGAATGCTTGTTCAATCAAGTTGGTTAGCTTGTCACAACCTTGATATTTTATGGTGTCCACTGGCTCATTGGCCACAAGTAAATAATAAAAATTAATAATGAAGAACTCTTAACTTGCTAATAAGATTTTTTTTCAAAGTTATTGTCCAAGTATTTATATCAAGTAATTGTTGTGATAAAGAAGTAAACTGTAGCTGGTTTCATTTGGCATGATAGTTAATATATACCTGAAGTAGAAAGGTTTTTCCCCCCGAAATATTAAACTAAAATACGATTCTTTTGAACAACACAATACCATAAAAGCTGGTGTTGTTAGGCAGATATTATTCAGCGCATATTTTCGTTAGGTACATATAATAATGCCTACACTCATTACATAGAAGTCTGAACCTATGACCCTGCAAGCACAAATTTTTTTGCTCATTGCTAACAAACATGAGGGAGAAAAGCTCATATTTGTATATAGGCCAGGCGGAGAAACTCTTCTGAAATGGCAATGATGACTATCTCGAGCAAGATACCAATGGCATGTATCAAAAATAACTATACACATAGATTTTCTCCATTGAAGGGCATCATGACTATCTTATAAACATTATGACCTCGAATAACACTTTCCAGATCATAGACACTTAATTAAAATTGCTATGGTTTGAGATGCTACTGCTAGCACTAGCAACCTCTCTTAGTCTATATAGCCTTGTGAAAGAAGTGGTGGTAAGGTTTTCATACATTGCTCAGTGTTCATGAGTATGATTATTTGTTAGGTGCATGGTTCTTGTTAAGGCAGTGGTTTTCTCTCTGATTTGTGTTGTAAGTGCATCAGCCTAACAACCAACTTTTGTGGTATAGAAGAACATAGTTTATATTTGCACATGTTCAGCATGAAGTGATAAAATATACATGTGTAGCCATTATGGTTCCAATTTCTATAAGTTATGGCTTATGCAGCCTCTATAATGTCTCTATAACTATGGTGAGAACGTGTTCCCTGTTGATCCTGTGCCTGTCTGCATGTCCATGTGAGTTTGTAGTCACCCAGCATTCACATGGTACATATTACTTGTGTTTGTTTGTTAAAGTGGCATGCTGATATTTACAAAGACATGCAACTCGAGTTTAGTATAAAAAAATTGACTCGATGCCATATCAGGCATTTTGGATTTTTTAAAATATCAAGTGAGAGTTCATTAAGAGTTTATAAATTAGTGCAAAATTAATGTTATTTAGTGTAAAACAGCTAAAATGAAATACTATCTAATTCAGTGTTACTTTAATGTATTTAAGACCTATTTTTATTATAGGACATCCCACTCAGTTATGTTGGTACATTGACAGACAACAATCCACCAGAGAATGAAGATTATCAACCTGAAGACCATCCTTCTACGGATATTAAAACTGCAACTTTCCTAGCCTATATGCCAACAGTGCATCAGAATCAACCCAATTAATGCAGATACTAAAGAAAGACTGTATCTGAGCTACTTGTGATTACATAGTTAAATGAGGAATAAGTATGACTTGGACTGTGTGTAGTATAATTATATAATAATATATTAGTATGCCCTTATTGTTTGAGGTAGAAATTATTCCATATAATGCCATTTCTTATTTTTAATGGAAATTTATGTTGTTGTGCTAAACATTGCATACCAGTAGAGAAGTGCTAGATTTTGACAAAGGTATTGAGATAGAGTTTGGTTGGCCAACAAAAACTAGGCTATTGAAGAAGCACTATACCACCATCCACATGGTCATCTACCTTTTTGCATCGGGGTGACAGGAATATCTTGTCACACATTACATTACCATGATAACCTAAGCTACAACTTGGCAACATTTCTCTCTGATGCTGTTTCTGTTGGAAGAGGACTTCCCTCCAAAAACGTTGAAGTATAATATTGTCTTTATATCAATAATATCAGAAATATTATTCACCAACTACATTACCATGAGGATATTAATTAGCTATTATCGAGGTGCAACCACTTGGCAATGCTTCTCTCTCAGTTGGAAGAGAACTTCCCTCCAAAAACTTGAAGTATAATATTGTCTTCATAACGATAATATCATAAATATTTTTAACCCAGTTAATAAGTTTACATGTTATTTTGACCCACATATAAGGTATCCCCATCAAACCAAACATTATGCCTTATTTGATGAGTTTCATGTCACTAAGGTTTCTTTCAGCTTACTGTGATGGTGGGAGTAGGAGATTAAACTTAATGTTTATGAGCTAGATTAAGTGTGATTCGTTAAATGGTATGTCAGAATTACAAAATTAAGGCAATAATAATGTGCTTTCCACTTGGCTTCAGTTGCTCTATACCTGTTGAGGACTTTGTTTGTCCCACAAATAAATTTATGTGGACTTCCAGAAGGTAGCCATCTTTTTTATGTGTTGGTGTGGTAAATTAAACATAGAAAATGCTGAATAAAGCAAAGAATTTTTTATAGATGTCTTGCATGCCAAATGTTGCCAAATACTGGTGTGGTTCTTGAACTAAGTGCTAGATAGTAGGCACTATTGAAACTTTTCCAGCCTATCAACAGTGATTGTAAACATCTCAACTGCTTGGAGGGATGGTTTTCCTGGAGTGTACCAATTTTGTGGAGGTCTAGGGTAGACTACAGCAGTACAGTTATTGCTGATGTAGCTGTCACAATCCATGTGGGCCACACTCGTCCTGCATAGTGATCCAATCAGAATCCATCCAGTGCCCCTAGCCATTGCCCTGATGCCTATCTATCCATTGATTATCAGGTTTGAAGAGATAGTGGTGGTTATGTGCATTTTCTACCATTTTCTACAATCCGACACCAACAGCAACAGTCCCAGAGATGTCTTTCCAATTGCTGAATGCAGAAACCAAAGAAAACAGTGGCAAAATATGTATATAGCCAAGCTAAAGTCACTTGTAAAACACTGTAACTCTGGAGATGAGCTTGATGAGATGATCAGAGATCGACTCATGTGTGGGATTAACAGACATTGGCAGAAGAGGTTACTTTTGGAGAATGATCTAAACTACAAGTCAATCTATGAAATAACTCAAGCACTGGAAGCCACAGAAAATAACACGGGACAAGATCAAGGAAAGACAATACTCTGCAGCAGGTATCCATTATCTAGTAAATAATAGACGTAAGGTAGGTGGCAGAACAGACACAACAGGGCAGTGTTGGACTGGCCATTGTGCCATTGTGTCAAGGCACAGCCCTCCCCCCCCCCCCCCCCCCCCCCCCCCCCCCCCCGAATGATAGATGTCATCAAGCTAGTCACTGGCCAGGGATTGCCTTATCGAGGTGATTCTGAACGTGCATGTGATCTGTTAGATTCAAAAAAGCACCATGGTATTTTTCTTGAAACTGTGTTGCTTCTTAGCCAAGTATGACTCTGTACTAAGCAATCATGTAGCACAGTGTTCTAAGACAGGGCAGCAACAAGGAAAAGTTTGGGGCAACACTATTACTTTTCTCAGTAAAACAACTGTTAACAATATTATCAAAGCTCTAGCTGAAAGCATTCAAGAGAAAATTGTAAGGGCTATAAATGAGGACTGTAGAGGAAAGTATGGCATCATGATGGATGGTATTGTGGATATCTCTGGAACAGATCAACTGAATATTGTTGCAGATATGTTGGCACTGAAGGCAAAGTTCAAAAGGTTTGTTAGGATTTGAGGTGACAACTTCTGGCAACGGAGAGGACCTATGGAAACTTCTTGTTGGAAAGCTTGGTAGACTTGTGATGGATGTTAAAACACTTATTGGCCTTTCTCTTGATGGTGCCTCTTCAAATACATCAGAAAAAGTTGAAGTGGTGAAGTTCCAGATGGTTACTTTGTATGGAGAATCGCTCATTAACAGAATTGAGTGGTTTCTCAAAAATAAGACCAAGAAATCTTATGGGGCTTCTTGAGGAAACATGTAGTTTCTTCAATGAGAGTTCTAGGAGAATAGATGTGTGGAAAAAGGTGGTTGAAGCTCACTGTGGTGGATCAAAAAAAATGAAGAAAATGGTCAAACTAGGGAAAACACGTTGGTGGTCAGCCCACAAGGCTATTTCACGAATCTGTGATGAGCCACAAAGCTATTATATTCTTTTACTTACACTGTGGGAACTTAGTAATACAACAAAATGTCTGAGGGATGGAACTATCTACGTTTCATCTCACTCCTTATTGCTATGGCAATAAAAAAAAGTACTTGCTATCTTCAATCCAGTATCAAAATATCTCCAGACACGTGGTATGCACCTAAATCAGGCTGTTCAGGTTGTGGAGTATGAAAAGACTGCCTAATTTGATGACATTTTTTAAGAAGCAAACACCTTTCATTTGCAAGTGCAGGAGCTTGTGGATGCAAACAGCAATCAAGATTTCTACAAGAAAGCCTCCAAAAATCATCTATTACTAAGAAGAGACGCCGTTTCTTTGATGAAACAGCAAGTGAATAGTAGGTAAGTAACACTTTAGACTGAACACATTCGTACCCATAGTGGATCGCCCGAATGCAGAAATATCAACTAGATTTAATGAAAGAAACACTGAACTATACTCTGAACTATCTTGGCTCAACCCCAGAAATTACTGATTGCCACCAGTAACTTCTCCATTTGCTGTCTTGCAAGACTGGCAGATGTTGACAAAGAAGAATTGAAAGAGGAGCTCATCCATTTCGCAAAATGTCATATGTATCTTGAAGGTGAAAGAAGTTCCTCTGCAGCAAATAACAGTGACAGTGATGATGAAGATCTTGAAAGCCTGCCATTTTGTAAAGGAAACTGTACTCGCTGCATAGCATGTGTTCTCTTATTACTCATTGGGTACCGCTTCCACTGCAGAAGTTATATATGTGCATCACCACTTACCCTCCCCTGCACTGTGGGGGCATGCGCATGGGTCTTTTCAAAAATCAAGTTTGTTAAGAGTCGATTGAGATCTCTGCTTGGACAAGACCTGCTGGAGGCACTCCTGCCGGCACAATGGAAGTAGAAATTCTTAAATTGCTTGATAATGAATGTGTGTATGAAAAGCTCTCCAAAGTGTCCACTGAATTCAAAACACTACTCATGTATCCATAACTATTGTGTTATTCTGTGTAGCAATATACCATTTCTCTACTCTATTATTGCATGTTAAATAAAATGTTCAGTCACGTTATTTCAATAAACCAGTCAAGTTCCAGTTTAAAAAAGTAGTATTCTGACTTATTTCTGTAAAACCAGTTTTGTAAAACACATGTAATGTGACACATGTCAATTTTCATTACAATTAGCATAAAAATAATATTAAACCACCTATGCTAGCAATGGAATTAAATGCACTGTGCATGTATAGCTACCTATCAGTTATTCCAAATTTGGTATCCATGGACATTTTTAGAAAACTGGGCTGGTGGGCCCCCTCAGTTATTAGATGGCATGACCCCCAAAGCCCTCCTAGTCCGACACTGCAACAGGGCATGCCAAGGATTAGTCATGTGTTATAGCCACAAGTGCAACCACGAGGCCACACATTGCAGATAGTGAGATCTGCATGCCAAACTGTGAAAAGACTGGCCACATTCAGAGAGACTGCAGAAGTAATCAGCAATGGAATGCTGACTGACCAAATATCAAGTTTCCTACCAACTACCGAAGACTATTATTAAATTCCATCACTTCAAAAGTGTTACAGCCTGAGGAGCAGCCAGTCTGAGTATACGATATACAACATGGCCTCAGACAAAGCCTGACTAATCTTCGTAAAACCTTGGATGGAGTGAAACAACAATGGAATAGACTTGGGAGCAATCTTATCGGTTATCAACAAGTCGACATATGAGAATCTGTGGCCTGACAGACAGGGTATAACACTTTAACCATCAAATGTGAAACTAACTACATTCACAGGAGAGTTAGAGGAAGAATTTGCGTTACATGCAGTGGCCAAGAGAAAGAGGCGACATCTTTTAAGAAATGGTCCTAGCCTATTTGGCCAGGATCGGTTGAAGTGGACTGGTCTTCCTTGCACCTGGTGAATGGAAAGTTGTTTACAAAACTTTATTTGGCTCATGCCTACCGTGAAATTCTTTTGGATGAGTAATTGAAAAAGTTGGTTAGTATCAATGCTCTGAAGGGGACTTTACAGGATATTATTTGGAATTGCATCAGCACTACGATATTTCAAAGTACATTTGAGGATATCCTGACAGGGTATTTCAAGTGTAAAGTGTGCCAGTGCATCTCGATGATTATTGGTTACAGAGGAAATGAACAAAGCGCATCCTCAAAACACACACCAGTCTTGAGAAATCCGGCATTAGTTTTGAGAAGTAGCAAGTGCCTCCATGAAGGAGTCTATGGAGTATCTTGGTTTCTGTATTAGGCCAAAGGAACTCAACTGAGCGACAACAAAGTTCAAGTTATAAAGATTCAAGTTACAAAGAGAGTGCCCATTTGCAAAAGATGTCTCTCAACTCAAATTGAGTATCATAAATAATTTTTTCCCAGTACTCTTTCCCCCTTGTACAGGTTATTGCAAAGTGGAAGTGGGGAAAGAACAACACCAGGCATTCGATGAAATTGGAACCAGCCCACAGGATTATTTACTCGTAGTTCTCGACCCAATCAAGTTGCTCATTTTGGCATGCAATGCCTCACCACATTGGTGTTGAGCTATCCTATCTCACCAGTTTGAGGTTGGACAAAGAGCGAACCATTGCCTATGCATCACAAATCATTATCACTTAAACCAGCTGAGAAGAAGTACTCTCAACTGGAGAAGGAAGAATCATTATCACTTACACCAGCTGAGAAGAAGTACTCTCAACTGGAGAAGGAAGGGCTTCCAATTACCAATGAAGTAAAGTGGCTTCATCAGTATCTGTTTGGTAGGAAATTCCCACCATTATCTGACCACAACCCATTACAAAGTCTTTTTCAAGAGATGAACAGAATTCTTACATTAGCGTCAGCCAGAATTAAAGCTTGGGATTTGATGCTTTGTCCAATGACTATCACATCAAATACTAGGCAGGAGAGAAGGCTAATGCATATCTCTTGAGTCATCTACTAATACAGATATCCCTGAATAATCTCCTGGGTCACCTACCATTGCCTGGAACCCTGATTGAGGTTTCTGATCCTGGAGACATGGTTCTACTAAACGAAGTGCTTGACTCCTAACGAACACTACTCAAAATGTGCATGGACAACAACTGACCCAGTATTATTGCCAGTTTGTGAAAATGTTTCACAGGGTGGGCAGATACTGTCATCAAGGAATTTTCTCCAGGCACACTACACCGAGTAGAGTTAACATAATTGTTGTATTTGGAGAGGTACAGAATGGTAGTTGCACAAATGGGGAGAGCAAAGATGATTGAAGAACTTCATGACAGTCATCCCCAGGTATATGCAGAATGAAAAGCCTTGGTAGGTCTTACATGTAGTGGCCTGGTATTGATCGGAAATTATAGAGAAAGTGTGTACATGCAATGTGTGTCAACAAACCCAGCCTCATAATGTTTCAGTCACTATCCCTGGGAATGGCCTAAAATACCCTGGTCTAGGCTACATTTGAACTATGCTGCCCTATCTCAGCAAAGGGTTGAAATCACCCTGGAAGCTAATAGTAGATGTCAACACCATTCAGGCAGTTAAGATGTTAATGTGAGGTTTAGCTGTGTTTTATTTTTGTTGTTGTTGTTTGGGGTCAAACTACTATAACTGATCATACAAACAGAGGACCAGAATAGGGGTGGAGGAAGAATTCGGCAGGTCGGGCAAATGACCCAACCAAATATGAAGGTGTCACTTTTTGACTCTGACATGATTTTTTTTTTTATCCTTCGTCAGTCTAGTCACTTGAAAAGTGGGCATGGTCTTGAAAAATATGCGTGTCACATTATGCCCAACCATTCCCAAATAGCTTGCTCCATCACTGCAGAAGATGGTGGTGGAAATTGAAGTGTAAATGTTATAAACATAGATCTAAAGTAAAGCTGCCCATGACTAGCATTGTCACATGTTCAGCAGAGGATCACTAGCTTCTGCATGTCCAGCTACCTCTTCTGCCATGGTCATTGAACAGAATTCTCCCAGGAGAGCACACTGCCACCTTGTCATTTGTTCATGTATATTGTCTCTAAAGCTCAAATTTAACAGTCATTCCAACTATGGTGCTTGATAGATAGATAGAAAAATATCAGAATCTTATGAAATGAGCTGTTCATGATTGAACCTGCTAAAAAACACCTATTATGTTGGAGATAGTTGTTACCATATTTCCTCAAAGATTATTCACCCTTCAAGTCTTGATGTCAAATAGTGTTCACTCTATTATGATTTCTGAACAAAACAGTGTTTGCCCTCAAATTGTTTTCACAACATGCACTTGTCTGCAAGAGCAGGTAATTTTTTTTATATTCCAAGTTGAAAGTGGCGAACAGGAGGTTGGCAGCAAAGATGACAAAATTGACTGCCTAAAGAGGTAATCTGAAGTTGCAAAGTTATTAGGTGTATATATGTGAAGATGCTGCACTATTATTGTTGACGGCATCTGTGTTTAGTCTCCCCGCTATTATTGCTGGCTGCTGCAGTGTTGAGTCTTAATAATATGGCTACAGGAGGAAAAAGATCGAGCTATACTATCGGCTACAACCTGAAAACTGAAGGAGCAAGGTATATAACAGAGCAGCAGAATGTGTTTATAGACCACCATCAACAGAAAAAATGATAAGGACATGGCAACTGCAAGAAGACAAACTCTCAACCTCCAAAAAATGTAAGCATAATAACCTACACTGCCCAACTGCAAAATGGAAAGAATTTGAGGTGGATTTAAATAAATGGGTGACAGATAAAAGGAATAAAGGAAATTGTGTTTCTACTAAAATGATGATCAATGGGGCTAGGAGAATATCCAAAAAATTAGGAATTCAAGATTTTCAAGGAATGACAGGTTGGTGTTATATATCAGTTCATGAAGCGGCAGGGCTTATCAATGCCTACCAAAACTTTCAATACACAGAAACTGCCGGATGATTGTGAAGACAAAATAGTGGAATTTCACAGATTTGTTATATATAAATAGACGAAAATAAACTTGCTTTGAATTGGGCCAAATAGGGATGAAGTTCCATTAACAATTTATGTGCCAGCCTACAAGACTGTGGCCACCAAAGGCTCTAACTTGTGTGATTTACAGATTTCTTTATCAAATTCTGCATATCTTTCTACAATAAGCTGCAGTTTAGTACACCAATCATCTCCATTGAAGTAAGCTAACAAAAATTGTGCAATACTATGTCATGTTATATCTGCAACAAAACATACACCAAAGAAAGCCATCCAATAGAGCCTCCCTTCCCAAGAACAAAGATTCTGATAAGCTTAAGAGCCTGTGCCAGCATTTTCAGCAGAAATGCCTCCAGACAGTACAGAGTCATGAAAAAGTTGCCATTTGCAATTGCCACTTAAACAAAAAAATACATTTTTCAAGCTCACCCCATCAAACAGCTTTCTAACTATTTAATTATGAGATAGTGTTAGGCATACTTCCCCCTAATTGCCAGGCTGTGGGCTGATACTCTCACTATGCTCACTTAAGTCCATAACTAACGAGACTAGATAATAGTTAAGAACTTTATTGGCAACACAAGTTACAAGATTCAGCTAGGACAGAAGTTGTTGTCCAGAGGGAGGCTGGCCTTAAAAAGCCTGGCCTTCCCCCAATGGGCATGACCATATTAGGTATCAATACAAGTGTAGTCAATCAAAGTGGACCAGGACTACATATGTGATGAGCGTGTGTTTGAAGTGTGCATGTCATTGATAAGGCATGATTACTTCAAAGAGTCTAGGTCTCCACCAGTTCCCATGTGTCAGGACCAGACCTGACAGAAGAGAAAGATGGGAAGGAGAGATGACTCACAGAAGCCTGCATAAATATCTAACTCCATAGTTGCATGCAATATAACCTTATCCCCTCAACACTTTAATCTGAGACACTGATTAATAGTTGTAGTAGTTGAACAGTGTATGGGCACCAACACGAGGTAACTTATAAAAGGGGAGTTTCTTGGTGGTAAAGGCAAGATTTTTCCTTGTATTGAATAAACTTAAACTCTATCAGTCTTTACAGACTTATATATACTGGTGGCAGCATATAAGAGGAGTACTGAGCTTAATCCCTCAACACCTCACACATAGTGGCAGCGGCTACAATGAACATTAACTCTTTTCCCGGTGAGTTTATTTGGAAAAAAATTAAAAATTGACCATTAAGTACAAATAAATTGATATTAAATCAGAGGTTAACAATAGTCCCTAGCAACCATATACCACAAGATAGCTCTACTGTTGGACATTATTGTGGTAAATTCATGTTGCTAGGTAACCTAACCGCACATGTATGAATATCATTATAATGTTGTAATAATATTTAAAAAAATTAAAATTGTATATTATTGTATTGTAGATTATAAATATCCTTCTATTTTCAGCCAACTTTAGGAACAACTGAGATATGCTGTGGTATGACAGACATTTGCCTAACTAACAGAGAGGACATAATTTCTACTGTATAGAATTCCAACCAATATTATTGATACAATTCCCATAACCAATCATATTGATACAATATACACAGAATCAAAGAGCAATTATACAATACAATACTCTGTAATGACATACTCATAGTCTGATATACAAGTGTCCTCGTGCAGTAAGACTAGCACTGGATGAAGGTAAGGGGGAGAGTTGGACACTCCTACTTCTGAGAAAAGTACGTCCTCGTGTAGGTCTACAAGACGAGCGTCCTCGTGCAGTATGGATGAAGAGAGTGGGGTAGGTGTGTTTGCACCACTATCTTTATCAGAACTCATCTGAACGTGGGGAAGCTGTGCCATGGTATTATCTCCGTCGTGGTCCATCACTTGCTCCATCAAACCTGAACATGGTAGAGTTGTTATTCGTCAACTTATTAGACAAGTCAAGGAATCAAGTACAGCTAGAACTATAAAGGAAAGTAGGCTATTACACAGGTGTAGCTAACACCATGATTTAGCCAGCTCCTCAGACTAACAGGCTTTATATATAGCTAGCAAAGTTCATTGACTTACCAGGAGGACTGCCAGGATCAATGCCTTCTGCCTCCAACAGCCATAGCTTTGTCCATACTGCCATGGTTTCGATTGGAAAAGTCTCTGCCGAGTAGCTCTACTTGGTCACGATCCAAACTGGGCTGTCCACGGTAGGCAGAGGTAGCTTCACTCTCCCCTTCCTCAGATTCATCGTCAGATAACCCCAAGTTGTCGAAGTTGTCGTCCAGGACCGCTGTGAGCACCTCATCAAAAGATAGCCTTTCGACCATTTTTAAATTCTATGACAGAATTGACCCCTTGAACTTTACGGCGGGATTTCCCTAGTTACCATGGCGCTATTACCGTATAATTTTGAATGTAGCGCTATTTTATGAATTATCTTTGTTTTGCAAAACAACCCAATGATTGATTTTTTATGATTTTTCAAAAGCAATTACGCCTTACACCGGTAACCCACAACTTCTTGAAGACTGATTAGTGGTAACACATAGCTGAGCTTACAGATTCACAAATACGTGAAGACATCGTTACCTTAGCTTTACGTTAGCAGAACTACAAGTTTAAGAAAGTGGACACCTTGAGAACCAGCATGGTAATTGACAATAAAGTTACCATTCCCCAACAAGGAGAGACATCTGACAGAGAACTTTCAGTTGCAGAGCATGATCCAGAAACTCTTGGAGATACACCTCCAGAGAGAAGAGCAGTTGGCTCAAGTACATCAGAGGATATGGGAAATGCATGTAGGCTATGAAGAAAAAAAGGAGGAAGTTTGAAAGAGACCATCGAAAGAGATACTGAAATCTAGACTGTACCAGCAGAACAGGTTGGCAAAGGATACAGACAACCCCCTCTCATACATGAAAAGATTTGTGGACACCATAATGATAGCAGAGATCCTGGAAGACAGTGGAACTATAGACTGATTCCTATTCTCAGTTGGAAGGCCGTGACTGCTTACTCCCAGTATGTGCCACGGGATGCAACCAGAAAGTTTTCTACACTCCATGATGTGTTGCTCAAGGCAATGCATCTATCCAAGGACCGGTTAATCAAGACTTATGGCTATACTGTAGGAAGTATTCTGATCCCTCTCAAGACATCACCAGACACCTGGAGAACATGGTGGAGAGGATGGTGAAAGGCTGTTCCACCGAGCAGGTCGCACATACAAATACTCTTATTTCCCTATCCCCACAAGAGGACGCTGAGTATATCCAGCTGAGGCAGCCAGCTTCTATTTGGAGACAGCCAATGTGATGCAGGACCACATCTGTTACAAGTACCAGGACTGGCAAAGATGCCAGGTACCTTCTACTTTCTCATCATGTCCCAATGAAACAAAGCATGGCCTATCTGAAAAACCATTCCAGGATCACCGCGACTAGCATACCAAACCAGGACCAACCAACAGAACACCTTCAGTAGGGTACGAGAGTAACTCTTTCCTTAACACTCAACCTAACTCATTCGTCCCAACGTACTTTGGCTGTGGGATGCAGGGCCGTAAAAAGCCTCTGCCCCAACAAGGTGGCATTGGTAGTAATATCTAATGCCCAATCTGACTTGTATGTACAGGGACTGTGGGTAAGACAGAATGTCATATGAAAATAATTTTGTTACTGGTGCAGGATTACCAGTTGTGAATGCAGACTTAGTAGACCCTTTGGAATATACAATTAGGTTCACTGGTTTTAGTGAAAGGCTTAGAGAGTTTCCCTAGCAAAAGTGTGGATTACAGCAGGAGAGTATTGTATATTTGCTGCAGTAACCAACAGCCAAGAACAGGTACTCTTGGATTAGAACTGGGAAAGTCAGATGGCTTGGTTAGCATTTGCTTGAATTTTAAATGTATCAATGCAGTAACTACTCTAGACACTTATATACCTCATATGAGTTGATGACATGCTCACTCAGATTGGTAACACCTAATACCTTACTAAGATGGACCTGAACAAGTCAAGGGCTTCCATCAGGTCCCACCTCAAGGAAGAAGATTAGCTCAAAACAGCATTCTGCACTCCATTATTTTAATATTAAATAAATATTAAAATAAATAAATTTAAAAAAATAAGATAAAATAAGAGAAATCGTGGTTTCAAGTTCAGGCTTTTGATAGTGGCTCCCCAACAGCCAGGGCAAGTCCATTCCACAGTCTTGATTGAACCGGGTGCTATATAGGAATGCCTCAGTTCCTTCTGTCTTCTTTAACAGAGCAAGAAGAGTAACCATCTCAAAAAGAGAACTGGACAATGATAACCACTTTCTCCTTGAAATTCTAACAGTGGCTCCCCATTGACCTTCATGTGCTCAGATTTGATGAAGAAGTCAAATGGAAGGGAGTGGGGAAGACAAGGAAATGGAAGAAACTGATCCTCCTTGAAAATTCCTCATAATCTAGTAGCTGTAGAATATCAACAAAACAAGAGCATACCTAATTACAACATGTTTTGCATGGCACAAATTCACTCTCTGCCCTTAGCTAAACAATACAGGAAAACCAGCTTATGTTTAAGCAAACTTGAGTTTAGATAGACCTTTACTCAAACTGTGTTGTGTGTGTGTGTGTGTGTGTGTGTGCACGTAGGTGTAAACATCTGCATGTGTGTGATGATAGGATATGTTTGCAAGTGTGAGAAAGTGGTCCACATGATCCTCAGGGTTGGGTAAGCCTTACATAACAAACAGCAGAGGTTATTAATTGGCATAAGAGGCACTATGTTTGGTAATTATAATGGAACAGTGCAAGTGATCCCCACTCTTCTACAATGGTGGATTCAAAGGGTTCTAAGGATTCAACAGAACATTTCCCCCCATACATCCATGGTGATATTGTTGGTTTTTAACCTGCCTAGGGCTAAACAGCATGCAATCCAACACCTGCCCTGCAACTGGTGCCCCTTGATGGCATTGCAAAACTTATGCCTTCATGTGTGTATGTGCATGTGTGTGTGTGGCTTTGCATGTGCATCATAGTGATATAACTGTTGACCTTGACGATGAGAGATTATGGCATATACAGAGAACCAACACTCTACCAAGTCTGAGAAGCTAACTTGCTACAAACTTGCTCACCCCCACAATAATGATTGGTTGCTTGACATCAGACATTGGGAAAGAAGTACTACAAAGCAGTATTGCACCCTCTCTCCACTCTCATAGTTGCTATGAATGACGTGACTTCTATATGACCGCGCCAAGTATACGTAGATCAGCAAATGCCCTCTATGTTGCTGATCAGAGTTTCCTAGCTACTTGGTTCCTCCCATGCAGAAGAATTAGTTACTTACAACTGCAGCTAGATCACCATAAACTTCCATCTCACACCAACAGAAGCTGCACTGCACTTTCACAATGTGACCTGTCCCCAAAGCATGTTTCTCTTTGTAGAAGTCATGTAATACAACTAGCCATCTGTGCTATAGCTCCTTGAACAGTTATGGAAATGCACAGCTACCAACTGCCTATATTTACTGTTGCACTACTTACAAGGTAGTCTTACCAGTCAATGTAATAAACTGAGCCAAGGAAACAGCAAGATCTAAAGCTTGTGAATGTTGCTGTCTTATTCTTTAGATCTGAAAGTGTTTTAATTTTCGCAGCTCTGTCTTCCTGAGATTAGAATGCTAAACTAGTGATGAGCTTTTTGTAATGACTAAAACCATAACCAGAAGGCTTATGATCTGGAGACAGGATCGCAGCTATTATGATGTCTACTTCAATCGTATGTCAATCTCCAAGACCAGATGGCTGAGTGCCTCAACTGACTGATGCAGACTATAAAGCTGGAGAGAAATAGATGCTCTGACTCACCTGGAAGCTAGAGCAGATGGAACTGAGACAGGGACTAGCCACTAGCCAGGTTGGTTGAGAATAGACACCAGCCAGGGTGGTTGAGACTAGATACCAGCCAGGATGGTTGAGTCTAGACACCAGTCAGGGTGGTTGAGCCTAGATACCAGCCAGGGTGGTTGAGACTAGATACCAGCCAGGGTGGTTGAGACTAGACACCAGCCAGGGTGGTTGAGACTAGATACCAGCCAGGGTGGTTGAGACTAGATACCAGCCAGGGTGGTTGAAACTAGACACCAGCCAAGATGGCTCAGACAAGCATCAGCCAGGTTGGTTGAGACTAGACACCAGCCAGGGTGGTTGAAACTAGACACCAGCCAGGGTGGTTGAAACTAGACACCAGCCAGGGTGGTTGAGACTAGACACCAGCCAGGGTGGTTGAGACTAGACACCAGCCAGGGTGGTTGGGACTAGACACCAGCCAGGGTGGTTGAGACTAGACACCAGCCAGGGTGGTTGGGACTAAACACCAGCCAGAGTGGTTACTAAACACCTGCCAGGGTGGCTGAGACTAGACACCAGCCAAGATGGCTCAGACAAGCATCAGCCAGGTTGGTTGAGACTAGACACCAGCCAGGGTGGTTGAAACTAGACACCAGCCAGGGTGGTTGAGACTAGACACCAGCCAGGGTGGTTGAGACTAGACACCAGCCAGGGTGGCTGAGACTAGACAGTGGCCTCGTTGGTTGAGACTAGACACCAGCCAGGGTGGTTGGAACTGGACAACGACCAGAGTGCTAGGGTGGTTCAGACTGAAACTAGTTTGCAGGCATTCATGTGTAAATGATTTACACTCGTACGTGAATGCCAGGAATGATTCACACTCATGCATGAATGGAAGGAATGATTTACACACATGCATGAATGGAAGGAATGATTTACACACATGCATGAATGGCAGGAATGATTTCAACTCATGCATGAATGGCAAGAATGATTTACACTCATGCGCATGAATGGCAGGAATGATTTACACTCATGCGTGAATGGCAGGAATGATTCGTGAATGGCAGGAATGATTTACACTCATGCTGAATGATTTACACTCATGGCTGTCATTAACATGGTGTAAATCTCCTGTTTGTATTTTTGGTTAATATAAACATCATGACACATTATTTATGGATCTAAGTGTGTTAACTAAACACATGTATAATTATAGTGACTACTGCACAGTGCATGAATACTTATAATGTTGTCCTAATAACTATAATGTCCCTAATAACTATAATGCCTTCTCTACAAATTATATTCTCTCGATGTTTTGACTAGATGCTCTAGCCTTATTGAGAAGGTTATTATACAATTTGAAGTTGATTATTGAGAAGGTTATTGTAATGTTATTACGTCAACCGAGAGTTCATTGAGAACTATAATGCTGTCCTAATAATATAATGTTGTCCTAATAACTATAATGTTATCCTAATAATTATAATGTTGTCCTAATCACTCTATCTCCTCCAGCTACTCCTCCTTCCATGGGCCTCTACTATAGTTTGAGTGGTGTCATATACTTCCATGGAGAATCTGTGTTCATCTGACATTGGAGACAATGCTAACTTAGCCTATGCTGGTAGCTTTGTGTGTAACTAGCCTTGTCAACACTACATGGTATAGAGGATAGTGGAGACATTGTAGGAGAGTGGATCACCCTGATGGAACTATAGTCCTCGTGAGAATAATCCTGGCTCAGCAACTAAAAATTTTACTAGGTCAGGCTACAATCAACAAGTTCGTCTTCATCATTGGTTTGAGGCTGTGGGACCTCTTGGAGTATACACATGTGTTGTTCCTGATCAGACAGGAGAAGATGTCAGTGCCAGCATCACCATCATGTGTGTAGTTGATGTGTATAGTGCAGGTACATCATGTGTGTAGTTGATGTGTATAGTGCAGGTACATCATGTGTGTAGTTGATGTGTATGGTGCAGGTACATCATGTGTGTAATGGATGTGTATAGTGCAGGTACATCATGCGTGTAGTTGATGTGTATAGTGCAGGTACATCATGTGTGTAGTTGATGTGTATAGTGCAGGTACATCATGTGTGTAATGGATGCGTATGGTGCAGGTACATAATGTGTGTAGTTGATGTGTATGGTGCAGGTACATCATGTGTGTAGTTGATGTGTATGGTGCAGGTACATAATGTGTGTAGTTGATGTGTATGGTGCAGGTACATCATGTGTGTAGTTGATGTGTATGGTGCAGGTACATCATGTGTGTAGTTGATGTGTATAGTGCAGGTACATCATGTGTGTAGTTGATGTGTATAGTGCAGGTACATCATGTGTGTAGTTGATGTGTATGGTGCAGGTACATCATGTGTGTAATGGATGTGTATAGTGCAGGTACATCATGCGTGTAGTTGATGTGTATGGTGCAGGTACATCATGTGTGTAATGGATGTGTATAGTGCAGGTACATCATGCGTGTAGTTGATATGTATAGTGCAGGTACATCATGTGTGTAGTTGATGTGTATGGTGCAGGTACATCATGTGTGTAGTTGATGTGTATAGTGCAGGTACATCATGTGTGTAGTTGATGTGTATGGTGCAGGTACATAATGTGTGTAGTTGATGTGTATGGTGCAGGTACATAATGTGTGTGGATGTGTATGGTGCAGGTACATAATGTGTGTAGTTGATGTGTATGGTGCAGGTACATCATGTGTGTAGTTGATGTGTATAGTGCAGGTACATCATGTGTGTAGTTGATGTGCATGGTGCAGGTACATCATGTGTGTAGTTGATGTGTATAGTGCAGGTACATCATGTGTGTAGTTGATGTGTATAGTGCAGGTACATCATGTGTGTAGTTGATGTGTATGGTGCAGGTACATCATGTGTGTAGTTGATGTGTATGGTGCAGGTACATCATGTGTGTAGTGGATGTGTATAGTGCAGGTACATCATGTGTGTAGTGGATGTGTATAGTGCAGTTACATCATGTGTGTAGTGGATGTGTGTGGTGCAGGTACATCATGTGTGTAGTGGATGTGTGTGGTGCAGGTACATCATGTGTGTAGTGGATGTGTGTGGTGCAGGTACATCATGTGTGTAGTTGATGTGTGTGGTGCAGGTACATCATGTGTGTAGTGGATGTGTGTGGTGCAGGTACATCATGTGTGTAGTGGATGTGTAGGGTGCAGGTACATCATGTGTGTAGTTGATGTGTATAGTGCAGGTACATCATGTGTGTAGTGGATGTGTGTGGTGCAGGTACATCATGTGTGTAGTGGATGTGTGTGGTGCAGGTACATTAGTTTCTGTCATTTTTTTTATAGTGTGAGGGGAAGGAAGCAAACTGCATAATTATGGATGTGGCACTCATTTTATCCGGTGAAGTAATGCCACTTACAACACGAAGCATTAGTATATGTAATGACATACATTATCTAGGGAGATATTTATTGCCAGCTTTTGTTGTTGTGTTTTAAATATGTGGACTATTTCTAGTATGATTAGTGGGTCTTACATCGAGGTATGGAGGAAAGCTAACTAGGTATCATTAGTGTGTGCTACCTGGAAGAGGATAGGTAACTCTAGTATCATTAGAAGCACAATGATTCCATGAACAACAAATCCAAAATACCATTTAATCATTTACGAACACCCTAATTTATGTACATCCCTTACCTTATGAGCACCGGAAGTAGAGTAAATGGAGAACTGACAGGGCTGAGACTGCAGAGGGTTTAACAGGCCAGGCTCTCGAGAAATGACTAAGATATGGTACGACTTCCCCACAGTGGTGACCACAGCACTTGGAAGAGCCAAGTCGACCACTCACTCCATCAACACTGGAGATGCTATCCCGATTCGCAGACAGCCATACAGAATCCCCAAACATTGGGAAGTTCCATTCAAAAAGGAATTGCAGAAGTTGCTAGACAATGATCTCATAGAACCCTCAAATGCCCCCTGGGCAGCAGCAATGTTTGCCATTGCCAAGAAGGGCACTGCAGATGTACGACTAGTCAATGACTATAGACCTCTCAACTCTGTAACTATCCCCGATCCTTATTACCAACCCAGGATCGAGGAAACGCTTCAGAAAATGGCTCTGGCATCTTACTTTACCACGTTCGACCTTGCCAGAGGTTTTTATCAGGTACCACTCTCACTCTCCTTGGAAAATTCCGGTTTAAGGTAATGCCATTTGGGTTGAGGAATGCACCCGCAACTTTCCAACGACTCATGGATGACCTACTCCGTGATCTCTCGGATTACTGTACCGTCTACATCGACGATGTGGCGATCTTTAGTGTCGCCTGGACTGATCACCTCACACATGTTACAACCGTCCTGTCCCGTCTACAACAGGAAGGACTCACAATCCAGACCTCCAAGTCGCAGCTCAGAGTACGCTCCTGCACATTCCTCGGGCATGTCATCGGCGAGGGCCAGATACTGTCCCAGGAAGCCAAGGTGCAGGCCGTCTGTGACTTCATTCAACCAGTGCGTAAAACAGATGTCCGCACCTTTCTCGGTATGTGTGGATACTATAGACATTTCATTCCCCATTTCAGTGAAATTGCATCTCCACTATCTGATTTGACCTGCACACAGAATCCCGACCCCGTCCTCTGGACACCAGATTGTACTACAGCATTCATCAATCTCAAACAACTGCTCTGTTCAGACCCTATCTTGGCCCCTCCTCGTTACGACCGTCCCTTCACTCTCCAGACTGATGCCTCTGGACGTGGTCTTGGAGCAGTACTGACCCAATTTGATGACAAGGACATTGAACACCCAGTGGCTTACTTTAGCCGGAAACTACTGAAGAGGGAACTTAAGTACTCAGCGACGGAGCAAGAAGGACTAGCAGTAGTGGCCGCATGCAGGCACTTTCTCCCGTATCTCCTGGGAAAGCAGTTCACAATAGTAACTGATCATCGCTCTCTCGCCTTCCTCCAGGACAAAGACCCGAGCAGCGGTCGTCTTGCCCGTTGGATGGACCACCTCCGGCAATTTGCATTCAGGATCGTCTACCATCCAGGTACGTCAAACCAAAATGCAGACGCCCTCTCAAGGCAAGCTTGGCCAGACTTCCCCGAACCCAATGAACTTCACCTCAAAGAGAAGGAGGGGGTGATGTTAGGCTCAGCCTAACAAAACACCCACTCACACATCGGCCCCTCCCCTGAAGGGCTAGAACTGAACTATGAACTATTAGATGAACTTATTAAGATGTGTATGGATTGCTAATTGATTGGAATGTGTGTGGTCTATATTTATTACCATTTATGGTCAGCTCAGAACTAGCAGGCCCAGTCCATTTAAGGGCAGGCCTGCTGGTGAAGAGCAGAGCCTCTCAGTTTTCAAGTGTGTAAAAGGTGCAGAAATCAATAAGAATTGTTCTCTTCAAGGTATTTTGTATCTTCCTAGACCAAGACCTAGACCTAGACCAATCAGACTTGTTAGGTTGTGTCAAGCAGCCTAACACTTACTTTATGAGAACCCCTTCCTTTATGAGCACCCCCTTACTTTATTAGCCCTCTCTTACCTTATTAGCATCCCCTTAATTTTAAAAGCACCCACTTACTTTATTTGCAAACCTTACGTAATGAACACTCCCTTACCTTATTAGCCTCCCTTACTTTATGAGTCTCCCTTACTTTATGAGCAGTAACCAGGAAGCTCATTTCTTGCTGAGAGGAAGTTAAATTTCACACAGAGTCTATTCATGACTGTCGCTAGTTTGCTAGTAGTGTAGCCCTGAATGTGTTGCTCTACTGACTGAGCAACTTCCTTTTTCAGTTTGAAACTTTCTTCGTTAGGATGATGCTCAAGTTTCCAATACCACGGAAACTCAAACATTTCATTGTTCTAACTTTGACAGCTATTTCCACAATTCATGGGAATCCATGTTTTCTGTTTTCGATAACCGGCCATAATTGACTCAAATTAATATTTTGGTGTCATCTCTTTTAGTACTCTGTGATATATATGAGATGAACGTGCTCAATTTTGTGTTTACTGCAAGCATTACCAATAATATGGTTACTAGAAGGTGACTTGTGGGTTTTGCGCATGGGGTGTTACAATTTAATTAACTGGTCATGAGGAGTCAACTTCATTCTGCTCATAACACAGCTAAATGTTTCAGGAAGCCCCTTTGATCCCACTACACTGGGGAGCTGCATTTTTGAGTGACATTGACTAAGAAAATATGCTATAAAGATATTCAACGTAAAGTGGAAGCACACAGAATAAGCAATGATATAATACAAACATTACCTGGACTGAGGGAAGGGGGGAAAACAACTTATGGCGATTGCAAATTATTTCCTGTGGTTTGAGGTACCCCTCCTTAACTCAATATTGATGAGCTACTCGCAAATATGTGTGTAAGGATTGTCAGCCTAGTAAGTAGCTAGCTGGCTATTGCGACTGTGTTTGTCTTCACTAAATGTGATTCACTTCAAAATACCTACAGTATATATAATTGAGTTTACAATAACCTTCTCAACTTGAAATTGTACTCTCTCGACTTTTTGACTTGCTCTTGCCTTCATCAGGAATAATGAGACGCTAAGATTTGTCTGAGCCTGCTATATACCGGTTATGTATTATCATACACATCCAGGGGCGGATCTAGACAATTTGACTAGGGGGGGTTGACTTGTTGACAGTGATTTTTTTGTATTGTCACCTTTGAGTGTTTTTTCCTGGTTAAAGAAAGTTTTAGTAAGTCATATAATTATACATACATATACAATAAGTACAGCATCAATAATATTGTCAGTGGAAATCATAACACACACAAAATAGACGAGCTAAGGCATGTTTGTTCACAAATATTTCAAATATTTTTATCTCTGTTGAAGTTGGTACTATGCTGAGCCATAAGTATGAGAGATGACAGTCTGGACGTAAGCATAGTGTTTCGAAGAGTAGAGAAACTACGCTCTGCTTCACAACTGGTAATAGGTAGGACGCAAGCAATACACAAAAGGGTATAATATGTTGGGGGAATCTTCTCTGCGAATAGCACTAATTGCATTTAGCAAGCTGTTAAGAACTTCATCACCTGCATCCAATCTTCTTTGCCAGAATATTTTCCATCTTGAGATCTCATTTTGGAGCTGTACTGGAGAAGGAAGATGGCGCTCCCATGTAAGCATGTGAGCGATTTCGGACACTGGGTCAAATTTATCAGTGACAGAAATGGCTAGAGTGAGAAGCAAAAACTCAGCACAAATTCTGCTTTCCTTGTTGAACCGTGACTCCAGTTGACAGATGATGGTGTCAAGGAAAGGAATAGCTATAATCCTTTTATAATATTCTTGAGCAGAACCACAAGGATGGTTATTTCTATGGGCTTGCCTCTCCACTCTCCTTGGAAGAATTACTTCTTCAACTCCAACAAATGTTAGTAAAGCACTTGCTTCTTTATACCACTGATCAAATACATTGTCAATATCAGCACGTCTAGACTTGATGAAGTCAATAGTTTCATCCACTTGCTTATAGGCTTGATAGATATCTTGATTTCTCTTCTGAAGCTTGACTGTTATTGGCTTTATTGATTCAAGAGCAAACATCACAGTTGTTAAACAAATAGCGTGGCATGGAGTTTGCATAGTTCTCAATAGTCCTTGAGCTTTAATACGTTTTTCCCTGTCATTGAAGGTAGATTCATCACCCTCAAGTTCAGTAACATAGACTGATTCATAAGCAGCTGGGTTTAAGATGGCTTCATTCACACCTTATCATACTTCACCAACAAACATGCCAGATTCTCATGTCCTATGCATGTTTTGTGCATTTGCACAGATTTGAGTATAATTTAGTGGGTGTGGTTATATTCTTGAGGGGGGGTTCTGACCCCCCAAACCCCCCCCTCCTAGATCCGCCACTGACATCAATGGTCTGTGAGGTTCTCATTGTTGCATGTGCATGTAAGTCTTCCAGGTGTAAGAATTTTTGTGATATATCTAAATACCCATCTTATTATCGCCACCCAATTTTGTCTATATCCTATTATCGCCAATTGAACCTTGATATACTCGTACTGAAAAAAGTTGTAGTGGATGCAAGTGGATGGGCAGTGATGGCTGATGAATGTAAGTTAACTGTCCCCTATGTTGGTGCATTGCCTGCTATTAGTTCCATGAGGTGAGAGACTGTATGGATTAAATGAGGGAAGTGTACTCTAATAAGCTATTTTTTAAACATAGTTTCTACATTTAATGCTGACCCCGTAAGTTCCATCATTACTTTGAAGAACATATACTTGAGCAATTTATATGCATTTCTCACTTACACATATAACATGGTTAGGATTTATACCTCTCTGGTCATCTCTTACTGTCCTCCACTTTCATCAACAAGTACTCTTCACTCATCCACACACCCCGAGATCATTGTCTCTTCTCTACATCAGCAGGGTGGGCATCGCATGACCCTCTGAGAAATCAGGAGGCTTCTGGATGACACATGGTGTACAAAAGCATGACATGCAATCGTTTTGGCTACAGTGGATGGGGATGTCCTCTTTGAATGTCATGCAGCATCACTATAAAGATCGAGTTTACATGGTGTTTTAGCGTTGTAAATAACATACCGTTCTCATTCTTTTTGAATGTCATGCCATCACATGAAGATAGAGTTTACATGGTGTTTTAGTGCTGTAAATAACATACTGTTCTCGTTCTCTTTGAATGTCATGCAGCATCGCTATATTATGATGATAGAGTTTACATGGTGTTTAATGTTGTAAATAACATATTGTTCTCATTCTTCTTGAATGTCATGCAGCATCACTATGAAGATAGAGTTTACATGGTGTTTTAGTGTTGTAAATAACATACTGTTCTCGTTCTCTTTGAATGTCATGCAGCATCGCTATATTATGATGATAGAGTTTACATGGTGTTTAATGTTGTAAATAACATATTGTTCTCATTCTTCTTGAATGTCATGCAGCATCACTATGAAGATCGAGTTTACATGGTGTTTTAGTGTTGTAAATAACATACTGTTCTCGTTCTCTTTGAATGTCATGCAGCATCACTATATTATGATGATAGAGTTTACATGGTGTTTTAGTGTTGTAAATAACATATTGTTCTCATTCTTCTTGAATGTCATGCAGCATCACTATGAAGATCGAGTTTGCATGGTGTTTTAGTGCTGTAAATAACTCATTCTCTTTGAATGTCATGCAGCATCACTATGAAGATCGAGTTTACATGGTGTTTTAGTGCTGTAAATAACATCTGTTCTCATTCTCTTTGAATGTCATGCAGCATCACTATGAAGATCGAGTTTACATGGTGTTTTAGTGCTGTAAATAACTCATTCTCTTTGAATGTCATGCAGCATCACTATGAAGATCGAGTTTACATGGTATTTTAGTGCTGTAAATAACATACTGTTCTCATTCTCTTTGAATGTCATGCAGCATCACTATGAAGATCGAGTTTACATGGTGTTTTAGTGCTGTAAATAACTCATTCTCTTTGAATGTCATGCAGCATCACTATGAAGATCGAGTTTACATGGTATTTTAGTGCTGTAAATAACATACTGTTCTCATTCTCTTTGAATGTCATGCAGCATCACTGTGAAGATAGAGTTTACATGGTGTTTTAGTGTTGTAAATAACATACTGTTCTCGTTCTCTTTGAATGTCATGCAGCATCGCTATATTATGATGATAGAGTTTACATGGTGTTTAATGTTGTAAATAACATATTGTTCTCATTCTTCTTGAATGTCATGCAGCATCACTATGAAGATCGAGTTTACATGGTGTTTTAGTGCTGTAAATAACTCATTCTCTTTGAATGTCATGCAGCATCACTATGAAGATCGAGTTTACATGGTATTTTAGTGCTGTAAATAACATACTGTTCTCATTCTCTTTGAATGTCATGCAGCATCACTGTGAAGATAGAGTTTACATGGTGTTTTAGTGTTGTAAATAACATACTGTTCTCGTTCTCTTTGAATGTCATGCAGCATCGCTATATTATGATGATAGAGTTTACATGGTGTTTAATGTTGTAAATAACATATTGTTCTCATTCTTCTTGAATGTCATGCAGCATCACTATGAAGATCGAGTTTACATGGTGTTTTAGTGTTGTAAATAACATACTGTTCTCGTTCTCTTTGAATGTCATGCAGCATCACTATATTATGATGATAGAGTTTACATGGTGTTTTAGTGTTGTAAATAACATATTGTTCTCATTCTTCTTGAATGTCATGCAGCATCACTATGAAGATCGAGTTTGCATGGTGTTTTAGTGCTGTAAATAACTCATTCTCTTTGAATGTCATGCAGCATCACTATGAAGATCGAGTTTACATGGTGTTTTAGTGCTGTAAATAACATCTGTTCTCATTCTCTTTGAATGTCATGCAGCATCACTATGAAGATCGAGTTTACATGGTGTTTTAGTGCTGTAAATAACTCATTCTCTTTGAATGTCATGCAGCATCACTATGAAGATCGAGTTTACATGGTATTTTAGTGCTGTAAATAACATACTGTTCTCATTCTCTTTGAATGTCATGCAGCATCACTATGAAGATCGAGTTTACATGGTGTTTTAGTGCTGTAAATAACTCATTCTCTTTGAATGTCATGCAGCATCACTATGAAGATCGAGTTTACATGGTGTTTTAGTGTTGTAAATAACATACTGTTCTCGTTCTCTTTGAATGTCATGCAGCATCACTATATTATGATGATAGAGTTTACATGGTGTTTTAGTGTTGTAAATAACATATTGTTCTCATTCTTCTTGAATGTCATGCAGCATCACTATGAAGATCGAGTTTGCATGGTGTTTTAGTGCTGTAAATAACTCATTCTCTTTGAATGTCATGCAGCATCACTATGAAGATCGAGTTTACATGGTGTTTTAGTGCTGTAAATAACATCTGTTCTCATTCTCTTTGAATGTCATGCAGCATCACTATGAAGATCGAGTTTACATGGTGTTTTAGTGCTGTAAATAACTCATTCTCTTTGAATGTCATGCAGCATCACTATGAAGATCGAGTTTACATGGTATTTTAGTGCTGTAAATAACATACTGTTCTCATTCTCTTTGAATGTCATGCAGCATCACTATGAAGATCGAGTTTACATGGTGTTTTAGTGCTGTAAATAACTCATTCTCTTTGAATGTCATGCAGCATCACTATGAAGATCGAGTTTACATGGTATTTTAGTGCTGTAAATAACATACTGTTCTCATTCTCTTTGAATGTCATGCAGCATCACTGTGAAGATAGAGTTTACATGGTGTTTTAGTGTTGTAAATAACATACTGTTCTCGTTCTCTTTGAATGTCATGCAGCATCGCTATATTATGATGATAGAGTTTACATGGTGTTTAATGTTGTAAATAACATATTGTTCTCATTCTTCTTGAATGTCATGCAGCATCACTATGAAGATCGAGTTTACATGGTGTTTTAGTGTTGTAAATAACATACTGTTCTCGTTCTCTTTGAATGTCATGCAGCATCACTATATTATGATGATAGAGTTTACATGGTGTTTTAGTGTTGTAAATAACATATTGTTCTCATTCTTCTTGAATGTCATGCAGCATCACTATGAAGATCGAGTTTGCATGGTGTTTTAGTGCTGTAAATAACTCATTCTCTTTGAATGTCATGCAGCATCACTATGAAGATCGAGTTTACATGGTGTTTTAGTGCTGTAAATAACATCTGTTCTCATTCTCTTTGAATGTCATGCAGCATCACTATGAAGATCGAGTTTACATGGTGTTTTAGTGCTGTAAATAACTCATTCTCTTTGAATGTCATGCAGCATCACTATGAAGATCGAGTTTACATGGTATTTTAGTGCTGTAAATAACATACTGTTCTCATTCTCTTTGAATGTCATGCAGCATCACTATGAAGATCGAGTTTACATGGTGTTTTAGTGCTGTAAATAACTCATTCTCTTTGAATGTCATGCAGCATCACTATGAAGATCGAGTTTACATGGTATTTTAGTGCTGTAAATAACATACTGTTCTCATTCTCTTTGAATGTCATGCAGCATCACTGTGAAGATAGAGTTTACATAGTGTTTTAGGAATCGACAATGCTGTAAATAACATTCTGTTCTCATTGTTCCTGGTCTATCTGTCCCCTGCTAGCTACTCTCACCCTTGTCAGTTTGGCACAGAACCCACTTGGGGGCTGGTCCTTGATCCAGCTGTGGCTGAGAAATGAAGATCTGAGGAGTGTCCTTGGAATCTATAGGAGAATCCACATGCTTATGCCCATTATATTTACTATCATTTCTTTCCTGGCATTATGTTCTGCCACTAGTGAACCAACTACTGGAAAACTTGCTTCATTGTGTACATAATATATACTTAATTTTAGTTTTGCCACGTGTATGTGTTATAGTTCCAGTGGCGTGTGATGTTACGTCATTCGGGAAGGAAGAACGTTTGAATTTTGTCGCCTTTTGGTTTTCTGTTTCTCTTTGCGGGCGGGTGGTGGCAACTCCATGTCTGCTAATAAGGTGGCCTTAAAATGCTCGGCACTATCAAGATTAAATAAGTGCTAGAGATGTGCGATAGCTCGACCAAGACAGGGTCTTGGATTTTATTCGAGCTTCGTTTCGATTTTTTCCCTTTCATTTTCCCCATTTGTCCATAAGGGGGAAAAACACGAGAAATCTTCAGAGTGGGATTTTTTAACCAAGGAACTAGTCACTTGGATGGTGGTCCTCTAGGTTTCTGGACGGTGTTCCTCTAGGTTTCTGGACGGTGGTCCTCTAGGTTTCTGGACGGTGGTCCTCTAGGTTCAGGGGCGTAGGAAGCAATTTTAAAGTGGTAAGGCCATTCGAAGCAATGGTCCAAACGCTGATGGTTGTAGTTCCAGTTTGGGAGTGAGTAAAGGGAGGTATATATTGTATGTACTTAATTGTAACTATATATAATAATCATAGTTGTGTGTGGTATTTCTTTTCTTAAAAAATTAAATTAGTGCCAAATAATTGTGTAAAATTAGGAACAGTAAAAGATTGATAGAATTATTAATTCATAGTGATTTGAGTTCTATAGGTCACTGGGTTTGAATGTGCCAAAAATTTATAGCGATGTTCACTTTCAGAAACAAAATCATTGGCAATTGAAATTAAGTCCAACCTATCAGTCGCATCTTTATGAATGTGCAGAATCATGAGATGATTTAATCGGACTTCAGTCATGGTGGACCTCAAATACGATTTTATTCTCCTTAAAGCAATGAAGGATCTCTCACTAACAGCGTTTGATGCAGGCATAACTAAAGTAACATTAGCAATTTACAAACTTCAGATAGCAATTCACGTTCAGCAGTCTTTAAATGGTCAATGACGTCATTTAATAGTACAACCTCATCTGAGCAGAAAATTGATACAATTTCAAGTTGGGTTTTCAATAACTGACCATTGAAGTCTTGCTCTTGGTTGCTCACATCTGCAGTCTCATCTGCCATGATAGTGTAGAATGGAGCTGCATGCAGGGAGGCTGCTATTTTACGCAGAACCTTCAGAGCCATGACTTTAGCATCTCGTTTTGGATTTCAGCAGAGGTGTATTTACTTGCTCTGCGCCTTAGCCATTCAAATACTTTTTTGTCATCATATCCACGAAGCCTAAACAATTGAATAAAGTCGGAGTTAGATTCATCGCCACGACCACGCAGTGGCAAAGATTGTCTAGCCAAGAACACAACATTAGATAGAAATTTGAGTAAGCACTGCCGATTTTCCTTCATTTCCTGAGCATGAAAGGAGGAAAGACTCTCACCAATTTTCGGACATGTCTGGGGGAGAGTAATTTTTTTTTTATTTTTTATTATTTTTTTTTTAATGAAAATTTTGCATTACAGGGTGCAGGGGGAGCCAAGTAGCAATATATGCAAATACGAGTGACTTCCCTGATAAAAATAATGGAAACTTAATGATACAGAAAACTTTGTAATTGACGTTTATAGTCTGAGAAAGTTTGGCATGCTCTAATTTCAACAGGTAATATGTTCCATAAAGTAAGTGTATGTGGGAAAAATGATGACTTGTACGATTCAGTTCTGGCGAAGGGAACTTCCATCTTTGTCTCGTTGTAGCTCCTTAGCCGAATGTCCATTTGTCTAGTTTGCAGTGGCAGGTGAGTGGAGTGGACAGATCCATGCAGGGTATGAGCCAAGTAGCATAGTTTCAGAAATGTTCTACGGGATGCCAAACTTGGTAGTTCAGACCAAGCTAGCAAAGTGGAGTAGTCTGTGTGCCACTGTTTGGATGCCATCCGAAGTGCAAATCTCTGCACTTTTTCCAGTTCCTCTATGTGGGTTGAGTGGTGGGGATCCCATACAGGGGCACCATATTCCAGAATGGGTCTAACATATGCAAGGTACAATTGAAGAAGAGTACCTTCACTTGAATGATTGTAAAAGTTTCTGTAAATGAGACCAATCTGTTTATTAGCTCTCCTAGTGATCTGTGTAATGTGCTGTGACCAGCTGAGATTGTCGCTCACCCATAATGACTCTCAAATAGCATCCTTATGACAATTGCTAGCTTCATGGGCAGAAAATCTTAGAGAAGCATCCTTCCAGTTCGTATATCCAGTTGACATATATGAAGTCTCAATAGTTACGATAGAAAAAAGCAGTTTTTTTTGTAAGCCTTCACACAAATATAACAAGAAGACTGAATCATGGCCCTCATCATAATGAAGCCATATCCAGCGTGTAAACCATTGTGGCTGGAAAGATCTTTTAACAAGATTCTTTTTTCCAAACTCATGCTTTGGAAAACTGAAAGATGGTTGATGTGGCTTCTCACCAATAGAGGGAATGGGTAAGTCCTTGGAGAGTGACATGTCGTCTCGATAATGACTTTGAAAACAAAGCTAACACTATGACTTTCAGCTGCACAAACTGTTAGCGAGCATGCTTTAGGCTCAGGCTAGTAGTCAACCCTTTACCTTCCCAATCATTGGAAGGTAAAGGGTTCACCACGCCAGACTAGATTTAATTTTGTTGATCTCCTGCTCTGGATTCCGCCACCAATTCCCTTGGCCGTTCTCTCAGAAAGTGGTAAGGCCATGGCCTCACCGGTCGCACCGCTTCCTACGCCCTTGAACTTTCTGGACGGTGTTCCTCTAGGTTTCTGGATGGTGTTCCTCTAGGTTTCTGGACGTTGGTCCTCTAGGTTTCTGGACGGTGGTCCTCTAGGTTTCTGGACGGTGGTCCTCTAGGTTTCTGGACGGTGGTCCTCTAGGTTTCTGGACGGTGGCAGGGCTGCCGATTTTATACAAATATTTGTATTTTTCTAACCTTGTATATACAGTATCTTTCGATGTATTTTAATAATCTTTGTATTTAGGTACTATTATCACTGTGACTATGACTCTGCCTGGCATATATTTGGAGTTTTAACTGGTATAAAATTCAGAGTTGAATAACATGTATTAGGATTAATGAGACAAGGGAGTTGGCACCCCTGAGGTGTTCCTCTAGGTTTCTGGACGGCGGATCCTCTAGGTTTCTGGACGGACAGATCCTCTAGGTTTCTGGACGGCGGATCCTCTAGGTTTCTGACTGCGGTCCTCTAGGTTTCTGGACGGTGGTCCTCTACTAAGGTTTCTGGATTAGGGCTTCAGGTAGGGTTATGGGATAGCGATTGCAACCCGAAGTAGGGGGGGGGGGGGGGGGGGGGGGCGGAGATAATTGCTCATGATGTCATCACAATGATATAATGTTTATCTGCTCTTTGTACCGTGACCAGAACTTGACCTTTTATACGTCACCCCGCTCTAAAGAGGCTTTCAAAACTCTGATAAAACACCAGTTTTTTACTCGCTCTACAGAAGTTCAGTTCAGACCAAGTTCTACAAGATAAAAATGAGTTCTACACAGATGAATGTCACCAAGGGGACGAACGCTACGATTCAACCAGCTCTGTGGAATGAAGTAAATGAGCCTTCAGCCAGCAAAAAGTTGATACAGAAATCCAAGGAAACGCCATTTGTTCCAATAGGTAAGATAATTAATTACATCACCAAAGACCTTTAAAACAACTCGGCTTTATATTATTGCAAATGTAGGTTGAGACCGATTTCTCAAAAGGTGACTTTTTCCCCCCTAGGTTGTGTGTAATAGTAGATTATGTAACTGGACTGAGAAGAGCATATTTATCTTCTATGTGTGTGTATGGTGGAGGTGGACACTTTACTTGTATCAAATCTCCTTAGAACTAGAGCTAAAGAAGACTAAGGAAGTAACTAGTCGTTATACTTGTGAGGATGTGTGAAGGCCCTCATGGGCTCTATATTATATAGTTATATTATATTGTAAAACATTTCTGAGTGTTGCTAGTATCTGATAGCCAACTCTCTTCTTTCTATTGGTGTGTGTGTGTGTGTGTGTGTGTGTGTGAATGTGTGTGTGTGTGTGTGCATGTTGTGTGTGTGTGTGCATGTTGTGTGTGCGTGCATGTTGTGTGTGTGTGCACATGTTGTGTGTATGTGCATGCATATGAATGTGTGTGTGTACATGCACTTGTTGTGTGTGTGTGTGTATCATTGTTCCTTTTTGACATCTGATAGAGGAAGGATGCACTCGTACAACAGACAGGAAATGATTGCAGTCATAATAGTGTAGACTCTATGTTGTCTTCGACCATATGAGACGTAGACATTTTAGATAGGTGATGATCAATATGGACTCGATTCTAAAGGTAGTAGTAGTAGTAGCAGTAGTAGCAGCAGTTGTAGCAGCAGCAGTCATAGTAGTAACAAGAATAATAGCACAGCAGGAATATAGTACTAGTGTTGCCAATAGTGATGGGCTATGGCCTAGCACATACTCTCCGAAGGCGATTTTGGTTTGTTACATTGCAATTGTGGTGGCAGTGAAGTGCTTTATAAACTCCATTCTATGATATGATATTTTTCAGTGACAAGGTTTTAATACAGGTTTATTATTTTGTCAGGACAACTACACACATACAACATGCACACACACACACACAAACAGGCTACATGATAGCTTAAGTCTTTCTCAATCAAGGCAAAGTATGTACACTGGCCTCCCAGGAGAGAGTTGTGCATATGTATCTGGTCGGTGTTACTATGATAGTTACTCCTCTTAGACTTGACATGATAATCCAATAGGAGAGGGGGGAGGAAGGGGGGAGAGGTCTGTCATAGCTAATGATCTCTAAGGTCTTGGACTTTTGGATTACAGATAATAGAAAAAGGCTCTTGGAAGTCACTTCCATAGCAATATTGATAAGTCATTCAGCCTACTCCACCAGCTGGTGAGGTCCATTATGCCTCCACTTCAAGTTTAGGATATGATTTGTGCTACTGTATGCACGTACATGATGAGCGAGGGAAAGCCAAATAGCTGCCATCAAAGATGAGACATCTGAATCATAAGCTGTGTTTACTAGGGCATCTTCACTAGGGCATCTTCACCCCACTTCACTTCAATCAGGGTAGTATCTACGTGGGTTAGCCAACCAGGCTTTCAATCCCGATTAAGGTATTCAGACGTAAATTTGTGAGATAAAACCCGAACTAGTATGGCTACTATCCGTATTGAGGTTCATGTAAGTATAGCTAGAGATAAGTCTGGCAGCTGCAGCTAGATACTTGCAATGGTAGTGAAGTGAGGCATCACCATGGTCAAGCTGGGGTGGGTAGCTGACACTGGTTAAAGTTCGCCAGTATTGATGTGAACAAGTAATTGAGTGGTTTAGTAATGACTATTGCACATATGATCATGTTGTGTAAGAAAGAATAAAATATTTGCATGGGACAGTGTAAATTCAAAGGTAAAGGAGTTAATAATAGTGAACTGAGTATGTGAGATACTTACTTAGTGAATGTCTTCTAGCTTGTAAGAGTCATGCCTCTTGTATGACTGACTAGGAGTACCATGTTGTATGTGCTGGTGGTTGTAGTGTTTCAAGCTGACTAGCTAGGTTTTCATGTGCCAGTGGAATATGCTCTGGCAACTCAAAGCTCACACGACCTTTATTCATGTGACCAATTATTCATGTGACCAAAAGAGTATAAATATCTGACGAGAGAGCTGGATTAATTTTTCACCTGCATTCTAGTTGATAACGACAGTGACATAGGATTGTGGTACCAACATTCCCAACATTCCATACCTATAAGTTTGGCCCTGGGACTAACAATCACACAGGATGCTGCACTTTACACTTTGCTAACGAGGATTTCCTGGTTCATGACCCCAGCAACCACATTTCCTGTGACCTTTGTTTGAATTTGTACTCATTTCCTGCTAATGATCTATACTGGCTTCCTGGGGAATGGACAGAGATCATCTCATTACTAAACTCATTACTAAACCCATACATGTACATGTAGCAAAAGGTCTCGTATCCAATCTAGCTATGAACTCTACTCTGGTAGGTTTACACGTAATGGTGTGAATATTTCACACACTATCACAGTAACACGTAGGAGGGCATAACTTCAGTCGCGGTATTGGGCTTGAGCTTGCGTACACTGTTATATATAGCTGGTCCAAATGTTCATGGTTTCAGTATTAAAACTTCCGTGGAATTTAATAAATGCATATGGCAGGTGTTTTTTTGTAAGAGGCAATTTTAGTTATGATCTTTGAGCATTAATGCGTCAAATTTAATTTCTCTGACAACATATTTCTGTCTCAATGGTAGATCACAAAAGTGAACCTTCAAACATGCTTACATAAAGACGAGTCTAGAGATGTGAGGAGAGAGAGGAAGAGTAGAACTCTGTTGTTGCCATTGCCCTCATCACTTCCACACTCTAGCATGGTACAAAGAGCTGTATGCTGCGACTCAGCCAGAATATACATGGCACCATTTGTAGTAGTGGTATTGTACTTGGTATGCGTTTAGTACAGCAATACTGTTGGTTGTCTGAAGGGATAACTCGGTACACTTGTCTCCTCCACTAGCTTCACTTCCTGCCCTCCAATTCTCGACGGGTATGTACTGACATTATGCTATTCAAATTTGTCTTAGGTATTGCTGGGACGTTAGTCACCATAGGCTATGGTGTGTATGCCTACAAGAACAGAGGACCAATGAGCACATCGAGATATCTCATGAAGTTCAGGGTGCTGGCTCAAGGGGCGGTGGTGTTTGCCATGCTTGTCGGCGCCACTCTGAGCCTCAGAAAATGATGGTCCAAACTCCTTCACTTTTGTTCGTATTTATGTCACTCTCAGTATTCTCAGTATTTTAAGTTGTGCCTGGTCATTAATTCAAAGCAAAAGGAATATTTATGTTACTTGGAGAATCTCAGTTATTTATGCACATGTATAATATTATATATATATATATAATATTAATTATATTTATATCAAGTAGTTGATAACAAATCTAGGAAAAGTAATGCACGTTGCTAATTATTATTATTATTATTATTATTATTATTATTATTATTATTATTATTATTATTATTATTATTATTATTATTATTAATATTATTATTATTATTATTATTATTATTATTATTATTATTATTATTATTATTATTATTATTATTATTATTATATTACTTTGCAGTACATATTATATAGAAACATGAGTGATGACCATGATTTAGGGAGAATGAGTACTGATTGTCAAAATCAAGTATATAGCCAGATTTAAGTGGTGGTGGTGGAGGGGAGGTGGTGGTGGAGGGGATGGTATATTAGTGCATTTGTTACATGGACATAGAAAATGATAAGAGCATGGATCAAGGTTTGAAATGAAGTGATCAAGAAGTAACAAGTTTAGTTGGTATTTTATACTAGATAATGAAAGATTCAAGTCTATACTAGGGAGATCATTAGGGGAAGAATATTTAATTAAACTAATAAGACGATATTTCTAAAACAGAGTGTTTTAGATCACGCCCATTTCAATGAGCATCCTTAGTGTGAAGAGTAAGTGATGCAGTACTGGAGGTGGCAAGTCGTTATGTATTGGTGGTGGCAGAGCAATTGCGAGCTGATGATCTTTGGTCCCCTTGCTTCCCCCCCTCCTTTGAACACGTGACACTCTTAGCTAGTATTATTGAGTCCTGATAATTTAGACAGTTATTACTGTTAGTTACTTGGCTGTATGTGTGGTGGCCCAGCAAGCTCAACAGTACAGGGCTGTACAATTTGAAGTGGGTGTGATTTAAAACTGGGTAACGTCCTGGCGTGGCCGACCCTATCCCAGGGGGCGGAGGCTTCCTGAGCAAATACAAGGAAGGTAAAGGGTCGATCGATGAGTCCAACGTACTTTTCGGTGCGAGTGGAAAAATGTGTGGGTCACTAGCAGTTATCTGCTGCATTGAACATTACAAAACCATCAAGGTATTGCCCATAACCCGTTTGTGACTCAGCATGTTGCAAGGCTGACTACCCAAGACCTCTGTGTCTTTATGTCACCAACAACTGCAGGCTGTATGCATACAGTCCAGTATTTAGAGTCGGCATTTATGCTTTTGAAATTGAATTTCTTATTGTGCTGCAGGCTAATGTAATAGGCCGGTTGGCTCGTAGAGGACCTGATATCACCAAGGAAGTGTCGCTTGCTCTGGAGTGTGGCAAGCACTTACATCTGCTTGGGACTCTTCTCCAGATGCGAGGTCACCCCACCCCACAGCCTTTCAGTGGCTTAGCTATTCCTACTCAGGATGCAGGTGTGCATTGGACTGTATATAAGTGCTGTTGCATAGTTCTTACTCGGACATCATTTTTGGCGTCGAGTTCCCCCCCCCCCCCCCCCCCCCCCAAGCTAGTCTAGCTGGCCAGACTATTGTGCATGTATGCGCGCAGGGAAAGAGAGAGAGTGGCCAAATTTGCCTCATGACTTTGTGCTTCACGTAACGTGGCAAGGGAGCTCCTAACATCTCTGCGACTATTTCATACTCATTTTTGGTCATCGTTCTAAATGATCAGCACCAGCAGGTATTTGCCTGAGTATAGGTCCCAGTATGTCCCAGTATCAGCTCAAAATCATCTTCTCCATTTTTGGGTATAGATTATGCACCAAATATGACGATATAAATTGTAGTGGCTAGACTGAACGTGGCTAGACTGAACGACTGGGCATGGATGGTCACTAATGCAATGCTCTCGATTTTTGAGTGAGTGTGTGTGTGCTGGAATAAGCATATTAGCTATACTGCAACTCAAAGTTGTTGAATTTGCAGATAAGTCTGGGAATGGAAGAGCTGCAGATAAGTCTGGGAATGGAAGAGCTGGAAGGAGCACAGAATGGGAAAGTTAGTGCGAGACTGAAGAGAGAAGATTGACTTTGACAATCGAGTCGAGGTCACAGCTTACTCTCCAGCTCCTGCATGCTGGTAGAGGGGTGCTCTATTTAGTGTGCAACTATGCTCCAGAATAATAAAGATAAGCATGTGTAATGATGGGCTAACTTTAGGGGGTGGGACCTATACTCTGCCAAATACTACCGACTGTGCAGCACAAATGACATGTGAGTTTGACCAGACTCTTTCCATGTGTGCATGGCACATGCATGTACATGTATGGAAATCTGGTTAGCAAGTCCACCTCCCTCCGCTCCCCCCATTCCCCCCCCCCCCCCCCCCCCCTTGTGGTGGCAAATGAAGGCCCACCTGACTCTAGCCATAGGCTATTATTCACAGGCCCTCCTGAGACCTAACCACTTCACATCCCTTCCCGAAGGATGCAGTGTAAGTGCGCCTCTTCATCTTTAAGGTGGAGATGAATGGACTCCAACTGGTCCTGCATGATGGGAATAGTGAGTCACCATAAGGCTCTTCTTCATCCAGACCACTACTTCACCACGACCACATTTTTAGAGTTTTGGAAACACCTCCCAAGCATAAAAATGATCATCGACCATCTAGCTCGCTGACAAGGTGTATTAATAGCAGCTGCAATTGTCTTGCATTACTGTATGTAGCAAATGTACAGAAACAACTCTAGAAGAGCTTGCCTAACTAGTGACGTACCTTGTACTCTTGTTTGTTCTTATTTGTGGTATCTACGGGGACAGTCAACAAGACATGACACGTGCTACAACACAATGGTGGCATGTGCTGATGTGTGTTACAAGTGTATATGAGCAGTAGATAGAGTGTTTAAAAGTGCTGGAGCCCCAGGAGGCAGTTAAACAGTCGAGTAGTATATACATGTACACCTCACTGCTCAACTGTGATACATTTTTCTTGAAAAATGTTTATTTGTCAAAAATGAATGCAAGATTCTACCTCTACAGTTAGGTGACCCTTTACCATTAAAAAAATATTAATGGTTAAAAGGTCATCAAGTACAACTGAATTTAAGTACATGTACATGATATGTGACATGGCATAGGAAAAGGGGGAGTTCGTAAAAAATTAAAACTTGAGAAAACGCTGTTTAACGTGAGGTAGTCAATTTTAGTAACATGATTACATAATCGCCGTTTTACTGGCTAAATTTAACTCGCATTACATCATACTGATAGGCATTAAAAAGACAATAAATTGAGCTAAAAGATGGAGTTTGTTTTGTGAAATTCGAGTTAGTATTGTGCGAGTTACAGCGATCTAAAGTTGAAGCGTACGTAGGTTTTAGTTTTCTTACCTTAACTAAGTTGGTAGTTTGCGAAACTGAGTTCGTTTGCACAGCAATGGCTGAGATAGTGGCAGTCCCTTCAACCAGCGGTGTTCCTGATGGCAACTCTCCAGTGATAGAGCTTAAATTCAGCAATTCTGACCTGGTTGAAGCTGAAAAGGTTGAAACCTTCTTCTCCAAGTGTTGTGGTTGTAAGTTTGGCCCTGCTTGTTCAAGTATCATAAGCAAGCAATTGTGTACTACTACAAGACTAAACTGCCTTCAGTTAGTTAGGAGTGAATTGGACCTTTGTCAATCTCTCTCAACTTCAATCCCTTCATACTCATCCAGATCAACCTGTAGATGGTTGCCGTTCATCAGGTTCAACTCATCGCCACACAACGTTTTTTCCCCATAATTGTAGAGTATGTCTGAACACTTTCTTATTCATTCATACCATCAATCACAAGAGATTGGAAGCACTTCAGAAGCATTTTGATTTGGTTGGACTGGTTAATCGGGGTCATGGCAACGACAAGCGTCTTCCATCTAATACATGCCCACCAGAGGATACATTTCATGCTCTTGGCTTCATAGACAATTTTTCTGACATTCATGGACTACCACTGCCAGGTAGAATGCCAAATCATCGTGATTCTGATGTAGTTATTCTTCCCTCTGACATGAGTACATCGTATGTTTACAGAAAGTATGCCGAAGCATGTGAAACCTTAAACAATAATGTTTTTTCACGCCGAAAATTTGAACAAGTATGGCGTGAGTTACATCCATTTGTGGTTACTAATATACCTGCTACAGATTTATGCTTGACTTGCCAGTTGAACAATGAAAATATCTCGAAGTCTTTTTCGTTATCTGAAGAGGTTATAGAACAGTTGCACTTAAACACTGCTCAACACCTTAATCATGCATGTTTGGAATGACATAATTACCGCTCCCAGTGTAGTACAGCTTCGGAACAGTGGGCAGAACACAACAATAAACACCCAAGGTTGCCTTATCAAGGTGAAATGCATTACAGTTTTGATTACGCTCAACAACTACATTACCCCTATAATGAGCAACAGCCCGGTCCTGCATATTTTCTGACTGCAAGGAAGTGCCAATTATTTGGAGTCTGCAGTGAAGGCCAATCGAAGCAGGTGAACTATCTAATTGATGAACCTGATATAACTGGCAAAGGAGCAAATGCAACTATTAGTTATGTTCACCACTTTTTAGAGAACTACGGCGTTGGAAATGGCACGATAAAGCTTCATTGTGATAACTGTGTCGGTCAAAATAAGAACAATGCATTCATCTTCTATTTATTGTGGCGAGTGATAACTGGGAAGCAGAAGTCGATCACTCTTTCTTTTATGGTTGCTGGTCACACCAAGTTCAGTTGTGACAGGTATTTTGGCTTAATCAAGAAGAAATACCGCAGATCTAAAATCGACACTATGCATGGAATTTGCCATGTTGTTAATGAATCTTCTGAGGGTTACAATCTACCTCTGCCTACAGGAAACACAACCACTGGTGAACTTCTTGTCCATGTTTATGATTGTGTTTCTTTTTTTCATTCATTGGAATTTAAAAGTGTCCCAAACATTCTTCGCTACCATGTATTTCGGGTTGATGTTTCAAATTCAACAGTTGTGTTTGTAAGGGAGTATTCAAATGAACCTGAGGAATCAATTATCTTGCTGAAAGATTTATCAGTGATTGATAAGACACTCTTGCCATCAGAAGTAGCACCGAAAGGAATGGATTTAGAGAGGCAGTGGTACTTGTACGACAAAATATGTGTACTTTGTCACTCCAATCTTAGTCGTGATATCACATGTCCCAAGCCATCACATCCCAAGCCAACACATCCCAAGCCATCACAAGCAAATCCTAAAAAGAAAAAAAATTCTGCAGCCATAACTGGTACATCACATCCCAGTACATCATCAGATAATGCAGTACTGGTTGAGCCACCAACAGAAGCAACACTCCGCTTAGGTGTAAAGAAACGTTTGTGTAGCATTTGTTGTAAGCCTGGACACAACAAAAAAACATGCCCTAGCTATGAATGACTTTGTTACAGTGAAGCTGTTCTGTCTGTATCTATAGATTATAGCTACATAGTTCAATTCTATTTCTTCATTTTTCAAACATCCCTTGGAACCATGTGTACATCACAAAATACACTGTACCACCATAATCCACAAATCGGAACTTAAATTATTATGGGAGTAAAACCTGATTATCTCAGTGATAGTACCATATTGAGCATTGAAATTTTGTAGTGATATAGCTTGGTGTTTAAGGAAGTGGAAAATGTAATACAATTATTTTTTTCCAAAATTCAAACCCCCCCTTTTCCTATGCCATGTCACATGTTTGTTTTTTATTAAATTTTTTATTAAAAACCTCTTTTAAATTTTTTTACATTTTTTATTACCTCCACTAAGGAGGTTATGTTTTCACCCTGATCGGTCGGTCAGTGGGTGGGTGGGTGGGATTAGACAAATATTTACAGATGGATTTTTATGGACTGGTCAGGTTTTGGTCCTTGACCCAATTCGTTCAATTTTGGTGGTGCTACATGTTGACAGAAACCACCATCGCTAGAAGCCACTGTCGCCAGAAGCAGCGCAGCGCTTGGCATCAGAGGCCGTTTGGTTTAGTAATATTAGCATACACGTGTTTCACATTGGCAACGACAGCTCATAAATAATACAACATGTTAACCATGAACTACACAGGTATTTTAGAACTCACATAACGCAAACAGTTTTCTAGCGAGGCCGACCCCCATCCCGGAACCACTCTCTTTGTTGACAAGTCAGTCCAGTCTGGTTTTTGTTAAGAATGATTATGAAAGAAAAATGTTGGAAGGTAGATGTTTGCAGTCTACGACTGTTGTTGTTGTTATTATTGTTATTTTTAATGTTCTAAAAATGTGAAATGTTAAATAGAGTAGAAAAGCACGTATAACAACTATGCTTGTAAATATATAATATTATTATGTCTGTATAAGAAGTAGTTCTATTTGAGTATGTACATGTACAACATTTCAAGTTTTAAGTTGCCAAATATGACATATTTTTCAGGTGAACCCGACTCCTTGCTCAAAGACTACCTGCTATGGAATGGCAACATATTTGCTGGACTGCAGGTACAGTACAGTATATGCAGTTGGTGTCCTGCAGTGGCACATGGAGTTGTGTTGCTTGGTGTCCTGCAGTGGCACATGGAGTTGTTTTTCTTGGTGTCCTGCAGTGGCACTTGCAGTTGTGTTGCTTGGTGTCCTGCAGTGACACATGAAGTTTTCGTTACTTGGTGTCCTGCAGTGGCACATGGAGTTGTGTTGCTTGGTGTCCTGCAGTGGCACATGGAGTTGTGTTTCTTGGTGTCCTGCAGTGGCACATGGAGTTGTGTTGCTTGGTGTCCTGCAGTGACACATGGAGTTTTCGTTACTTGGTGTCCTGCAGTGGCACTTGCAGTTGTGTTGCTTGGTGTCCTGCAGTGGCACATGGAGTTGTTTTTCTTGGTGTCCTGCAGTGGCACTTGCAGTTGTGTTGCTTGATGTCCTGCAGTGACACATGCAGTTGTGTTGCTTGGTGTCCTGCAGTGGCACATGCAGTTGTGTTGCTTGGTGTCCTGCAGTGACACATGCAGTTGTGTTGCTTGGTGTCCTGCAGTGGCACATGGAGTTGTGTTGCTTGGTGTCCTGCAGTGGCACATGGAGTTGTGTTGCTTGGTGTCCTGCAGTGGCACATGGGAGTTGTGTTGCTTGGTGTCCTGCAGTGACACATGCAGTTGTGTTGCTTGATGTCCTGCAGTGGCACATGCAGTTGTGATGCTTGGTGTCCTGCAGTGGCACATGGAGTTGTGTTGCTTGGTGTCCTGCAGCGGCACATGGAGTTGTGTTGCTTGGTGTCCTGCAGTGGCACATGGAGTTGTGTTTCTTGGTGTCCTGCAGTGGCACATGGAGTTGTGTTTCTTGGTATCCTGCAGTGGCACATGCAGTTGTGTTGCTTGGTGTCCTGCATTGGCACATGCAGTTGTGTTGCTTGGTGTCCTGCAGTGGCACATGCAGTTGTGTTGCTTGGTGTCCTGCATTGGCACATGCAGTTGTGTTGCTTGGTGTCCTGCAGTGGCACATGCAGTTGTGTTGCTTGGTGTCCTGCAGTGGCACATGGAGTTGTGTTGCTTGGTGTCCTGCAGTGGCACATGGAGTTGTTTTTCTTGGTGTCCTGCAGTGGCACTTGCAGTTGTGTTGCTTGGTGTCCTGCAGTGGCACATGCAGTTGTGATGCTTGGTGTCCTGCAGTGGCACATGGAGTTGTGTTGCTTGGTGTCCTGCAGCGGCACATGAAGTTGTGTTGCTTGGTGTCCTGCAGCGGCACATGGAGTTGTGTTGCTTGGTGTCCTGCAGTGGCACATGGAGTTGTTTTTCTTGGTGTCCTGCAGTGGCACTTGCAGTTGTGTTGCTTGGTGTCCTGCAGTGGCACATGGAGTTGTTTTTCTTGGTGTCCTGCAGTGGCACTTGCAGTTGTGTTGCTTGATGTCCTGCAGTGACACATGCAGTTGTGTTGCTTGGTGTCCTGCAGTGGCACTTGCAGTTGTGTTGCTTGATGTCCTGCAGTGACACATGCAGTTGTGTTGCTTGGTGTCCTGCAGTGACACATGCAGTTGTGTTGCTTGGTGTCCTGCAGTGGCACATGCAGTTGTGTTGCTTGGTGTCCTGCAGTGACACATGCAGTTGTGTTGCTTGATGTCCTGCAGTGACACATGCAGTTGTGTTGCTTGGTGTCCTGCAGTGGCACATGGAGTTGTGTTGCTTGGTGTCCTGCAGTGGCACATGCAGTTGTGTTGCCTGGTGTCCTGCAGTGGCACATGCAGTTGTATTGCTTGGTGTCCTGCAGTGGCACATGCAGTTGTGTTGCTTGGTTTCCTGCAGTGGCACATGCAGTTGTGTTGCTTGGTGTCCTGCAGTGGCACATGCAGTTGTGTTGCTTGGTGTCCTGCAGTGGCACATGCAGTTGTGTTGCTTGGTGTCCTGCAGTGGCACATGGAGTTGTGTTGCTTGGTGTCCTGCAGTGGCACATGGAGTTGTGTTGCTTGGTGTCCTGCAGTGGCACATGCAGTTGTGTTGCTTGGTGTCCTGCAGTGGCACATGGAGTTGTGTTGCTTGGCGTCCTGTCACATTCGGGTCATGTTCAAACATTTTTTGTTCAAAATGTGGAACAGAGACTCGTGAAGTCGCAAACACTTGTTGTTTATAGGATAACCAACTAGCAGGAAAAGCGAGTCTGACGAGGAGTGGGAGCTTAACAGCCAATGTGAATGCTCTTGCATTGGTTGGCAACACTTTTTACCTCTATATAGTGTGCATGATCTCTCTATTGTGAATGTGTCAGGTGGAGGTGTGGCGTATCTATTGTCACATTAACCCTCTGTAGCATTAGTAGTTGATCTTGAAGAAGAACTTAGAGGAGCTTTCGCAGGAGTGTCTAGTATACTACAGGAAGTGTGTGGTATACTACAGCAAGTGTCTAGGATACTACATGAAGTGCTGTCATGCGGTAATAATCCCGCAAACACTAGACCCAATAGATGTACGCACGATGTTTGTGGTTTGTGTATTTGAGACGATGGGAGTTTATGGTGATCAAGCAGCATCTGCAATCACCAGTTACTGCTGCAAGTCTATGGAGGAACCAAACAGGAAACTATCGTCAACATTGAGTGGCACAGTTGGCAAGGTCAGACAGAGGTCACTTGGTTTTTAGTTTTTACCAAATCTTTTTTCCCAGGCTTCAACTAGTCTACAGACAGAGTACAATGGCTCCTTTAGCCTCAGGCAGGATTGTACTTGTGCTAGGCATATGGGCTTGCAGCACTCGGCTGAAGTATTTATATATACATGTACATGCATGCATGTGCGTGCATGCGCAGGCTGAAGCAAAGATAGCACACAACTGCACAGTCTTGTGAAACATATTTCCTAGAAACCAAGTGACTTCCATTATGTTTTGGAGATGGCAACGTTTTCTGTTTGACTCTTACCTAGACCTGCAGCAACATTGGTGACCTGCAGCAACATTGGTGACCTGCAGCAACATTGGTGACCTGCAGCAACATTAGCTACTTGCAGCTGCTGCTCGATCACCATAAGCTTCCATCTCTGTACCGACAGAAAGCTGCACTCCACTCTCACGAGTATGCTCCATGGTGGCCTGGCTTAAAAGCAAGACAAACTACCAACTTTGCATGTATACTAATTGGGTCAGATTATTACTTTCATTGCAGCACTTCCTGTTATATACTAAAACTCTTCCTGTAATATACTAGACACTTCATGTGGTATACTAGACATATCCTGCAGGATGTAGACATCCATGCCATAGCTCCATAGTTGACTCCATTGTGTTCTTCAAAGAACCTGCAGATCAAGAGAAACAAGAACTCAACTAGAGACAGTAGCCATCAAAATCACTTCTGTTCTACTGTCTGGTAAGGGGGTTCATCAGCTATTAACTGTGCAGCCCAAGCCAGTCTGGAATCTGCTGCTGGGCATTCTCTCTCGTTCACTTCACTGTGACGACCATTCCCGATTTATGTAGGCCCACATTATTTTAGGCGGGTGACCCATTCATATTTTTTAACAGGTGAACGTACAGTGCATAGGTACATACATACACACACACATACATACATGCATAGATATGCTATGTGCGGCAATGCCAAGTTCTCCATCCAACTCCCCCACTGGGGGCTCTCACTTCACTTGTCAATTAGCATTACATTCTTATTATTTGTAATAGTATTATTGTTGTTGTTGTTGATTGTTGATGTTGTTACTATTACTATTTTATTACCATTATTAGTATGTGTGTGTGTGTGTAAATGGAGATCTCTCTGATATGACATGCAGCCATGTCTTCTGCTGGCTGTGTAGATTGGCGAGAGTGAGAATGATACGATGAAGTTGTTTCAAGTCTTTGGAAGCTGCAGACCTGTCCCCGAGTCCATCCTGTCCACTCTCGGTGACCTCCATGGGCCCTGGGCGTTCATTTACTGGCAGGTAGTTCAACATATCTAAGATGCCATAAGTCAGTGCACACATGAGCTCCGTAATTGGGCGGTATTATTAATACACACACACATATACATACATACATATACATATTACAGAGTGCAGTCACTCCCAATATTGGTTTGACCACTTTTATAATGGAGGACAAAAAAACAAAGTTTATATCTCAATTAAAACTCACTTTGGCAGCTTCTTGGTGTCATAGATGTTGTCTTCAACCGATCCCTTCCCCCCCACACACGCATATATATGATGTATAGTGTGTCTATTGGTACTACCAGAAGACCACAAACTGTGCAATGCATTGCCACGACTAACCAATTTCTAATTTTAGCAACTCGTGTCTAAGTAACTTTCTTCCTTTCCTCCTACTCATAACTTGCGTACAACACGTCAATTCAACTTATTTTACTATCAGAAGAGTACAAACTGGCCAATATATTAAAACTATCCTTTTTTTCAATTCAGCACTAATCCGTTTTTGTACTCGGCCAAACACCAGAAGATTGGTAAAGCAGTTTTAATGTCATAAACACATTTGTGCACATGCAATATCTGGTCTAGTTGAGCTGAGTCAGCAAGCAACTGCCGGTTTTGTACCATGAAGTAATTCCCCAAGTTTACTCTGGTTGGTGATAATAGTTGACAGCACAGACCTACGAAACCAGGTCACTACTTATGATGCATGTGTCTCTGTGTATTATAGGCATGTATGTATACTAAACATGGTAAGTAATTGCATCTATGATTGGTGTTACACTGAGTAACTTCTTGAAGTGGCTGCTCATGACTGGTTAGTTCTGGTGTTACACTAACTTCTTGAGGTGGCTGCTCATTACTGGTTAGTTCTGGTGTTACACTGAGTAACTTATTGTAGGCATTACACTGAGTAACTTCTTTTATGAAGCTGCTTAACAAAATATAAATAAGACAAAAAATGTAAAATTATACATATATATATATATTGTTCAAACCAGACCATGCATTTACCTATGAAGACCATATACACTGCTTTTAAATTGTATTCGGAGTTCATTAGGCAAAGAGTCCTGTAAATGTTTGTGGTCTAACATTGGTTTCATTTCTTTTTTGACAAGTCAATCCAATATTAATCATGAGCAGCCACTTACATGTATAAGAAGTTACTCAGTGTAACACCAGTAAATGTTTGTGGTCTAACATTGGTTTCATTTCTTTTTTGACAAGTCAATCCAATATTAATCATGAGCAGCCACTTACATGTATAAGAAGTTACTCAGTGTAACACCAGAACTAACCCATCATCAGTAGCCACTTACTCAGTATAACATCAGAACTCAAGAATGCTTAAACGATGTTTTTCTCTTTCCCTGCCCAAGCAAGATTACTGACTGACAATTGGATCCTTCCCTTCCTTCCTTCTTCCTTCCATTCCTTCCTTATCTTTCTTCTTCCTGTCCTTTCTTCCTTCCTCCATCTTTCCTTCCTTGCTTCCATCTTTCCTTCCTTCCTTCCATCTTTCCTTCCTTCTTTCTTCTTCCCGTCCTTCCTTCCTTCCACCTTTCCCTCTATCCTTCTTCCCCTCCTTCCTTTCTCCTCCATTTTCCTTCCTTCCTTACTTCCTCCATCTTTCCCTCGTCTTTCCCTCTATCCTTCTTCCCGTCCTTCCTCCATCTTTCCTTCCTTCCTTCCATCTTGCTCTCTATCCTTCTTCCCTTCCTTCCTTCTATCTGAAGTTTTGTGTGGGGAAAAAGAGATGGATAGATAGATGCAAGATCTTGGGGGTGGTTTTTGACAGATTATTTGGCTGCAGTTTAGTACCTTCACGAAGGCCTCAAGGCACACTTGAAACCACCCTAGGATGCTAAGAAGATGTCGAAGTGAGTTCACTCCTGGAACAAGTTTGAATTTTCTCCACTTTCAAATAGGGGTTAAACCAATATACGAAGTGCTCCCCAATATATTTATTATTATTATTATTATTATTATTATTATTATTATTATTATTATTATTATTATTATTATTATTATTATTAGTAGTAGTAGTAGTAGTAGTAGTAGTAGTAGTAGTAGTAGTAGTATTATTATTATTATTATTATTATTATTATTATTATTATTATTATTATTATTATTATTATTATTATTAATATTATTATTATTATTATTATTATTATTATTATTAATATTATTATTATTATTATTATTATTACTTAATTTTAGTTTTTATCTTCGTATTGTTGTTATTGTAAAATAATAATTAATTGGCTACATGTATATTATATTTACTCTGCAATCCTACATGTTCCAACCACTTGGACACCACTTGACTCCAAGTGAAATGTCCACTTCAACCTTTGAACCTGTTCACACATGGCCAGTGCTTGGAACTGTCCTTGACTGACCCAAGTGAAGGTGACAGGCTGTGCGTCAGCATCCCAGAGTAGGGCTAGGGATATTTAGGGCTAGGGTAGGGCTGAGGCTAGTGGATTCTAAGAGGCAAAGGCTAGGGATGGATTAGACTAGGGCCAGAAGGCTAATGATGATATTCTAGGGCTAGGCTTAGGAGTATTTAGGGCTAGGGTAATTCCGGGATAGTCCCAAGCACCGCAGGAATTCCTGGCAAAGGGTGTGTAAGTACTGGACCTTCTACATGTGCAGGCTTGCAGCCACTCCCTGTGGTTTGGGCGTGACGTGTTTGGGAGGCGGTCTCTACTATGGCACCTTCCTATCAATGCTGGTGATTCCTTCTGCCTCTCTTCTGTGGGCCACTGTGGACAGGACGAGATGCCACAGGTAGTTTTATCAAGATTATGTAGCACACTTGTAAGTTATAGCTGTACACACACATACTCTGCTTGCTTTGGGTTGCCATGCCTACGATATTGTAAGATGCAGTGAGATGAGAGTGCCACCTCCACAGCTAGTGTTTGTTTGTTGTCATCACTGTTGTTACTCTTCTTGTTCTTGTTGTTGTTACTCTTCTTGTTCTTGTTGTTGTTACTCTTGTTGTTCTTGTTGTTGTTACTCTTCTTGTTCTTGTTGTTGTTACTCTTGTTGTTCTTGTTGTTGTTACTCTTCTTGTTCTTGTTGTTGTTACTCTTGTTGTTCTTGTTGTTGTTACTCTTGTTGTTCTTGTTGTTGTTACTCTTCTTGTTCTTGTTGTTGTTACTCTTGTTGTTCTTGTTGTTGTTACTCTTGTTGTTCTTGTTGTTGTTACTCTTCTTGTTCTTGTTGTTGTTACTCTTCTTGTTCTTGTTGTTGTTACTCTTCTTGTTCTTGTTGTTGTTACTCTTCTTGTTCTTGTTGTTGTTACTCTTCTTGTTCTTGTTGTTGTTACTCTTCTTGTTCTTGTTGTTGTTACTCTTCTTGTTCTTGTTGTTGTTACTCTTGTTGTTGTTGTTACTCTTGTTGTTACTCTTGTTGTTGTTGTTATTTGTTGCAACGTGCATGAAGGAATAATAGCCTGTGTGCTATTGCTAGTAACCTCCCATACTGTCACAGATTATCCAGGGCCATCCATGCATGAGAAGAACTCACAAAGAATATTGTTGCCCCACCTACTCTTAAGGTTTCAACCAGTAGGCTTTGGTCTGCTTGAGGTTAAGTCTGCTTGAGGTTAAGGCATATTATTCAACCTGAAGAAGGTTAAGGCTTATTATTCACCCTGAAGAAGGTTAATGGTCTAAACATTGGGAATAAAACCATTCTAAGCTAGTGATGTTGGTTATTAAAGGTTTGACTATGCCAGGGCTACTGGAGTGAGGTGCCTTCCTATGGGGTCTACAGACTTCAGTACTCCACGGGGGAGTCCGGACTATCAGGTGATGACTCATCTCATGCTTTTCGGTAATGTTCGTAGTTCTCTATAGCTAGTACCTCTCCTGGTGGTGTTGGTGGTGGTGTGGTGGTGGTGATGTTGATGGTGACAATGGTTGTGATGGTGGTGGTGGTAGTGGTGATGGTGGTGGTGATGGTGTTTCTTTTTTAATGAGCTTTGTAGTTGCAATTAATAAGTTGCACTCAAAACTTCAGTTGTTTTATTTCATGAGTGAGAAATTGAAATTTGAAGATGTAGATATTTGGAGAAGTGTATTGTCGGTGAGGAGCAGTCTCTGCAGGCATTACTTATTATAGTCCGAACGGTACGATAAAATAAAGCAAGGTTGGTGGGTGTGCCCTGTTGCCATGTGAGCAGCAACAGATATCGCTTTGTTTGAGGTACATGTATTCACTTGTGTGCAGACACTCACTCAACTGCTCTGCAGTCTTTTGATTGGAGTGTTGAAGGTAGTGACGTATAGAAGACCACAAGGCTGTGAAGTTTCATTGAAAGCTTGGAATACTCATATAGTATAGATGACCACAAGGAATACTAGATATAGTATAGACCACAAGGAATACTAGATATAGTATAGAAGACCACAAGGAATACTAGATATAGTATAGACCACAAGGAATACTAGATATAGTATAGAAGACCACAAGGAATACTAGATATAGTATAGAAGACCACAAGGAATACTAGATATAGTATAGTAGACCACAAGGAATACTAGATATAGTATAGACCACAAGGAATACTAGATATAGTAAAGACCACAAGGAATACTAGATATAGTATAGACCACAAGGAATACTAGATATAGTATAGACCACAAGGAATACTAGATATAGTATAGATGACCACAAGGAATACTAGATATAGTATAGAAGAGACCACAAGGAATACTAGATATAGTATAGATGACCACAAGGAATACTAGATATAGTATAGATGACCACAAGGAATACTAGATATAGTATAGATGACCACAAGGAATACTAGATATAGTATAGATGACCACAAGGAATACTAGATATAGTATAGATGACCACAAGGAATACTAGATATAGTATAGAAGACCACAAGGAATACTAGATATAGTATACAAGACCACAAGGAATACTAGATATAGTATAGAAGAGACCACAAGGAATACTAGATATAGTATAGACCACAAGGAATACTAGATATAGTATAGACCACAAGGAATACTAGATATAGTATAGACCACAAGGAATACTAGATATAGTATAGACCACAAGGAATACTAGATATAGTATAGAAGACCACAAGGAATACTAGATATAGTATAGACCACAAGGAATACTAGATATAGTATAGAAGACCACAAGGAATACTAGATATAGTATAGTAGACCACAAGGAATACTAGATATAGTATAGAAGACCACAAGGAATACTAGATATAGTATAGACCACAAGGAATACTAGATATAGTATAGACCACAAGGAATACTAGATATAGTATAGACCACAAGGAATACTAGATATAGTATAGACCACAAGGAATACTAGATATAGTATAGACCACAAGGAATACTAGATATAGTATAGACCACAAGGAATACTAGATATAGTATAGACCACAAGGAATACTAGATATAGTATAGACCACAAGGAATACTAGATATAGTATAGACCACAAGGAATACTAGATATAGTATAGACCACAAGGAATACTAGATATAGTATAGAAGACCACAAGGAATACTAGATATAGTATTTTAGTGGATTGCTAAATTACACTTGATAAGAATTCAAGACAGCATGAGTGAATTCCATTGAGGTGAATGTCATTACCTATATGCAGAATATCAATCACCTGATTGTGGTGTGTGGTGGAATCACCTGATTGTGTGTGTGGTGTGATTACTAACTTCATGATGTAATGTTTGGTGTATGACAACAGTTATTCATAAGTTCATAAGTCCACTACACAACTCCCCCAGAACCTCAATGAGTAGGCTTAATAGTTCTACCATATCTTGTGACATAGGGAGGTGTATGGCTTGGTGATGCGAGTGTAGGGCTTGGTGAGGCGAGTGTAGGGCTTGGTGAGGCGAGTGTAGGGCATGGCGTGGATGAGGAGGATGGAGAATTGGTAGGAGAAAGTCCCACCTGTAAGGGTGTTGTAGGAGGGTAGACATGATTATCTAGGTAGGCAGGTTTAAGTCTGTCTATAGATATGACGTCTTCCTTGTTTTTCCTCGCAATGGTAACTGTTTTATCACACCTCCCAACCACTCTGAAGGGACCCTCATATGGTTTGCACAGGGGTGTTTTGTGCCTGTCCACTCTCACAAATACAAAGGCAGCCGTATCCAAGGCTTTAATGGTTGCACACTTAGAGTTACCGTGAAATTCGGTATTGGTAGGCAAAAATTTTCTAGTAGGTGAATCATGGCGCCTATGAGTTGGTGATATAAATTCTCCAGGGACAGTTATTGCTGATCCAAATACCATTTCTGCAGCCGAGCAGTTCAAATCCTCTTTAGGGGCAGTCCTGATCCCTAACATAACCCAAGGTAAAGCCAGGACCCAATCATTATCCAGCAACCTGGCTTTTAAGGCTTCCTTCAGGTTTCTGTGGAACCTCTCCACCATACCATTTGCCTGAGGGTGGTAAGCGGTGGTATGGTGGAGGGTGCATCCTAAGCTTTTAGCAATGCCAAGCCATAGTCTAGATGTGAATTGAGATCCTCTGTCAGAGGTGATGTGACTAGGCATGCCAAACCTTGCAATCCAACCCAGCAGAGCTTGGATACAACTGTCTGCTGAGGTATCTTTTAGAGGAAACGCTTCAGCCCATCTAGTGGTTCTATCCACAACAGTGAAAAGGTACTGAAACCCCTGTGAGGGAGGTAGTGGTCCTACAAGGTCCACATGAATGTGGTCAAACTTCCTGTCTGGAACTGGAATGTGTGCAGGGGTAGTTTTGGAATGTCGGATGGTTTTGGCTTTTTGGCAGGGTACACACGTCTTGGCCCATGTTCCAACCTGATTGTTCATGTGAGGCCATACAAACTTGGCAGATACAATTCTTCTAGTATTTCGTATAGATGGGTGGGATAAACCATGAACCAAGTCAAAAATCCTTTTTCTCCAAGAATTTGGTACCACGGGTCTAGGGTTCCCTAGGGAAGTGTCACATAAAAGCTTTGCCTCCGAGTCACCCAATGGTACCCAGTCCAGCACCAGACTACTATCAGCCACTTCAGCAGCTACATTTTCAGAAATCTGATCTCTAGCCATGTCTGTAAAATCAATGTCTGTGCTACTCAACATGTTCACACTGTGTCTAGACAGAGCATCAGCCGCAACATTGTATTTTCCTGCAACATGCCTGATGTCTGACGAGAACTCAGCTATGAAGCTTAATTGTCTCTGTTGTCTAGCGGGTCCTGGCTCAGATATTTTGGTTAAGCTGAAGGTGAGCGGCTTGTGATCGGTAAAAATGCTGAATTCTCTGCCCTCCAAGAAGTACTTGAAATGCTTAATGCCCAAATAAATAGCTAACAGCTCTCTGTCATATGTGCTGTACTTCTGTTCTGCAGTTTTAAGTTTCTTGCTCAGGAAAGCTAAAGGTTGCCAATCTCCCTTAATCTTCTGCTCTAGAACAGCACCAATGGCAGTATCCGAAGCATCAGTTGTAAGGGCTATGGGTGCTGCTGGGACAGGGTGGTTCAGCATGGTGGCACTAGCTAGCATCTCCTTGGCCCGATCAAAAGCACCATCCATGTCATCAGACCATAAGATCTTTCTAATGGATTTACTCTTTTTCCCAATGGCTTGGTACAGCGGAGCAAGAACATTGGCAGAATGTGGTAAAAATCTATTATAAAAGTTAATCATTCCAACAAATTCTTGCAACCCTTTGATGTTCATGGGTTTTGGGAACTCCCTGATAGCTTGTACCTTTTGGTCAAGGGGACGGCTTCCCTGCTGTGTAATAATTATGATGACCTAGGAAATCAATCTCAATGCAACCAAACTGGCACTTTGCAGGGTTTACCACCAATCCCTTCTGTTCTAGTCTGTCAAACAGAATTTTTAGATGCTTCAAATGCTCAGTCTCATTCTCACTAGCTACTAACAAATCATCGATATAGGTGAACACAAAAGGAAGGTCTCTGCAGGTGACATCCATCAACCTCTGGAATGCCTGAGCAGCATTCCTGAGGCCGAAAGGCATTCTCAAGAACTCAAACAACCCAAAAGGTGTTATGATTGCTGTTTTAGCTATGTCTTCCTGTGCCATGGGGATCTGATGATAGCCCCTGACCAAATCAATCTTTGAAAAAATGGTTTTCCCAGACAGGTGTGCTGAAAAGTCCTGTATGTGAGGGACAGGGTACCTATCTGGGAGTGTGACCTGGTTGAGCCTCCTATAATCCCCACAAGGTCTCCACCCTCCTGAACTTTTAGGGACCATATGTAAAGGCGAGGCCCATGGGCTGGAAGAGGGTCTGATGATGCCCAGACTGACCATGTTGGAAAATTCTTTCCTAGCTACCTTGAGCTTATCAAGAGGTAACCTTCTAGCCTTTGCAAACAAGGGAGGACCATGGGTGGTGATAAAGTGCTCTACTCCATGTTTGGAAAAGGGTTGGTGGAACTGAGTTGTTGTAATGGCTGGATAATTAGCAATTACCACCTTGGACTTGTTGATGGGGTGAGTAATTGTACCCAAATGTGGAGCTAACATGGAGGTATGTCCAAGAGGTGAGGTGCAAAAGGTGCTAGCATCCACAAGTTGCTTGTTGGCCATGTCCACTAGCAATTTATTGGCCCTTAAAAAATCCGCCCCCAACAATGGCTTGCTCACTTGAGCCACAACGAATTCCCAGTGGTAAATACCTGAATTGAAGTGTAGGGTGAGTTTCCTGGTTCCAAAAGATTTGATCCTGCTTCCATTGGCTGCCTGCAGAGATGGTCCAGGTTTCCTTGTTCTGCTTTCCACCCCCGTCACAGGCACCACGCTAACCTCCGCTCCCGTATCCACCAAGAAGCGCCTTTTCGTCGTCTTATCCAGTACAAAAACCAAGCAGTCTTTTAGGCCAGCCACTGCTGCCATTACTTGTGGCTGGCCTGCTCTTTTACTGGCCACGCACAAGGCTCTAGACATCTCTTGGCGTCCTTCCCCCACTTCCAGTGATAAAAACAGTATTTTGGTTTGAAGGTAGTAGGGGTGGCAGATGTCTTCTTCTTGGAAAAAACAGAGTTCGTTACTAAGGGTGCCTCCAATGTGTTGGTGGTGGCTACTTCTTTTGCGGACCAGAGCAGGTCTGCATGTTTAGCCATAGCCCTGCAATTCTCGTGTTTAACTGCAACCAGTTGGGTCCTGATATCTTCGGGCAGTCTCTCCAGGAATAATTGTCTGAAGAGTAAGCAAGGTGGGTGATTGCCTAGTAAGGATAGCATCTCATCCATGAGCTCGGATGGTTTGGTAGCCCCCAGGTTGTGGATATGTAGCAGTTGAGAGGCTCTCTCCATTTCAGATAACCCAAACGTATCCAGGAGTCTTGCTTTGATGGTTTGATATTTTCCTTCCCCTGGTGGGTTATCCAAGAGGTCCAGGAGTCTGGAAGCAGTGTCTTGGTCCAGGGAGGCTATGATGTAGTAGTACTTGGTGTCATCATTGACAATTCCCCTGATGACAAACTGTGCTTCTGCCTGTGCAAACCAGCTTCTGGGTTGAGTGGTCCAGAATGGAGGCAACTTGAGAGAAACAGCATGCTCATGCGCCATGAAGATCTACTTCACAAACGTCGGGGTCACCAATTTAGTGGATTGCTAAATTACACTTGATAAGAATTCAAGACAGCATGAGTGAATTCCATTTAGGTGAATGTCATTACCTATATGCAGAATATCAATCACCTGATTGTGGTGTGTGGTGGAATCACCTGATTGTGTGTGTGGTGTGATTACTAACTTCATGATGTAATGTTTGGTGTATGACAACAGTTATTCATAAGTTCATAAGTCCACTACAGTATAGAAGACCACAAGGAATACTAGATATAGTATAGACCACAAGGAATACTAGATATAGTATAGAAGACCACAAGGAATACTAGATATAGTATAGAATACCACAAGGAATACTAGATATAGTATAGAAGACCACAAGGAATACTAGATATAGTATAGACCACAAGGAATACTAGATATAGTATAGACCACAAGGAATACTAGATATAGTATAGAAGACCACAAGGAATACTAGATATAGTATAGAAGACCACAAGGAATACTAGATATAGTATAGACCACAAGGAATACTAGATATAGTATAGAAGACCACAAGGAATACTAGATATAGTATAGAAGACCACAAGGAATACTAGATATAGTATAGAAGACCACAAGGAATACTAGATATAGTATAGAAGACCACAAGGAATACTAGATATAGTATAGAAGACCACAAGGAATACTAGATATAGTATACAAGACCACAAGGAATACTGGAAGATTTGAGGCATATGGAGAAATGCACTTTACATCAGCCAGCGTTCACAACGTAGACAATAATTATACCTTGAAGCCAAAATGATTGATCCACTCTTTATTATAATAATTATGGGTAAACTCACAAGCGTATGCGGTCGAAATGATTTTGATTTCCTGCTTTGGGCATGCTTTAGCTTGCGACATCTCACTTCTAGTATTACATTGGATACCGTCACTGCTGCAGGTTAATTGAAATATTATATTTTATATATATATATATATATATTATGCATGTCTATATATATATGTGTGTGTGTGTATATATATATACATAGTTTATATTTTGCAGGTGAGCTTACCTGCTACCCCTGGATGCAAGCAGGTGAGAGGTTATGGTTGAACTTGCAAGCTGTTTGACCAAGCAATCCTGTGCCTCGTCTTGTTAGGTCTCTGCTTTCAGGATGTGTCTGCTCTAACTGAAGAGTCTGCAGTGCGTGGGTCATTTTTTAACGTGGCTGTCATCGAAGATGAACGATTGCAAGTTCCATTTCCTCCTCTTAATAAGGACTTGCCAATGGAACTGAATGAGCGAGGGAACGTGGGTAGCAAGGCGGAGTCTGTGGAAGGTGTTTCATCGGATCCAAAGCCACCATGTAGTGAGGACAGACTATTGCTTAGTAGCAAGAATGTTTCGGCTGACGATCTCCAAACTATTTCTCATAAATTTCTCGAAGTTTTGGAAAATGCTGTTTCTGTGAGAGTGAAGAATGCACCATACCTCGCTGCAAATCTTTGCGCTGCTGAGTTAGGACTTGACGTGGGGGGTGGGGCTGGTATGGGAGGTTTGCTGGAGGGCGTGACTGGTACAACAGGTTTGGTGGGGGGGGAGGCTGGTGCAGGGGGTTTGGTGGGGGGTGAGGTTGGTGCAGCAGGTTTCGTTCCAGGGAAAGCAAGAGTGGCAGTGTTGTTTTCTGGCGGGGTGGACTCTGCCGTCATTGCGGCTCTAGTGGATAGGCAAGTTGAAGTTGACTATAAAAAGTTCTGGTCATTTCCTTGGTGTTGTGGCTTTGTGCAGAAGGTTCTTATGTTGCGTAGCAACCAGGAGCACATTGGTAGAAACCTGTAATTGTTGGTATACTAGAATGATGATGATTAGTATCCTGGAATGATGCCTAAAAAAAGTTATCACAATGTTGTGCTAGCAAGCAAATGGTTTCTTGTTGTTGATATGAAGAGGAAGACGCTGACACATTAGTGGCCTGTAAGTTCTTATTGTCTTAACAGCAGTGTGGACTCTTGCTGGGTCGCATTGATGAACAGCTTTATAATGACTTGCAGACCCTAACAACCGACAACTACTCTAGACACTAGACCACACCCACACATGTCTCGTGTGCCTTGCTTTAACTAGATCTGGACATTTTGCTAATCAATTTTATTATCCTTTTGCCTGCACTGTGTCCTGTTCTCTGGCTGTTTTTTTCATGGCCTCTGTTCCATCTCTTTCTCCATACAATGCCCTACTATGTAATATATTTTATAAATGTTTGTCATCAACACGGGTAAACATTCCTTTATTTTGCTTTTAATTAAGGGACACATTACCATAAATTAGTAATAGTAAGCGCCATAAAGTAGTAAGCGTTAAAAAAAACTTGTGCCTGTGAATTCGTTAGAATTCATTTTCCAACCGCGCACTTGACCACGTACTTAGTTTTAGTGCCTAATCAAAAACACTCATTGAATAGAGTAGAGCTTCCTCTAGCCACTGGTGCTAATTTCAGCTCTCTAGCATTTGGCAATCTGGAGAAAAATTTGTTCCAAAATCAGGCACTCTGGTTTTGAGGTGCTATCACTTTAGCTTGTTTATACTTATGAAAAATGTTTTAGTGTGCCCACAGAGAGCAATATATCAAATGAAGTTTTACAGAATCTATGGAGCTATAAAGTGGTAACCACAAGTTGTTTTTTAAACACTATAGTTTATGGTTATGGTCCCTCTTAATTAAAAGCAAATCTAAAGGAATGTTTGCCCATGTAGATGACAAACATTTATATGACCCTTTACCTATTTATTTAAGCGCAGTATAATGTTCGTCTGCTAAAGTCACGCAACCGCATACAAGAAGTTACTCGGTGTAACACCAGAACTAACCCACATAGATGTTCATAGATATTAACATATGCCATGTTTATACATACAAGAAGTTACTCAGTGTAACACCAGAACTAACCCATATAGATGTTCATAGATATTAATATATGCCATGTTTATGCATACAAGAAGTTACTCGGTGTAACACCAGAACTAACATGCCTATGTATGTACACATCATAGAGACAGGTGCATCATTAGTGGTTACCCTGGGTTTTGTTGAGAAGGTCTATGTTTGACTATCGCCACCAGAGAAAACTTCTGAGAAGACCAATCGGTCACTTCTTGGCATGAAAATCAGCTGCTTGCTGACTCTACTCTGCTAGACTCTATATTGCATGTACACTAGTGTGTTTGTTGCATTGATGACCTCTACCAATTTTTCAAGTGTTTTGCTGAATAGAGAGTCGTTGCAATGTATTGGACAGTTTGGGGTCTTCTGATAGTAAAATTATACAATTTACATGTGGGGGTAGGGGTGATAGAGGGTGGGATAGATAGATAGATCCTGAACAATAAATTTACATTTTACAGATTTTAATATTTTTGGTGCTGGTTCGAGAGTTCAAGGTAGATTTGAAGTGCTTTTCTTCAAAATAGGATCCTAAGAAAATATTCATGTTAATTATATATATAGTGAGAATATATATGACAGGGTCTTGAGAAGAGGCCAATTATATAATGCTCTAATTGTTATAATCAGGGGTGTATTTAGGGGGGGGGGGCGGGGGGGGGGGCATTCGCCCCCCCTTGTATCATTCTCGCCCCCCCCCCCTTGAAATTAGAGATATTTTTTTAAATAATGTCAAGAAAGGTGTAATACAAGAAAGGTGTAATAAGCTTATGATATCAGGTTCAAATGATAGGAATGTCAAACTGAGGTTCTTCTTGGTTTTCTCTGCCATACGTCCACAATCTCTTCAAGGTCGCTCTCAGAGAGTACTTCTGGTGCCTCTATAGCAATCCTCATAAGGTGAGAAAGGCTGCAGTCACTTAGAGAATTACGCAAACGAGTCTTGATCATCTTCATCTGTGAGAAGCTTCTCTCCACAGAAGCAGTAGAAACTGGAATCGATAAGCAGATGGAGGCAATCTTGTGCAAATTGGGAAACATGGCCTTGAGCATGTCGTTCTTTCAGCTGTGATGCAGTAGTATCCCGTGGTTGCTTGACTAACAGCTGGCGGAATGTTTTCCACTCTGTAAGTATTTCAGTGGAAATCATGGCTGTCTTCACTGTTTCTTCTCCATCCAATGTTTCTGCATCTCTATCTTCTCCGTAGTGAGCAATCAGTTTCTCAACAGACGTGTCTCCATAAGTGGGAAAAGATACTGAATCTGGTTTTGGAACTTTCCGTGGATCGAATATAGACAATGCTGATACAACAGCGTTGGATGAAGAAAATCGGCTTGTTATGTTGGCCTTTAAATCAGCAACAAAAGGCTTACCAACAACATTCTGGAACGAAAGTATTTTATCAGCGTCAATAGACACCTTTGTAGATGACTTCAAGTCTTCAACGTTTTCAAGAAGCTCCAACACCCAGTTCGCTCCAGGCAAAACTGCATCATCCAAGGATTTACAGTAGCATCAACAAGGAATGATATCAACGAGAGGTCAAGCTGCTCTGCCTGAAGTGCTTTGCTGAGCTTGGCTACTTGTGGTAGAGTGAAATCAAGCAAATATATAGCTGCAATCGTAGACAATTTGCAGAGGGCACCATGGATTCCAAGAGCTTCTGGCTCGTGGGACGTCTCGTAGATGTTCCCAATGGTGATTACAATTGCAGAATAACTTGCTTTGACAGCTTTGACACACCTTTCATGTGCCAGCCAGCGTGTGTCAGATGGCTTGATCACTTTCATTTCTGGAAGTTCAAGAACGTGCTGTACCTCCTTCAGACACTCTGCTCGCTTGGGGGAATTGCGAAAATGCTTCCAAAGAGTAGTCAATGTTCTGTAAACATGAGCAATTCCAGGAGTTTTATTGGCAGCTTGCACACAAGCCAACTGCAGTAAGTGACAGTGGCAGTGTATAAACAGAGCGTGAGGAGTATGTTTCTTGATACGTGCCTGAACCCCGGTCTTTCGTCCAGAAAAAGTTGCAGCTCCATCAAATCCCAATCCAACTATTCTTCCGACTTGTAGACCTTTCTTCTTTAAACAATCGATGAGATTAGAATAGATGGTCTCTGCATCAGCCTTCTTCAATGGAATAAGCTCCAGAAAGCACTCTACTGGTACACCATCTTCCTCCCAGCGGCAAAACACAGACAATTCTTCTACGTTGGTGACATCTGTGCACTCATCTGCCATGAGGCTGTACATAGGTGCCTTTTGAAGTCGCTTCAGAATCGACTCCTCCACCCATGTCCCCAATGATTCGATGAATTCAACCACAGCCAATCTTGATGTGTACACAGCATTTCTTGGTGCAGTTTCTAAGAATTGCTTCAAATGTTGGCTGCCACATCGAACCACCACGTCAACCAGCTTCTCAAATTTTGTCGAATGTGCAACTTGTTCTTTCGTAAGAAAATGAGTGAGTAGGATCAGGCACTTCACTGCAGCTCTGTTCTGAGCTCTTTTGCGAGCTAAAACATTCTGGAGTTGCTGTACAACTGTTCCACCTTTGGCTGCTCCTTTAGCTGCAAAAAGAGCTTTGAGTTGCATGGATATGGAAGTCACTTCTCGCATGAGCTTTCATTTTTTCAACAGCTTTCTTCCAATTTCTGCAAGGTTGTGTGACCCACACTCCTCCAGTACGCTGCAGACCAGATTGCTTGCAAACCTTGCAAAAGGCACCATCGCTATCCTCGTCATAATAGAGCCAACTGAAATCTTTCTCCCAGCTCTTAGAGTATTTTCTCTTCGTGGATACAGAAGAGCGGTGTTTGTTTTGCTTGCTTTTCTTTGAAGGTGGAGGACTAAGGCTAGGACTAGATGCCTCGACATGCTCAGAGCTATCTGTTCTGCTATCTTCGCTATCGCTGCTATTAGCATGAGAAGAGGCTTGAGAAGTACTTGCAAAGTATGAGCGAATATCCATATTAATATGAAGAGAAATCAGCTAGTAAGGTTTCTTTTATAGAGACTTTAAGACCACGACATAATGGACTGAGTTAAAAATACTGAGAGAGAGTGGGAAAGAAGGAGGGAACTGAAGAAGTGACAAACCTACAAAGGAGAACACGTGGTGGTGTGTGATGACTTTAAGACCATGACATAATGGACTGAGTTAAAAATACTGAGAGAGAGTGGGAAAGAAGGAGGGAACTGAAGAAGTGACAAACCTACAAAGGAGAACACGTGGTGGCGTGTGATGACATCATGTCTAAGATTAGACTTGAAGACCATGACATAATGGACTGAGTTAAAAATACTGAGAGAGGGAGTGGGAAAGAAGGAGAAACAAAAGAAGTGACAAACCTACAAAGGAGAGCACGTGGTGGTGTGTGATGTCATCGTGTCATGACACATGCTCTCCTTTTTCCAAGCAGCTACAATATCATGAGAAATATATACAGTCTAGCCATAGTTCGGTATAGCATAATGCCATTGGTAGTCAGTCAAAATAGCTATCCTCAGACATTGTAAAAGCAAAAAAAAATATGGGGGGATCTTCCCCCCAGACCCCCCTTTTACGGCTTATGAACATGTTAAGAAAATATTAACAAAAATTAGGGCACCAAGTGACCAACCATTTCCACCCCCCCCCCCCCCCCCCCCCTAGAGAACTAGAGAAAAATTGTGTATGAAACCTGTTGTCCATGATTTTGTAAGAAAATGCATGGAATGCAACATAATTCGATTTCACAAAAGCCCACCTCCATTATACGAGTGACAAGTGACTATATCTAATCTATATATGCTGATTGCCGTAGCATGCAACTTCAGCAAATATTTAAGATGGAATGTTGTACTAAAGATTTTAGAAAAAGTGCATGCCATCATAAGTAGCAGCTATATATACAGTTAGTACTGCAAAAATACCTGTGGGTAAAACAACTGCAAAAATACCTGTGGGTAAAACACTTTCGTACTCCACGCGGAAGCCCAGGGTGCACGTCCCCTTTCCGCACCATCCAGGCTCTCCGCCCCCCCTTATTTTTCCATATCTCAAGTTCGCCCCCCCTTGGCAAAATTTCTGTATACAACCCTGTATAATGATAGCCTGAAGGCAGAGGTCAAGTATTTTTAAACCTATCAGGACATATAACCCCCAGACAAATACCCCCCATCAAAAAAATAAAAATGTGGGAAATGGGAAATAAAATGTATAAGGTTTAGGGCTACGGCTAGGGCAATAAAATCCCATCTTTCATCCTAAAATCCTATATGTGATGGGTGAAAATATTTATGGGGTGGGTAAATGTCCAGGGGGTATTTGGCATGGGGGGTATTTGTCCAGGTGGTAATTGTCCGGGTTTTTTTGTGTATATGTAGAACCATTTGTAAATACCAAAAATAATCCTTGAAGTCAATTTTTGAACAATTCATCTTCTCGAAGGGTTGGCTTCCTTTCTCCCAACCTATGGTGTATATATATATATATATACATACCTGATGCTATGTCGTACTTTATGGTACTCCAGATGTCTTCCTCCATCTGAAGAGATTGATCTGATAAACGTTGCTTTCCAAGAGAATCCATCAAAACCGTTGGAGAAGCCATCGTAAGTAGACTGACGGTCATAATATCTCACGAGGTTAATATAAAGTCCTTGCAAATGTGCCGTCACATCTCACGATACATTCACTTCCCTCTCCCCTATGAGTTTTTATTATACACATACATGTATGGCTGTGTTTGTCCTGCTTGTCATGTTGTGGATTGGCTTAGGAGTGCATGTCTTATCTCTATTGCCTTGTTACTTCACTCTCTTTCATAAAAATTGTTCAGAAGATTTTTACACCAAAATGCTAATCCCCCTTTCTCACTCCCTTTCTCCGTCCCTTTCTTTGTTATTAGTTTTCAGGTTCCTGATCGTGTCACGTCCGTGGAATGCTTGAAGGATCTGAATCCTCTGAGAAAGTGGAATTTAATCATGGTGAGTTTTCTGTAAAATATTTCATTTTGTGAGTACTCATCTTTTCTGAAACTTTTGAGGGAGGTTATGGTCAAGATTAATAATCTACAGAAATGGGTATGTCTCAAATTTGGAGTTCTGTAGATGCATTGATTTAAGTACAGCTCAAAGAGAAACCCATGATCAGTTTGGTACCAAAAGTATTTGGCTGTAATTTGGTACCAAAAGTAATTATCTCTGTCTCTATGTGGTATTTTTGGGCACCAAAAGTAATGCAGCTCTCTATATACTCCAAAGGTAATGTAGCTATAAGTATATGCTCACTTTTAGTACTAAAAGTAATCAATAGATCTACATGCTTTCTTGTCATGCAAAAGTAGATGGATATTTGTTGTTTTTATGTTTTGGTACCAAGAACAATGTAATTCTCTCAGTGCTCTCTTTTGAATGTAGCTCTAGTGGTGTAGTTGATCCCAATGCTAAATTAATGTACATCTGTCTAGTGATAAATTAATGAACATCTGTCTAGTGATAAGTTAATGTACATCTGTCTAGTTATAAATTAATGTACATCTGTCTAGTGCTAAATTAATGTACATCTGTCTAGTGCTAAATTAATGTACATCTCACTAGTACTAAATTAATGTACATCTGTCTAGTGATAAATTAATGTACATCTGTCTAGTTATAAATTAATGTACATCTGTCTAGTGCTAAATTAATATACATCTGTCTAGTGCTAAATTAATGTACACATGTCTAGTGCTAAATTAATATACATCTGTCTAGTGCTAAATTAATGTACATCTGTCTAGATTAATGTACATCTCTCTAGTGCTAAATTAATGTACATCTCTCTAGTGTACATCTGTACATCTGTCTAGTGCTAAATTAATGTACAACTCTCTAGTGCTAAATTAATATACATCTGTCTAGTGCTAAAATAATGTACATCTGTCTAGATTAATGTACATCTCTCTAGTGCTAAATTAATGTACATCTCTCTAGTGCTAAATTAATGTACAACTCTCTAGTGCTAAATTAATGTACATCTGTCTATATGCTTTCTTTTGGTATCAAAATTGTTAGCTATCCAAACTTGTGGACCTCAATTTCTCTGAGGTCAACTAGCACAATACCTCATTTAATGTGGTATGTTTATATTGCAGTGTGGTATGTTTATATTGCAGTGTGGT